>CM051239.1:90294425-90894425 GCA_027917425.1 Gastrophryne carolinensis
AAGTGAATTTTTTACTACCATGAGAATTTTTTTCAGTTCTTCCTGGTTTGTAAAGTAATGAGCATTCATCAGATGCATTTTTCACAAACATAACCCATGACAGATGATTGGTTGAAATAAACTCAATCAGATTTTTGACTAATATTACCATTTTTCTGAGCCAAATTGCTGACTTTTATTTAATGTCTGTACACACTTTAAACTGGAATGACTTAAAGGGTAAGTCCACTTTCGATGGAAATCTTTAAAGTGTATATTTTTTTTGTGCCAGAAGGATGTGTTTAAGGTGCTGAGCTGATCTAATATTTTTTTTTCATTTCTATGTTGTTTTATGTGTTGTGTGATGCAGATGTGTGTTTTATGAAAGCAGTTTACACTACCTGCAATCTGTTGCTATTGGCAACGTACACCAAAAAGAGAGAAGCGATTGATATACACACAGAACACTGCTGCTATGGTCACTACTGAGGAGAGGGAGCTCACCCAACCTTCTACATGCCCAGCAGCAGTGCTCTGTGCAACTATCCACAATCTGTTGTCTGCACTTGCTGTACATTGCCAATAGCAACAAATTTCAGATAATAAAAATTGCTTCCATAAAACACACATTTGCTAACATTAGTTAAAAATGTAAAAAAATACTAGATCAGCTTCTCACCTTTAAGACATTTCGCTATAAAAATATACCCTTTCAAAAATCAATCGAAAATACAGATCTTGATCTTTGTGCTACATCTCAGGGGCCATTTTCAGTAAAGACAAATGGCTACTATATGAATATAGGGACAGAGCTTTTATAGAAGAGGCCTAGCGGTCATTGTCTTGTATACTGTGGAAAGAAATGTTATTTTTCTCATTATTATACCTGTTGTGAACTGTATAACTGTGTTTTCATAGGCTTTCAATGTAGTATTCCATAAAGCCATAGCACGTGCACAGACCTCAGAAGATGTAAAAGAAAGAGTGGCGCACCTCACTGAATGCATAACATACTCTGCTTTCCTGTACACAAGCCAGGGGCTCTTTGAAAAGGACAAATTAACGTTTCTGTCCCAAACTGCTTTTCAGGTAAAGGTTTATAAATGATTTATTGTACAGCAAATGTTTATTCATCTTTATCCTTTAACACATAACAAATCTTCTGTATGTATTGTGTTGGATTTGGTTGAGACAGATGTAGGGTAGGTTTGGTTTGAAACCAGGTAAAATAGAGAAAGTAGTGAATTAATGTTACAGTACAACTCAACATATACCATAAAGTACAGTAACATTGGGTGCATGTTATATGTTGTGGGCTAATTGGTCACTGCCAATATGTCATAGAAAGGTAATTTTGATGATTTCCTTTTATTGAAGAGCCATTATTAATCTTAAAGTGGACCAACACCACATCACTATAGGTGGGGCTAGGAGCTGAAATTACCATAACTAGGGCTGAGACAGAAGCAAATTAAAATTAAACTGAATTCACTATTGCTTTCGTTAGCAAATTCTCCCCAAATACAAACAAATTCCAGACATAGGAAATTAAGCTGCTGTCTAAAACTGTATAATATGTTGCTGACCCCTGTTAGTGGTATTAGGTTTGGGCATACATGTTAAATATAAAAATGGACTTCTATTTATTTTTATTTTTTTACAAATGTAAACACTATTATCTACGTTTTTTTTCCAAAGATCCTGCTAAAATTGAAGCAAATTGACGCAGCAGAATTAGATTTTCTGCTTCGGTTTCCAGTGGATCATGTCTATCAGAGCCCTGTGGACTTCTTATCTATTCAGTCCTGGAGTGCAATCAAGGTAATCTTAGTTTTTACCTAGCATATTGTGCTTTATACCACATGTCCCAAATAGGAAAAAGTCAGACTCTTGGATCTAACAAATGCAATGTTGCATGGGAGAGGTAAAAAGTAACTTATTGAGAAAATACATATCTAACAATGCATGACCAAAATGCCTGAAACAAGATATGTTGATACAATTTATACAGAATAGATAGCTTGTTTGTGAATACAACATGTCTAAACTCAGACTTTCTATAGATGATTTCTACAATAGAAGAGTTCAGAGGCTTGGATAGAGACATTGAAGGAGCAGCAAAACGCTGGAAAAAGTTGGTTGAGTCAGAGTGTCCAGAAAAAGAAAGACTTCCACAAGAATGGAAAAACAAGACTTCTTTACAGAAACTGATTATATTACGAGCACTGAGGCCAGACCGGATGACCTATGCTATCAGGTTTTACTTAATTCTGCTTTTCAATTGTTTTACTTTAATTCTCATAAAGCATGATAGGGATTGCACCTTCTCATGATCTGTATCTTCCCTATAGAGTTCATTTAAAGGGAGCTACATTATGGGAGCAGGGATAGGGCTTATGCTTTTGTCCCTCCCACCTGATCGGTGCCACTGTAGCAGTATAAAACTTACGGGTTCCTGAGATCAAGCCCACCTGCAGCCTCCTTAATGAATGTCCAACCCCAGCATCAGTCAGCTTGAGCTCTGCTTTCTCCTTAATGCATTTTTTTTCAGCCCTAGAAGGGTCTCACTTTTAGCTTTGCGTTGAGGCACCTATGGCCTTACTTCAAGAAAAGTCACTTTGCTAGTGGTCCTAAATTTTCTGCAAGGGGTTTTTAACTTGACAATGCCTGTCAGTCAAGCTGCCCGGATTTGATTCTACAACAGGAGAAGTATTTTTTTGGCATCATCCAGGTTTTATCCTTAAGAGTGTCAGACTTTCACTTTAATCAAAACAGGTTTTTCTCTCCCTTTTATACCTCGGTCCCATCTTAGGCTGTGCTAAGGTTGCTAATGTAAAACCTTTCATGCACCAGCAGTTCCTTAGTAACAGTTCTCCTGTTTGTGGTTTTAGCTAGTCCATGGAAGGGTTTGGTAACCATCAATAAATCGGGTCCACTGGATTAAGGGGCTATTTTGATAAAGGGAATTTCCTTTGGTCATATCCCATTTCAAACAAAAAGTGAGATTTCCTTGTGCCACCCCTGTCCCCACCCCCGCACAGCAATTTGAACTCCTGTTAATTTGATTCAAGTTTGCTGCCTGGGTTATTGAGTGGTTTCCTGGTGGCTACTTTGGCTACTTTAAAAAGCTATGCCCCCAGATGTTCTACAAGAAAAGGATTTTACAGTGAGTACACTAAAAGGGAAATTTGTGTACTCACCTGTAAATTTCCTTTCTCGTCCCCTTCCATTCCTGGGGAAAACCAGTAGCAACACGTGGGTTAATCTCAGCCGTAGGTGGGGACTGCAAGATAGAAAAAAACTAGCTCTCCCGGTCTATATAGAGAAAGCTGTGGCAAGATCTCTTCAGTTAATTAAAAAGTAGAGTAGCCACAGCCCCAGGAGGGGAGAACGCTAACCTGCGCATAATGCGCTCAACTAGAAACAGTGCAACAAAACTAAAACCATGTAGCAGGCTTCAAGAAATTTCCCTTTTCTCATCTCTTTCATTCCGGGGATCCACCAGTAGCAACGCTTGGCACGTCCCAAAGCAGTACCCTCAATAAAGGTGAGACAGTGCAAGAACAGCCAACACCCGACTCCGTCAAACTAACCAAGAACAAAGGCACTGACACCTCAAGCTTAGACCCGCGGAAAGGGGTTCACCACCGTCTGTAACACCATACGCCCCAACGCGGCATCGGCAGACGCGCCCTGTCCCCACTGTGATGAGCCTGCCCCCCCCAAGCACTGGCAGCCGAACTATGAATGAGCTCTTACCAGCATCGCTGCCAGCAGTAGTTAATCACAGAATCGCTGAGACCTGGGAGCCCGGCCACCTAGCTCAGCGCCCCCCCCCAGCCGGCATGGGGAAGGCATACTGCGGCCCGGGGGTAGAGGAAAACAGGGGCTCATTGGGAGGCACGCAGCAGGGCCACCATGCAAGGCCCAGAGATCAGGTACCCTGCGGGCAGCCGGTTCCTCATCCTTGGTCAAAGCCCCTACTCCCAATCAGCTCTGTAACTAAAAACAAAAAATATAGACATCTTCACATTCCCTTGCAACTGAGGAGATCCTGCCACAGCCTGCCGGGAGGAGCTAGGTTTTTTTCTATCTTGTAGTCTGAGCCTACAGCTGAGATTAACCCATGTATTGCTACTGGTGATGCCCCGGAATGGAAGAGATGAAAAATCTGCTTTTTCCAAGTATACAGCACGTCCTTTTTCACTAAATTCTTTACGTCTGGGGTTATCCGCCACAAGGTGGCACAGTGGACTGCAGAAAGACTTGTGGCATCTCCCGGCCCTATAAAAAGCCAGGAACCTCCCACAAATTCCCAGTTTTCCTTCTGCAGTCGGACTGCGAAGATAGAAGATGGCTCTCTCTCTCTTGCGCAGGTGAGCGAGGCAACCAAGCCTGCGGCCCTGCAAGTCTATTCCCATCCGATTCTGGACTCCCACTGCACCCCAGCCTCAGCTGCCAGATCGGGTGAAGGTAGAAGATCACTAGGGTCAAGTGCTCCAGGAACACTGCTCCAAGCCGCAGACCCTGTACTACAAAGGGGAGCCGGCCATATGCTTTATGGTGAGCCGGCGACATTGCCTCACGCGCTGCTGCGCCATCATTGGCTGGTTTTGTCACGTGAGCGCATTTTCGCGCTCTTCGGGGGGGGCAGGCCTTTGCGGATGACGTTTTCCGCATCACTTCTCCGCAGCCTGCCCCTCGAGGTATATCCGGGCACCATTTTGGAGCTCCTGTGCTGCGTGTCTGGCATCTCCCTATCGCGGTCCGTAAGTGCCCCTGCGGGCTGGTTTTTCTTTGTATTCTATTGCATTTGGCTTACGGGATCTTTGCCTTATGTCTTGCAGGGGGGTCAAACTTCTTTGTGGTTTCTCCCGGTCCTATCCCCTCTATTTAGCATTAACTCCTTATTGGAGGACTATTGTGATCCATTGTCTCCCACTTCCCTAGCAGGCTATTGGGGCATCCCGGGTAGCTTATTAGTGTCAATCCCAATTGGCCTGTTGTGCCACAATAATCACCATATGGAGGCTTCTCAGGATAATGTGCTTGGGGTTGCTTCGGGACAAGCCCGGCTGTGTGTGGCGTGTGAGGTATCCCCTATAAGTGACGATGTCGGGGTGTGTGTACCCTGCGCCCAGCAGACGCTTGCGCTGCAGACTGGGTTACCGGTGGCTGGGCCTGCGCCCCCTCTGGCTTCACCTACCCCCCCCACGCTTACACCTGACTCCCAGTGAGGTGCATACCAGTGGGGAGTCTCAACCTGATTTGGCTGCACGGATGGCCAGTATTGAGAGACATATTGCTGGGTCTGGCCCGTGTAAGGCTTCTGCTAAGAAGCGGCATTTATCACCTGGTGTTACCCTCTTCCCTATGGAGGCTGAGGAATTTTTTGACATTACCGGTTATAACCCCCTGGAAGAGGGGGAATTCTTTTCTGATTCAGAATCATCTGAGGAACAGACTAAGGTTTATGGTGCCGATTCTGGGTCTGACCCATGGGCTTCAGATGATACTGACAGGCTTTAAGTTCAAGTTTTTGAAGTACTCTGTATCTCTCCTCCTGCGGTGGCTCCGCGGCAGCAGGGGGAGCTGTTTCATACTATTAAACCACGCTTGGAATTTCCTGAACAAACTCACTTTAATAATCTGGTGCTCAAAGAGTGGGAACGGCCTAGCCGGCTTCCCGGGGTACCAAAGAGTTGGGATAAGAGGTATCCCTTTCCCGCTGAGATGGTTAAACGTTGGTCATGTCCTCCCGAAGTGGATGCACCAGTTCTGGGGTTGTCCAACACATCCGTCATGCATTCCCTTGACTCCACTACCCTGAGGGATGAGGAGGACAGATCAGATGGATTGTCATGCCTTTGCCTGTGTGGGGACCGCGCTGCGTCCAGTCTGTTCCTCTGCCATTACGGCTGTTGCTATTAAAACCCTCTTCAGGAGTCTCTTAAATGGGGCCCCTGATGATGCAGGTAGTGAAGAGTATAGAGCTCTTCTGCGTTGTGAGGAATTTGTTGCATATGTTCTCTCTGCCTTGGATGATACCATTAGAATGTGTGGCAGGGCATCTGCCTTGTTGGTGGATATACGCCGCTCAGTCTGGCTGCGCCAGTGGGCAGCTGACAACGCGGCTAAGAAGGCTCTCACTGGTTTTCCCTTCAAGGGGCTGCGCCTCTTTGGTGAACATCTGGACTTGTTCGCTAAGGGAGGCAAGTTACCTCAGCGTAGAAGGCAGCCTCGGTCCTTGTGGGGTTCAGGTGCCTTTCTTCCTTCCTTCCGTGGTTCCAGAATTGGATGGGGATCTTCCTTTGCTGGGGCCCACTGAGATTTTTGGGGCAGGGGCAGAGGACGTGGCCGCCCTGGTCCCTCCTGGGGTCCCAAGCCTAAGTCCTCCCCCAAGCCCCCTCAGGCATGAAGGGGCGCCCTCACCCATCTGGGTGGGGGGACGGCTTCGGCTCTTTGCTCACGTCTGGAGGCGTCAGGAGGTAGTGTCCTCCGGTTACAAGATGGAGTTTGCAGCCTGGCCGCCCCCAAGATTCATCAGATCCCGGTTAGCTCAAAACCCCCTGTCAGCTCAGGGTCTGACCCTTACTGGCCAAAGCCTTCTGGAACTGGGAGTCATCTGCCGGGTGCCCTTAGGGCCCTCAAGGAAGTGTCTATGATACTGTCCTGGGCGGAGGAGAATGTTCCCTGCATCTCGGTTGTGTACATTCCGGGGGTGGAGAACCTAGAGGCAGACTCTCTGAGCAGGGGGACCTCTTGTCTGGAAGAATGGTCCCTCAGCAGCAGGGTGTTTCGCTCCCTGTGCCACCGCTGGGGTCAGCCGGATGTGGATCTGTTTGCGTCCCGTCACAATCGCAAGCTTCCAGTCTTTGTCTCCCTGTCCCAGGATCCTCTGGCCTTGGCCTTGGATTCCTTAGCAATGTCTTGGACGAGCTTTCAGCTACTGTATATGTTTCCCCCGTTTCCCCTGCTGGGCAGGGTGCTGTGCAAGATAGCTCAGGAAGGGGTGCCAGCCATACTGGTGGCCCCCTGTTGGCCAAGAAGAGTGTGGTTCGCAGACATTGTGCAGCTGGCAGTAGATCAGTACGCCCTTCCCCGGGTTCCAGATCTTCTCACTCAGGGGCACCTACGCCACCCCAATTTACAAATGCTGGCTTTGACGGCCTGGCTGCTAAAACCTCCATCTTGATGGAGAAAGGCTTGCCTGCCTCGGTTGTTAATACCATGATCAGGGCTAGGAAAAGGTCCTCTTCTTCCATCTACTATAGGGTTTGGCGTACTTACATTGACTGGTGTGAGTCTAAGTCGCTTCCCTGTCGTGTGTTTTCTATTCCTAGGATTTTGGAGTTTCTGCAACATGGTCTGGATCTGGGTCTTCAGCTCAGTACTCTGAAAGGTCATTTTTCTGCCTTGGCCATTTTCTTCCAAAGATCTTTTGCTCAGCATCCCCTGGTCAAGACCTTCTTCCAGGGGGTTTCTCATGTTTGTCCCCCACGTAAGCCTATGTTACCAGTCTGGAACTTGAACTTGGTCTTATCTGCCTTGCAGAGGTCTCCCTTCGAGCCTCTGCAGGGGGCCCCTTTGTCCATTCTTACGCTTAAGGTGGTCTTTTTGATGGCCATTACTTCTGTTAGGCGTGTTTCTGAGTTGGTGGTGCTTTCCATCAAGCCCCCTTACTTTGAGAGACACCAGGACAAGGTGGTGTTGCATTTTAAGCCAGACTTTCTGCCTAAGGTTGTGTCTGCCTTTCATCTCAATCAGGACATTGTTTTGCCTTCTCTGTGTCCTAATCCTAGTAACTCTAAGCAGAAGGTCTTACATTCTCTGGATGTGGTCAGGAACTTGAAGTTCTATTTGGTGGCTACTGATTTCTTCAGGAAGACGGATGCTCTTTTTGTTCTCCCTTCTGGACCGAAGAAGGGTCTGGCTCCAGCTAAATCTACTATCAGCAATGGATTCGTCAGGCTGTGATTCAGGCCTATTCTGCTAAGGGGAAGAATCCTCCCTTCCGCCTTATTGCTCATTCCACTCGTGCTATTGGTGCCTATTCTGACTCAGAAGGTTGTGATAGCGATTCTTTCCCTTGTAAGAGCAGTGCCAACCCGTGTAAGTAGAGAGAAATCACTGTAAGACGTTTCTTATCAGATAGCTGAACTCACCAAATACTGTGTTCATCCACAAGCCGGTTTATTCAGTCCATCACAACAGTGGGATACAGCAAAATGAATGGATTTCAGTATCATGCGGCGATCAAAAGATGATGCTTTGATCAGAGTAGCATGCAGGTTAACATGAGTGTCTCATAAGCCAGAAAGACAATGAGTAATGGAACAGGAAATGCTCACTGGAGAAGAAACGACCAAAGGTGGCAGCATAACTATAGAAATGTCCATAGAAACAGCAATACAGGAATTAACTATGTAGATACCATACATAATATTGAAAAATTATTGAAAAATTAGCTGTGTAACAGCACACTCACCGTCTGGCATTGAAAAATGTCACACGGTAGCTATGCAATGCAAATGAATAACAGTGCATTTTGCTTGGAATCTTGAAAACCTGAAAAACAAAGAGAACATGCAACAACTATAATGCAAGACTTCAAGTGTAACTTCTTTTCTTGAAGTAGTAGGTGGGATCCAGCAGTCTACGCAAGAAAGTTTATTCTCCAAAGGGCAAGAGCAAAATAAGTTCCGTGATAGGTATGATGAAGGTCTTTACATTCCCTTGTCTTGCAACCTTCACTTCTACTTTGCGGACCTTACCATCATCACTAGGAACGCTCTTTATCCCACAGGCCATTCTATACGCTTGGCTTGTTGGTCCTTGAGGACAACAAGGTCTCCAACTTGTATGTTAGGGTTCATACGTTGCCATTTCCTGCGACCTTGTAGAGTAGAAAGATACTCCATCTTCCATCGATTCTAGAAGCAGTTGGTGAGGTGCTGTACTGGCTTTCACTGATCATAGCACAGATATTCCCAGTATGTCACACCCCGCTTCCGAATATTCATGACACTTGGTAACTGTCCTGTAGAGGGCGATCTTGCAGAGATGACATGAAAAAAAGGAACCCCTCCCGGTCCATAAATACCTGGGACCTCCCACCATTCCCCAGTCTTTCGTCTCTGCAGTCGGCGAAGCAAGTCAGAAGATGGCTGTCTCCTCCTTGCAGGTAGCCGGGGTAACCCCCCGGCCGTTTGTTTCTATTTGCTGCCTGAACCTTTTATATTTTAAATATAGCAGTATGCCTCCCAGCCTAGGCTGCAGTTCCAGGCAATGGTAGGCTGCACCTTTGGTGTATATGGGAGCTTGCTCCCCCGTTAGACCCCATACAAATGGGTAGGCGGTGTCCGGGTTTGGTGATCCCGGCTTGGGATGCCCCGTCCCTCTTGCCCTTTTTACCTATTGGTGTGGGTTCTCCCCCCTACCGTGTCCCTCTGTGCCCCTTGGGGGGGGAGGCCTTTTCTCCCGAGGGTTTGGCTTTATTGGGGGAAAAGGTGTGTGTGTGTTTTTGGGTGTGTTTTGGCAGCCGTGGTCTTGCCGGTTTCACTCAGATCAGGTGCTTTTACTTAGGTGCAGTTAGGGGGGGGCGGGGGCCGGGCGCTCGGCGTGCTCGTCACGGCCCGCCCCCTCCCCCCTCGAGGCGCTCTGCTGGCTGAGTCCGGGCACTGCGTGAGCGGCGGGGCCGGAGCCAGGCGCAGCCGCGTTGTGCGCTGGCCCGCCCCTCTTCTTCCGGCCTCGCTGCTCATGCTGCTTTCATTGCTCTCCGTCTCATTCCCTCGCTGCTGTGAGGGTTGACGGTCGCTGCTTTGCTTGTGAGTAATTTTTGTTTTATTTCTCCATTTTATCTTGTGTGGGCGATGTGCATGTTGACACTTGTGTTCTTCCTGTCTTCCAGGTGGGATCCCTTCTTTTGATATTTAAAAAGGGATTCTCCCGGTCCTGTGGTCCCTTTGAATTTATTTTAGGGTTCCTGAAAAATTATTAAAAAAAAAAAAAAATCCTCCCACTTGGGACTTGAAGGGGCATCCCGGGTAGCTTAACAGCGTAAATCCCTCTGGTCATTGCGACTACATTAAAAAATCACCATATGGAGCCTTCTCAGGATACCGGGCTTGGGCTCCCCTCGGGGCGACCCCGGCAGTGTGTGGGTTGTGGGGCATCCCTTGCGGGGGATAATGTACTTGTTTGCATACCTTGTGCTCAGCGGGCCATAACGCAGCAATCGGGGGCCCAGGCGTCTGGGTCCGGGGTCCCCGCCTCATCTCCTTCCCCACCCTGTCTTATCCGTACCCCTAGTGATGTTGTCACAGGTGGGGAGTCGCAATCTGATGTGTGTGCCAGACTGGCTAATATTGAGAAATGTATTTCTGGCTCTGTTGCCAGAAAGGCCTCAGCTAAGCGAAAGCATTTGTCTCCAGCCACGCCGGCTTTTGAGTTTGATGATTATGATTTTCTTGACTGGTCTGATTATTCCCCGCTAGAAGAGGGGGAATTATTTGAGGATTCTGAGGGTTCTGACAATAAGTAGTTTGTTGGTGCTGATACTGAGCAAGGGCAGGGGGATGCTGTGGATACCCCGAAGGTCTTGGCTCACCTTTTTGAGGTTCTGGCAATTTCTCCTCCCGAGGAGGCCACTCCTCAAAAAGGGGAATTCTTTGGGACTTCTAAGCCGCGCCTGGAGTTCCCAAATCAAAAGCATTTTGATGGCATTATTCTTAAGGAATGGGAGAAGCCTACTCAGCTTCCAGGTATTCCTCAAGGTTGGGATAAAAAGTATCCCTTTCCGGTGGACGTGGTAAAACGATGGTCGTCCCCTCGTGAGGTGGATGCCCCGGTGCTCGGGTTATCCAATACTTCTATTTTTCATTCTCCTCATTCCACCACTCTCAAAGATGGTGAGGATAAACGCATTGATCAGATGGCTTGCCACGCTTTTGCTAGTGTCGATTCAGCCTTGCGGCCTGTTTGTGCTTCGGCGCTTATGGCAGTGGCTACCAGGTCTATTGTTAGAGACCTGTTGAGTACCTCCAGGCTTGACCCGGCTAGTGATGAGTTTGCCGCCCTTAAGCGGTGTGAATTATTCTTGTCCTTTTTGCTTGCCGCCTTGGATGACACCATGGTTATGTGTGGTCGGTGTGGTTGCGCCAGTGGGCGGCTGATTTTGTGGCCAAAAAGTCGCTTACAGCACTTCCCTTTGTGGGATTGTGGCTCTTTGGAGAAAGATTAGATTCTGTCACGAAAGGAGGGAAGTTACCTCAGCGGGGGAAGTTACCCCCCTTTCGGGGGGCGGCCTCCTTTAACCCGTTTTGGCCTTCTCTACCCTCAGAGGTGATTCCTGGGGTAGAGGCAGAGGTCCTGCCCTTCCAGGTCACAACTGGAGTTCCAAACCCAAGCCCGCTGCAAAGCCAGCTCAGCAATGAGGGGGCGCCCACACCCTTGCGGGTGGGGGGACGGTTGCAGCACTTCTTCCAGGTCTGGGACCAGGAGGTCTCAGACAAATGGATTCTGGAAGTGGTGTCTTCCGGTTACAAGCTGGAATTCGAGATCCGGCCTCCTCCCAGATTCTTCAGGTCTCGAGTGCCTTCGGATACGCTGGCCACACAGGGGCTCCGGGCGTCAGTAAGTTATCTGCTGGACATGGCTGTCATTTGCCCGGTGTCTTCCACGGAAAGGGGATTCTATTCCAGTCTATTCACGGTGCTCCGTTCGACCCATTTTGGATCTGAAGCTCCTCAATCGGTTTATCCGCTTCAGGAAGTTTCGCATGGAAACCTTGCGTTCAGCCGTCGATTCTCTTCGTCAGGGGGACTTCATGACGTCCATAGACATCAAGGATGCGTATCTGCATGTACCTATCTTCCTGGCACACCAGATTCGTGGTGGAAGATCAGCATTTTCAGTTTGTGGCCCTTCCATTCGGGCTTACCTCGGCTCCGAGGGTGTTCACCAAGGTATTGGCGGGGGTGATGGCCCTCCTCAGGGTCCAGGGCATTCACATTGTACCATAACTGGACGACCTTCTCATTTTGGCTTCCTCTCTCAGCCAAGCAGAGCTAGACACCAGAGTGGTGGTATCCACGTTGGAGAGGTTTGGCTGGGTGATCAACTATCCCAAGTCCTCCCTCTCCCCGTCTAGGGAGGTTTTGTTTCTGGGCATGACTCTGGATGCCTTTCAGGCCAGGGTTTTCCTTCCTCAGCCCAAGATTCTTCTGATCCAAGATTTGATTCGGTTTCTGCTTTCCAATCCTCGCCCATCTATCCGGCTAGGGATGAGGTTGGTAGGTCGGATGGTGGCTTCCTTCGAGGCAGTCCCTTTTGCCCAGTTTCACATGAGGACGCTTCAGCTCCATCTTCTAGCGACTTGGGACAAGTGTCCGCTGTCATTGGATCAGTCTTGTCTGCTGTCTCCCCGGCCTCAGCAGTCCCTTCAGTGGTGGCTAGTGTCAAGCAATCTGTTGCTTCAAGCAATCCTTTCTGACGCCTTGTTGGGAAACGGTCACCACGGACGCCAGCCTGTCGGCCTGGGGGGGCTTCTGGAGGGAACATCAGTTCCAGGGGTTATGGGGGCCTCGGGAGGCTCATACCCCCATCAACGTTTTGGAGCTGCAGACCATTTGGTTGGTTCAGTCCCGCTTGACTCTTCTCTTGCAAGGATTGCCAGTTCAAGTCCAATCGGACGGCAGTCGCTTACATCAATCACCAAGGAGGGACTCGCAGCAGGAGTGCCCTCAGGGAGGTATCTCTGATCCTTGTTTGGGCAGAGAGCAATGTCCCATGCATCTCAGCCATTTACATCCCTTTGTCACAAGTGGGGGACTCCGGAGGTGGATCTCTTTGCCTCACGTCAAGCCTCCATCTTAAAGGAGGAAGGTCTTTCTGATGTGGTGGTTTAGACTCTTGTTAGAGCTAGGAAGAGATCTTCCTCTAACGTCTACTATAGGACTTGGAGGTCTTATATTAACTGGTGCGAGGCTAGGGCCGTGCCTTGTAGGGTGTTTTCTATTCCCATAATTCTGGAGTTTCTTCAACATGGTCTGGACTTGGGGTTCCAGCTTAGTACTTTGAGGGGGCAGGTTTCTGCCCTAGCAATTTTCTTTCAAAGGTCTTTTGCCCTTCATCCCCTGGGTAAGATATTTTTCCAGGGGGTTACTCATGTGTGGCCTCTTAGAAAGCCCTTGCTGCCGGTTTGGGATTTAAACTTGGTTCTGTCGGCTCTCCAGGGTCCTCCTTTTGAGCCGGTGCATGATATTGCTCTTTCTCTGCTCACTCAGAAAGTTGCCTTTTTGTTAGCTATTACTTCTGTTCGGCGTGTCTCTGAGTTGGCGGCCTTTTCTATTCAGGCTCCTTACTTTGAGAGGCACCTGGACAAGGTAGTTTTCCGCTTTAAACCGGATTTCCTTCCTAAGGTGGTTTCGGCCTTCCACCTCAATCAGGATGTAGTTCTCCCTTCCTTGTGTCCTAAGCCTAGCAATGACAAGGAGAGGACCTTACATTCTTAGGATGTGGTTCGATGTGTGAAATATTATTTGGTGGCTACTTCTCCTTTTCGTAAGACGGACGCCTTTTTCGTGGTGCCCTCCGGGCCCAGGAAATGTCTGGCGCCCGCTAAGTCTTCCATTAGTAAATGGATTCGACAGGCCATTGTTGGGGCCTATTCTGCCAAGGGGAAGGTTCCCCCTTTTCGTGTTACTGCTCATTCTACTCGTGCTGTTGGAGCATCTTGGGCTTTTCAGCATCAGGCTTCTGTTGAACAAGTTTGCAAGGCTGGTCCTTGGTCTTCCGATTATACTTTTTCCAAGTTTTATAAGGTTGATGTGCGGGCCTCAGCGGATGCTGTTTTTGGCCGCAAAGTTCTGCAAGCTGCAGTAGTTTAAGTTTGCATTATTGCCTTTTTGGGATCCCCACCCATTATGGGCACTGCTATTGGATGTCCCAAGTGTCATGAATATTCGGAAGCGGGGTGTGTGACATACTGGGAATAATACCATTTTGTGATTACTCACCTGTAAAATGGTTATTACAAGTATGTCACACACCCCGCTTCATCCCTCCCTTTTTTGGTTTTCTGGGATCCTTTATATGGTGAACCTTTTTCTTTGCTGTTTATATTTGGCTCTTCCTGGTCCCTTTACTGCTGTCTTATACTGGGGAATGGTGGGAGGTCCCAGGTATTTATGGACCGGGAGGGGTTCCTTTTTTCCATGTCATCTCTGCAAGATTGCCCTCCACAGGACAGTTACCAAGTGTCATGAATATTCGGAAGCGGGGTGTGTGACATACTTGTAATAACCATTTTACAGGTGAGTAATCACAAAATGGTATTTTCCTGATTTAAAGTTTCCAGGTGGAACAGGAACAGTCCCAAGCTTCTAAGCAGAGTAGCTGGAGTAAGGATGGTCGGGTTCTCTGGGTCTGTAGACACTGGAATAAGTGGTCTGGAGTTGATTATGGCAGATGCTTCTGCTAGGAAGGTTGTTAGAACCTTGTGGGTAAGTCCTGTGGAATTCAAATCCATAAGCATAGAGTCAAGTATTTTACGTGTGATGCCTATCATTCTCTCCCAAGAGCCGCGCCCATGTGGGAAGAGTGAGGAGGATTGAATATCCATGTACACCCCTTTTCAGCTAAAAGGTCTTGGATTGGCCTAGAGTTGATCTGTAACTCTCGACAGGCACCAACGAAATTAGTTCCACAGTCGGATCTCAGTGTTTTGACTGGTCCTCTGATTGCAAGAAATCGTCTGAAGGCATTAATGAAGCTTGAGGCATCCATAGACTCTGTTACTTCAGTGTGTACTGCACGCACACTCATGCAAGTGAACAGCACTGCCCATCTTTTGCTGTTTGCTTGGCCACCTCTAGTTCTGCGAGCTGTTACTGTCCATGGTCCAAAGACATCTAAACCGACGTGAGTGAACGGCGGGTCAGTACTCAACCTGTCAGTTGGCAAATCTGACATTTGCTGTAGCTGATGTTTACCTCTTAGTTTACGGCAGTGAACACAGCTGTGTATTGTGGCTGCAATTTGTCTCTTTGCACCTATAATCCAAAGGCCTGCAGCTCTTATGGCACCCTCCGTGAAGTGTCTACCTTGGTGCTTAACCCCTTCGTGTTAGTGCCGTATGAGGAGAGTGGTAATGTGGTGGATTTCACTCTTGTCCTCCTAGCTCGGCCTTGTTCAAGCTTCCACCAACTCTTAACATGCCATCATTGTCAATGAATGGGTTCAGGTTAGCAATGGGACTATTTTTTGGAATGTCCCTCTTGTCAAGGATACATTTCATTTCTGGGCCAAAGACTTCCTGCTGTACAATGCGCATTATGATAATTTCACCTTCAGCAATGTTGTTTGCAGAAAGAAGCTTTTGACACATGTGCCAACCTTGACATTGGATATCAGTGGGCTTTGTGTGGAAGCAGCGTGCAATGTGAACTAACCTTGCAATGGTGCGTACAAGCCTTGTCCACTTAGAAAAACGTTCAAAGCGATGGCAGCCCAAGCCAAGTCCTTGCTTAGTATGGGTGATGAGGGTTTTAATTTCTGGACGAATATCTGGATCTTTGTCAGGTTCTAGAAGACTGAAGACATCCGTTGTGGTCTCGTCTGGATCATCCAGCAGGAATTCAGGACCTGTTATCCAAGAAGAATTAGCAAAGGCACTTGCAGACACTGGCCTGGTGGCATGATCTGCAGGATTAATTTCAGATGGGACGTAATTCCATTGTTCAGACCTAGATGATTTCCTGATTCTTTCTACACGGTTACTGACATACACATAGAAACGTTTAGTCTGGTTGTATATGTAGCCCAGGACAACCTTGCTGTCTGTGTAGAATTTGGTGTCATCTATCTGAATGGCTAGCTCACGCATTATGAAATCAGCAATTTCTACAGCCAACACAGTCTCACAAAGTTCAAGCCTAGGAATTGTGTGCTCAGGTTTAGGTGCTAACTTAGCTTTACCAAAGAAAAACCCTATGTGGGTTTGATTGGAGGAGTCTCTTACCTTGAGGTAGGCAACAGCTGCTATGGCCTCAGTAGATGCATCCGAGAAGATATGCAGCTCCCTTCTCTGACTTGTAGCGAGGGAAGTTAAAGTGTAGCAGCGCGGTATACAGATTTCATTTAAGGCATGTAGAGATTTTCTCTAGGACTCCCGCTTTGAAAGCTTGTCTGTTGGCAGCGGAGCATCCCAATCTTTAATCGTCTCTGAGAACTGTCTAAGCAAGGATTTCCCTATAGACTGTTCACCACTGATAGCACACCACGTTTAGTAATTGGCTTGTCTGTAGAGCTGACTTGAAAACCGAAGGTGTCCTTTAATAAGTCCCACCGTGTACACCGTGTACAGGTGGCATGTCCATCCCCAGGTTTAGGTCTTTAAACCCTGGGGCGCAATCGCCAGGTTAAAAGGCTTTCATAACAGCAACACTATTTGAAGCAATCTTGTGTAGCCTGAGGTTAGCCTCAGATAGCATACCTTGTGTTCTTCGAAGCAGATCTATGGCTTCTTCCTCTGTAGGTAAAGATTTAAGCCCATCATCAACATAAAAGTCTCTCTCAACGAATTGTCGAGCTTCTGTTCCATACTCTTTCTCTCCACTAAGGGCATTCCTTCGTAAACCGTATGTTGCAACAGCGGGTGAGGGGCTATTTCCCAAAACATGTACCTTTTATGCGATATTACATAATCTCATCGTCCATGTTGTTGTTACGGTGCCACACAAACCTTAGGAAATTTCTATGGTCTTCACGTACAATGAGCAATGAAACATTTGCTCAATGTCAGCAGTTATTGCAACTGGCTCTCTTCTGAACCTCATAAGTACACCTACAAGGTAGTTGGTTAAATTTGGACCCGTGAGAAGAACATCGTTCAGGGATATGCCTTGATACTTGGCACTGGAGTCAAATACTACCCTGATTTGTTTAGGTTTACGTGGGTGGTACACTCCGAAGAAAGGTAGATACCAGCACTCATCTTGATCTTGAAGTGGTGGCGCTGGCTCGGCATGATCATTGTCAAAGATCCTTTTCATAAAGGCGATGAAATGTTCCTTCATTTCTGGCCTGTTCTTTAATGTACGTTGCAATGAGTTGAATCTGGATAGATCCTGTTCACGATTGGTTGGGAGTTTGACCCTTGCAGCATGAAGATGTAGTGGCGCAACCCAGCTGTTAGACTCGTCCTGGAAGAATTCTTTGTCCATTATTTTGATGAACTCTCTGTCTTCAACTGACAAGGCTATTTTGTCGTCATCACTTGTAGTACTAAACACTGCAGTACCTAGGTTGTCGTCAAGAGTAACCTGTCTTACTTGGAGGATGTCAAGAGGCTTCTCCTTCACCTCATAATGGTGAGGGCATTGCTTGAAGTGGGATGCTCATCCGTTTCCCAACACATACGTTTTGAAGGAGTGGATCTCCGATGACGCACGAGTCCTGTTCAAACATACGTCGCCCACTATTACCCAGCCTAGATCAAGTCTTTGTGCGTAAGGAGCGTCGTCAGGCCCATCGCATTGTTCGCGTACTTTATGCACTCGAAGAATGTCTCTTCCTAGTAGGATCAAAATTTCAGCACTCGTGTCCATTGCAGGAATCTCATCAACCAGGTGTCTTAAGTGAGGATGGTGATATGCAGGTTCTGGAGTGGGAATTTCCTCTCTTTCATCTGGTATCTGGTCACACTCGACTAAGGTTGGTAGGAGTATGCCCTCTCCCTCCTTGATATGAGAGACCATGAACTCGTCGACTCTTCTGCCAAAGGTCTCTATACGACCAGAACAGGTTCTGAGAGTATACGATGTGGCGTGACCCTCTATGCCGAAGACATCAAAGAATTTGGGCTTCACCAGGGATCTGTTGCTTTGTTCATCTATTATGGCATACATCCTGACGGCCTTCTCGGGATAGTCCTTTAGGTAAATGTTGACTAGGCAAACCTTGGCACAGCATTTGTGATCCAAACCCTCTCCACAGACTTCTGTGCATGAAGAAGAAACATTATCCTTCGCTGGAACAGGGCCTCGTTGCTCCCCGCCATGATTTGAGGTAGGGACGGAAGTAGGTAGCTGCTGTGGGTTGTCAGGAAGTGGACCAGGATGCATAACTGTAACATGTCTGTTGCTACCACATTCTGTACACTTGATAACAGCTTTACAGTGTTTAGCGAGATGGGTATATGAAGCACAGCACTTGAAGCATATTCCAAGTTTCTGGAGAATCTCCCTGCGCTCATGTAAAGTCTTAGCCCTAAGCCCACGACATTTCTTAAGGGGGTGAGGCTTCTTGTGAATTGGACACTGACGATTAGGGTCTTTATCATCAGCAACGCCTCTATCGCTAGGTGTACTAATGGTGGGTGAGATGTCTGTTCTCTTGACAGATATTGCTCTATTAAAGTCTCTACGTTTAGGTAGTACATTATCATACCTTGTTGATGATACAGCAGGCAAGGTGGTTTCGCTGAAGCTGGGATCGTTTCTCATCCAGGCTTGATCACTAATGAACCTGCAAAGGAATGAGAACGGAGGAATGGATATGTTATTGTCTCTTTTGTACCTTGATCCTTGTTGTGCCCACTTATCTTGCAAGCTGTATGGCAATTTAGATACCACTGGGTTGACACCATGAGCGATGTCCAGGAAGCTTAGTCCAGGTAGACGTGGGTCTGTCTTTGCCAACTCTAGTTCCATGAGGAAGTCACTTAGATCTTGGAGCTTGCGATAGTCTTTGTTTCCTAATTTTGGGAAGGTTTGCAGTCTTTTGAATAGAGCACTTGCCCATGCAGCAACAAGACCTGCATCTGGGTGGTCTACGTGTACTGTCTCTTTACACGATCTGTGGACTCTGGTCCCAGCCACTTTATGAGCAAATCAAGTTCTTCTTTAGTAGTAAGATTGAGGTCAGCAATAGCAGCCTTGAAGGTTGATTTCCAGGCCCTGTAGCTCTCTGCACAATCGTCAAACCTTGAGAGGCTAGTGTTAATGAGCTCACGGCGTATCATATATCTGGCAAAGTCATTCAAGTCTGATCTCTCACTCTGTGGTGCCAAAATAACTTGTGGAACCCCTTGGGTGTGAAAGTTTTCTGGTGCTGTAGGGTGAGGTCTACCAGGGTAGAATGATGTTGCATGAGACTTATGCTGGCGGTGGCTTGAATTGCGTCTTGCCGCTGGAAGTCACGTTGTTGGCAGGAGCTGATGTGGTTTTCTGCATCGATGCACTTGCGTTGAAGACTTGAAGAGGCTCAGGCATATGGAGCTGAGAGGTCTCTGTGTCGAGAGTCAGAACAGTGTCATTAGTAGGGGGCACAGGAAATAACTCTGTATCCTTGCAAACATTATGTATTCTTGGTGTGCCACACACCCCGCTTCACCTTTAATATTCTTCACGATTGGGTTAACTCACCGCCAGGTGACGCTGTGCAGAGAGGAAGTCTTGTTACGAGCCCCCTTCCAGCCTATATATACCTGGTACCTCCCATTTATCACCAGTGTTTTTCTCTCTGCTTGACGACAAGACAGAAGATTGAAGTCTCCTGCTTACAGGTAGCCGGGGTCTTACCCCGGCACCCCCTTTTGGTCTATTTCTGCCCGGTTTTTGATTGTTTGTACCTTTATGGTGGAATGGAAGCCTCCCAGCCTAGGCTGCTCACTGGACAATTGGTAGACGGCACTATAGGTGCCTAGGAGCTTATCTCCTCCGCTCGACCCCCTCTTTTGGGGGCAATGCGGCTATCCGGCATGGTGATCCGGAAATGGGATGCCCCTGTCCCGAGGGTCCCCTTAGCCCCTTACTCTCCCGTTACGGTCCCTTCTCCCTTCACTATGGGGGGGGGGGGTTAGAGGGATGTGTATTGTGTGTGTATTTCACTGTATGACTTTTATTACATGTGTGTTTTACTTTTGTGCACTTATCAGACTGCACCGCAAGAGTGCACTGGGTCTGATTATTCCTCTTAGAGCTTCCTTTGGCAGGTCTTTAAATAGTGCTGGCCGGCTTGGCCAGTGTTCAGGTCAGCTTTAGGGGCGGCTGGGGCGGGCCGCGCTGTGGCAGGCTGGCTTGCTGCCTGAGCCTTTGGTGTATCACAGCCCCCCTCCCCAGCTGGTCTCCTTTCTGTTCGGCCGCCGTTGGGCAGGCCGCATTGTCAGCGTCGGCTGCGCTGTTACTTCCCCTCCCTCCCCCCTCCTCCTTCCTTTGTTTTTGGTGCCCGTTGTAGTGGCTCATCTGGTAGTAATCCCTTGATGAATTGGCCGCACTGATCGGGCTTGAGGGGGGCGGGCCCCGGTGACGTGGGAACGGGGGCGTGGCACCGGCGGCAGCATCATGCGGCCGGCCCCAGCCCCACTTCCTTCCTTCCTGTCTTAAAGGAAGACACGTGGGGGGGGGCTCGCTGCCGCACATGGGTCTATTTACTTTTGGCTCCTACTACTACTGCTGCTGCTGGCTGCTGCGTCGTTCATGCTGTTGCTGCTGCTGCTCTCAGATCTTTGCAGGTAAGCGGCCCCACCTTGTGTGGGACCGTCGAGTGTTATTTAAAATCTATAATATTTATAGTTTTGATTAGACATAGGGGGGAAAGATTTTTAAGAGGATGTTTTTTTATTATTATGTATTAAATAGAGGGCAAGGTTTTTTCCTTTGCTTATTTAAAGGCACCTTGGTGCTGTGCATAAGTATGTTTGCATGTTGCCACATGTTTGGGGGTCTGACTGTTGTTTTTTTCTTCCCCTACAGATCCCGGGAATCCCTGATTAAAGCGGCCTCCCGGTTCTATATTACTTGGCTAGTCTTTCTTTTTAAAAAAAAAGAAAAAAGGAAAATTGGGATATATATATATATATATATATATATATATATATATATATATATATATATATATTAAAAAAAAATATATATTCTATATTTATATAAAGATTATTAAGGGGATCTTCATTATAAATTCAATCCTACCTTCCGGGACATTTACAATAAGGGGGCATCCCGGGTGGCTTATGCCTTAAACCGGACCTTCACCATGATTTAATGAAAAGCCCAAACTCTTAAAAAACGATTCCCCAGCATCTAAAATTAATATATTTAACATTTTTAGTCACTAACTTATTATTCTTTCCCCCACTGAGCTGCAACTCTGTTCAGGAATTTAGGATACGGGCGCTGCCATCTTGACTCAGAAGCATCACACTTACTGAGGAGAGGAGAGTGGGATAAGATACAGGGGGGCGGGTTATAGCTGTGCTTTACTCAGACAGAGCAGAGCTGGGGTCAGGGAAAGGTCAGCAGTCCCAGAATGCAGAGCAGCACAGTCACTTCCTGTTTGCAGGCACTTCCTGTTTGCAGGCTGCCTGATAAAATGGCGGCTTCCATAAGCCGCCATCTTGGATGTTTAAAGGCTCATAACATGCAGTAGATGCAGGTAGGATGATTTTTAATGTGAGCAATCTGTATGTACAGTGTGGGGGAAACATATAAGATAGACTCTTATTCAGAGTGAAGGTCCGCTTTAAACCCAAAAGTTTGCGAATACCATAAATCACCATATGGAGGCTTCCGATATTACCGGAAATGGTTCTTCTGGGCCATCTAGGGGGTGCGCAGGATGTGGGACTCCGCTCCCAGCTGATGATGTCTTTGTATGCATTCCTTGTGCAAAGCAGAGTATTGCACGTCAGTCCGTCGCTCCGGCTGCTGACCCGTCGCAACTTCCATCATCTCCTACCTCTCCCTCCCTGTTCCGGACCCCGCGTGACACTGTCAAGAGTGGGGATTCGCAATCCGAGGTGGCGGCACGGTTGGCCAGCCTCCAGAAAATAGTGTCCGTTAAAGCAGGGTCAAAAGCCACTGCAAAACGTAAGCACCTGACTATACGATACGTGGCACTTCCGTTTGGCCTTACCTCACGTCCAAGAGTGTTCACCAAGGTGCTGGCAGGGGTCATGGCCATTTTCAGATCTCGGGGCATTCGTGTCGTACCTTATTTGGACGACCTTCTCATCATGGCTCCATCGCTCAATCAATCGGAGACAGATACCAGGTTGGTGGTCTCCACGCTGGAAAGCTTTGGTTGGGTGATCAACTTCCCCAAGTCCTCCCTCGCTCCGGCCAGGGTGGTGTCCTTTCTGGGGATGCAGTTGGACTCTCTTCAACACAGAGTGTTTCTCCCCCAGTCCAAAATTCATCTGATTCAGGAATTGGCTCGGGTCCTACTTTCCGATCCTCGGCCGTCCATCCGTCTGGGGATGAGGCTGATAGGGTTGATGGTCGCCTCTTTCGAGGCAGTTCCTTTTGCTCAATTTCACACGAGGACGCTTCAGCTTTATCTGTTGGCGTCCTGGGACCGGCAGCCTCGGTCGCTGGATCAGCCCTTCCAGTTGTCCTCCCGGGTCCGGCAGTCCCTCCAGTGGTGGTTGGTCTCGACCAATCTTGTGAAGGGCAGGTCTTTCCTGACCCCTCTTTGGGAAATTGTCACCACGGACGCCAGTCTGTCGGGATGGGCCGGATTCTGGAAGGAGCTGCAGTTCCAGGGGCAGTGGGGACCTCAAGAGGCCCACTTACCCATCAATATTCTGGAACTGAGAGCCATCCGTCGGGTGCTTGCTCTCCTGACTCAACACGTTCTGGGCCTTCCGGTCCAGGTGCGTTCAGACAATCAAACAGCCGTTGCTTACATCAATCATCAGGGAGGGACTCGCAGTCTGAGTGCTCTCAGAGAGGTGTCCCTGATCCTGACCTGGGCAGAGGCCCATGTTCCTTGTCTCTCGGCGGTATACATTCCAGGAGTGGAGAACCAGGAAGCGGACCGGTTGAGCAGGGGCTCTCCCCGTCTGGGAGAATGGGCTCTCCATCCTCAGGTGTTTCGCTCACTGTGTCTCCAATGGGGGACACCAGAGGTGGACCTGTTTGCCTCTCGTCACAATCACAGGCTCCCGAACTTCGTGTCGCTCTCCCAGGATCCTCTGGCTCTGGCAGTGGACGCCATGTTCCTGAGCTGGGGGGATCTGGGATTTCTGTACCTGTTTCCTCCGATACCCATGCTGGGCAGGGTGGTTCGGAAGTTGGCTCTGGAAAGGGTGTCCGCCGTTCTCGTGGCCCAAGGTGGCCAAGGCGAGTGTGGTTCGCAGACATGGTTCGGCTGGCAGTGGACCAGTTCGTTCTGCCTCTTTGGCCCGATCTGCTCACTCAGGGTCAGTTGTGTTACCCCAATTTACCAGCGCTGGGTTTGACGGCCTGGCTGCTAAAACCTCCATCTTGAAGGTGGAGGATTTTTCTAACTCAGTTGTCAAAACTCTGATCAGTGCCCGGAAGAGATCTTCTTCCATCATCTACTATAGGACTTGGAAAGCCTATATCGCTTGGTGCGGGATTAGATCTTTTCCTTGTAGGGTTTTTTTGGTCTCCAGGATTCTGGAGTTTTTACAATCAGGGCTGGACTCTGGTCTCCAGCTAAGTACTTTGAAAGGGCAAGTTTCTGCCTTATCTATCTTTTTTCAGAAGCGTTTTGCGCTTCATTCTTTAGTTAAAACCTTTTTCCAGGGGGTTACGCATGTGCGGCCTCCCAGGAAACCATTACTCCCGGTTTGGGATTTGAATTTGGTTCTTTCTGCTCTTCAGGCTCCTCCTTTTGAGCCTTTGCAAGATATTGCTTGGTTTACCCTGACTCAGAAGATTGTCTTCTTGGTAGCTATCACTTCGGTCCGGCGTGTCTCAGAGTTGGCGGCCTTGTCTATCCAGGCGCCCTACTTTGAGAGGCATCAGGATAAAGTGGTCTTTCGGTTCAAGCCAGACTTTCTTCCCAAGGTTGTTTCTGCTTTTCATTTGAATCAGGATATTGTTCTTCCCTCCTTGTGCCCTAATCCTAAGAATGACAAAGAGAGGGTTTTGCATTGTTTGGATGTAGTACGCTGTGTTAAGTACTACTTGATTATCACGTCTCTTTTTCCTAAGACGGATTCCTTTTTTGTTGTGCCCTATGGGCCTAAGAAGGGTTTGGCACCAGCCAAATCTGCCATTAGCAAGTGGATACGTCAGGCCGTTACTGCGGCCTATTCTGCTAAGGGGAAAGTTCCCCCTTTTCGTATCATTGCTCATTCTACTCGCGCCATTGGGGCGTCTTGGGCTTTTCAGCACCAAGCTTCTGTTGAACAAGTTTGTAAGGCCGCCACTTGGTCTTCTGTACAAAGTTGATGTGCGGGCCTCAGCGGATGCTGTTTTTGGCCGCAAGGTTCTGCAGACTGCAGTCATTTAAGTTATGCTTCACCTGGCCTTGAGTTGCCCATCCCTTGTGGACACTGCTTTTGGATGTCCCAATCGTGAAGAATATTAAAGGTGAAGCGGGGTGTGTGGAACACCAAGAATAATACCATTTTGTGAGTACTCACCTGAAAAATGGATATTGTTGGTGTGCCACACACCCCGCTTCACTCCCACTCTTTTCGGTATTCCGAATCCTTTATATGGTGAAGCTTTTATTTATATTGATTTATTTTGAGGTTACCGTTAATTTACTGGTACCTTGTCTTTCTGCTTTTTAATACACTGGTGATAAATGGGAGGTACCAGGTATATATAGGCCGGAAGGGGGCTCGTTACAAGACTTCCTCTCTGCACAGCGTCACCTGGCGGTGAGTTAACCCAATCGTGAAGAATATTAAAGGTGAAGCGGGGTGTGTGGCACACCAACAATATCCATTTTTCAGGTGAGTACTCACAAAATGGTATTTTTAGTTCGTAGTCACTGGTGCTTTCAACTGGATCTTCCAGTTCTGCTGGGATAAGACAGTCCGAATTAGTACTTTGTCCTATTGCTTGTTCAAGGACTTTTAGCCTTGCCAGGGAAGCTGCTTCCTCCCCTTCCATTTGTAGAATCTTTATTTGGAAGTCTGCTTCTGCTTGTTGAGCAGCCATTTGCGCTTGGAGAGCTTTGCACTGGGCTTCCATCTCTGCTTGCTGAGCTACCATCTCGGCATGGCGAGCTGCCTTGCGTGCTTCTACCTCTGCTTCCTTTTTTGGCAAAGGAGCTTTGTACCTTTCTTGATTCGGCATCTGTGCGGGCCTCTATTAGCTTGTCGCTTAATGTTAAACCTCTGGAGTGGGAGGATCTAGAAGAGAGTGCAGTGCGCTTGCTTGATGTGGATTTGTGAGATCTGAACTCCTCCAGTTGAGTAATGCGGAGTTCTGCCTTACACTTAGCACTTTGCACCGCGAGGTCCCTTTGTTGGCTCAGTGTATCAATCCTTGTCCGTTCTGCTGAAGAATCCCTTGCATTAGAGTCCTGCAAAAAAGCTGAGTACTTTGCAGACAGCCGCTGGTAACACTCATACGCAGCGTGTAGGTGATTTATAGAGTCTCTCAATTCAGCTGGTTGGTTATTAAAACGTGACAGAACTGACATGCAGTGTGAGGTTCTGTCCCAGAGGTCTGATAGATTAATGGAGAAGTCAGTTTTAGTGGCTTCATAGTTTTCCATGACTTTCTGTGTCAGTTTAATTGTACGTTTTGGTCTTACGCTCTGCTCGGTAATATCTACAGAATCTGCTCCCTGCACATCTGCTGGTTCGGGGGCATGCTGTTTCTGCATTGGTTCTTTCATAAACAAATGTTCGGAGCCTGGTCTAGACATTTTTATGTTTTGCAACAAATGGTACTGTCTCTTTAAGAAGCCGAGCAGCAGCTTATGGCAGGTGAGATGACAGTTCAATGTAGAGAAACAGTTTCCACATGAAGTGCAGTAAGCTTATGCGACATGTGCTTTCACAAGATGGCGGATGGCACTGAGTTTGATTGCAGATTAGGCACACACATATACACAACAGGCTGCAGGGATTCTACACATCTTTTGACTATTCTGACTCAGAAGGTTGTGATAGCGATTCTTTCCCTTGTAAGAGCAGTGCCAACCGGTGTAAGTAGAGAGAAATCACTGTGAGACGTTCCTTATCATATAGCTGAACTCGCCAAATACTGTGTTCATCCACAAGCCGGTTTATTCAGTCTATCACAACAGTGGGATACAGCAAAATGAATGGATTTCAGTATCATGCGGCGATCAAAAGATGATGCTTTGATCAGAGTAGCATGCAGGTTAACGTGTGTCTCATAAGGCAGAAAGACAATGTGTAATGAAACAGGAAATGCTCACTGGAGAAGATGGGAGTGGTTTAGACAAGGGGAAATGAGTCAAAACTCTGACCTCTGACATACATACAAGTGCAATACACAAAAACAACCAAAGGTGGCAGCATAACTGACTATAGAAATGACCATAGAAACAGCAATACAGGAATTAACTATGTAGACACCATACATAATAATGAAATATTAGCTGTGTAACAGCACAGTGCCTCTTGGGCTTTTCAGCACCAGGCTTCTGTTGAACAAGTTTGCAGGGCCGTTACTTGGTCTTCAGTTCATACCTTTTCCAAGTTTTACAAAGTTGACGCTGCTTTTGGCCGCAAAGTTCTGCAGGCGGCAGTGGTTTAAACTGTCTGCTCTAACTTTGTACTACGCTCCGCAGCCGTGGGTGCTATAACCTGAGGTAATTTTGCTTTGTCATGGCGCCGGCCAGGTCACGTGTGATGTTTTCTTAGGTAATTTGGCGATTTTGGTGTTTTTAGCTGCCGCGCATCTGTACTACGCTCCGCGGCTGTGGGCGCTATAACCCGAGGGGGGGCGGGGCCTGGTGATGCTGTGGATCGCGCTGTTCCCCTGCGGCCCGCCCCTCGAGGTACCTCAGCCGGCGCCATTTTGTACAACCTGCGTGTCTGGTTTTCTTCATTCCCGGCTGCAGCGCTGCTTTCCCTGGTGTATCGCTTTACCTAACGGTCTGTGCATGAGTGACCCTGCGGTGTCTTTGGTCCGTGAGTCCCCCTTGGGGGGGGGGGGGGGGGTTATTGTCCCTGGGATTTTCATGTGCTGCGGGATGCTCATGTGTATTTTTACTTATGTCTTTCAGGCAGGATACCTTATGCCTTTACCCACTACTGGTCTATTGCGCCTGTGGTAATCACCATATGGAGGCTTCAGGGGATAGCGTACTTGGGGGCCCTGCAGGGCAAGCCCGGCTATGTTACATGTGTGGGTATCCCCTGTGATTAACAGTGTCACGGTGTGTGAATGCCATGTGCTGACAGTGTCATTGCGCTCCAAGCTGGTTTGCCTGCTTCGCTTCCCAGCTCTGCGCCTCTCTCTGCCTTCCCTACTCCCCCGCTCCTGCAACTAGGCCCCTGTGAGGGCACTGTTAGCAGGGAGTCTCATTCTGATTTGGCTCTGCGGGTGGCTAACATTGAGAGGCAGCTTGCCAGGCCTGTTCCTAGGAAGGCCTCTGGCAAGAAGCGGCACCTGGATCCCAGGCCCTCCCCCCTTGCTAAGGTGTATGTGGGGATTGATGAGTTTGGTGGCTGTCACCCCCTTGAGATGGGGGGACTTTCCCAGTATTCGGACTCCTCTGGGAACCAGCAGGAGGGTTGCGATAGTGACCCTGGGTCGGTGTTTTAAGAGGATCATGGTACCCTGAGGACACTGATAATCTGCTGTCACATATTTTTGATATATTGCACATTGCTGCCCCTGAGGTGGCTAAGAGAAAGCAGGGGGAGCTCTTTCGCCCTGGTAAACAGTGTCCAGAGTTCCCTGAGCAGGAACATTTTACCATTTTGGTACTAAGAATGGGAACGTCCTAGCAGGCTGCCTACTGTGCCCAAGGGTTGGATAAAAGGTATCCTTTTCCTGCTGATCTTGTTAAGAAGGCTTGTCCAATACTTCGGTCATGCCTTCCCCTGACTCTACCTCTCTGAGGGATGGTGAGGACCGGCGCATGGATCAATTGGCCTGCCATGCTTTTACCTGTGTGGGGGCTGGATTGCATCCGACCTGTGCTGCTGCCATTACTGCTATTGCCCTCAAGAGGCTGCTCATGCATCTCCTTGATGGTGCTACAGCTGGTAGCGGGGGGGGGGGGGGTGAATAGAACTCTCTTTTTTCTGATTTAGAGGCCATTTTGGGGGTCCTCCATCCTCCTCCCTTCCTTTCGGCTCCCAGAGGAGGTCGTGGCTCCCTCTTCTCTAGTGGCCGCAGAGATTCTTGGGGCCGTGGCAGATCCTGTGGTCATCCCGGTCTCTCCTGGATACCAAGCCCAAACCCTCTCACAAGCCCCCTCAGGCAAGAAGGGGCGCCCTCACCCATCCGGCTGGGCGGACGGTTTCGGCTCTTTGCTCACGTCTGGAGACTTCACGTCTCAGACCAGTGGATACAGGAGGTATTGTCCTCCGGTTACAAGATCTGAAGGGACTTAACAAATTGTCAGATTCAAGCATTTTTGTATGGAGACGCTACGCTCTGCTTTCAGTACCCTTCGCCTGGGAGACTTCATGACCACTGTGGACATCAAGGATGCTTATCTTCATGTGTCTATCTTTCCAGGTCATCAGAGATTTCTAAGGTTCGCGCTGGAGGATCAGCATTACCAGTCTGCGGCTCTGCCCTTCGGTATCACCTCGGTGTTCCCCAAGATAATGGCGGAGTGATGGCTCTGCTACGGATCCAGGGCATTCCTTACCTGGACGACATCCTGATTGTGGCCCAGTCCTTTCCTCGGGCCGAGCAGGACACTCAGATGGTGACCTCCACTCTGGAGTCCTTCGGCTGGGTGTTCAACTTTCCCAAGTCTTCTCTGTCCCCGTCCTTGGTGAGGTCCTTTCTGGGCATGACTCTGGATACCTCTCAGGTCGGGGTGTTCCTTCCTCAGCAGAAGGTGGAGGATCTTCAGATGCAGGCTCAGGCTCTGCTATCATGTCCTCATCCCTCCATCCATCAGGGGATGCAGTTGGTGGGTCTGATGGTGCCCTGCTTCGAGGCAGTCCCCTTTGTTCAGTTTCACATGAGACATCTTTAATTACTACTCTTGTCAGTTTGGGATCGGGACCCTGTGTCCTTGGATCAAGAGCTTGCTCTGTCCCCTCTGGCCAGACGGTCCCTCTCATCGTGGCTGGACTCAAGGAACCTTCTAGTGGGCAGGACCTTCCTGCCCCCGTGCTGGGAGAAGGTCACTACAGATGCCGGTCTGACCGGTTGGGGAGGCTTCTGGAAGTCCCTGAGGTTCCAGGGTCGGTGGGCCCACAAGAGGCCCATGCTTCCATCAAAGTCCTAGAACTGAGGGCGATCAGATTGGTTCTTTCTCACCTGACCATTCACCTTCGGGGTCGGGCTGTTCAGATCCGCTCAGTCAACCAGACGGTGGTTGCCTACATCATTCATCAGGTAGGAACTCGGAGCAAGCGAGCCTTCAAGGAAGTGTCCCTGATCCTGTCTTGGCATCTCAGCGGTCTACATTCCGGGGGTGGAGAACCAGGAGGCGAACTCCCTGAGCAGGGGGACGTCTTGTATGGGGGAATGGTCCCTCAACAACCGGGTGTTCTCTCCCTGTGTCATCGCTTGGGGCAGCCGGACGTGGACCTGTTTGCATTTCGTCACAATCACAAACTTCCCAGATTTGTCTCTCTGTCTCAGGTTCCTCTGGCCTTCGCCACGGATGCATTGGCTATTCCTTGGAAGAAGTTTCGGCTTCTCTATGTGTTCCCTCTGTTTCCTCTCCTGGGCAGGGTCATGCGCAAGATATTCCAGGAGCAGGTACCTGCCATCCTGGTGGCCCCTTGTTGGCCAAGAAGGGTTTGGTTCGCAGACGTCGTGCAGTTGGCAGTAGACCGGTACGTCTTGCCCAAGGATCCAGATCTCCTCACTCAGGGGCAGCTACGCCACCCCAATTTACAAACGCTGGCTTTTAACGGCTTGGCTGCTGAAAACTCCATTTTGATGGAAAAGGGGTTGCCTGCTTCTGTTGTTGATACCATGGTTAGGGCTAGATAGAAGTCCTCGTCCTTTATCTATTACAGGGTCTGGCATGCTTACATTGCCTGGTGTGAGTCCAAGTCTCTTCCCTGTAGGGTGTTTTCTTTTCCCAGAATTCTGGAATTCTTGTAACATGGTTTGGATTTGGGCCTTCAACTTAGTACCCTCAAAGGCCATGTTTCAGCTCTGGCAATTTTTTTCCAAAGATTTTTTGCCAATCACCGGCTGGTTAAAACTTTTTTCCAGGGTGTTTCTCATCTGCGTCCACCCCGTAAGCCTTTGCCACCAGTCTGGGATCTGAATCTGGTGTTGTCTGCTATGCAAGGGCCTCCCTTTGAGCCTATCCGTAAGGCCGCCTTGCCCATTTTGATTCTTAAGGTAGCCTTTTTGGTGGCTATCACTTCTATAAGGTGAGTTTCTGAGCTAGCGGCTCTTTCCTTCAAACCTCCTTATTTTGAGCGGCATCAGGATAAGGTGGTGTTTCGGCTTCAGCCAGATTTCTTGCCTAAGGTTATGTCTACCTTTCATCTCAATCAGGACATTGTCTTGCCTTCATTGTGTCCTAATCCTGCTAATTCTAAGGAGCGGACTCTGTATTCTCTGGATGTGGTCAGGGCTCTGAAGTTCTCTTTGGTTGCTACTGAGACTTTTAGGACGTCTGATGCTCTGTTTGTTCTCACTTCTGGGTCTAGGAAGGGTTTGCCTCCTGCTAAATCCACTATCAGCAAGTGGATCCGTCAGACGGTGGTGCAAGCCTATTCTGCTAAGGGGAAGGAACCTCCCTTCTGCCTTACTGCTCATTCCACTCGTGCTATTGGTGCCTCTTGGGCTTTTCAGCACCAGGCTTCTGTTGAACAAGTTTGTAAGGCCGCTACTTGGTCTTCTGTTCATACTTTTTCCAAGTTTTACAAGGTTGATGTTAGGGCCTCAGCTGATGCTGCTTTTAGCTGCAAAGTTCTTCAGGCGGCAGTGGTTTAAACTGTCTGCTCTAACTTTGTACTACGCTCCGTGGCCGTGGGTGCTACCCTACTTTACCGACACTGCTTTTGGATGTCCCAGACGTAAAGAATTTAGTCAAACAGGACGTGCTGTATACTTGGAAAAATACAATTCTGTGAGTACTCACCTGTAGAATTGATTTTGTAGTATACAGCACGTCATGTTTCACCCCTCCCTTGTTATTATTCTTGGTCACCTCTGTATGGTGATTTGTTCAAATGTTCATTTTGGGATTTCTTTCATTATTGTTCTCCCGGCTTTTTGTCTAACTGCTTTGTAACACTGGGAATTTGTGGGAGGTTCCTGGCTTTTTATAGGGCCAGGAGATGCCACAAGTCTTTCTGAAGTCCACTGCGCCACCTTGTGGCGGATAACCCCAGACGTAAAGAATTTAGTGAAACATGACGTGCTGTATACTACAAAATCAATTCTACAGGTGAGTACTCACAGAATTGTATTTTTCCTCAATGATTGGGATACCTGTGAGCATTTTGCAGATGTATTGCAGGCAAGTAAAGTGAGAGCATTAGATGGGTCACAATGGTACATTTGAATTATCTACTATAATGCTTTACAAATGTTTTTCCATACTTCATACATTAAAGGCAGGGAAGCATGATTTTTTCCAGATTTAACATCTGCCACAATGCCATACCAATTTGTTTTACATTTTAACAGAAACTTTGTGGAAGAGAAGCTTGGAACAAAGTACATAGAGGAGGCTCGATCAGATTTGGCTAAATCCTTTGAAGAAACCAGTCCAGCCACACCTGTGTTCTTCATCTTATCCCCAGGCGTAAACCCACTCAAAGATGTGGAGTCTCTGGGTGAGTGGGTCATTATTTTCATTAAAAAGGGTCTCAACTATATACCTTCTGTATTTTGTCTTTTAAAGAGGAACAACAGACCTCATTAAAGTGGACCAACACCCACGGGTGATCGGCCCGGGAATCTATAAGATTCCCGGGCCGATCACCCCCCACCCCGTGGGACATCCGAGATCGGGATGTCCCGCGGGGTGAAACCCCCCCCAAACACCCCAACTCACCTACCTTATCTTCGGCGGCGGCCGGCCGCCGCCGCCTCCCTCGCGCCCCTGTAGGCGTGCGCGCCTCCGCGCCGGCCGTCTGCGAATGGCCGGCGCGGGGGCGCGCGCGTTCAAAGTGACGCGAGGGAGCGCTTAGACGTTCAAGATCTTCGCTTGTACGTCGGCGCTGGGAGCGGGGGTGCCCCACCGAAGTGGACCAAGACCCAGGATAGTCAAAATCCTGGGTGTTGGTCCACTTTAAGAATATGGCCAATCCCCCCCCCCCCCCCCCACCCAAACAGGCACTGATTACCTTGCTGCCAGCAGCTGATATTGCAACAACCTGCTGATTTTCTTTATTGCATGGCACGGCCTGCTTCGGTATTCATAACAGTTGGGTTATTCCGCCGTGGTACTGCAGAAAGCTGTGGCATCTCCCGGCCCCTTATAAAAACGGGATTAACCATAGAGTTCCCAGTGTTTCCTCTGCAGTGGAACTGCAAAGTTAGAAGATGTCTCTCTCTCTTGCGCAGGTGAGCGAGGCAACTAAGCCTGCGGCCCTGCAAGTCTATTTCCACCCGTTTCTGGACCCTCACTGCCTCCCAGCCTTGGCTGACAGATCAGGTGTGGGTAGAAGAGTACTAGGGTCAAGTGCTCCTGGAGCACTGCTCCAAGCTGCAGACCCTGTTACACAAAGTTTAGCCGGCCATAGGCTTTATGGTGAGCCTACTAGGAATGCAGAGTTCCTGTCCTGGCTTCTGAGGGGGTAAGTGTTTTGGGGACTGTGTCCCCCCTCTTCTGGCCTGGATACACACTGCTGCCTTCTCGTCTCTCCCCCCCCCCCTGACTTTATTGGGGGGGGCGGGTGGCAGAGGCGAGTGGTATTACTTGTGGTGTTTTGGCCATTTACAGTGTGTTTTTTCGGTGTTTTTGGCCGCCGCGCCGTTTTGTACTGCGCTCCGCAGCTGTGGGCGCTATAACCTGTGGCTTTTTTCCAAGTATACAGCACATCCTGTTTCACTTATTCCTTACGTCTGGGTTATTCCGCCACAAGGTGGCGCAGTGACTTCAGAAAGACTTGTGGGATCTCCTGGCCCTATAAAAAGCCAGGAACCTCCCACAAATTCCCAGTTTTCCTTCTGCAGTCGGACTGCGAAGATGGCTCTCTATATTGCGCAGGCGAGCGGGGCTTCGCAGGCGACCCTCGCTGTTTAGCCCCTTTTGGGTAAGTGGCCACCCCCCTTCATTTTCCCTGGGTTGGGCCCTTGCCGCTGCTCTGTTGCCCCCTCGCTCTCTCCCTATGGGCTCGGGGAGGGGGGGGGGATGGGCGGCTGGCGGGCTGCCTTGGGGGTCTTTTTGGTGTGTCTTTGATGTGGTTTTTTTGACTGTTACTACTTGCGTTCGCCGCCGCCTTGTACAACGCTCTGCGGCGGGCGGCGCTATATTCTGAGGTGCCTTTTTTTCAGCTCTGTCATGGCGCTGGCGTGTCATGTGACCACGTTTTCGCGCTCTTCGGGGGGGGCAGGGCCTGCGGATGATGCGTTCCGCGTCATCCTGCCGCGCCCGCCCCTCGAGGACCGCTCCGGCGCCATTTTGTGTCCTCTGCGCCCTGGGGCCCTTGTCTCTTCCGGTGCTGCGTCGCGCTTCCCCGGTGGTCTGGCGGTTGGTGCAATTGGCCCACTCGGTCTGTGAGTCCCCTTCGGGGTTTTTTAAATTTTATATTAGCTGCGCTGCGGGATATTTATGTGTCCTTATTGTGTTTCAGGCGGGACAACCGTGACAGTGGCGGGACAACCTTGACATCTCCCACCTTCCCTAGCTGGCTTTTGGGCATCCCTGGGGGGGCATCCCGGGTTTGGCTCTTGTTAGCCTTGACCCTGTCCTGGCCGTTAGAGCCTATATTAATCACCATATGGAGGCTTCCGGGGATAATGTGCTTGGGGTTCCTTTGGGACAAGCACAGCTGTGTGCCGTATGTGGGGTATCCCCTGTGAGTGATGGTGTCAGGGTGTGTTTGCCCTGCGCTCAAAAGCTACTTGCGTTGCAGTCTGGGTTGCCTGCTACGCTCCCCAGGTCTGCGCCCTCTTCTACATCACCTACCCCCCCACGCCTGCATTTGACCCCTAGTGAGGGACATGCTAGCGGGGAATTACATTATGATTTGGCTATGCGGGTGGCCAGCCTGGAAAGGCATATTACTGGGCCTGCCCCCCGTAAGGCTTCTGGCAAAAAGCGGCATCTAACCCCCGCTGTTTCCCTTTTTCCTGAGGAGGATGAGGGACATTATTCTCTTTCTGGACGTTACTCCCTAGAAGAGGGGGAACTTTTCTCTGATTCTGAATCCTCTGGGGACCAGCAGGAGGTTTATGGCGGTACTGGGTCTCCTTCTGGAGAAGATCCATGGTCTCCCGAGGACACTGATAGGCTGTTGGCTCACATTTTTGAAGTATTATGTATTACCCCTCCTGTGGCAGCTAAAAAACAGCAGGGTGAGCTTTTTCACACTGCTAAACAACGCTTGGAGTTCCCTGAGCAGAATCACTTTAATAATTTAGTGCTCAAGGAGTGGGAACGTCCTAGTAGATTGCCCGCAGTGCCCAACTGTTGGGACAGGAGGTATCCCTTCCCTGCTGATGTGGTTAAACGCTGGTCGTGTCCCCCTGAGGTGAATGCTCCCATGCTCGGGTTGTCCAATACCTCGGTCATGCATTCCCCTGACACTTCTACTCTGAGGGATGGTGAGGACCGGCGTATGGATCAACTAGCCTGTCATGCCTTTGCTTGTGCCGGGACTGCGCTGCGCCCGGTGTGCACTTCTGCCATTAAGGCTATTGCTATTAAAGGGCTGCTTAATTGTCTTCTGGATAATGCCACGGTGGCCAATAGGGGGGAGGATTATAGATACCTCCTGCTTTGCTATGATTTTGTGGCATTTACTCTTTCTGCTATGGATGATGCGGTCAGGATGCGCAGTAGGACCTCTGCCCTTTTGGTGGCTATACACCGCTCTGTTTGGCTGCGTCAGTGGGCGGCTGATAATGCCGCTAAGAAGGCTCTCACAGGATTCCCCTTTATGGGGCTGCGGCACTTCGGTGAGCGCTTGGATCTATTTGCCAGTGATGATAGGCTGCCTCAACGCAGGAAGCTGCCGCGGCCCTTTCGGGGGGGCTGGTTCTTCCCTCCCCTCCTTCCGTGCCCCCAGGGCTGGACGGGGGGCACCGTTTGCGGGGACACGCAGAGATTCTTGGGGCCGGGGTAGAGGCCGTGGCTGTCCTGGTCTCTCTTGGGGTCCCAAGCCCAAATCTTCCCCCAAGCCCCCTCAGGCATGAGGAGGCACCCTCACCCATCCGGGTGGGGGGGGGCGGCTTCGGCTCTTTGCTCACGTCTGGAGGCTACGCATCTCAGACCGGTGGATTCAGGAGGTGGTGTCCTCCGGGTACAAGATAGAATTTGCAGCCTGGCCGCCCCCGAAATTCATCAGATCCCGGATGTCTTTAAACCCCCTGTCTGCTCAAGGGTTGCTTCTGGCGGTTCAATGCGTGTTAGAGTCAGGAGTCATTTGTCAGGTGCCCCAGGGGTGCTATTCCTATTTTTCACGGTCCCCAAAAAGGGCGGCTCTCTGAGGCCCGTTCTGGACCTGAAGGGCCTTAACAAATTTGTCAGATTCAAGCATTTTCGTATGGAGACGCTACGCTCTGTTGTCAGTACCTCCGCCCGGGCAAGTTATGACCACTGTGGACATCAAAGATGCGTATCTTCATGTGCCTATCTTCCAAGGTCATCAGAGATTTCTAAGGTTCGAGCTGCAGGGTCAGCATTATCAGTTTGTGGCTCTACCCTTCGGTATCACCTCGGCGCCTTGGGTGCTCACCAAGGTACTGGCGGGGGTGATGGCTCTGCTAAGGAACCAGGGCATACGCATCATTCCTTACCTCGACGACATCCTGATTGTGGCCAAGTCCTTTCCTCAGGCCGAGCAGGACACTCAGATGGTGACATCCACTCTAGAATCCTTCGGCTGGGTGATCAACTATTCCAAGTCTCCCCGTCCTTGGTGAGGTCCTTTCTGGGCATGACTCTGGATACCTCTCAGGTCAAGGTATTCCTTCCTCAGCAGAATGTGGGGGGCCTTCAGATGCAGGCTCTGGCTCTGCTATTGTGTCCTCATACCTCCATCCGTCACAGGATGCAGTTGGTGGGCCTGATGGTGTCCTGCTTCGAGGCAGTCCCCTTTGCTCAGTTTCACATGAGACCTCTTCAGTTGCACCTCTTGTCAGTTTGGGATCTGGACCCTGTGTCGCTGGATGAGGAATTTGATCTGTCTCCTCTGGCTAAACAGTCCCTCTCGTGGTGGCTGGACTCAAGAAACCTTCTGGGGGGTTCCTGCCCCCGTGCTGGGAGACGGTCACCACAGATGCCAGTCTGACCGGTTGGGGAGGCTTCTGGAAATCCCTGAAGTTCCAGGGTCGGTGGGGCCCACAAGAGGCCCATGCTTCCATCAACGTCCTGGAACTGAGGGCGATCAAGTTGGTTCTTTCTCGCCTAACCACTCACCTTCAGGGTCGGGCTGTTCAGACGGCGGTTGCCTATATCAACCATCAGGGAGGGACTCGGAGCAAGCGAGCCTTCAAGGAAGTGTCTCTGATACTGTACGGTATACATTCCGGGGGTGGAGAACCAGGTGGCGGACTCCCTGAGCAGGGGGACGTCTCGTCTGGAGGAATGGTCCCTCAACTACCAGGTGTTTCTCTCCCTGTGTCACCGCTAGGGTCAGCCGGATGTGGACCTGTTTGCGTCCCGTCACAATCACAAACTTCCCAGGTTTGTCTCCCTGCCACAGGATCCTCTGGCCTTAGCCACGGATGCACTGGCAATGCCTTGGATGGAGTTTCGGCTTCCCTATGTGTTCCCTCCGTTCCCTCTACTGGGTAGGGTCATGCACAAGATTGCCCAGGAGGGGGTGTCAGCCATCCTGGTGGCCCCCTGTTGGCCAAGAAGGGTGTGGTCGTGCAGTTGGCCGTAGACCAGTACTTCTTGCCCAGGGATCCAGATCTTCTCACTCAGGGACAGCATTGCCATCCCAATTTACAAACGCTGGCTTTAACCCTTTCAGTGCCAAGCACGTAGTTTCTACGTGCTTGCTTCTACTCCACTTAAGTGCCAAGCACGTAGAATCTACGTGCTTGATTTCCCCCCTGCTAGTAAAAAAAATTCAAATCATAAATACTCACCTGACCCCTCGTTGGATCCGGCTGGGTCTCCTCTTTAATTTGGTGCCATCCGATCCCCCGTGGGGGGTCGGATGGCTCCAGGAGAGCCCCCGGAATAGCCCCCCCCCCGTTTTGGCAGCAGTAGCTGCTAACTGTATAAAAAAAAAAAAAAAATGACATTTACTTACCTGCAGTCGCGCTGCCTCCCTCCAGGTCTCCTCTTCACTGGGGGGGCCTCCGATCGCCCCCCCCCAGCCTCTTCAGCTTCAGGGGAGAGCCTGAAAGGGCTCTCCCCCTCCTCTCCCGACGGGCGCCGCCATCTTGTTGTTAAGGGGCGGGGCTTATGACGTCACTCCCGGGCCTCTTGCTGCCTCTCCTCGGCTCAGCTGTCAGATGCCCTGGTGATCGCTGGGCAGAGCAGTGGAGGGGCAAGGGATGCTCTGATACCCTGCTCCCCCCTCCTCTGGCCAGTGATCACCAAGGCATTTGACAGCTGATCGACACAGGAGCTGACAATCGGGTGAGGTAAGTAAAGTAAAAAAAAAACTTTTTTTTTTTTTTTTAATAAATGACATTTTTGTGTGTGTGTTTTTTTATGTTAACCCTTTGTGAACTGGTAAGGGGTCCATGAGACCCCTTATACCAGTTCACAAGGCTGGGGTCTGGCAAGCCACCTGCAACTAGCGGGTGGCTTGCCATTAACCCCCGCACCCCCAATTACCTGCCTCCCCAAAGCCCAGGGGGGGGGGGGCAGAAGAGCCCGGGCTCACACAGGGTATGTGGGCTCGTAGGCTGCAGGGTGGGGGCCCCCCCCACTCTGTGCCTACAAGCCCCCATAGCTGGTCCCGGGCTGGTTATGACTGGGTAAGGGGGACCCTACGTCATTTTTTTTTTAATTTTAAGGGTTAGGGTTAGCCTAACCCTAACCCTTAAAATAAAAAAAAAATGGGTTCCCCCCCCCCCCCTCCCGGAGGGGGGACCTTACGTCATTTTTATTTAATTTTTAAGGGTTAGGGTTAGCTTAACCCTAACCCTTAAAATTAAAAAAAAAAATATGGGTTCCCCTCTACGTAATTGTTTTTATTTTTAAGGGTTAGGGTTAGCCTAACCCTTAAAATTAAAAAAAAAAAAATTCTTTTTTTTTATTTTTACGGGTTAGGGTTAGCCTAACCCTAACCCTTAAAAAAATAAATAAATAAATAACATAGGGCGGGGGTCCCCGTTTTTTGGGGGGAATATTTATTTTTGTATATTTTTTTATTTTTAAGGGTTAGGGTTAGGCTAACCCTAACCCTTAAAAAAAAAAAAAAAAATGACATGGGGGGGGGGGGGGTCCCCATTTTTTGGGGGTAATTTTTATTTTTTTATATTTTTTTATTTTTAAGGGTTAGGGTTAGCCTAACCCTAACCCTTAAAATTCCCCCCAAAAAGGGGGGACCCTATGTAATTTTCTGGGGGATTTTTGAGGGTTAGGGTTAGCCTAACCCTAAACCCTTAAAATTACCCCCCCAAAATGCCCCCCCCCCCCCCCGGAATGTCATTTTTTTTTTTATTAACCCCTTATATTTATAGTGTGGATAGTAGTTGTATTTTATTTGTAATGTAATAATGTAATAAATAAATGTAAGTGCTCTTTTCAGTTTGGGGGGTCTCCAGGGCAAGAATGGGGGGGCTACCGATACATATGTGGTACCGTTGTAATCGGGAGAAATGGGGCTATCACATGCAATATGGTTTTCATTAAAAAAAAAAAAAAGGTTTTATTTAAAATAAAGGAGACAAGTGTTTAAAAATATATATATATATTTTTTTGTTTTGTTTTTTTAAGCAGAAATATTCAAAAAACAGTAGAAAAATTACAAACAAGACATTTCATGTTAAAGCCTAAACTCTGCTGCAAAAAATGTATATGTAATGTATAAAATTTTTCTGGAAGTTCCAGCAAAAATCACGGTTAATCATGCCGCAAAATGGGGAAAAATGACCTGTCACCAGAGGGTGACAAAACTTCAAGTAGACTGACAATTAAAAGGGTTAATAGTACCTATGCATGTTGGGTATTGTTCTGCTCGGGGGACCTTGCGCTTTCAGATTTAGCTTGTTTTTTCTTGTTTGCATATTGATATTTTAGGAAAACATGGTTTTTATTCTGCTTTTTAATAATTGTTTTTAGGGAAACCCTGTGCAACCTAAGAATTCTTCAATGGATTACTTCCAGAAAGATGAGCCCACTACAACAAGCTCAGTACTCTTAGACAGCTTAACGTGTACTTTCAGGGAATATATGGTTTGTGGGGATATTCTTAATTTAAAGGGTTGTTTTGGTTGAAAAATCGCAAGGTGCGCACTTTGTCTGCAGAGCTGAAATTTTTAAGTAAAATTACCGTTATGCGCACGCTTTACTTTGGGGTGTTTGGCAACTCTTCCCTTGACAGTACCTATGCATGTTGGGTATTGTTCTGCTCAGGGGATGTTGCTTTTTCAGATTTTATATGTTTTTTTCTGTTTGCATATAGTTTTTTTTAGGAAAATGTGGCTTTGATAATTCTTTTTTATTCTTTTTTAGGGAAACTCTGTGCAACCAAAGAATTGATTGAGGGATTACTTCCAGAAAATTGTGCCCATGTCAACAAACCTGGTACGCCTAGAAAGCCTGAGGTGTATACTTCCAGAGAATATATAGTTTTTGGGGGGTATTTCAAATTTAAAGGGTTCTTTTTCTGGAAAGACCGCAAGGTGCGCTTAGCGCAGTGCATAGTTGTATTTTATCTGAAAATCTCCTAAAGCGCTGTTTCAGTCTCCTGGGCAGGAAAGGGTGTCTACCTATACATATGTGGTAACGCTGTGACCGGGATTAATTGGGGTTTCACATGCAATAAGATTTTATTGACAAACTTACATTTTTTATTACAAAAAAACACTACAAATTGCAAAAAATAGATTTTTTTTTATTTTTTTGCACATATTTCACCCAAAAGTATTGAGAATACACCTAAAAAATTACAAACAAGACATTTCATGTTAAAGCCCAGACTCTGCTGAAAAAAACAGGGAAATCCCTGGAAATCCCTTCAAAAATCACATTTGAACAAGGGGAGCGTAAAATAGTGCAAAATGGTCTGGCACCAAGGGTGACAAAAACTCCAGGTAGGCTGGCAGCGAAAGGGTTAACGGCTTGGATGCTGAAGCCTACATCTTGACAGAGAAGGGATTGCCTGCCTCTGTTGTGGATACCATGATTCGGGCTAGGAAGAAGTCCTCGTCCTTTATCTATTACAGGGTCTGGCATGCTTACATTGCCTGGTGTGAGTCCAAGTCTCTTCCCTGTCGGTTTTTTCCATTCCCAGGATTCTGGAATTTTTGCAACATGGTTTGGATTCTGGCCTTCAACTAAGTACCCTCAAGGGTCATGTTTCAGCTCTGGCAATTTTTTTCCAAAGATCCTTTGCCAACCACCGGTTAAAACTCTTTTCCAGGGCGTTACTCATGTGCGTCCACCTCGTAAGCCTATGCTACCAGTCTGGAACTTGAATCCGGTGTTGTCTGCTCTGCAGGGTCCTCCCTTTGAGCCTGTCCGTGGGGCTGCTTTGCCCATTCTGACTCTTAAGGTGGCCTTTTTGGTGGCTATCACTTCTGTAAGGCGAGTTTCCGAGCTGGCGGCGCTTTCCATCAAACCTCCTTATTTTGAGAGGCACCAGGATAAGGTGGTGTTTCGGCTTAAGCCGGATTTCTTGCCTAAGGTGGTGTCTACCTTTCATCTCAATCAGGACATTGTCTTGCCTTCATTGTGTCCTAATCCTGCTAATTCCAAGGAGCGGACACTGCATTCTCTGGATGTGGTCAGGGCTCTGAAGTTTTATTTGGTCGCTACTGAGCTTTCAGGAAATCTGATGCTCTTTTTGTTCTCACCTCTGGACCTAGGAAGGGGTTGCCTCCGGCTAAATCCACTATCAGCAAGTGGATCTGTCAGGCGGTGGTTCAAGCCTATTCTGCTAAGGGGAAGGAACCTCCCTTTAGAATTACTGCTCATTCCACTCGTGCTATTGGTGCTTCTTGGGCTTTTCAGCACCAAGCTTCTGTTGAACAAGTTTGCAAGGCCGCTACTTGGTCTTCTGTTCATACTTTCCAAGTTTTACAAGGTTGATGTTAAGGCCTCAGTGGATGCTGCTTTTGGCCGCAAGGTGCTTCAGGCAGTGGTGACTTGAACTGCCGGCTGTTACTCATTGGGGATCCCACCCTACTTTTGGACACTGCTTTTGGATGTCCCAACTGTTATGAATACCGAAGCAGGCCGTGCCATGCAATAAAGAAAAAGGCAATTCTGTGAGTACGCACCTGTAGAATTGTTTTCGTTCTTGCATGGCACGGCCTGCTTCGACCCACCCTTGTTATCGTTATTCTTGGTTGCCTCTTTATGATGATTGTTCCAAGTTAATTGGGGTTTTTTACCCTTTTTTTTACATTTTTTACATTTATTCTCTCCCGGCTTCTTGTCTCACTGCTTGTCTACGCTTGGAACTCTATGGTTAATCCCATTTTTATAGGGGGCCGGGAGATGCCACAGCTTTCTGCAGTGCCACTGTGCCACCTTGCGGAATAACCCAACTGTTATGAATACTGAAGCAGGCTGTGCCATGCAAGAACAAAAACAATTCTACAGGTGAGTACTCACGGAATTGCTTTTTCGGGCCCAATTCTGTATCCTCTGTTGGCTTAGCTGCCGCTATATGCTGGAAAGACCGCTGCTAGCCGCTCTTTTTTTCTTGAGGCTTGTGTTGGGAGATGCACGCAATGTCTGATGGGAGTCAAGATGGCTTGGCCCTACGGAGGTTGCTCGGAATCCAAGGGATGCAGAAGATAGATGCCCCAGCAAGGTGAGTAAAAGATGCCCAAAATAGAAAATGGAGAGGGCGGCAGGCTGGTGATGATTGGGGCATTTTTAAAAAGTCCTGTGTCTCTTTGAAACTGTCGCACACCTTGCCATGGGCATGCCAATTGGTTAAGCCCCCATAAACCTCTTTAAGCTAAGTTCTCTGTATCACAAGATGAAGAAGTCAAATCAAATATTTAATATTTGCACTTACTCTGTAAAGACAGCAGTGATGACATCAGATAAGAAAATTCCCCACTGTACAATGAAATGAAACATTTTTTGTTCTTTGTTTGGTAGGTAGGAAACTTGGTTTTACAATTGACGCTGGAAAATTCCATAATATATCACTGGGCCAGGGACAAGAAAAAATAGCAGAGGAGGCAATAGAGAAAGCTGCGAAACAAGGACACTGGGTTATACTTCAGGTAAGCTAAATGACAGGGCTCCTTTTTTTAAGGTTGCAAGTATGTGTTTCAAAAGAAATTGGCACAAGTAAAGCAGCATTTCAACCCCTTCCTCCGCTCCTACCAACAAGTTGTGTTTTTAAGATCTCCACGCAGATGCACAAGTGAAATATTAAGTGCTGAGACAGAGCTATAGAGTCAGGTATGTGGTGATCCACATAACATGACTTGCTGGTCGTCCTTGAGGAGGGGTTGGGGACCACTGCGGCCCCTAATTGACATGTGGAGTGTCAATAAAAAATAAAAACCTCTGAATCCACTATCCATTTTAAGTTTGGCATAAACGGCCTTATTTATCAAGGGCTAGGTAGTGTCTGACGAGCGCCAGGTACCGCCAGCTAACGGCGGCTACCGAATCAAGTACGCCCGGCGGCGGTCACAATGACGCATTTATCGCGCTAAATGAGGCTAGCGCCGGCGAGAGCGTTAGCTAGCGCGGGATTCATCATGTAGCCGACTGCAACGAACAGCGCCGCTGCTAATCCCATCACAGCGACAGGTATGACCTGGCGCTCCCTGGCGTGGTCCAATGCATTTCAATGGAGCAATCTTTAAATAATCATAATTAATTGCTATTAATGTTTTTTTTTTTTTTTTTTTAATGTCAAAAATTCTGTGACCACTTCTGCAATGTTAGGATTTTTTTTTAATTAAAAAAAAAAATTGTGCAGAATTGATATTACAGGTCTGATATTCATGTATTCATATTACAAAATGTTTAGAAAAACTTGTCTAATTTTTACATAAAAAAAAAATGGTAGTTTGGGGGTTAAAAACTACTTTACATACATCGCCGCCAGCGCTCTGGGGTTTAAACAAGGAATTCACAGCGCGAGAAATTTTTGAGCGTGATTTGTTAATGAATCTGCAGCAAGCCGTTCGCTCTGGCCATTCGCTGTCAGGCGCACCCATACAACGCGGAACCTGTGAAACAGCGACCCCATACCCGTATTCAACATTACCGCACACCGACTGAGTCGCTGTCAACAAGCAAACCCCGGCCAAGCACAGCGAATACTAGCTGGCGCTGTGAAAATCACGCTACTGGCGCTCCTCTGTCGCTACCTGGCGCTATTAATGAATCGGCCTCAAAGTAGTCCTTGGAGTCCTTTGCATAATTTTGTTGAAGACTGATGAGTGCCCTGAGATCAGGTGCTGTGGCATAGAGGTCAAGCTGCCCGCATGTGCTGTGGGATCGCGGGTTTGAGGTAAGTAAAGGGTGATCCGGGCCGCACACTGCTGCAGGGATAAGGTGACTGATCTATCAGTCAAGTACCTTAGGCTTAGCCCAGGGGGAGAGAGAGGTGGGTGGAGGCTTATTTAAATGCTGGATTTCTCTTTAAGGATGCACACCTCCATGTTAGTTCAGTGGCATCAAAATATCAAAGATCTGCAGAAGGTCCACTTTTCCACGGAGTGACACTCCCATTCGTAATAGCGATGCCTCCAAGGGACATTACCAAGATGCTGATGATATTAGTTATGGCATTATTGCATAGTCAACAACATAAGAGATGTTTGGTTAGGTTGTCAACTATGTCAAACCAGTCTTCTGCCCTATCAAGAAGAAGCACCTTCCTGGGCATGATTTGGGATACCGAGATAGCAGTGATTTAGTTGGCAATAGAGACATATGTTTTGTATGTGCAAAATTCAGGAAATTCTTAGAGCCAAACACTTGTTTTGACATATTGTCTATTTCTGCGTCTTTTAGGACTGATGGTGGCAAATCTGCAAGCAGTGCCATTTTTAATTTCAAAGCAGACCCTTACAAGCCCTAGGGTCACACCATCCTGGATTTGCCTGTTCTCCTTTGGTCTCATAGGTGAACCAGGGATTGACCTGCTGGATAATAATTAGATAGAGGCGCCCAAAGGAAAAGCCTAAGTCCTAAGTCTTGTCCAATTGGAACATGTTGGAGCACCTGGACAATAGCCTCGATTCAGAGAGACAAAAAAACTTCCGTTTAAGTTCCGATCTGTGAAATGTTTCCGTTCTCGTATGAGCGTACGAGCGATTCAATACATGCATTGAAAACCTTCTGTAAAGTTTCCATCCGTTCGTACGGCAGATTTCGAATTACGAGGATGTCATTTTCCATCCAGACTTTTCCGTTTCATTTTCACATGTTACAACGTAGGATTTAGTTTTTGCCCTTTTCCCATCGTATCCTCCAACGAATCCTTTACGTTTCCCGTTCGATTCTGTTTCCCTTTTTCAATAAATATTCGTCCAGACGGAAATCCTTACGATCTTGCGCCTGCGCACTACAAACTTAACTCATTAAAGTGCTCGCCTACATATTTGCCACCCTCACGTCTACTACAATGTTTAGCTAAATCACTTAGCACTCTTCTCCATCTTTCCCTTTTTGACCCTTAAAGCTCACCCAAACCACTTAGCACTGTCCTCCATCTTCCCTTTTTGACCCTTAAAGCTCACCCAAACCACTTAGCACTGTCCTCCATCTTCCCTTTTTGACCCTTAAAGCTCACCCAAACCACTTAGCACTATCCTCCATCTTCCCTTTTGGACCCTTAAAGCTCACCCAAACCACTTCTTGGTTAGGTTCTTCTTCCATTTTAGCCCCCTAAAACTTACCCAAATCACTTCTCGGTCATGTGAATATTCATCTTTAAATATTTTGAAAATTTCAAAATTCAAATTTTAACAACTATAAAAAACAAAATACATAGCAATGGCAGGCCACTGAACATTATTCTTCATCTGTGGTCCCCAACGAGTTGCGCAGCTCCTGCATCTTGCCCACCAACTGAAGGAACCTGACACTCAGTTGTGCCACTCTGGCACGCGTGGTCCCTGTTAAAAAAACGTAAATTAAAATATTGGTATAACCTTGTTGGGGTCATGCTGCAGTGCCCCCCCCCCCCCCCCCCTCACTGTATGGTCCAAACACCTAAATCTGGACTTCAAAAGCCAGCGGGCCCTCGCCACCAGGGGTCGGGTTTTGCATAGTGCCCAATTAGAGAACCCCTCGCCCGCATTCTGCAGGCAAAGAACGGGCATCAGCAGCAAGGGCGAGTGGCACATCTTGCAGTTCCTGCAACCAAATATAAAATAATTACACAAAGCAAAGGTAACCGACTAAAACAAGAACTCCTACAACAAATTAAGATTTGTTGTTAAGAAAGTTCAACAATCCAAATATAATTCACAAAGGACATAAGTCTAAAAAAATATAGCAATTATATGGATGTGTGGGAAAATAAATGTTTACATGCTAAGGACTAATTAAGGTCAGCATTAAAATGCTTCTATAAGGCATACATGAAATGTATTAATTCAGGTATGCATTGCTATACAATTTATGGCCTCGGCCATGCTGATACATGCAATGCCTTGGTGCTAAAGGCGCGCAGACTCCTCCACATAGCCACAAAACATGTTCAACAATAGCAATCCGAGCCCTCAAAGGTCTTGTAAGTGGATCGGAAATGAAACGGATTTATAGGGTGGTGATCCGTCGGAAATCAGCTCTCTGAATCCGACAGAAGCTCTCTGAATCAACGGAAGTTTTCTGAACGAACGGAAAATTTCCGATTTTGTTTGGAAAATGATCCAAACTAATGGAAATGTTCCGATTTGCTTCCGTTCATCGGAAGCGCATTCCCGAACGTTCGTGCGAGTAAAAAATGGACGAAAAAAAGCAAAAAAATGACAAACACCCACCAAAACTTTCACAGACAGCTACGGAAGTCCGGACGAATGTGTCTCTGAATCGAGGCTAATGTGTGCAGACTTCATTATTCAGGCAATACATCTCCCTAAAATATACGCAATCAGTAGTGAAGAGAAAGATAGACTGGGGGCTCCACAATCTTTCACCACCAATCAAAGCCGCGCTACAGGAATGACTGTTAATAAAACCAGCAAATTAAAAAGGCATTTATAAGGTTCAACGCAAGGAGTCCATAAACTGTGTCAGATCAGTCTGTTTAATATGTAAAACCAAGGCTATCTATAAACAAATAGCATGACTCCGCGGAATAGGGAAAAATGGCTTGAAATTTAGTAGTTAAATCCTTATAATTCCAATAGGGAAAAACTTCACCAGCGGTGCTCTTAAGACAGGCTGTGTATCCCAACACCAGGCACTTAAATACACGTACCAGAAGCTTTCTTTCTATATAGCATATCACTTTAAATCACTCTCCAAAAAGATTGTTTCCTCTAGTAGTGGTAATAATAATAATATCCTCCTCAAGTATGTCTCCGTAGTTGTATAAAGATCATTAAACGGGGGATGGAATAGAAAAAATATACATAGCGTGACACCGTTTTAAAATTAAAATGTTTAAGAATTTATTGTGCTTACCAGGAAAAGTTTTAAAATGCGCGTATCAAAACATCCAGACAGTAGCTCCAAATCATAGAGAGAAAGTGTTGCCTTTCAATTCTCCTCGCTTTAACCCTTTAACCGCCAGCCTACCTTGAGATTTTGTCACCCTTTGTTGCCAGACCATTTTGCACTATTTTGCGCTCCACATGTTCAACTGTGATTTTTGAAGAGATTTCCCAGTATTTCCCTGGACAATTATATATTGTTTTTTTCAGCACAGTCTGGGCTTTAACATGAAGTGTCTTGTTTGTAAGATTGTCAGTGTTTTTTAAATATTTTTATGGAAAATATGTAAAAACACCCCCAAAAAAACATTTTTTTACAATTTTAGTGTGTTTTCCTAATAAAACATGCAAGTTGTTCCAGAAAATCATATTGTGTGTAAAAGCCCTATTGCTCCCGATTGCAACAGTACCACATATGTATTGGTAGACATCCTTTCCTGCCCACGAGACACGTAAAACTAAAAAGAGCGACTGAGCTAATTTTCAAAGAAAATACACCATTTTGCTCTCCTTGCGGTTTTTCAACCAAAACACCACTTTTCAATTGAAATACCCCCCACAAACCATATGTTCGCTGAAAGTACACACCTCAAGCGTTCTAGACGTACCAGGCTTGTTGTTGTAGCTGCAGCTTTCTGGGCGCAAGCCTTCCCGAAACTCACTGGTTGTACCGGATTTCCCTAAAAAAAATAGCAAAAATGCAGCATTAAGACCAATTTTTTCTATAAAAAACATGCGCTAACCAAAAAAAAACTAATCAAATCTGAAATGGCAAGGTCTTCTGAACAGAACAATACCCAACATGCATAGCTACCTCCAAGGGTAGGGTTGCCAATTACCCCAAAGCAAAGCGTATGCATAACGGGCATTTCCATTGAAATTTCCTGCTCTGCAGACAAAGTGCGCACCTTGCGCTTTTTCAACCAAAACATCACTTTCAATAAAAATACCCCCCACAGACCACATGTTCCCTGAAAGTACACACCTCAAGCGTTCTAGGCGTACCAGGCTTGTTGTTGTAGCTGCAGCTTTCTGGGCGCAAGCCTTCCCGAAACTCACTGGTTGTACCGGATTTCCCTAAAAAAATAGCAAAAATGCAGCATTAAGACCAAATTTTTCTATAAAAAACATGCGCTAACCAAAAAAAACGAATCAAATCTGAAATGGCAAGGTCTTCTGAACAGAACAATACCCAACATGCATAGCTACCTCCAAGGGTAGGGTTGCCAATTACCCCAAAGCAAAGCGTATGCATAACGGGCATTTCCATTGAAATTTCCTGCTCTGCAGACAAAGTGCGCACCTTGCGCTTTTTCAACCAAAACATCACTTTTCAATAAAAATACCCCCCACAAACCACATGTTCCCTGAAAGTACACACCTCAAGCGTTCTAGGCGTACCAGGCTTGTTGTCGTAGCTGCAGCTTTCTGGGCGCAAGCCTTCCCGAAACTCACTGGTTATACTGGTTGTTGTGGAGGTTGGTCTTCCCCTGGGGAAGGGCGCCGGAACCACCGAACTGGCCAGATTTACATGTTGGTCATGGGACACGGGCGCCCATATGGGCATGTGCTCGGGAGCCCCGTGACCAAACTGAAAAAAAAAAACACACATATACACACACACACTCCCTCTCCAAAATCAACATCTATTTTTTTTTTCGTTTTTTTAAATACCTTTTCTTCCGGGGTCTCTTCCTCAGTACTTCAGTCAGTCACACGTACCTGACCCAGCAGGTGGGCGGAGTCCGGCGTCCTGCTCTCATGTCCCGCGCCGGCAATGCTCTGTAACCAATGGCTGAGGCGGGGCAGGCAGGGCGAGGAGGCCAATCAAGATGCCGGCTGTCAGAGCCGACCAAGATGGAGGCCAGGTGGGTGCGAGCGCGGCCGCCAGGGAGCACATGATCGCCTGGGGGGATAGGATGGATGGCTGCATGGGGGTGATAGGATGGATGGATGGCTGCATGGGGGTGACAAGATGGATGGATGGCTGCATTGGGGGTGATAGGATGGATGGCTGCATGGGGGTGACAGGATGGATGGATGGCTGCATGGGGGTGACAGGATGGATAGCTGCATGGGGGTGACAGGATGGATGGCTGCATGGGGGTGACAAGATGGATGGCTGCATGGGGGTGACAAGATGGATGGCTGCATGGGGGTGACAAGATGGATGGCTGCATGGGGGTGACAAGATGGATGGCTGCATGGGGGTGACAAGATGGATGGCTGCATGGGGGTGACAAGATAGATGGCTGCATGGGGGTGACAAGATGGATTGCTGCATTGGGGGTGACATGATGGATGGATGGCTGCATGGGGGTGACAGGATGGATGGATGGCTGCATGGGGGTGACAGGATGGATGGATGGCTGCATGGGGGGTGACAGGATGGATGGATGGCTGCATGGGGGGTGACAGGATGCATGGCTGCATGGGGGGTGACAGAATGCATGGCTGCATGGGGGGTGACAGGATGCATGGCTGCATGGGGGGTGACAGGATGCATGGCTGCATGGGGGGTGACAGGATGCATGGCTGCATGGGGGGTGACAGGATGCATGGCTGCATGGGGGGTGACAGGATGCATGGCTGCATGGGGGTGACAGGATGCATGGCTGCATGGGGGTGACAGGATGCATGGCTGCATGGGGGTGACAGGATGCATGGCTGCATGGGGGTGACAGGATGCATGGCTGCATGGGGGTGACAAGATGCATGGCTGCATGGGGTGACAGGATGGATGGATGGCTGCATGGGGGTGACAGGATGGATGGATGGCTGCATGGGGGGTGACAGGATGCATGGCTGCATGGGGGTGACAGGATGCATGGCTGCATGGGGTGACAGGATGCATGGCTGCATGGGGGTGACAGGATGCATGGATGGCTGCATGGGGGTGACAGGATGGATGGATGGCTGCATGGGGGTGACAGGATGGATGGATGGCTGCATGGGGGGTGACAGGATGCATGGCTGCATGGGGGTGACAGGATGCATGGCTGCATGGGGGTGACAGGATGCATGGCTGCATGGGGGTGACAGGATGCATGGCTGCATGGGGGTGACAGGATGCATGGCTGCATGGGGGTGACAGGATGCATGGCTGCATGGGGGTGACAGGATGCATGGCTGCATGGGGGTGACAGGATGGCTGGATTGGAGGTGAGAGGATGGATGGATGGATTGATTGCTGCATGGGGGTGACAAGATGGATGGATGGATGGCTGCATTGGGGGTGACAGGGTGACTGGATTGGGGGTGAGAGGACGGATGGCAGCATTGGGGGTGATAGGATGGATGGATGGATGGATGGCGGCATGGTGGTGAGCGGAGAGCCGTCGGGCGCGCGTCGCGCGTATAGCTAGCTAATAGGAGGCAGGAGGCGAGGGGCGGGCAGGAGGCAGGAGGCGAGGGGCGGGCGGGCAGGAGGCGAGGGGCGGCGGAGGCTAGGCTGATGGAGGGCGTTTTGCCGGCGATCGGCCTTACCGTCGCCCTGGGCTCCAGAAACGATGCTGCGCCGGATGAGGTAAGCAGGGGGCGCCGGCTGATGACAGCTGCCGTGCGCCCCCTGCTGATTGGTCAGGGGAGCGATCGGGTGACTTGGGTCACACCCAGGTCACCTCCCCCTGACCCCTGGACTCCCTGCAAGCTGCTCCACAGCAACGGGCCCGCTGATGCCCCCCCGATGGCCCGGAAGGTAAGGGAACGCTAGCTACGTGAAATTCACGTAGCTGGCGTTTAACGACAGGAGAGGCAGCTACGTGAATTTTACGTAGCTGGCGCTAGAAGGGTTAATCTGTAAAGGCTAGTTTACACGCTGCGTTACACGCTGCGTCACCGTCGCCGTGGGTAACGCAGCTGAACTCCGGCGCGCACAGCTGACTGAAAGGAAAGCATCTGACGATGTGGTGAGGCCACGCCCAACGCGTTTCGTCTCCAAGACTTTGTCATAGGCTGCGGGCCCACCACATCGTCATTAATTTATTCACCTCACTTGGTGACGTCAGCTTTGCAAGTTAACTCTGTGCTCCCCAAGGTTTTTTAAATACAACGGTAGATTGCAGTCCAGCTGCACTTCTGGTAATCATGCCAATTTAAAATAGAGGGATTACTACAAATATGGATTCATATTTCAGAGAGAAGTAAAAGGCAATGCTGACATTGACTTGGCTAATAATAATACACTAATAAAAGCCTTATTATTGTTAATAGACATTATAATAAAAGTATATACTTCTCCACACCACACACTTTACACAACATATAATTATATTGTCAACCATAAATTCATTTAATACTAATATTATGCAAAAATCTATCTAAAAAAACACAGCTTATTATACTAAAAATTATATTTATATAAAAAAGGGGAATTAATATTTACCTATAAAACAATTTATGTCAAATTCTATATTTAATCCATACGGGGTCATAGTTTTCATTTTAAAAATCCACTCTGATTCCTTTTGAGAAAGCAACCTCAAAATATTTCCTCCTTTTAAACCAAGCTTTACATTCTCCAATCCCAGGAATTTTATTCCCGCTGGATCACATCCATGTACTAATTTGAAATGAGCTGACACACTATTATTACCACTACTAGAGGAAACAATCTTTTTGGAGAGTGATTTAAAGTGATATGCTATACAGAAAGAAAGCTTCTGGTACGTGTATTTAAGTGCCTGGTATTGGGATACACAGCCTGTCTTGAGAGCACCACTGGTGAAGTTTTTCCCTATTGGAATTATAAGGATTTAACTACAATACATCTCCCTGTTGGTGGCTCTGTGATCAGAGAGAAACCATTGGCAGAGCAGCCGTTGTAAAAACAGACACTTGCCAGAACGTGTTCTGAGAAATTTTTCAGTTTACATTCCGGGGATGTTTTTTGCGAAGCAGAAACAATGCAGGATTAGATGAGTAGCTCCTCAACCAGGACCTGACTGTACCTGTGCTGCAGAGGGTCCATGGAGGCCTCCAGACCGTAACATCTTTTCTTCTTGGATTAACAGAGAATCAGTCTAGTATATGCATTTTAACTTCTGGTCCCACATTTCATAAAGACAGAAATTCTGGGGCACCAATTCAAGAGCCAGTGTGTTACCTCAATTCACAGTCACTGGCTGGTGGATAGAGATGTAGCACCTTGTGTCATTTGCACCATGATATAAGCGAGGGAGTTCTGAGTACTTCTATTACTTCAGAGTCACTACATGACTTCTTGATAGCCCAAATGATATGTAAAACTTTTTACAAAAGCATTTAGGCTCAGGTCTGACTGAGGGGACTATATAGGACATATGCACTGGCCAAAATATTTTCACCTACTATGGTTCAAAAATTGCATGATCAAGACTTTTATCAAGGGCAAGACTGACGTAAAACTATTGTCTCATTGGGACAAGTGTCCAGACTCATTAGATCAAAATGTTCAAATAGGGGAGGATGTATTAGAAAGCCTCTGTTGGTGGACAGACCTGGACATGTTAAAAAGGGAAAGACTGTGGAGACACAAGGATCCTGTAATGATTACAACAGATGCCAACTCCTGGGGTCGGGGAGCCATCTGGACACTCTGAATGTCCAGGGGCAATGGCCGCTATACATAGGCAGGAGATCCTCCAATTACAGGGAACTAAAGGTGGTAAAACTGGCTTTGAATCATTATTTGCCAGTAATTGCAGACAGAGGTGTCCAGATCTGCTCCGACAATGCTTCCACAGTAGCATATCTAAATCATCAAGGTGGGACCAGGTCATTGTCCCCGATAAATCTCTCAAATGCAATACTGTTTCCCCTTCAGGAACAGTTCCAGTCAATATCAACAGTTCATTTGAAGGGTACCCTGAACATGAATTCAGATTTTGAAGTCAGGTCAGAGTACAACAGATCAAGTGGTGTCTAAGCCAGGAAATTTTCCTTCAGATTGTAGCCCTTCCGGTTCCCTAAAAAGACCTCTTTGCCGAGGCAAACAATTCTAAGTGCAAGATTTTTTACTCACTGGTGAGGGAGGACGGTGCCTTTGCAATCAATTCCCTGGCTCATCCCTGGAATTTTCACCTAGCTTATGCCTTTCCTCCATTCAGGCAACTGCCACAGGTGATAGGGCAAGAAGAAATCAACATTATCTTATTAGCTCCATTTTGTCTGAGAATATCACGGTTTTCAGAACTGAAAAGGATGGTGAAGAATGGGCCATGGCATCTACCATATTTTTTGAATTTGCTTCATCAGGGTCCCATTCTGCATCCGGAGCCAGCCAGCCAGCTTTAACTAACGGCATGGGTCTTGAAGGGACCATCTTAGAGAAGAAAGGCTGTTTTGTCAGAGTGATTAAAACTCTATTGGGCAGTCATAAATTGACCACTAGACACATCTATGCAAAGGTTTGGAAGTGTTTCTGAGAAAAGGCTATATCTACAGTCCTCAAATTACTGTAGGAAGGATTTGAGGAGGATCTAGTAGTCAGCACGTTAAAGACTCAGACTTCATCTTTTTCCCTATATCCAGTCCAGGTCGTCCCAAAGTGATGACATGAGGGTATTCCGCCCCCAGGGGGCGCTCGACTGCAAGATCCAAAGCTGTCGCTCCTCCCGGCCCCCTATAAAAGCAGGTGTCTCACTATGATTTCCCAGTGTTCATCTTGCAGTCTGGCTGCTGAAAATCGTTGGATACTCTCTCCTGGACAGCTGAGCAGGCCGCTGGCCTAGCCCGTCGGCCGCTGCGGACCCTATTACCACTGATCCCGTGGACCCACTCTTGCCTCCCAGCCATGGCTGATCAGGACTGTGACAGTAGGGAGAACGCCGGGGTCAGGCGTTTTGGCAGAGCTAGGCTATGGGCCGCAGACCCTGATTGATGGGTAGCCGGCCATAGGCTGATGGTGAGCCTATGGGGGGGGCACTTATTGCCTACTGGCTTCATACCCTCCCTGCCCCACAAGCTTTATTGATGTGTCTTGTGTTTGGTGAGACAGTCTCTTTACTTTTACTCTGCACATTTCTAAACGTTCCTCCCTCGCTCCCTCGAGTGTGACTCCTGCTCCTCTTTCTCCTCCATCTTGAGGATGCTGCCTCAAGAGGCCGCCAGTTCTGTGTCAGGCAGCGGAGGTGCGGGCGCGTGTGTGCAGTCTTGTAAGGGGGCCCCGCTGTGGGCCGGCTTGTGGATGTGGGGGTATCTTCCTTCATCTTGAGGCAGGCCTTCCATGTCTGAGGTGGGCACTCATTTCGCGCTGCCGGGGGGGACGGGACCGCACAATGACGCTTTTGGCATCACTGCCGTGCGGCAGGGGCGCGCCGAGCTGCTGGTTCTGCACCATCTTGCTGCTGCCTCCCCTGCCACGCTGCCTGGGACCCCTCCGGTGTTGCTGCGGCTCTGTTGGTGTTGTGAGTCCCTCTTGCTAATTTCTTTGTTTTATTATGTATGCGCATGTGCTGTGGGATACTGATGGCCACTTTTTGCTTGTGTCATTTAGGTGGGCCCATTGAGATATTGAGGGTTGTGGTTCCTCCCGGTCCCCTGCCCCCCTCCCTTTTATTAAGAGAGATCACAAAAGATGGATTGTATAAGAGGGCTAATTAGGTTTGGGCCGTCAGTGCCTTGTAACCTGCATACAAATTTTTTTCTAATCACCATAATGGAGGCATCTGGGGATAGTGAGCTAGGGGCCCCATCTGGGCAGGTGAAGCTCTGCCCCTTGTGCAGTGCAAGCCCTCTGGGCGGATTCAGCACTGTTTGTACTACTTGCGCAAGGAGCGTCATTTTGGAGCATGATCGGGAGGGCGTATCTGCCCCTAGTCCTTCATTGCCTGTGGCCTCTCCAGAACCCCCGCTGCTGCACTCAGCCCCCAGTGAGGGGGAAGCTACCAGGGGTTCCCATGTTGATTTGGCATACCGGCTGGCCAGTTTCGAGAGACAGATCTCGCGAATGGCGCCTAAGAAGGCCTCAAATAAGAGACGGCACATCGAGCCCGTTTACTCGGATAATGATGATGATCTTTTTGAAGGTCTGGGCTCTGTGGAGGAAGGCGATTTTCCAGATGATTACTGTTCCACTGTGGATTATTCTGTTGGCAATGACAGTGTATCTGGTTCTTCCTCGGATGAGGATGCGTGGCTCCCTGATGATAAAGAGAAATTGCTTGCTTCAGTTTTTGAGACTTTGCACATCGTCCCTCCAAGAGCGGCTAAGAGGAAGCAGAGCAGTCCCATTTTTCTAATATGATTTTCAAGGAATGGGAAAGGCCTAACAAGCTACCTTCGGTACCTAAGGGCCAATCCTGTCGGGATTGTCCAATTCTACTGTTATGCCTTCACCCGATACCGCTTCCTTACGTGATCTGGCTGACAAGCGCATGGATCAGCTGGTCTGTCATGCCTTCATCTTTGCTGGTGCCTTGTTTCGCCCTGTGTGTGCCGCAGCTATTGTCTCCCTAGCCATCAGAAAGAAGGTGAGACATCTTGTGGCTAACGCTAAGTCTCGCAAGCGGGCGGAGGAGTATAAAGACCTCCAGGCTTGCGTGGATTTCATTGCCTTTGTTGTTTCTGCCATGGACGATGGTGTCTGTCTTGGTGCCAGGATTTCGGCCCTGCTTGTTGCGCTTCGCCGCTCGCTCTGGTTGCGGCAATGGGCGGCTGATGCCGCGGCCAAAAAGTCGCTCACTAGTATCCCCTTCTTGGGGCACAGGTTGTTCGGGGAGTGTCTGGACCTCCTGGTCAAGGATGGTAGACTCCCTCGGCAACGGAAGCCTGCGCAACCTTTTCGGAGCTCATCTGCCTATCGCTCATTTCGAGGAGGAGGAGGCTCTTCATTTTCAGGTGGCCACTGGGGAAGAGGTAGGTCCCGCGGTCGACCCAATCTCCCTTGGGGTTCCAAGCCCCCTGCCAAGGCCCCTTAGGAATGAGGAGGCGCCCTCACCCATCCGGGTGGGGGGATGGCTTCTGCAATTTGCTCACATCTGGAGACAGTGCGTCTCGGATCGGTGGATTCAGGAGGTGGTGTCCTCCGGTAACAAAATAAAGCTGGCAGTCAGGCCGCCCTCAAGATTTCTTCAGTCTCGGATATCCCAGAACCCATTAAAGGCACAGGGCCTGAGAATGGCCGTGCAACACCTCCTGCGGTTAGGTGTGATTTGTCCTGTACCTCGTCAGGAACAGGGTCAAGGCTTCTACTCCAATCTGTTCACAGTTCCCAAGAAGGACGGAACGTTGAGGCCTATCCTAGACCTGAAGGGTCTCAACAGGTTTGTCAGAGTCAGACATTTCCGCATGGAAACCTTACGGTCCGCAGTGAGCTTGCTTCGGTCCGGCGTCTTCATGACCACGGTGGACATCAAGGATGCTTATCTGCGCATCCCGATATTCCAGTGGCATCAGAGGTTTCTGAGGTTTGCTCTGGAGGATCAGCATTACCAGTTTGTGGCTCTGCCATTCGGGATATCCTCAGCCCCCCATGTTTTCACCAAGGTGCTGGCGGGCATTATGGCTATCCTGAGGAATCGGGGCATTCGTGTTTTACCCTATCTGGACGATTTACTGATTGAGGCTCAGCCCCTTCAGCAGGCCGAGAGCGACACCCGGACGGTGTTGTCCACTCTCGAGGATTTCGGATGGGTAGTCAATTACCCCAAGTCTTCTATCACTCCCTCAATGGTAAGGTCCTTCCTGGGCATGACGTTAGACACCTCTCAGGTCAAGGTATTCCTGCCACAGCAGAAGGTGTTGGGCCTCCAGACGCAGGTGCAGGCCTTGCTGTCTTGTCAGCGGCCATCGATCCGTCTGGGAATGAGACTGGTGGGTCTAATGGTGTCATGCTCCGAGGCAGTGCCATTCGTCCCATTTCACATGAGACCTCTTCAGTTGAATATGTTGACCGGCTGGGACCAGATGCAAGAGTCGCAGGAATTTTCACTGTCCCCCCCTGGCCAGGCAGTCCCTCTTGTGGTGGTTGGACTCCAGGAACCTATTGGTGGGCAAGTCCTTTCTGACTCCCCGGTGGGAGATAGTTACCACGGATGCCAGTCTGACCGGCTGGGGAGGCGCTTGGCAGACGCAGAAGATCCAGGGTCAGTGGGGTCTACAGGAGAACTGCTTGCCCATAAATCTCCTGGAGCTGAGAGCGATCCGTTTGGTGCTTCTTCGCTTGACTCCCCATTTAAGGGGTCGTGCGATCCAGGTTCGCTCGGACAATCAGACGGCTGTCGCCTACATCAATCACCAGGGCGGGACTCGGAGCAAGCGAGCCCTCAAGGTGGTGACCCAGATTCTGACTTGGGCAGAGAGAATGTTCCCTGTATCTCTGCGGTTTACATACCCGGGGTAGAAAACCAAGAGACAGACTCCCTGAGCAGGAGTGCCTCACTCCTGGGGGAATGGTCTCTCAGCAACAAGATCTTTCACGCTCTGTGTCTTCGCTGGGGTCAGCCGGACGTGGACCTGTTTGCGTCCAGACACAATCACACGCTCCCAAGGTTCGTCTCCCTGTCAAGAGATCCTCTGGCCTTTGCCACGGACGCTCTGGCAATTCCTTGGACGGAGTTCAGGCTCCTTTACGCATTCCCTCCGTTTCCACTCCTGGGCCGAGTGCTGCGCAAGATAGCCCAGGAGGGGGGTACCAGCCATCCTGGTGGCTCCTCACTGGCCGAGAAGGAGTTGGTTTGCGGACATAGTTCAGATGTCAGTGGATCGCTACATCATGCCGGATGACCCACGGATTCTCACACAGGGTTTGCTGCGGCACCCCAATTTACAGACGCTGGCTTTGATGGCCTGGCTATTGAAACCTCAATCCTGACGGAAAAGGGGCTGTCGGCCACGGTTGTGCATACCATGATTCAGGCACGGAAGAAGGCTTCTTCCATGATATACTACAGAGTTTGGCATGCCTACATTGCTTGCTGTGAATCCAAGAGTCTGCCTTGTCACACATTCTCTATTTCTAGGATCCTGGAGTTTTTACAACACGGCTTAGACTCGGGTCTCCAGCTGAGCACCCTCAAGGGCCAAGTCTCGGCCTTAGCCATTTTTTTCCAGAGATCCATTGGCAATCATAGGTTGATCAAGACCTTTTTCCAGGGAGTCACCCATGTTCGTCCACCGCGTAAGTCATTAATACCGGTGTGGGACTTGAATTTGGTACTTTCTGCTCTTCAGGGTCCTCCTTTTGAGCCATTGTGCGATGCTGCATTGCCTATTTTGACTCTCAAAGTGGTCTTTTTGGTAGCGATCACCTCGGTGTGTCGCGTGTCAGGGCTGGCCGCGCTTTGTATGAAGCCTCCCTACTTTGAGCGTCATGGGGATAAGGTGGTTTTTCACTTTAAACTTGATTTTTTCTTGTTATTTCTCCCTTTCACCTTAATGAAGAAGTTGTCTTACCTTCCTTGTGACCAGCACCGACTAATTCTAAGGAAAGGACCCTCCATGCCTTGGATGTGGTCAGAGCCATTAAGTATTACCTGGTTGCGAATCCTTCAGGAAATCGGATTTGCTCTTTGTCCTAACAGAGGGTTATAGGAAGGGTTTGCCACCAGCCAAGTCCACTCTAAGTAAGTGGATCAGACAGGCAGTGGTGCAAGCATATTCTGCCAAGGGGAAGGAACCCCCTTTTCGTATAACAGCTCATTCTACTAGAGCTATTGGTGCCTCCTGGGCTTTTCAGCACCAGGAATCTGTTGAACAAGTTTGTAAGGCCGCCACTTGGTCTTCAGTTCATACCTTTACAAAGTTTTACAGGGTTGATGTTAGGGCCTCTGCTAATGCTGTCTTTGGCCGAAAGGTGCTTCAGGCGGTAGTGAAATAAACGACATGCTGTTCTGCACTGGGGATCCCGCCCTATTGGACACTGCTTTTGGATGTCCCACATGTCATCACTTTGGGACGACCTGGAGTGGATATAGGGAAAAATACAATTCTGTGAAACTCACCGGTAAAATAGTTTTTGAGTATATCCAGTCCAGGTCGTCCCACCCTGCCCTTGTTTTCATTATCTCTTGTTTGCCTGTTATGGTGATTACCATTTTTATCTTGGACTGTTGTCCTTAAAGTGGACCAACACCCAAGATTTTGACTATCCTGGGTCTTGGTCCACTTCGGTGGGGCACCCCCGATCGGGGTGCCCCGCTGTGTGAAACCCCCCCGATCACCCGAAAAACTCACCTCTCCCCGCTCCCAGCGCCGACGGACAAGCAATCTGACAGTCCCGGACAAGCGGCTCCTCCGCCTCCCGCGGGCGCACGCACGCCTAGAGGGGCGCGAGGGAGGCGGGGCCGGTCGGCCGCCGCCGAAGATAAGGGGGTTTGGGGGGGTTTCACCCCGCGGGACATCCCGATCTCGGATGTCTCGCGGGGAGGGAGGTGATCGGCCCGGGAATCTTATAGATTCCCGGGCCGATCACCCGTGGGTGTTGGTCCACTTTAAGGTTTTTGTTGGAGAGAGTACATGCTGAAGCTATGTGAAGTAACATGGTATCTTGGCCTCCCGGCCTGTCTCTTGTTCTTACTGCTTTTTTTTTTTAACTCAAAGATTTTTATTTTGCCATTGAGCATAATAAAGATGTACAAGCAATGGTATTATAAAACTTTCGGTACAGAAAGAGATTCATAGAAAAACATGTACATAATATTGCATACATTATCAAAACCAAGCTCGTATCAGGTGAATATCACATCACAAAGTTTGTCAAATATCAACTTTATATACCCAAACCCCCCACCCTCTCCTATCCTTATTCCAGAAAATATTGTCAATCTCTAAGTGGACAAAAAAAGAAATATCCTTCTCTCCATACTTGAGATACATATTACGTATTACTTTCTGAGGTGATGCTGGCCAGAACCCACCGCAACGAGCAAGAAGCCCTTAGTACAAAAGAGAAGAAGAAAACCACACACAAAAAAGCAAAACAAAAAAAAATGAGATATACCCCCTCACCGACTCACATAGCTTTTTATGACTCCGCACATTCACTCTCCAGTTTATAAGACCAACAACCCCTTATCAAAACTAACCGGCAAATACTTATCAACCCAAGGCGCCCAGATTCATTCAAACTTGCCCATATTTCCTTCCTTCAAAGCAGAGAGTTTTTCCATCGCCATACAAGCATTAACTCTGTTTCGAAACTCAACGAAACCAAGTTTGTCAGATTTCCAGGCTTTAGCTATAACTCATTTTGCTACAGTTAATAAATGATGCATCAATTTACCATATCGCCCCCCTCCCTGGCCCAATGGTTTATTCAACAAGGCAACCCAAGGGTCTACTGGTACATGACTCCCAACCACATTGGACATAACCCTAAAAACTTTTTTCCAGAACCTAATCACAACCCTACAATCCCACCACATGTGTTTAAAAGTCCCTACTTCTTGACAACCCCTATAACATTTCTCAGAATGATCCAAGTTTTTCCCACAAGCTAATCTTTCCGTGACCAAGTGCCACCTCAACATAACCTTAAAATTCACCTCCACCGCTAACACCGAGACGATACCATATAATGCAGTAATCCACATACTCTTCAATCCTCCCAAGCAATAGTACCTCCCAGGTCCTTTTGCCAACAAGAGACGTACCGCGGCTCCCCGGCAGCAGAAGAGAGAGACAGGGCCGTATACACAGCTGACAATATGGCTCTCCCTCTAGGATCTTTTAAAAAACGCTTCTCAAAACAAGGTGGCGCAGTGTACTGCAGAAGAGCTGTGGCTCCTCCCGGTACCATATAAAAACGGAATCACCATAGACTTATCCAGTGTTCTCTCTGCAGTGATTCTGCAAGGATAGAAAATGGCTCTCTATATTGCGCAGGTGAGCGGGGGCAACCAAGCCTGCGGCCCTGCATGGCTATTTCCACCCGTTTCCGGACCCTCTGTGCCTCCCAGCCTCGGCTGATGGATCGGGTGAGGGTAGAGGAGCACTAGGGTCAAGTGCTCAAGGAGCGCTGCTCCAAGCCGCAGACCCTGTACCACAAAGGGTAGCCGGCCATAGGCTTTATGGTGAGCCTGCTAGGGATGCGGAGTTCCTGTCATAGCTTCTGAGGGGGTGAGTGTTTTTTGGGGACTGTTTACTTGTTCTGGCGTTTTGGGGTCTCCCCCCCATCCCTGGTCTGGGCTCTCGCCGCTGCTTGCTCGCCTTCCTCTTTCCCTCGTCATGCGCTCGGGGGAGGGGGGGCGGGTTTGTAGCGGGGAGGGTGTTTTTTGCTATTTTCAATCTGTTTTTTTACTGTGTGTTTAACTGTCTTTCGCCGCCTTGCCGCTTTGTACTACGCTCCGCGGCTATATCTGTGAGGTGTTTTTTTCTACTGTGTGATGACGCCGGCGAGGTCAAGTGAGCTCTTCGGGGGGCGGGGCCGGGGTATGACGCGTATTGTGTCGTCCTTCCGCGGCCTGCCCCTCAAGGTTCCTCTGCCGGCGCCATTTTGATTCTGCTGCGCATCTGGGGCCCTTCTTCATCCCGGGGCTGCGGTGGTGATCCCTGTCTGTTGTCGCTTCCTCCTGTGGTCTGGCGGCTGGTGCCCTTGTTCTGCTTGGTCCGTGAGTCCCCTTCAGGGGTCTTTTGGTTCCTTGGGGCATGTGCTGCGGGAAACGTATGTGTATTTACTTATGTCTTTCAGGCGGGACAACTGTGAGTTGTGGTTTCTCCCCCGGTCCTACCCCTTACCATCCCTCATCTTCCCTTACTGGTTTCTGGGGGGCATCCCTTGGGGGGCTCTTATTAGCCTTTACCCTGTGCTGGCCTGTTGCGCCTGTGTTAATCACCATATGGAGGCTTCTGGGGATAGCGTGCTTGGGGGTCCTTCGAGGCAGTTCCGGCTGTGTTCCATGTGTGGGGTATCCCCTGTGAGTAACAGTGTCACGTGCCGTGTGCGTGCCGTGCTCCCCAAGGTATCCTTGCGCTCCAGGCTGGGCAGCCCACTTCGCTTCCCAGCTCTGCGCCCCCTTTGGCATCGCGGGTTGTGGTTTCTCCCGGTACTACCCCTTACTATCCCTCATCTTCCCTTTCTGGCTTCTGGGGGCATCCTTTGGGGGGGGCATCCCAGGTGGCTCTTGTTAGCCTTTACCCTATTGCGCCTTCTAAATCACCATATGGAGGCTTGTGGGGATAGCGTACTTGGGGGTCCTTCGGGGCTGTGTGCCATGTGTGGGGCACACAGCCCCAAAGGACCCCCCTGTGAGTGACAGTGTCAGGGTGTGAGTGCCGTGCGCCCAAAGTGTCCTTGCTCTTCAGGCTGGGCTGCCCGCTTCGCTTCCCAGCCCTGCGCCCCCTTCGGCATCTCCTACCCCCCCGCTCCTGCATTTAGCCCCCAGTGAGGGGGATACTAGCGGGGGGTCACAGTCTGATCTGGCACTGCATGTGGCCAGTATTGAAAGGCAGCTTGCCAGGCCTGTTCTACGTAAGGCCTCTGGCAAGAAGCGGCACCTAGCTCCCGTGACATCCCTCTTTCCTTAGGAGGATGAGGGACCTGATACTTTTGTTGGCTTGTACCCCCTAGAGGAGGGAGAACTCTTTCAGGACTCTGACTCCTCTGGGGACCAGCAGGAGGGTTACGGCAGTGACCCTGGGTCTGCGTCTGGGGAGGACTCATGGTTCCCTGAGGACACTGATAGCCTGTTAGCTCACATTTTTGAAATATTGCACATTGTCCCCCCTGAGGTGGCTAAGAGGAAGCAGGGTGAGCTCTTTCGTCCTGATAAACAGCGCCTGGAGTTCCCTGAGCAGAGCTATTTCACTAATATGGTGCTCAAGGAGTGGAAACGTCCTAGTAGATTGCCTGCGGTGCCCAAAGGGTGGGATAGGTGGTATCCTCGGTCATGCCTTCCCCGACACTACTCTGCGGGACAGCGAGGACCGGCGTATGGATCAGCTGGCCTGCCATGCTTTTACATGTGTGGGGGCTAGGCTGCGTCCAGTCTGTGCTGCTGCCATTACAGCTATTGCCCTCAAGAAACAGCTCAGAGTCTCCTGGAGGGCGCTACGGCTGGTAACAGGGGGGAGGATTATAGATCCCTTTTGCTTTGCTCTGATTTTGTTGCCTTTGTCCTTACTGCCAGGGATGATGCGGTACGGATGTGTGGTAGGGCCTCTGCCCTTTTGGTGGCTATGCGCCGCTCTGTTTGGCTGCGTCAGTGGGCGTCTGAGGTCGTGAGGTCGTGGCTCCCTCTTCTCGGGTACCTGCAGGGATTCTTGGGGCCGTGGCAGATCACATGGTCGTCCCGGTCTCTCATGGGGCCCCAAGCCCAAACCGTCCCCCAAGCCCCCTCAGGCATGAGGAGGCACCCTCACCCATCCGGGTGGGGGGACGGCTTTGGCTCTTTGCTCTCGTCTGGACACTATGCGACTCAGACCGGTGGATTCAGGAGGTGGTGTCCTCCGGTTACAAGATTTGCAGCCTGGCCGCCCCCAAGATTCATCAGATCCCGGATGTCTCAAAACCCTCTGTCAGCTCAGGGTTTGCGTCTTGCGGTTCAATGTCTGTTTGAGTCAGCAGTCATTTGCCTGGTGCCTTCCCAGGAACGGGGTCGAGGGTTTTACTCCAACCTGTTCACGGTCCCCAAAAAGGACAGGTCCCTGAGGCCCATCCTGGACTTGAACGGTCTCAACAAGTTTGTCAGGTTCAAGCATTTTAGCATGGAGACTCTACGCTCGGCAGTCAGTACCCTGCGCCCGGGCGACTTCATGACCTCCGTGGACATAAAGGATGCCTACCTTCACGTGCCAATCTTTCCAGTTCATCAGAGATTTCTCAGGTTCGGTCTAGAGGATCAGCATTACCAGTTTGTGGCATTACCGTTTGCTATCACCTCGGCCCCTCGGGTGTTCACCAAGGTGCTGGCGGGCGTGATGGCTCTGCTGTGGAATCAGGGCATTCGCATCCTCCCTTACCTGGATGACATTCTGATTGCGGCTCAGTCTCTTCATCAGGCCGAGAAGGATACTCTGGTGGTGAACTCCACTCTCAAGTCCTTCGGCTGGGTGATCAACTATCCCAAGTCTTCACTGTCTCCGTCTTTGGTGAGGTCCTTTCTGGGCATGACTCTGGATACCTCTCAGGTCAAGGTATTACTGCCTCAGCAGAAGGTGGTATTGTGCTATTGTGTCCCCATCCTTCCATCCGGCAAGGGATGCAGTTAGTGGGCCTGATGGTGTCCTGCTTCGAGGCGGTCCCCTTTGCTCAGTTTCACATGAGACCTCTTCAGTTGCACCTCTTGTCAGTTTGGGATCGGGACCCTGTGTCCCTGGATCAGCAGTTTGCTCTGTCCCCCCTGGTCAGACAGTCCCTCTCGTGGTGGCTGGACTCAGGGGACCTTCTAGTGGGCAGGACCTTTCTTCCCCCGTGCTGGGAGACTGTTACCACGGATGCCAGTCTGAACGGTTGGGCTTTTGGAAGTCTCTGAAGTTCCAGGGTCGGTGGGGCCCCCAGGAGGCCCATGCTCCCATCATTGTCCTGGAACTGGGGGCGATCAGGTTGGTTCTTTCTCAGCTGACCACACACCTTCGGGGTCGGGCTGTTCAGATCTGCTCGGACAACCAGACGGCGGTTGCCTACATCAATCATCAGGGAGGGACTTGGAGCAAGCGAGCCCTCAAGGAAGTGTCTCTTATACTGTCTTGGGTGGAAGAGAATGTCCCCTGCATCTCGACGGTTTACATTCCGGGGGTGGAGAACCAGGAGGCAGACTCCCTGAGCAGGGGGACGTCTCGGCTGGGGGAATGGTCCCTCAGCAACAAGATTTTTCTCTCCTTGTGTCACTGCTGGGGTCAGCCGGATGTGGACCTGTTTGCGTCCCGCCACAATCACAAGCTTCCCAGGTTTGTCTCCCTATCACAGGACCCTCTGGCCTTCGCCACGGATGCGCTAGCAATGCCTTGGACGGAGTTCCGGCTCCTCTATGTGTTCCCTCCATTCCCTCTGCGGGGCAGGGTGCTGCGCAAGATAGCCCAGGAAGGGGTAACAGCCATTCTGGTGGCCCCCTGTTGGCCAAGAAGGGTGTGGTTCGCAGACGTTGTGCAGTTGTCAGTATGCCCTGCCCAAGGATCCAGATCTGCTCACTCAGGGACAACTGCCATCCCAATTTACAAACACTGGCTTTAACGGCTTGGCTGCTGAAACCTCCATCTTGATGGATAAGGGTTTGCCGGCTTCTGTTGATACCATGATTAGGGCTAGGAAGATATCCTCGTCCTTTATTTACTACAGGATCTGACATGCTTACATTGCCTGTGTGAGTACAAGTCTCTTCCTTATCGGGTGTTTTCTATCCCCAGGATTCTGGAATTTTTGCAACATGGTTTGGATTCGGGCCTTCAACTTAGTACCCTCAAGGGACAGGTGTCAGCTCTGGCAATTTTTTTCCAAAGATTCTTTGCCAATCACCGGTTGGTTAAGACTTTTTTTCAGGGAGTTACTCATGTGCGTCCACAACGTAAGCCTATGCTACCAGTTTGGGACCTGAATCTGGTGTTGTCTGCTCTGCAGGGTCCTCCCTTTGAGCTTATCCGTGGGGCTGCTTTGCCCATTCTGACTCTTAAGGTGGCCTTTTTGGTGGCTATTACTTCTGTCAGGCGAGTTTCTGAGCTGGCGGCGCTTTCCATCAAACCTCCTTACTTTAAATTGCATCAGGATAAGGTGGTATTTCGGCTTAAGCCGGATTTCTTGCCTAAGGTTGTGTCTGCTTTGCATCTCAATCAGGACATTGTTTTGCCTTCTTTGTGTCCTAACCCTGCTAATTCCAAGGAGCGGACCCTTCACTCTTTGGATGTTGTCAGGGCTCTGAAGTTTTATTTGGTTGCTACTGAGTCTTTCAGGAAATCTGACGCTCTTTTTGTTCTTCCTGCTGGACCTAGGAAAGGGTTTGCCTCCGGCTAAATCCATTCACACACATCAGCAAGTGGATCCGTCAGGCGGTGGAGCAGGCCTATTTTGCCAGGGGGAAGGTTCCTCCTTTTAGGGTTACTGCTCATTCCACTCGTGCTGTTGGTGCCTCTTTGGCTTTTCAGCACCAAGCTTCTGTTGAACAAGTTTGTAAGGCCGCTACTTGGTCTTCTGTTCATACTTTTTCCAAGTTTTACAAGGTTGATGTTAAGGCCTCAGCTGATGCTGCTTTTGGCCGCAAGGTACTTCAGACGGTAGTGGTTTGAGCTGCCTGCCGTTACTCTTTGGGGATCCCACCCTACCTTATGGACACTGCTTTTGGATGTCCCAGATGTAATGACTTCATGAAGTAGGCCGAGCCATGCAATGGGAAAAAGACAATTCTGTGGGTACTCACCTGTAGAATTGCATTTACCATGCATGGCACGGCCTGCTTCACCCCACACTTGTTATCGTTGTTCTTGGTTGCCTCTTTATGGTGATTCTGCCAAGTTAGTTGGGGTTTTTTGTTGCCTTTTTTACCTTATTAGCTCCCAGTTTCTTGAATAACTGCTTGTCAACACTGGATAAGTCTATGGTGATTCCGTTTTTATATGGTATCGGGAGGAGCCACAGCTCTTCTGCAGTACACTGCGCCACCTTCTGGTGGGATTACCCAGATGTAATTACTTCATTAAGCAGGCCGTGCCATGCATGGTAAAAGCAATTCTACAGGTGAGTACTCACAGAATTATCTTTTCTAAACCTGCCTTACCCCGAATCAAAAGCTTCACAAAATGCTGCATTTGCATATAGCCAAACAGCGCCCTGTCACTCAATCCAAATTTGTCCTTAAACTGTTGGAAAGTTAGGACCTTACTACCCTGTAACCAATCTAATATCCTCCCTATCCCCTTTTCTTTCCATCCCAGGAAATATTGCGGAGAAGCTACAGCAGGTTGAAACATAGGATAGGAACATAGGTGCAATCACAAACTTAGGTTTGTGATTGCAGCCCCTCTGACTGATTTACATAACCATTCCCTTTCAACTGGTGAGGTTCCAGATGATTGGAGAATGGCCAATGTCGTACCAATCCATAAAAAGGGGAGTAGAGAAGAAGCCAGTAATTACAGGCCAGTTAGTTTAACCCTTTCGCTGCCAGCCTACCTGGAGTTTTTGTCACCCTGGTGCCAGACCATTTTGCACTATTTTGCGCTCCCCATGTTCAAATGTGATTTTTGAAGGGATTTCCAGGGATTTCCCAGGAAAATTATATATTGTTTTTTTCAGCAGAGTCTGAGCCTTAACATGAAATGTCTTGTTTGTCATTTTTAGGTGTATTCTCAATATTTTTTGGCGAAATATGTGCAGAAAAATAAAAAAAAAATCTATTTTTTACAATTTGTAGTGTTTTTTTGTAATAAAAAATTTAAGTTTGTCAATAAATTCTTATTGCGTGTGAATTTCCAATTTCTCCCGATCACAGCGGTACCACATATGTATAGGTAGACACCCTTTCCAGCCCAGGAGACTCCCCCAAACTGAAACAGAGCTTTAGGGGATTTTCAGAAAAAATACAACTGTGATATGCGCTATGCGCACCTTGCAATTTTTCCAGAAAAACAACCCTTTACATTTGAAATACCCCCCACAAACTATATATTCTCTGGAAGTACACACCTCAGGCTTTCTATTTGTACCAGGCTTGTTGATGTGGCCACAGTTTTCTGGAAGTAATCCCTCAATGTATTCTTTGGTTGCAAAGAGTTTCCCTAAAAAAAGGATAAAAAAGCAGACTCAAAGCCACATTTTACTAAAAAAACTATATACAAACAAGAAAAAACAAGTATAATCTGAAAAAGCAACATCTCCCGAACAGAACGATACCCAACATGCATAGTTACTGTCAAGGGAAGAGTTGCCAAACACCCCAAAGTAAAGCATGTGCGTAACGGTAATTTTACTTGAAAATTTCAGCTCTGCAGACAAAGTGCGCACCTTGCAATTTTTCAACCAAAACAACCCTTTACATTTGGAATATCCCCCATAAACCATATATTCCCTGAAAGTACACATGTTAAGCTTTCTAAGCGTACCCAGCTTGTTGTAGTGGGCTCATCTTTCTGGAGTTGATCCCTCAAAGAATTCTTTGGTTGCGCAGGGTTTCCCTAAAAAATGTATAAAAAAGCTGAATAAAAAACACCTTTTCCTAAAATATAAATATGCAAACAAGAAAGAAAAAAGCTAAGTCTGAAAGCGCAAGGTCCCCCGAACAGAACAATACCGAACATGCAGAGGTACTATTAACCCTTTTAATTGCCAGCCTACTTGAGATTTTGTCAGCCTCTGTTGACAGGTCATTTTTCCCCATTTTGCGCCATGTTTTGCGACATTTTTGCTGGAATTTTAAGGAAAATTATATATATATTTTTTGCAGCAGAGTTTAGGCTTTAACATGAAATGTCTTGTTTGTAAATTTTATTTATTATTCATTTTATTTATTATTAAGTAAAAAATAAAAAAATTTTTTTTTAGAAAATTGCCTTATTGCTTTATTTTAAATAAAAAATGTATTTTATTAGGAAAAACCATATTGCATGTGAATGCCCCATTTCTACCGATTAGAACGGTACCACATATTTATCGGTAGCCCCCTGTTCCTGCCCAGGAGACCCCCCTAACTGAAAAAAGTAATTTTTAACATTTACAAATAAAATACAACTACCATCCACACTACAAAGGGTTAAATCGAGAAAAAAAAATGACATAGGGTCCCCCCTCCCATGGGGGGGGGGCATTTTTGGGGGGGATTTTTAAGGGTTAAAAACCCTTAAAAATCCCCCAAAAAATGACATGGGGCCCCCCTTACCCAAAGTAACCAGCCCGGGACCAGCTATTCAGGGCTTGTAGGAACAGGGCGCAGGGGCCAGCTTTTGTGGCCCCTGGTCCTGCAGGCTACATGCCCGCATAGCCCGTGGGCCCGGGCTCTTCTGCCCCCCCCCCCCCCGGGCTTTGGGGAGGCAGGTAATGGGGGTTCCGGGGGTTAATGGCAAGTCACCCGCTAGTCACAGGTGACTTGCCACCCCCCCAGCCTTGTGAACGGGTATAGGGGTCATGGACCCCTTACCAGTTCACAAGGGGTTAAATGTAAAAAAAAAACAGACACACAAAGAGAAAAAATTATTTTATTATTATTATTTTTTTTTTTTAATACTTACCTCCCATCCATCCTGGAGCACTTTGTCCCTCGGCGATCACTGGCTTCTGCTCACTTGCTAGAAGCCTTTTATAGCTGCTGGATGACAGAACACAAAAGGGACCCCATTTTTTGGGGGGGAATTTTAAGGGTTAAAAACCCTTACCAGGGGATCCTCCTCTGGCCAGCGATCACCAGGGCATCTGACAGCTGATCAAAACAGGAGCTGACAATCGGGTGAGGTGAGTAAAGTTTTTTTTGTTTTTTTTAATAAATGACATTTTTGTGTGTTTTTTTTATGTTAACCCTTTGTGAACTGGTAAGGGGTCCATGAGACCCCTTATACCAGTTCACAAGGCTGGGGGCTGGCAAGTCACCTGCAACTAGCGGGTGACTTGCCATTAAGCCCCGCACCCCCAATTACCTGCCTCCCCAAAGCCCAGGGGGGGCAGAAGAGCCCGGGCCCCACACAAGGTATGTGGGCTTGTAGGCTGCAGGGTGGGGGGCCACAAAAGCTGGTCCGTCCACTCTGTTCCTACAAGCCCCCATAGCTGGTCCCGGGCGGGTAAGGGGGACCCTACATTTTTTTTTTTTAATTTTAAGGGTTAGGGTTCCCTTTTGAACCCTTAAAGCTCACCCTAACCACTTAGCACTATCCTGCAGCTTCCCTTTTGAACCCTTAAAGCTCACCCTAACCACTTAGCACTATCCTCCAGCTTCCCTTTTGAACCCTTAAAACTTACCCAAATCACTTCGCGGTTATGTTCTTCTTCCATTTTAGGTCCCTAAAACATACCCAAATCACTTCGCGATTATGTTCTTCTTCCATTTTAGGTCCCTAAAACGTACCCAAATCACTTTGCGGTTATGTTCTTCATTTACCGCACCCTAAAACTTACCCAAATCACTTCGCGGTTATGTTCTTCTTCATTTACCGCACCCTAAAACTTACCCAAATCACTTCGCGGTTATGTTCTTTTTCCATTTTAGGTCCCTAAAACTTACCCAAATCAATTCGCGGTTATGTTCTTCTTCCATTTTAGGTCGCTAAAACGTACCCAAATCACTTTGCGGTTATGTTCTTAATTTACCGCACCCTAAAACTTACCCAAGTCACTTTGCGGTTATGTTCTTCTTCATTTACCGCACCCTAAAACTTACCCAAATCACTTCGCGGTTATGTTCTTCTTCATTTACCGCACCCTAAAACGTACCCAAATCACTTCGCGGTTATGTTCTTTTTCCATTTTAGGTCCCTAAAACTTACCCAAATCAATTCGTGGTTATGTTCTTCTTCCATTTTAGGTCCCTAAAACGTACCCAAATCACTTTGCAGTTATGTTCTTCTTAATTTACCGCACCCTAAAACTTACCCAAGTCACTTTGCGGTTATGTTCTTCTTCATTTACCGCACCCTAAAACTTACCCAAATCAGTTTGCGGTTATGTTTTTCTTCATTTTCCGCACCCTAAAACTTACCCAAATCACTTCGCGGTTATGTTCTTCTTCATTTACCGCACCCTAAAACTTACCCAAATCACTTCGCAGTTATGTTTTTCTTCCATTTTAGGTCCCTAAAACTTACCCAAATCACTTCGCGGACATCTGAATCTTCGGCTCTAAATATATATTTGCCCCTTTGTTTATTGTAAATGTATGTGTTTCAAGAAATGACACACATACCAGAGGCTCCCGCATGCGTGGCAGGGTACGACTGCCTGCCCACGCCGTGCCGCCCCTCCTCTGTTGTAAGGTCCAGGGGCTGGTCAGAGGACCCAACAGAGGAGGGGTAGGACCGTCGCCCTGGAGATCCACCACCTTCGCTCCCAGCTGCAGAATCATGCAGCACTGGTCGGCCTGTGCGCCTCCGGGTGCGGCGAATGCGGTAATCCATTTCCAACACTACCAAAGAAAAGGCATTATAACTAAAGGGCTACCTTCTGTCGTAGTTACATCTTGCATGCAATCGCTATATACTTACTTGGGAAATGGATTGCGAAAAATCTCCGCACCCGGGGCATGTGCAGTCGTTTCAGGTCCGACCAATACTGCATGATCTGTGTGTGGGTGAAGGTGGTGTTGGTCTGCTGTTGGATATCAGAGATGATCTCCAGGGCGACGTTGCGTTTTTCAAATGAGTTTGGCAGGTAGTCGTACCTGCGCTCCAGCATGGTCTACAAAACAGAAACCAAACATAGCAATTAATTATAAATGCGTATCAATATGTGCCAACAATACATTATTTTAGGAAATCCCATTAACACACACACACACTTCTAGGCTAAGTTAGATTTTGAATCTGCCGCACTGTTGTTTGGCACGTGTGTGGCGTGGTGGTTGTGCATGTAGTTTAACACATTTTAAATAAATCCCTTACTTCCTGCGCATCCTTAACATGTAGAGCAGCATTTAGATGTCAATTGAAAGGGCTACAAATACACTTACGAGCATGATGATCTCTTCTTGTTGACGGGTGAAGATAGTGGGCGCCATCTTTCTTCTTCTCGGCAGCAGGTAAGTAATGACCCAGCGGTTTCCGGGTTCCGTGCGGCCGTGCGAACGGCCGGACGTACACGTAAGCGAACGCATAGGCGTCACACGCCGCTAGCTTATTTAAAGGTCCCTGGACACACAGCTCATTCTCTTTGAGAGTCCAAGCAAAATGCCACCCAAAAAAGCAGCATCCAAAACTGCAAAGGACACCACGCTGAAGAAGGCAGCCAAGCGGCATGAGCATGCCGAAGGCCCACAAACAAGGTCTCAACAGGCCAAAGCCAAGTTAAGGCCTACAACCAAGGCTTCGCCAAAGCAGCATCCCAAGCCAACTGCCAGCTATGGCAAAAAAAAAGGAGGCAGCAGCAGCCAAAGGCAAGACACAGGCACAAAAGCCTACAACATCTCATGCCCTAAAAACGGGTAAGAGGGTACGAAGCCCCACCCCACCCTGCCCCACATCCCCCCCCCCCCACGTGGCACCAAGGCACTTGGCATCGGCCCAAAACACAGGCCAAGAAGCCGCAGCAGGGCCCGAAGCCGCAGCAGGGCCAGAAGGCCAAGATCAAAAAGGAGGCACAGAAACCCGAAAAGGAAGCCAATGGCAAGCCACCCGCACGTGGCTACCAAACGAAGGCCAAGAGTGGGCGACCCACCAGCTCTGGGTCACCCCAGCCAAGTACCTCCAAGGGCCCACAGAGCCACAGGGCCACAAGCACCAGTTCCAGCCCCTCAAGACCCTCTCTTCCTCGCCCACATTCCCCACTGGCACAGGTTGTCAGGCATTCACCCTAAGCCACATCAACACCTGCAACTTCTGTGGCCACCCAGCCACGAACACCCAGTCCCTTTCCCAGTCCAGTAGGATCAGCAGCCAGCCTCCAGTCCTTGATGTCTCCTACACACACCCAGGCCAGAATGTCACCCCATTTGCCAGCAAACAATGAGGAGCCACAGCCACCACAAACAGGGCGCACATTGCGCAGAGGCCACTTGAGTGGCCGTTTTGGTGAGTCCCAAACTCTGGCATTGGCTAGTGGGCTAACGTTATATTATGATGAGCTATATGGGAGCAAATCCAAAACAACTAGCAAGCAGCGCAAATCTGAGATTTTGGCTGAACTCACCAGACAAGTCAATGCAGCGGGGGACGAACTCAAAGATGTAGAACAGATTCAGCGGAAAATATCGGACCTCAAATATGCCGCACGGAAGAAAGAGAATAAAAGGCGGCAGTACAGGTACATATCTTATTTGTTGGTTTTTATTCTTCTTGTATATACATCAGTGAGCTTATTTCTGAATACTATGTTTTACAGCTTACAAACTGGCGGAGGATTCCCCACTAAATTGAAATTTACACAGGCTGACGAGATGGTGCTGGGCCTGCTACATCCTGTTGCGTTGGAGGGACACTCGGCACAACAGGACATGGACAATCCGCCAATTACAGCAGGTTAGTAATGTGTGAATGTCCCTAAAAATGGACCAAACAGTCAAATTAGCCAGCAAGGCATATCTAAACACATGCCCCTAGGGTGTGCCTTGTAGTGGAGTGATCACTTTGACCAGGGTGTGTCGACAGGTAATGTGCAAATTAGCAGGACCATACATGACGTTTTAGAACATTTAGGAAGATTAGGAAAGTATGGAGATTAGTAAATGAATGCGTGCTATGTATTTTTTGCCAATCACATGCCACACTTACATCTTTTTCTGTTGGCCAATTTGCTTAGAGCTGTGCTTGGGGCCCAACGGCTTAAGATGGTGTGATTGCAATTTTTTAAGAGATACAATGGTAACCACCAGAATCATATTGTAACTGCTATTTGCCAGCTTAGTGTGTTAACTTAATGGCCTATAAGGGATGTTTAAACACACACAACAGCCATTACTTGCATGTTTGTTTTGCTTCACGTGACCAATGTGTCTGTTCTGGTTTAAGAATCCATGTTCAATATAATGGCATTCATAGTGAAAGCCAAGTTGCACCGTTGTGGTAGTGGCCATTCCAGCTTGGCCACGTGTTTGATTTAAGCATATGTGTTATTAACCATCACCAATGCATAGTTGTGTGTTTACATTGTTTGTTTTCTTCTAATGCAGCCCAGCCTCATCCCTCAGCTTCTTCCGTGCTGCCTCAGACCCAGGATCCGATATCTACGGTAAGTGTTTTTTGATGATGTTGCGTATGCATGTGGCTTGCCATGTTTCTTTGGCCTGAATTACATATGTATTCCCCACACTGAACCTTTTTGTTTTACATGTCCCCAACAGAGCCACACACTGATGGAGGAAATCCAGGAGCTGGAGGAGGATGGAACCTTCCTTGGAACTTATGAAGATCTCCCCCTGGCCAGAATCTGCAACTGTCCGACAAATCCTCAGCAGCAGAGGGAAGCTGGCTGCATGCTGCCTGCACATCGTGCTGTTGAGGGTCCTAGAGCAACATCAACCCGGGGAATTGGGAGGCGTACTGAGCAACGCCACCCAGTTTCCCAGGGGAGGGGCGTGCAGATGATGGAGTCAGCATGGCACCATGAGAGGCGGCTATTTCGGCGCCAAAATCAACAAAACCACGAGAATATTATTGGGCAATTAGATAACCTCAATAATACCTTAAGTGCCATGCTGACTGAATTTAGGACCCATAACAGCCACATGGCCAACTTGACCACAGAATTCAGGTCCAGCATGGCTGAATTGCAAACTAACCAAAGAAACATTTTGAAACAGTTGCAGATTCTGAATGCCACACAGGCCCAGGTTAGGGCCCACCCCCAAGGGCCACAACCTGGGTTCTATGGGCATCCCCCATATTAATGTGTATTTGGCCTGAATCTGTTCTACATCTTTGCTCGACATCCCCACTGTATTGACTTGTCTGGTGAGCCCTACCAACCTAGCATTTTGATCTGGCTTTGCAAGTATGTTTTGGATTTGCCCCCATATAGCTCATTAAAGTCCTGAGTAATGTTTTGGATTTGCCCCCATATAGCTCATTAAAGTCCTGAGTTTGCCCACTAGCCAATGCCAGAGGACAAGCCTCACTGAAGCGGCCACTAAAGCTGTTGCGCTGCAGCCTTGCCCATAATTACATTTGTGGTGGCTCCTCCTGTTTGTAGGCATGATTGTGTGACATTCTGGCCGGGCAAACTAAGACCTTGGACCCTGGCTGTGATTTTACTGTACTTGGATTGGGACTGGGTGTTCTTGTTTGGGTGGGCCACTGAGTAACAGGTGTAGATGTGGCATAGGTATGTCTGCTTTCAACCTGTGCCTGTGGCAAATGTGGGCAAGCAGGAGAGGGCGTGCTGTGATTTGTAACGTTGACAATGCTTGGCACACATATGTTACTATGTTATTTTGAAGGTTATCTTTCTCCTGGAGTGCCTTACTTAGTAAATCCAGCCTGTGTGCAATTGGTCTGTGGCATGTTTTGACATTAATTTCATGTCTATGTATTCCCCCTAAGTATGTGAGTGACCATCACCTACAATTCTGTTTTTCAAAATTGAACCTTAAAAAATTAAACAAACGTGTTTCTGACCAAGTTAATGTCTGTGGGTTTTTGGTTAAAGTAGCCACAAAAACAAACACACACAAATATTATAAAAAGAGGAAAAATACAAACAACAAATGGAACAAAGCAATCGCAACAAACAATGTCAAAAGAAACAAAAAATAAGAGAAAACAATTAAGCAAAATGTGTTGCTAATAAATTAGCACGGACGGCTTGGCCAGATGCACTGTGCTGCCCCACATAGGCGTCCTCTGGGTCATCGCCGGGTGGAGAGGGTGGAAAATCCACATACCGGGGGAACCGCTTCAAGAAAATTATCCAGCGCAGCACAGGCCATAATGATATCTATGACCTTTTTTGGGTCATACTGAAGGAATCCCCCGGTATGGTCCAAACATCTAAATCGGGTCTTCAATAGTCCAAAGGCCCTCTCCACCACTGCCCTGGTTTTGCGGTGCGCCCTATTATAGGCCTCTTGGGCGGCATTCTGTGGGCGTAGTACAGGCGTTAACAGCCACGGGAGGAGTGGATATCCAGAATCTCCTGGAAAAATTAAAGGTAAACAAATATAAACATTAATGCATACATTTCAGCCAAAAAATCCAACAAATGCCTGATTAAGAAGCTAGGTGACATTGTCCCAAAAACATGAGCATACATATTGCACAGGCCAAGCGACAAAGAAACATATCTGATAGATGGTGGGCCAAATTTGAGAAATAATATTGCGGATGCTGGCCAATCAGGCAGACTGTTAAGAGATATTGTTTTCTGTCTGTGCTGCTCAACAATGTTGGATGGGTTAAGTTTACATTACCCATTTTCTGCTTTGTCTGAGTCCCAAACAGGTCTAAGCCGGCCCCTGCACTTTATCCCGCTCACCTCTACTCAGTAAGTATAATGCATGTAAGCAAAGATGGCGCAGACCCTATGATAAAGTCAAGAACAGATTTACAGAAAAGTGTGGGGAAGACTTTAATAATTTGGCTCTAATTACACTTTGGAGTTTAAACAATGCAGGACAAACATTTTGCCATCCTTTGTTGTTTTGCTAATGTAATGGGTCCAGTCGTATTTCACATGTTCCCAAGGTGATGAAAAAGCCATAGTTTAAGAAAGGTGAATCAAACCAAAATCCAAGCCATACCTAGAAAATCTAATGATGTAATTGGACTCAACTTACCAAGGAGCCATGCACCCGCAAATTTCCCAGACTCAAACCGACGGAATAATCCAGATCTTCTAAGGATGTAGGCGTCATGGGATGAGCCAGGGTAGCCTGCGAGGACGCTAAGAAACCGCATGTCCTGGGCCACCACTGCTTGCACATTCAGTGAGTGGCCCATTTTGCGGTTCCTGGGAAAAAAGTGAAAAAAATTACATCAGTAATGCTTGGGAAATTGGGAAACCCTCACTTATAACACCCTAAGTCAAACGTGTTTATCAAGACAAATAACACCAAACAACTACATTAAATTTAAGTGCTGAACAAAAGGAGATGTATGTTATAGCCTTTAAAGTTTGGATTTACTTGTTCAATTTTAAGTACACTTTAAAATGTTTGACTTTGCCCAAACCGAAAATTTATAGAAGTGAAAAATAGGGGCCATTGGTTCACATACACTCTTTGCAAGGAGGGAGTATTTGCAAGGAGGGACTGTTTACAATGAGGGAATAATTACAAGGAGGAACTAGTAACAAAGAGGGATTCATTTCAAGAGGGACTAGTACCAAAGAGGGATTAATTACAAGGAGGGACTAGTAACAATGAGGGATTTATTACAAGGAGGGACTAGTAACAAAGAGGCATTTTTACAAGGAGGGACTAGTAACAAAGAGGGATTAATTACAAGGAGGGACTAGTACCAAAGAGGGATTATTTACAAGGAGGGACTGGTAACAATGAGGGATTAATTACAAGGATAGACCAAAACAAATGAGGGATTTGTTCAAAGGAGGGACCCCAAAAAACAAAAACAACATAAAACAAACCAAAATATTAGCTCAACATGGAAGAATGAACTTGCCTGTATACGTACTCGTCGCCAGCCGGAGGGACAAGGGCAACGTGGGTACAGTCAATGGCACAATGACGTTGGGCATAACAGCAATATTATAAAATGCCAGTTTAATCGCATTTCTGGCTACCATATCCTCAGGAAAACAAATATATTTTCGAGTTATGGTAGCCATGCCTTCCAAAAACTTGGATAGGGCGCGGCTCAACGTAGGCAGGGAGATCCCCACGGAGAGGGCACCCAGCCTCTGGAACGAGCGATTCGCCAAAAATTGCAGGCAGCCAAGCATCTTGGTCATACCTGAAATTGCTTGCCCCTTCCTTGTAGTGCGGGCTAACCATGGCCGCAGCTCACTATACAACTTATGGAGGGAAGCGCGATTAAGTCTGGTGAGCTCGAACAGCTCAACGTCATGCATGCCATTGATGTCCATGCGTTGCCGCCGGTGCAATCTGGCCTCGGACCTCCGGACGATCTCAATGCCCATGAGCTGCAGATCCTCATGCTCCTCAAATGCACTTGAGTCGTCCATAGCTGCTAGCCTGCTAGTTCCGACATCAAAATGGTCCCGTAAGTGGATCGAAAATGAAACGGATTTAAGCCTCGATTCAAAGACACATTCGTCCGTTATATTTGGTTGCAGGAACCGCAAGATGTGCCACTCACACAACATAAAAGCAGTGATTGGTCCAGCTATGCGATTCCTCAGTGTTCTTGCAGGGCATCCAGCGTCGTCCCATGATGCTTATATATTGCAGAGCTCCGGCTTATTTTTGAGTCAGTCAGTTTGAGTCAGTCAGTTTGAGTCAGGAGAATTATCTGGTGGATGGCTCCAGGGTAAGTTTGCTCACATTCCATCAATCCATTTTCACTGTATGGCAATGAATATAGTTGATGACTCATGTCTTAACCTATGGCTGTTTTTAGCCCTTGATGACATGTTAAACAATATTGTAGCTTAGAATGTGTATTTAATGTTATTATTTTTAAATTCTTTCAGGGGATTCTGGATATCCACTCCTGCCCTTGCTCCTGATGCCCATTCTTTGCCTGCAGAATGCGGCCCAGGGGTTCTCTAATCGGGCACTATGCAAAACCCGGCCCGTGGTGGCGAGGCTTTTGAAGTCCAGATTTAGGTGTTTGGACCATACGGGGGGGGGGGGGGGGGGCACTGCAGTATGACCCCAACAGGTTATACCAATATTTTAATTTAAGTTTTTTAACAGGGACCACACGTGCCAGAGTGGCACAACTGAGTGTCAGGGTCCTTCAGTTGGTGGGCGAGATGCAGGAGCTGCGCAACTCGTTGGGGACCACAGATGAAGAATAATGTTATGTGGCATGCCATTGCTATGTATTTTGTTTTTTATAGTTGTAAAAATTAGAAATTTTCAAAATGTTTATAAATTTTATATTTTATGATGGAATCCAAAAAAAAATGTTAGTGTCATTTCATTTACAAAATACATTAACACAAAACTAATGGGCCCAGAAATATTTAAAGATGAATATTCACATGACCGAGAAGTGATTTGGGTGAGCTTTAAGGTTCCAAAAGGGAAGATGGAGGATAGTACTAAGTGATTTGGGTGAGCTTTAAGGTTCCAAAAGGGAAGATTGAGGATAGTGCTAAGTGATTTAGCTAAACATTGTAGTAGAAGTGAGGGTGGCAAATATGTAGGCGAGCACTTTAATGAGTTAAGTTTGTAGTGCGCAGGCGCAAGATCGTAAGGATTTCCGTTTGGATGAATATTTATTGAAAAACGGAAACAGAATCGAACGGGAAACGTAAAGGATTCGTTGGATGATACGATGGGAAAAGGGCAAAAACGAAAGCCTATGTTGTAACATGTGGAAATGAAACGGAAAAGTCTGGATGGAAAATGACATCCTCGTATTCGTAATCTGCCGTACGAACGGACGGAAACTTTACAGAAGTTTTTCAATGCATGCATAGAATCTCTCGTACGCTCATAAGAGAACGGAAACATTTCACAAAAAAAACAGATCAGCACTAAAACTGAAGTTTTTTTTTGTCTCTCTGAATCGAGCCTTTATTGGGTGTTGGCCCCTCGCCAATCAGCTCTCTGAATTAATCGCCAGCCCATTGCAATAACGTAAGTGTTCTGAACGGTCGAAACATTTCAGATTTGGTGGAAAAAAGGTCCCGAAATAACGTAAAACTTCCGTTTTCCTTTGGATCATCGAAAAAGCATATACGTATTAGTTCGAACGTTCGTGCGAGTAGAAAATGGACGAAAAAAAGCAAAAAAATGACAAACACCCACCAAAACTTTTACAGACAGCTACGGAAGTCCGGACGAATGTGTCTTTGAATCGAGGCTATAATCCAGAAAACTTCCCCGTGAGATAAATCCCAAGATACTTCAGACGCTCCTTCTCCCACTTGAAATCAAACAGAGAAGTTAGTTTCCCCCAGACCTCTTCTGACAGAATAATGTTTAAAGCCCTAGACTTGGATGTGTTAACCTCTAAACCTGAGATCACAGCAAATTCCCGTAAGAGTTTTGTCAAATTTGGAAGCGTTATTAAAGGATTGGTAATAAACAAAATCACATCGTCCGCGAACAGACAAATCTTATGAGATAGACCGTCAAAACTATACCCAGATATATCCCTCGCCTCTTTAATAGCATAGGCCAAGGGCTCCATCACCAAGGCGAAAAGCAGGGGAGACAAATGACAGCCCTGCCTAGTTCCCCTCCCCAACTGCAGTGTTTGGGACTTAAAACTGCAATATTTCACAAAAGCACATGGATCAGCATATAACACTTTCAAACTAGCAATAAAACTATCCCCAAACCCCCAGTATTCCAAAAGTTGAAACAAATAATCCCAAGAAACTGAATCAAATGCTTTCCTCACTTCAAGTGAAAGAAGCATAGTACATGGCCCTCCCTGTCCAGCTGCATGAATCACCTTTGCAATTCTCCTTACGTTATCCCTCGCTTGCCGCCCTGGAATGAAGCCCACCTGGTCTTTTGCCACCAAATATGGTAAGAAGCTTGAGAGTCTCTCAGCTAAAACCTTGGCATAAATTTTAATATCCAAATTTGCCTATAATTAGACCAAACTAAATGGTCCGTATCTGGTTTCTGTATCATGCTAACAGCTGCAGTCAAAGTTTCTTTTGAGAAAGTCCCTCCACGTTTAACTTCATTAAAAGCTACAACCATTCTCGGAGCGAAAAGTGCACTAAAATTCTTAAAATAACCTGCAGAAAATCCATGCGGACCGGGGGCCTTGTTTAGCTTCAATCCTTTGACAGCTTTAACAATTTCTGAAAAACTAAAGTCACTACCCAACCTCTCCCTCATCTCATCAGATATATGCGGCAAATCTATCCCCTGCAGAAGGTGGCTAAGCGCATCTTTAGGCCTCTCTGGCGGGGCAGAGTAAAGCACTTTAAGGTGTGCATTAAAGATTTCCACAATTTTCTTAGGATTGCTTGTAGGCGCTCCCCTGCAATCTGTCAACTTGATAGGTTTAAAAACTTGATCAGGAGTTTTAAATTTCCGAGCCAACAAAGAATCTGGCTTATTGGCTTTAACATAATATTTATGCTTAATCCATCTTAAACAATTTTCCGCTTTTGCAGCTAGGGCTAAATTAAGATCCTGGGCCGCTCTCGTAAGGCTAGCCCTTAACGAAGGCGACATGGCACCCAAGGCCTGTTCCACTAAATCTGCATACTTTTTTTTCTAATTCTTCTATACGAGCGTTCCTCTCCCTCTTTTTCCTAGCTGCTAGTTGTATTAGCTTTGCCTCTTATAACAGGTTATGGGCCTCCCATTGGATGATTGATGATACTTCAAGCACATCATTATCTATAACATAACTTGAAATTGCTTTTTGGACTTCCTCAACTAAATTCTCATTGGATAAGAGAGATTCATTCAAAACCCATATACTACCTGGCTGCTTAACTAAAAGTGTATTAAATTTCAAGATAACCCCATCATGGTCAGACCATGAGATCGGTATAATCTGAGAACTGCCCAAATTGGGAAGATTTTGAAAAGGAGTAAAAATATGGTCTATCCGTGTATAAAGATCATGCGGATGCGAGTAATGAGTAAAGGACTGCGTACCCGGGTGACTCTCCCTCCAAACATCTACCAAGGCATGCTTTTCTAATAATGACCTAAACGCTCGTGCAGTAGCAATTGTTGAAGGGGTTGGAATTATAGCTCTAGGGGATTGTCTATCAATGCGTGGGTGAAGAATGATATTAGAATCACCACAAATAACCACCAGACCCCGAGCATGTTTAGATATTGTCTCCAGAAACTTTCCATGAAACACAATTGACCCGTATTAGGTGCATAATATGACGCCACAGTAATTGCTACATCCTGCAGTGTACCCACCAGTATCAAAAACCTACACAAAGAAACACAGAGCAATATATATAACAGATTTTCAAATTTAGGTCAGCTTATGTTTCCTATATATGTCCACAAATCTGTAGTGTCCTTCAATGGTAAGTAATGCTTTTTATCCTGCTATCCCGAGGTGCATGTGCTTCTTAACTTGATTTGACAATAGAATTATTCCAAAATATCCACCGTGTGCCAGTAATACCGTTTAGGTATTTTCACCTTGTGCCCACCACCTTCTCTAGTTACTCTTACCGGATAGCGGTGTGGGTTTGTGCCTCAGGCATAGAAAACTTGCTTTTCAATCATATTTCAGAATTCACTTTTAAAGTGTCCCATTGCAAGCAGGGCATGTAAATGAAACCAGTAAAAGAATATTAAAAACAGTATAGTAACAGCCTTAAAATCACCAGGCGAGGCTCTCACCAGTCCTTCTCTGCACCTCGGCCGATCGATGCTTTAAGAGGGGGGAGGGTGTAGAGTGCCAGGAATGATTCCTCTCAATGTGTTGCCGAAGGTCTGCCTGCCGCCGTCAACACGTTTCGTTGTTTGGTACAACTTTATCAAGACTAGCGGTGCTGCGGTATGCCTTTTAAATGTTTGGGTTGAGGCGGGGCGGGAGGCTGAAAGGGAGGTGTTGCATCATTATGACACCGGCCAATGATATCTAATTGAATAGTGCGCATCAAAACGGTCAGTTTCCTTCTATAGAGTTTACCAAGGCTCGCTGCGTTAGTATTACTAATACTTACGCCGCGCCTCTAACAGGGGCAAGGGATTCAAAGGACACATGTCTTCTTTGCCTCTTGCCGGCCCTCTGTGCTTTCGGGGAATCATCCATGCTCAAAAATCTTCTGGCTGCAGAACCCGATTGCTTGACGTTTAACAGGCCCAGATCAGATGGGATATTCTGAAGCACATCGCTGGCTGAAGCTAACCAAACCCTATTCCTATAAGAAAATTAGACTCTAAATGGGAATCCCCATTTATATTTAACACCATGATCTTGCAAAACTTTAAGAAGTGGACATAGCTCTTTTCTCTTGTTGATTGTAGTGGGGAAGAGATCTGAAAAGATTTGAACGTTATTGCCTTAGAATGATAGTTGAGAACTAGCATGTGCAGCTTGCAAAACTTTTTCCTTTGTTTGTTTGTTTTGTTTTGTGGACTGAGGATCCTCAAGATGCTCAGGCAAGCCTCTAAATCTTAGATTTTGTCTGCGATCCCTATTCTCCGCATCCTCCAGCTTATTAAGCAAAAGATTGTTATCTTCCTGCAGCTTAGCAATGTCCTCCTCATGTGACATCACTCAATCTTTCATCCATAGCAGAGAGACATCTCGAGACTTTACACAACTCCTTAGTGAAATGCTCAGTTATTTTTTTTGTATTAAGTAAATCAATTTGCTCAAGCAAAGCGGGGTTAACCATCGCTCCCATGACCGCATCAGCATCGCGTATCTGACTCACTGTTAACGCAGGTTCCATTAAAGCGTCTTCCTCTACTGCTTCCGCTCAGGACCCGGCCGCCGTTCACGGAGCGGTATGAGAGCCTGCCTGACCGCATCACACACGCATGCACAATCCTCCTTTCCTACTGCTTTTTAACCACTGGGAAATCATAGTGAGACACCTGCTTTTATAGGGGGCCGGGAGGAGCGACAGCTTTGGATCTTGCAGTTGAGTGCCCCTCTGGGGGCGGAATACCCATGTCATCACTTTGGGACGACCTGGACTGGATATAATCAAAAACAATTCTACAGGTGAGTTTCACAGAATTGTATTTTTGAAAGGACTACTGGGACCTCCATTTGAGCAACTGGAAGAAGTACCAGAAAAGTGGTTGTGTTTAAAATTTAGCTTTCTGTTGGCTATCACATCAGCAAGGCGCGTAAGTGAACTGCAAGCTCTATCGATAAAGGAACCCTACTGCACAATCTTCCAGATAAGGACATACTAAGACACGATCCCTTGTTTTTACCAAAGATCGCTACCTTGTTTAATAGGTCCCAAGACATAGCGCTCCCGACTTTACCTGCTACGGCAGGAGCCGAGGAATATCTCTCACTATTAGATGTGAGAAGAGCTCTAATCATTTATTTGGAGAGATCTAGAGAGTGCTGAATATCGGAACAACTTTTGATCATTTTCAGCGGCAAGAGAAGAGGCCTAGCTGCTTCTAAGAGGCCGATTCATTAATAGCGCCAGGTAGCGACAGATGAGCGCCAGTAGCGTGATTTTCACAGCGCCCGCTAGTATTCGCTGTGCTTGGCCGTTGTTCGCTTGTTGACAGCGACTCAGTCGGTGTGCGGTAATGTTGAATACGGGGTTAGGAGTCGCTGTTTCACAGGTTCCGCGCCGTATGGGTGCGCCTGACAGCGAATGGCCAGAGCGAACGGCTCCCAGCATATTCATTAACAAATCACGCTCAAAAAATTCTCGCGCTGTGAAATGCTTGTTTAAACCCCAGAGCGCTGGCGGCGATGGCTTAAAAGTAGTTTTTAACCCCCAAACAACCATATTTTTTGATTAAAAAATTAAACAAGTTTTTCTAAACATTTTGTAATATGAATACATTAATATCAGACCTGTAATATCAATTCTGCACAAACATTGCCATAGTGGTCACAGAATTTTTGACAGTTAAAAAAAAAACAAAAACAGTCATATCAATTAATTATGAATATTTAAAGATTGCTCCATTGAAATGCATTGGAGAGCGCCAGGTAGCGAGAGGTCATACCTGGCGCTGTGATGGGATTAGCAGCGGCGCTTTTCGTTGCAGTCCGCTACAAGATGAATCCCGCGCTAGGTGACTCTCTCGCCGGCGCTAGCCTCATTTAGCGTGATAAATGCGTGATTGTGTCTGCCACCTGGCGTTCTGGAGTCGGTAGCCACCGATAGCTGGCGCTACCTGGCGCTAGTGAGACACTACCTGGCGCTATCCCTTGATAAATAAGGCCATAAATCCACTATTTCCAGGTGGATTAAACAGACTATTGTGTAGGATTATACATCCAGAGGGGTTCCTCCTCTGTAGGTCTCGGCACATTCAACAAGAGTTATGTCAGCTTCCTGGGCAGAGAGGACAGGTGCCTCTATAAAAGAGATCTGTAAAGCAGCAATGTGGTCTTCACCACAAACCTTCCTCGAGCACTATAGCTAGATCTCCTTTCTGCAAAACATCAGTCCTTTGGTAGAAGGATCTTACTAGCAGCTTCCTATCCCCAAAGTATAAATACTTCCTAATCCTCTACGTGGATCATTCTGAAGGTCGAAGGGAGAAAATCCCCATTAGACTAACCGTTAATGGCTTTTCTAAGAGTCCTTCAGGACAACCCCTTAGTTCCTTCCCATTGTCCTACGGTATACCTTATGTTACTTGGTTAAGACTGAGGTGGAGGGGAAGGGGTGGGGTTTTAACCTCAGTTCAGTTTGTGTTTCCTCCCAGGCGGATTTACCTCTCCATGGGTCGTCCTGAAGGACACATAGAAAAACCATTACCGGTAAGTCTAATGGGAACTGAACTTTTCACCTGCTGTCATTAGTGATCAAAAAATAAAAGTTTATCCACAGGGGTATCCTTGCCACTGAGTTAATAAAAAGACATTAACCATCCAACGACTTATATGTGGTGGGTGGGCTGTTAAACAGGACATACCTATGGGGGAATCCTGATTGCCTGTGACAGTGTCATGTAATATAACTTTATTTCACATTTAGTGGTGTATTTTGCCACCCTTAAGGGGATGTCTTCAGCTGCATAACTTGCTATGTAATGCAGAAATTGTATTTTGTATGCTAAAAAACTTTGAAAAATACTCTCACAATGGACTACTCAGCAATTCCTGTAAATACTGTATATGTAGCATAAATTCTGTTTAGTTATTAGTTGTCTATAAATATATTTGTTTGGTTGGTAGAATGTGCACCTAGTGGCAAAGTGGTTGGTGACACTGGAAAAGCTGCTTGTAAAGAACAGCACAGGAAGTCATGAGGACTACAGAATCTTTATCAGTGCTGAGCCAGCTTCCACCCCAGAGGAACATATCATTCCCCAGGGAATTCTGGAGAACTCTATCAAAATTACTAATGAGCCACCCACAGGAATGCTGGCCAACCTCCATGCTGCTCTCTACAACTTTGACCAGGTAATATCCAAGCATCCATTATTATACGTTTTCACAGTGGGAAGGACTGACCTTGTCTTAGCACTAGTGCAGATCACATGAGTTAATTTGATCTTTTTAATCTATATTACCCACATGTGGATTGTAAAGTTCATCCATAAAGCTTTCAGCACCAGTGCTCCAAATATTGAAATGTAACTTTTACTGTAATAACATTAAAATCAACCGACAGTCCCATTCCCCAAGCCCCCAGCCGGGCAGCAACGCGTTTCAGGGAAAAAAAAACTTTTTATCAAGCAGCCTGTGGATTGTGATTCACTGCTACCATTCAGAACTGCCATGTAGAGGTATATGCACACGCTAGTATCTAACTCTGCTTCTACATAAAGCTTTGCATGGATTCCTTGGAGTGGCCACCTATTGTTGCTGCAGGTAGGTTGCACACAGGGTTTTTAACATGGTGGTATGTTAGCACTACAGACGTCACAGTGGAACCTAGCATAGATGTTTGGATTGCCTTTCTCTGATTCCACTCTGTTCATGATTTACAGGACACACTGGAGATGTGTGCCAGAGAGCACGAGTTCAAGAGCATCCTCTTCTCTCTGTGTTACTTTCATGCCTCAGTTGCTGGACGTCTCAAGTTTGGTCCCCAAGGGTGGAACCGCAGTTACCCCTTCAATGCTGGAGATCTCACCATCTGTGCAAATGTGCTTTACAACTATTTAGAGGCCAACACAAAGGTAAGCAAAAGCAGCTCACTTAAAAAAATGTTCACTGTTTCCAGTGACCAGCCAAAATATATCTCTGATCCCATTTTTTGTGCAAATCATTATCTTTCTCTCGCTGCTCTAGTATAATCCTTAGACAATGAGCATTAAGCATGCAACAAAAAATAAATAAATAAATAATAGTTACCAGCACAGCATTACCAACAAGCCATTTACAAAGAAGATGGGACATATTACAAATATGGGACAATACAAAGAATATTTTGATAGAATCATCAGTGTCAGAAATGTGAATGGACACAATTAGAATTAGATTCAGCTACGAGGACACACTAGAAATATATCCATTTATGATTGACGAGTTTATGTTATTTAATACAGGCATACTAGCTGTCAAGAAATGTAACCCATCAATTTACGGCACCAATCATTCAAACCCTAAACAATCTTATGACTAATCAAGAAAAATTTTCCTGTCCAGTCCTTTTATTTGGTCTACCAAAAAGAGAGGAATTAGGGAACTAAGCACATTTCAACATATTCAGGGAAATATATAAAAATACTTGATATTTGGGACTCAAGAGACTGGAATTCAGAAGACCTTTCTGAAAAATAGGACAGAAAAAGACCCCAACCTCCTTTTAAATACCTAAAAAAATCTCAAAGTGTTATTAGAAAGTTTAGTTTACCTACAAGCCAGACACCTATAACTTACTTTCCACGCTTGTTTTTTACTTGGGACTATGATTCTACTACCAACTGCTTGACTCATATAAAAACATGGGAGAGGGTTATGGAAAGATCAGTCCTGCCAGCAGAATGGGCTACCACCTAAAAGATAAGCAGATATATATTCACTATCACTTTTCCATTTTAAATGTATAATTCGTTACCTCCTTTTACTCCATTTACACATGTTGGCAAAAATGACCAGACTACACAACCACATCGGGTCCAATGTCCAGGGATCTATGGCAATAATTTGGGAACTTTATAACAGCTAAGGAAAATACAGACCTCCCCCTGACATGCTTTCAAGTTCTATTACATATGCAGGGACAAGTGATAGCGATATAGTGTGCCCTAATTAAAACAGGTCCATATAAAGAAAAACTTCTCTACTTCAAAGAAGCATTAGGTCAAAGATGAAACTTACTAGTGTTAGCAGTAGGGAGGAGGAAGGGGATATAGGAAGAGAACTGAGAAAGAGAATAGATGGATAGAAAAAAAGATGGATTAGGTATTTCAAAGCAAAGAATTATTCTTAGTATACAGTAAGTCCTGCTCCAGATAGATTACTTACATTTGGGTTATCCTCCGCCAGACGGCGCTGCACTGCAGAGACATGTAAAACAGGCTCCTCCCGGCCCCTCAAATACCCGGGACCTCCCACAAATCCCCAGATTTCTCTGCAGTGCTTACTGCGAAGACATGAAATTATCACTCTCTCGCAGGTGAGCAGGGCTATTAGTCTGCGGCCCTATTGGACTATTCCCACCCGTTCCTCGTGTGATGTGCCTCCCAGCCTAGGCTGCGCTGGTCGGGTGAAGGTAGGCAGCACCATGTGTGCTTAAGGAGCGCTGCTCCACCGCAATCCCCCACCAAAGGGTAGGCGGTATAGGCTGATGGTGAGCCTTTATGGGATGCCCCTCCTGCATTATTGCCCCATGCCCCGTGTAGCGGTGGGTCCTGTACAGAGGGCCGCCATCCTCCCTCATTCTCCCTGTAGCCTTCGGGAGGGAAAGAAGGGGGGGGGGTGTGGGTGAGCGTGTAGCGTGATTCGTGCATACGGCGTTTTGTCATGTCTTTTGACTAGTATATGTGGTGTCTGCCGCCGTGCTGACTTGTCTTTTTTACTATTGCAAATGCCGCCGCCACGCGCGTCTTTTCCTTCATTTGGATGTTCCGGGCGGCGGCGTTACCTCAGATGCTTCTGCGTTATCATTGGCTGCTTGTCTGTGGGCTTCGCGCTCTTCGGGGGGGGTGGGGCCTGGCTTGGCGCGCCCTGCGTCACGGCCCTCTTTGGCGCGCCCTTCTAGGTACTCTCGGCGCCATTTTGTCAGGTTGCGCGCGCGTGTGGCGGTTATACTTACCGCGGTCCTTAAGTGCCCTCACGGGCGGTTTTATACTCATTGTAGTGTGTTTGGTTCTGACACCCCTTCTTCCCACTGTGTCTTTCAGACGGGTGAATCCATTGACTTCTCCCGGCCCGGTGTAATTGATAGTTGGGCCTTGTATAATTACTCCCACTTCCCTAGCAGGTCATTGGGGCATCCAGGATTGCTTATAGCGTAAATCCCTACTGGAATATTGTGCCTAATAATCACCATATGGAGGCATCCCAGGATAGGTTACCGGGGTCCCTTTGGGACAAGACCAGCTGTGTGTAGCGTGTGGGCAGCCTTGTGCTGACGCTGACAAGGCATGGGTCTGTGCACCCTGTGCTGAGCAGGTGCTTGCATTGCAATCTTGCCTGCCAGTGGCTGCACCTCGTTTCATTTCACCTACTCCCCCAAGCTTAAATCTCACTCCCGTTGAGTTGCATACTAGTGGGGATTCTCAGCCTGATGTGTCTTCTAGTCTGGCTACTGTTGAACAGATTATTGCGAGTTCTTTAGCGCGTAAGGGCCCTGATAAGAAGCGGCACTTGACGCCTAATGTTACTGTTTTCCCTATGGGAACTGAGGAGTTTATGAATCTGTGTGGCTATACCCTGCCTGATTCAGGCTCATCTGATGAGAGACCAAGGGGTCATGACGATTCTGGCTCTGACCCCTGGGCCCCGGATGACACTGACAGATTATTGACCCAGACCTTGAGGTTCTGTCTATCTCTCTCCCTGTTGAGGCTCCCAGGCAAAAAGGGGAGCTTTTCCATACAGCAAAATCACTTTTGGAATTTCCAGAGCAGGCACATTTCCATAGCTCAAGGAATGGGAGCGCCCCAGTAAACTTCCCAGGGCTCCAAAGATTTGGGATAGGAGGTATCCCTTTCCTGCTGAGGTGGTTAAATGTTGGTCATCCCCCCCCCCCCCCTCGAGGTGGATGCCCCGATCCTAGGGCTATCTAACACCTCTGTCATGCATTCCCCTGATTCTACTACCCTGCGGGATGCTGAGGCGCATTGACCAGCTGGCCTTCCACGCCTTTACATGTGCGGGGACGGCTCTGCGCCCGGTCTGTGCCTCTGCTATTACTGCTGTGGCCACTAGAACCCTTATCAGAAATATGCTTGATAGTGCCCCTGATGATTTGCCTTGTGAGGTGTTTAATGCACTCTCTAGTTGTGATGTTTTTGGGATATTTTGTCCTGTCAGCATTGGATGACACCATCACAATGTGTGCCAAAACTTCTGCCCTCGTGGTGGCTATGCGCCGCTCGGTTTGGCTGTGCTAGTGGGCCGCTGCCAAGAAGGCCCTCACTAGTTTTCCCTTTAAAGGACTGCGTCTGTTTGGAGACCGCCTGGACCTTTTCTTGCTAAGGGAGGCAGGTTACCCCAGCGCAGGCGGCAACCTCGGCCCTTTAGGGGTCAGGGTTCCTTCTCCTCCCCTTACCGTGATGCAAGACAGGGAAGGGGGATATCCTTCCCTGGGGCCCGGGGAGATTTCTGGGGTAGAGGCAGAGGACGTGGACGTCCTGGCTCCTCCTGGGGTCCCAAAAGCTAAATCCTCTCCCAAGCCCCCTCAGGCATGATGGGGCGCCCTCACCCATCCGGGTGGGGGGACGGCTGCAGCACTTCGTTCAGGTCTGCAGGCTTCTTGTCTCAGACCGGTGAATTCAGGAGGTAGTGTCCTCCGGTTACAAGTTGGAGTTTGCTGCCGATCCCCCTCCAAGATTCATCAGGTCCCGGATTCCTCAGGACCCTGTATCAGCTCAGGAGCTAGTGCAAGCAGTGCAAGGCCTCCTGGAGCTGGGGGTCATCTGCCAGGTGCCTTTAAGAGCAAAAGGCAAGGGCTTTTATTCCAACCTATTCACAGTACCCAAAAAACTATGGTTCTGTTAGGCCCATCCTGGACTTAAAGATTCTCAACAAGTTTTGTCAGGGGCAGGCGCTTTCGCATGGAGACTCTGCGCTCTGCCATCAGTTCCCTGCGCCAAGGGGATTTCATGACTTCTGTCGACATCAAAGATGCTTACCTTCATATTCCTGTGTTCCCAGGTCATCAAAAGTCCCTCAGGTTCGCTCTGATGGATCAACATTACCAATTTCTGGCCTTGCCCTGCGGCCTCACTTCAGCTCCCAGGGTGTTCACCAAGGTGCTGGCTGGCGTGATGTCTCTACTCAGATGTCAGGGTGTCAGCGTGCTTCCCTATCTGGACGACATCCTCTTCACTTCCCAGTCTCTACATCAGGCAGAGTTGGATACTCAGCTGGTGGTGTCTATTCTGGAGTCCATTTGGATGGGTGATCAACCACACCAAGTCCTCACTGTCCCCTTCCTTGGTAACTCCATTCTTAAGAATGAATCTGGATACAGTTCAGGCAAGGATCTTCCTTCCTCAGCAGAAGGTGGACAATCTGATTGCATAGGCTCAGTCCCTCCTAGCTTGTCCCCATCCCTCCATCAGGCAGGGGATGCAGCTGGTGGGCCTGATGGTGGCGTGTTTCGAAGCGGTCCCTTATGCTCAGTTCCACTTGAGGCCTCTGCAACTTCACCTATTGTCTGTATGGGACAAGGACCCAGCGTCCCTGGACAGGGTCTGTGTGCCCCCCCCCCCCCCCCCCCCCCCCGGTCAGGAGGTCCCTCTTGTGGTGGATGGACTCAAGGAACCTGTTGGGGGGCAGATCCTTTCTTGCCCCTTCCTGGGAGATGGTCACCACGGATGCCAGTCTATCAGGTTGGGGGGGGGGTGTTTCTGGAAGTCCCTGCGGTTCCAGGGGAGGTGGGGCCTCAGGAGGCCCACACATCTATCAATGTCTTGGAGCTGCGAGCGATCAGGTTAGTTCTGGCTCGCTTGACTACTCATCGTCAGGGCCTGCCTGTTCATTGGCGCTCGGACAACCAGACGGCAGTTGCCTACATCAATCATCAGGGGGGGCCCGGAGCAAGAGGGCCCTCCAGGAAGTGTCTCTGATCCTGACCTGGGTGGAGGCCTATTTCCCCTGCATATCAGCGGTGTACATTCCGGGGGTGGAAAATCTGCTGGCAGACCCTCTGGGCAGGGGGACCTCTCGCCAGGGAGAATGGTCCCTCTGCAACAGGGTGTTCCAATCTCTGTGTCACCATTGGGGCCAACCAGATGTGGATCTGTTTGCGTCCCATCACAGTCACAAGCTCCCGGCCTTTTGTCTCCCTGTCCCAGGATCCTCTGGCCTTGACCACGGATGCTTTAGCAATGTCATGGCAGGACATTCAGTTCCTGTATGTCTTTCCTCCATTTCCCCTGCTGAGCAGGGTTCTGCGCAAGATTGTTCTGGAGGGGGTGCCAGCAATTCTGGTGGTCCCCAGGTGGCCAAGAAGAGTGTGGTTCGCAGACGTGGTGCAGATGGCAGTAGACCAGTACGTTCTGCCAGGGGTGCCAGATCTGCTCACTCAGAGCCCCTTACGCCATCCCAATTTACAAACTCTGGCTTTGACGGCCTGGCTGCTGAAACCTCCATCTTGATGGAGAAAGGCTTGTCCGCCTCGGTGGTTGATACCATGGTGAAGGCTAGGAAGAAAACTTCTTCTGCCATCTATTACAGGGTATGGTGTAACTACCTTGACTGGTGTGAGTCTAGGTCTCTTCCCTGTCTGGTGTTTTCAGCCCCCAGGGTTCTGGAGTTCTTACAGCATGGGTTGGAGTCGGGACTCCTCCTCAGTACTCTGAAGAGTCAGGTTTCTGCCCTGTCTGTTTTCTTTCAGAAGTCTTTTGCTCAGCATTCCCTGATTAAGACCTTTTTTCCAGGGAGTCGCTCATGTGCGTCCCCCACCTAAACCTGTGGTTCCTGTTTGGGATTTGAACTTGGTTTTGTCTCCCTTGCAGGGTGCTCCCTTTGAACCTATGCAGGATGCTGCTCTGGCTGTTCTTACCCTCAAGGTTGTCTTTCTGGTAGCCATTACTTCGGTCAGGCGTGTGTCTGAGTTGGTGGCTCTTTCTATTCAGCTCCCATACTTTGGGAGACACCAGGACAAGGTGGTGTTCCGCTTTAAGCCAGTTTTTTTTTCTGCCTAAGGTAGTATCTGCCTTTCATTTGAATCAAGATATTGTTCTTCCTTCTTTGTGCTCTAATCCTAGCAACGCTAAGGAGAGGGTTTTGCATTCCTTGGATGTGGTCAGGTGTTGAAGTATTACCTGGTGGTCACTGCGTCCTTCAGGAAAACTGATGCTCTTTTTGTGGTCCCTTCTAGGCCCAGGAAGGGTTTGGCTCCTGCCAAGTCTACTGTTAGCAAATGGATCCGTCAGGCCGTGATTCAGGCCTATTCTGCTGGGGGAAGAGTCTTCCCTTTCGCCTTACTGCTCATTCTACTCGTGCTATTGGTGCCTCTTGGACCTTCCAGCACCAGGCTTCTGTTGAACAAGTTTGCAAGACCGCTACTTGGTCTTCTGTTCATACCTTTTCAAAGTTTTACAACGTTGATGTTAGGGCCTCAGTTGATGCTGTTTTTGACCGCAAGGTTTTGCAGGCGGCAGTGGTTTAAACTGTCTGCTGTTACCTTGTTGTTGGGGATCCCACCCTACTTTATGGACACTGCTATTGGATGTCCCAAGTGTAAGTAATCTATCTGGAGCAGGACGTACTGTATACTAAGAATAATACAATTCTGTGAAATACTCACCTGTAGAATTGGTATTATAAGTATACAGTACGTCCTGCTCCACCCCACCCTTGGTCTTCCATTATTCTGGATCCCCTGTATGGTGATTGTTATCATTGTTATAGTTACCAGTTTGGGTGGTTAAATTCTCCCGGCTTCTCATTCACTGCTTTTCAATGCTGGGGATTTGTGGGAGGTCCCTGGGTATTTGAGGGGCCGGGAGGAGCCTGTTTTACATGTCTCTGCAGTGCAGCGCCATCTGGTGGAGGATAACCCAAGTGTAAGTAATCTATCTGTAGCAGGACGTACTGTATACTTATAATACCAATTCTACAGGTGAGTATTTCACAGAATTGTATTTTCTCTTCCTACGATGATGTTAAATGACCAGGGTCCCAACGATCTAGTGGAGTGAGCAATAATTTTTAAGGAGCCTCCCTTGAAAGAAAAGGCTTTGGAAATTGTCAGTGTATTCCATTTGCTGACAGTTATAGGCGTAACCGCTTGACGCTTTTACGCACCCTTAAAGAAAACATAAAGAGAGTCTTTCTAAAATTCATAGTCCCATGAAGGGCTCATACCACATCTAAGAGATGTAAAAACCTTTCTTTAGGATGAGAAGGATTTGGGCAAAAGGAAGGAATGATAATTCTCTCTTTATTTTAAAATTAAGAAGCAACCTTTTGCAAAAAAAGATTGCGGTAATAGGAAGACAATCTTATCCTTTAGGAAAAAATAAGGAAAGGAGGATGAATAGTTAAAGCTGCAATTTCCCAAACTCTATGCAGGAATAAATGGCAAATGAGGAAGACTTCCTTTAGAGTTAGTGGTGAAAAAGGACAATGAAAAGGTTCAAATGGTGGATGTTGTAGAGCCCATAGAATGAGAGTGAGGTTCCATGGCTCTAGAGGTTTCTTGAAGGCAGGTGAAACATGGGTCAGCCTTTGCAAAAAAGTCTGAATGGATACATTTTCAGCAAAAGGTCCCAGGAAGAGAGAAGTTAAAACCAATACATTACTGCGTTCGTAGGGTACTAACCGACCAACCCAGATAGCATTTGAGTAATTTAAAGCTCATGTGTTTGAAAATGTTGACCGTTGCACCAACAAATTAAACTCTCCAGTATCTATATTAGACCTTAATGGATGAATCTTTTTTTGCGTTCATTAAGGTCAAAATCACACCAGAAGAGAACCTCTGGTCTTCTAAATCTGAGCTTTTATAGCCAGGCCTCCACCACACGAAAAGCGCACACATAGCTGCTTTCAGCCACTTCCCCCTCACCCTCCTCAGCCAAGCATTAGGGAGAGAGAAATCTCAGAACCATGGACAGCTCTCACTTTTTAGTTTTATTTATTTATTTTTTTAATAATCCCTCCCACACAGTAATATTTACCCTGTTGAGCCTTAAACCGAACCTTCACCATGATTTATTGAAAAGCCCAAACCCTTAAAAAACTATTCCCCAGCATCTAAAGTTAATATATTTTAAGTTTTTAGTCACTTATTATTCTTTCCCCCACTGGGACTTTAGGATACGGGTGCCGCCATCTTGACTCAGAAGCATCACACTTACTGAGGAAGTACAGGGGGCGGGTTATAGCTGTGCTTTGCTCAGACAGAGCAGAGCTGTGGTCAGGAAAAGGTCAGCAAAAGTCAAAAGGCACTTCCTGTTTGCAGGCTGCCTGACGTTCCATGAGCTGCCATCTTGGATGTTTAAAGGCTCATAACATGCAGTAAATGCAGGTAGAATGATTTTTAATGTGAGCAATCTGTATTTACAGGGTGTGGGAAACATATAAGATAGGCTCTTATTTAGAGTGAAGGACCGCTTTAATGTGTATATCTGTAATGTGTATAACTTAACAAAATATCTGAAAAATGAATATAGGTGGTCAGAGAATCCTGCCCACATCCATTCTCTTAAGGCACTAGAAAGAACTGGTTTAGGTTGCTGTGGGGGATTTGAGTTGAAACAACATTATTGACAGTGTCCAGATTTATCCTGTGAACGCCACAAAGGCCATCAAAACGCACTATTTCAGAATATGGAATTACTGACTCCCCACCCTCCATGCGTACAAGAAGAAATAGCATCTATTACACAGACAAAAATGCAATCTTAAAGATTTATCATGTAGCCTATATATTGCGTAACTAGACACAAAACATTTTGATAAACACATTGATTAAATGTTCCTCAACTCTTCCTTTGATTCTAAACATATTAAATTAATTTTAAGAGTACATCCACACCTATGAAATATCCACCATCTAAGTCCAAAACATCCTTTATTTCATTAACAAAAGCTTTGGCTTCCATGTACATGCGTTCCTTAGTCATTAGGCAGGTAATGAAGCATTTGCAGAAATGTAATTACATACAGCAAATCTGACAGTTCTTAACATTGCATTAATAATCACTACAATTAGTTTTGATGATGGAAGCAATTTGCAGCGCGTCACATACATAAATAACATTGACATTCTTGCGCGTGTCATTTTTATATATGAAGGATGCCACCTTGTTGTGACATTCTCTCTGATACTCTACTTGAGATAAAATTAAGGTAGGATGAGTGATTTTATTTGAAAGGTAAAATAAGTAAATGTCACACTTATTAAATTAACAAGGTGACTTTGAAAAATAATACTTTTGTGGGTCCAGGTGCCTGTGTGCTTTTAAATTGTTGGCTGTGTTAAGAACTGGCATCAAACTGACACTGGCCTGTATTGATCACATTATTTTATTACTTTATGGGGAAATGAAAAAATAAAATGTATCTTTGTATTGAGCAAAGCAAGGAAGCTATTAAAGAACTATTAACCCCTTCCTGCCACAGCCAATTTTGGTGTTCCTCACCAAGCCAAATTTAGCAAATCAGACATGTGTCTCTTTGTGTATTATCTTTGGAGTGCCATCACCTATCCCCCACGATTCTGAGATTGTTTTTTCGTGACTCATTGTACTTCAAGTTATAGGCAAATTTAGGTTGATTTATGTTTATTTATGAAAATATCTAAAATTATACAGAAATTTTAATAATATACCGTAATTTTCGCCCTATAAGACGCAGCTGCCTATAAGACACACTTAGGATTTGGAGGAGGAAAATAAGAAAAAAAATATATATATTTTAAACCAAATGTGCTAAAACACCCCATTACAGGCAGTGTGGCATTCCCCCATACCATTCCTCATGGGCAATGTGGCATTCCCCCCTCCTATTCCCCGTAGGCAATGTGGCATTCCCCCTCCCAGTCTCATAGGCAGTAGCATTCTCCCCATCCCATGGCCATAGGCAGTGTGGCACTCCCTCCTCTCATTCCCCATATAGGCAGTGTGGCCGGATGTAACCGGATGGGTTAAAAGCGAAGAAAGAATGCCTATATGTGTGCAAGCATACAGTGACCATCTACCATTTTTTTCGCCCTATAAGATGCACTTATTTTTCCCCAAAAGTGTGGGGGGGGAAATGTCCATGCGTCTTAACGGGCGAATGTAAAAAAAAAACGTACATTCCATGGATCCCCCGCAGCCTTGGTAGTTGCCGCTGCCCGTCTGCCTCCTCCTTCATCTGGTTCCGACCCCTGGGTAGGGCGTGGCCTGTGACGCTGACAGGCGTCACAGGCCATCCCCACCCAGAAGCTGGAACCGGCTCGCTGTGAACTTAACGGCTGACTGCCGCTTCCATGGCCGCAGCTCCCTTCCACCTCCTGCAGAGGCGATGGGGAGCGGCGGTGCAAGTTCATAGCGATCACAGTGAGCTGATATCGGGCCGGGTGGGCGTGGCCTGTGTCTCCTACCAGAGTCACGCTGGTAGGAGACAGGCCACGCCCACCCCGGCCCGATATCTGCTCACTATGAACTTGGGGCTGACTTCCGCTCCCGCGGTGACGGGACATGGGGGGAGAAGCCAGTACATGGGGAGAAGAAGCCTGCACATGGGGGGAGAAGCCAGCACATGGGGGGAGAAGCCTGCACATGGGGGGAAGAAGCCTGCACATGGGGGGAAGAAGCCTGCACATTGGGGGAAGAAGCCTGCACATGGGGGGAGAAGCCAGCACATGGGGGGAAGCAGCCTGTACATGGGGGAGAAGCCAGCACATGGGGAGAAGAAGCCTGCACATGGGGAGAAAAAGCCTGCACATGGGGGGAAGAAGTCTACACATGGGGGGAAGAAGTCTACACATGGGGGGAAGAAGTCTGCACATGGGGGGAAGAAGCCTGCACATTGGGAGAAGAAGCCTGCTCATGGGGGGGAGAAGCCAGCACATTTGGAGAAGAAGCCTGCGCATGGGGGGAAGAAGCCTGCACATGGGGGGAAGATGCCTGCACATGGGGGGAAGATGCCTGCACATGGGGGGAAGATGCCTGCACATGGGGGAAGATGCCTGCACATGGGGGTAAGAAGCCTGCACATGGCGGGAAGATGCCAGCACATGGGCGTAAGAAGCCTGCACATGGGGGTACGATGCCTGCACATGGGGGTAAGAAGCCTGCACATGGGGGTAAAAAGCCTGCACATGGGGGGAAGATGCCAGCACATGGGGGGAAGATGCCTGCACATGGGGGTAAGAAGCCTGCACATGGGGGGAAGATGCCAGCACATGGGGTAAAGAAGCCTGCACATGGGGGTAAGAAGCCTGCGCATGGGGTAAGAAGCCTGCACATGGGGGAGGGGATGCCTGCACATGGGGGTAAGAAGCCTGCACATGGGGGGAAGATGCCAGCACATGGGGTAAAGAAGCCTGCACATGGGGGTAAGGAGCCTGCGCATACGGTAAGAAGCCTGCACATGGGGGAGGGGATGCCTGCACATGGGGGTAAGAAGCCTGCACATGGGGGAGGGGATGCCTGCACATTGCCTGTAATGTGGGATATTGGTCACTGCCTGTAATTGGGATACTGTTTACTGCCTGTAATGTGGGATGCCCCTTCCTGCCTTTAATGTGGAATACTGCTTACTGTCTGTAATGTGGGATCTGTAATGGTGTGATCGGGGGGAATTCTTCACACTGTCTATAATTGGGTGATTGGTAGGGGATATTTTAGCACATTATTTGGTTCAGAATATTTTTTTCCATTTTTTCCCTTCCAAATCCAGGGTGCGTCTTATAGGGCGAAAAATACGGTATGTCCCATTCCATTCCATTGTAATCTGCAGCAGATGATTTGATTTCATCTGCATGGCCACTTTTAGGGGGAATAGAGCTTTCCTCCTTCCTATCCCTGCTGCCACTGTGGACCGATTTCCAGTCCATAGGTGAGAGAGTTGGAGCCCAGCAGCCAAGCACAAGGCTTTTTGGGTAATTTTAAGGGTTAAAAACACTTAATAATCCCCTCAAAAAATTGCCCCCCTACCCAGTATAACCAGCACAGGGACCAGCTATATGGGGCTTGTAGAACAGGGTGCAGGGGCCAGTCTCGGTGGTGCCCCGTCCTGCAGGCTACAAGCCCCCACAGCCTAAATGGCCCTGGGCTCTTCTGCCCCCCCCCCCCCCCACACGCATTAAGGAGGCAGGTAATGGGGGGGGGCCGAGGGTTAATAGCAAGCTAGCTGCAGGTGACTTGCCAGGCCCCTAAGCCTTGTGAACTAGTATAGGGGTCTCATAGATCCCTTACCAGTTCACAAAGTGTTAAATAAAACACTCAAACCTGGTTGGCAGGAGTTTGGTTGGCAAACACTCAAGCTTGGCAGGATTTTTTTTTCAGTTCAGGTGTATACTCTCAAACTGTACAGAAAAGTACTGCACTCCCACACAATGATGTGTGCCTCAATTACTCAACAATATAGACATACACACAACACTTTACTTGGCCCAAGCTGGTCAAATAGAAGTTGAATAATAATTAGGGCACTGCCAAAAAGTTACAACTCCATGAAAATTAGATGAGAAGAATATTTATTCAAATACATATTTCTAAAGCATGATCCTAAAGACATCCTGTTAAAACATACCCAACAAGCTGAAAACCCCCATGAGGGCCCTATTAGTACCAAAAATGCATAAACGTGCTATCTAAGTCATATTATATATAGTGCAAGTGTAGAAAAGTGCTATAATAAGGCAAGAAATACAAAACAAATACCCTAATTAAGGTCTACCCCTCACAAGCTAAAAAGATGGTAAGTGAAAAGCAAGGTAAAACATCACCGTGTACGAGGTCCAAGAAGGGGATATCCAGAAAGATGGCCAAAGGCCGTTCCCATGCTTATTGTGGTGTGTCCACTTTCTCAAGGCTCTGTTCGGGCGTATAATTGACCCCGCTCTCAGACGATGTGTTTTATATACAATTTTGCAATACACCTCCTTTAAAGCGCAAATAAAGTAACAAAATTGCTACAGTTCTGCATTACTGCTTAGCAGCGGGTCAGCATGACCCACCCTGCCGCCATTCAAATAAGAAACCGGGTGCTGGGATACTCACCACTTCCGGGCTGCTACTGCGGCGGTCTTAGTGCAGCCTATCAGAATCGCGACCAGCAGTGATAGGCTTGCTCATTGGTTGTGCTGGTAGGATGCTCATGGTCATGTGGGGTGTTTTTTGTTTTTTTTTTACTAAAGCCTTTGCCCAATATTTATAAAAGGACAGGAAGTAGTATGATGGTGAATGGGAGCCATATGCTTCCTAATTCTGAGCTGTGTGTACTGTAACTGAATGTATCATCGCTGGAAAGCAGTGTAGTGGCGCCAGGCAGGGAGCAATATGGCCGTCTGCATGCAGATAGTGTTATGAATATTGGGCAAAGGTTTTATTAAAAAAAAAAAAAAGAAACACAGGTTGTTTGGAGCACTGGGCTGGGAATAGTAGGTGACAACATAAACTAATAGCTAATAACTTAGCTTTTAATGTATATCCTAATCAGTAGGGTTATGTATTGTGGTAGGGATATGTCATTATTAGCTACAACCATTGGCATCACAGTTGCCTTGATAGGCCATGAATTGTACGTATATTGAATTGAATATGTATTCAATATATTGCATGTAAACATGTGCTGCCTCTTCTTGAACTGACCACCATTAAACACTGACTTATTTGCTGAATAAAACTAAGTAGATAACAGATTATAATATAAAACATGGAAGATTTATTCAGACTAGTGGCTGCCATTCCTCTTCAATGCTCTACACCCTGCTAGGTGTCTCTAGCAGGGCCAGTTTATTGTCTTTCAATAAGTCCGTTAGACTTACCGGTAACAGCTTTTTTAGGAATCCTTTAGCTTGACCGCTTATTACTCTCCACGTGATCAAGCTGAAGGATGACTTGGAAAAACCTCCATTAGACTTACCGGTAATGGCTTTTTTAGGAATCCTTCAGCTTGACCACGTGGAGAGTAATAAGCGGTCAAGCTGAACGATGACTTGGAAAAAGTAGATGTTGATTTTACAGTTTATATAGTGACCTGTCCGATTACCTATAACACATTGTGTATATTAACCTTTTCATTTTCAACCTAAGGTCCCATGGGAAGATTTACGTTATTTGTTTGGAGAAATAATGTATGGCGGTCACATAACTGATGACTGGGACAGGAGGTTGTGTAAAACCTATTTAGAGGAGTTTATGAATGAAGCAATGGTAAGCCTGCCTTAATCACAATATAATATCACAACCTTGTAAGCCTTCTGAGGCTACAAGTAAAGTGAACTCAACAGCAGAGGTGCAATACATAAATGCCTAAATACGATACTTTTTAGGCATCTGCAGTGTGTAGGGGTCTACACAAGACACTACATAAGCATAAACCACCAAATTGACAAAGTGGCCATGCTGAATTGAACAAACACAAGGTTGCAGTGCTGGTGATGATGGAAGTAAATCTGTGTTCTACAATGCCCATATTCTAAGTATACAGCACGTCCTGCTCCAGATATGATTCCTTATGGTTGGGTTTACCTCCGCCAGATGGCGCTGGACTGCAGAGACAGCAAAAAAGAGGCCCCTCCCGGTCCCTTATATACCCGGGACCTCCCACAATTCCCCAGATCTTCTCTGCAGTCGGCTGCGAAGGACAAGAAGATGGCTCTCTCTATTCGCAGGTGAGCGGGCTTCACAGCCCGCTGCCCTGTAGGATTATTCCCACCCGTTCCATTTCTCTGAACTGCCTCCCAGCCTTGGCTGCACTGGTCGGGTGATGGTAGGCAGCACCGCTGCCAGGTGCTTTAGGAGCGCTGCTCCAACCGCAATCCCCCACCAAAGGGTAGGCGGTGCAGGCTTATGGTGAGCCTTAATTGGATTTGCTGGTGTGCTTTTATTCCAAGTGTGTCATACACTCCGCTTCCATAATCATGACGTGGGTAGTCTCCACTAGAGGGCGAACTTCTGCAGAGATGAATGCAAAAAGGAGCTCCTCCCGGTCCATAAATACCTGGGACCTCCCACTAATCCCCCAGTTCCTTCTCTGCAGGAAGGCAAGCAAGACAGAAGATGAAGACTTCTAATCCTTGCAGGTAAGCCGGGTTCGCGCCCGACCCCATTTTATACCTATTTCTGCCGGACCTTTGTTTCCTAAGTACTATACGAGCCTCCCAGCCTTGGCCTAGGTCCTGGTGAAGGTAGGCTACACCTCTTTTAGGTGTGATAGGGAGCCATGCTCCCCCGTGAGACCTCATTATGGGGTAGGCGGGGTTTGGGATGCCCTGTCCCTTCTTTCCCTTGGCACCGTATGGTGCGGGATCTCCCCCCTTCCGGGTCCCTCTATTACCTCTCCGGGGGGGGGGGGGGGGTCATGGTTGGCCCTTGAATACCTTATTGTATGTGTGTTTTTTATTCCCTGTTGTTTGGGTTTGTGTGTGTGTGATTTACTGTGCACCATATGGAGGCCTCTATCTGTTTTTTTTACTCAGCGCTGCAGGCTTCTGGGGAGCTTCTTCCCCTCAGGTATCTGGTGAGGGGGCGGGGCCGGGCGCTCGCACGCTGCCGTGGTCCGCCCCCCTCTATTGCCGCCTTTTGCGGGCCCAGCCTTCTACAGGCCCTCATTGACTAACGCCGGAGGGAGAGGGGCGGGGCCTCACGCGGCGCGCGATCCGCGCGGGCCCGCCCCCCTTCTTCTCCTTTCCTCTCGCTGAGCTGCTGCTGTTGCCATCTGGAACGCCATCTTTCGCGCGAGAGTGCCCCACCGGGGGCTCCCTCCCTCTTCCTTGCATTTTTATTGCCTCTATTGCCGCTTCTTTGGCAGCGCTGCCTGCCTTGGTTTTGATTAATGCATACATTGATATATATATATATAAATATACTTGTATATTCTTGTTTTATGGTACTGTGGGCATTTATACCTATTACATGTGATGTACTTTTGTATGTGTGTGGGTGCTGATGGGGCCTTTTCACTTATGGCTTTTAGGAGGACTCCCTGTTTTTTGCATATAAAAAGGGGGTTCTCCCGGTCCTAGGGTCCCTAGCCTTAATTTACACTTGACAAATCCTCCCACTCGGGACTTTAAGGGCCATCCCGGGGTTGCTTACTAGCATAATTCCCTAGGTCTTGCGACTATCCAAAAAATCACCTTACGGAGGCTCCGCAGGATACTGGCTCGGGCTCCCTTTGGGACAATCCCGGCCATGCGCGGGTTGTGGGGTATCCCTTGCTGGTGAGAATGTGCTGATTTGTATACCATGTGCACAAAAGGCCATAACGCGGCAGTCGGGCCCCCAGGCTTCTGGGTCGGCACCTCCCGCTTCATCGCCTTCCCCTCCCTGCCTTATCCGTACCCCATGGGACACGGTCGCTAGCGGGGAGTCGCACTCTGATGTTTTGTGCTAGATTGGCCAGCATCGAGAGATTTATTTATAGCGCATTGGGCAAGAAGGCCCATGCTTAAAAGAGGCATTTGTCGCCGGCCCTGGCGACTTTGGATTTTGATGATGATTCCCTTGATTGGTCGGATTATTCCCCGTTAGAGGAGGGGGAATTGTTTGAGGAATCAGAAGCTGATAATGTGCAGTTTTTTGATGCTGATGTTGGACAGGCGCTGGGGGATGCCGTTGACACTAACAAAGGTTTTGGCTCACCTTTTGGAGGTTTTGGATCCTTAGGGAACGGGAGAAACTGAGCCGGCTTCCAGGTGTTCCTTAGGGATGGGATAAGAAGTATCCTTTTCCGGTGGAAGCGGTTAAGCGCTGGTCTTCTCCTCCCGAGGTCGATGCACCAGTTTTGGGATTGTCCAACACCTCCATAGTCCACACCCCAGGCGCCACTACCCTTAAGGATGGCGAGGATAAGCTCCTTGATCAGATGGCATACCATGCCTTTGCCAGTGTGGGTTCGGCCTTGCGGCCCGTGTATGCATCTGCGCTAGCGACGGTGGCTACTAGGTCTCTGGTTAGGGACTTGTTAAATGACACCCACCTTGATCCGTCCAGCGCTGAGTTCACTACCCTTAAAAGGTGTGAATTGTTCATGGATTTTGTCTTGGCTGCTATGGAAGACACTATTGTCGTGTGTAGTGGAACTTCGGCCTTATTGGTGGCCATGCGCCGATCGGTCTGGCTTCGCCAGTGGGCGGCGGACTTTGCGGCCAAGAAATCGCTCACAGCTCTTCCCTTCCTGGTTACGCGGCTGTTTGGAGATATGTTGGATGCGGTGGCAAAGGGAGGTAAGCGTAAGAAGCAGCGTCGTTCCTTTCGGGGGGTGCGCTCCTTCAATCCTTCCTTTCGAGGTGCCAGAGCTGTCAGAAGTTTTGCCTACTCGGGTGTCAGAGGCTCTTCCTGGAACAGAGGCAGAGGAAGGACCCATCCAGCATCGGCCTGGGGTTCCAAGCCTAAGCCCGCGGCTAAACCAGCTCAACAATGAAGGGGTGCCCTCACCCGTATGGGTGGGGGGACGACTGTGGCTCTTCTTCCGGGTCTGGGCCCAGGAGGTCACAGACAGGTGGATTCTGGAAGTGGTCTCGTCCGGGTACAAACTGGAGTTCGAGTACTGGCCTCCTGCAAGATTCTTAAGGTCTTGGGTGCCCTCGGACCCTCAGGCTGCACAGGGGCTCCTGTTAGCAGTAAGTAATCTTCAGGACATGGGAGTCATATGCCCGATGCCTCCCTCAGAAAGAGGCAGGGGCTACTATTCCAGTCTCTTCACGGTCCCCAAGAAGGATGGTTTCGTAAGACCTATTCTGGATCTGAGGATCCTCAACAGGTACATCAGACCCAAGAAGTTCCGCATGGAGACTCTGCGATCGGCCATCAATTCCCTTCGTCGACGGGACATCCATAGACATCAAGGATGCGTACCTGCATGTTCCAATTTTTCCAGCGCATCAGAGATTCCTCAGGCTTGAGGTGGTCGATCAACATTTTCAGTTTGTAGCCCTTACCTTCAGGTTGACCTCAGCGCCGAGGGTCTCACCACGGTGCTGGCGGGCATAATGGCCCGGCTCAGAGCTCAGGGCATTCGCATCGTGCCGTATCTGGACGATCTGCTGATTTCAGCTTCCTCCCTTCTACAGGCGGAGCTGGACACCAACAGGGTGGTGTCGACCCTGGAGAGGTTCGGTTGGGTGATCAACCGCCCAAAGTCTTCTCTTTCTCCTTCAAGGAAGATTTCATTCCTGGGCATGAATCTGGATACCATTCAAGCCAGAGTGTTTCTACCCCAGTCCAAAGTGCAGGGGATTCAGGAGCTTATTCGCCTTCTTCTGGCCATTCCTTGCCCCTCCATCCGACTAGGGATGAAGCTGTTGGGATTGATGTTGGTTTCCTTCGAGGCAGTCCCCTTTGCTCAGTTCCACATGCGATCTCTCCAACTACATCTATTGACGCACTGGGACAGGTGTCCGCAGTCCTTGGATCAGCTGTTCCTGATGTCTCCCAGGGTTCGGCAGTCACTTAGGTGGTGGCTGGAGTCAAGCAACCTGATGAGGAGCAGATCATTTCTGGCCCTCGTTGGGAGACATTTAGCACGGATGCCAGCCTGTCGGGCTGGGGAGGTTTCTGGAAGAGTCATCAGTTCGGAGGGTTGTGGGGTCCTCAGGAGGCTCACACCCCCATCAATGGCTTGTTCTGTCGCGGCTGACACCTCACTTACAGGGCCTACCGGTTCAGGTTCACTCAGACAATCGAATGGCGGTTGCCTACATCATCACCAAGGAGGGACTCACAGCAGGAGTGCCCTCAGGGAAGTCTCTCTGACCCTGACTTGGGCGGAGAGCAATGTTCCTTGCATTTCGGCAGTTTACATTCCGGGAGTAGAGAACATGGAAGCGGATTCTCTGAGCAGGGGGTTCTCTCGCCGAGGGGAGTGGTCTCTCAATCCCAGGGTTTTTTTTGGTCCCTGTGTCACAAGTGGGGAACTCCGGAGGTGGATCTCTTTGCCTCTCGGCACAATCACAAGCTCCCGTCCTTTGTGTCTCTATCTCAGGATCCTCTGGCTCTGGCAGTGGATGCCTTGTCCCTTTCCTGGAGGGATCTGGGGTTTCTGTATCTGTTCCCTCTCCCCCTTCTCCATGGTGGAAAAGGTAGTTCGCAATCTGGTGTTGGAAGGGGCACCAGCAATTCTGGTGGCCCCAAGGTGGCCAAGACGGGTCTGGTACGCGGACGTCGTAAGGCTGGCAGTGGAGCAGTACAGGCTGCCCCTGTTCCGGATTTGATATCTCAGGGTCAACTACTTTACCCCGATTTACAAACGCTGGCCTTGACGGCTTGGCTGCTGAAAAATTCATTCTGAAGGAGGAAGGTTTGTCGGAGGCTGTTGTTCAGACCTTGATTAGAGCTAGGAAGCAGTCTTCCTCTGGCATCTACTATAGGACTTGGCGGTCCTATATTGACTGGTGCGATGCTAGGAGCTTACCTTGCAGGGTGTTTTCGATACCTAGGATTTTGGGGTGCCTTCAACATGGTCTGGATCTTGGGTTCCAGCTTAGTACTCTGAAAGGGCAGGTCTCTGCTCTGGCTGTTTTCTTCCAGAGGTCTTTTGCCTTGCACCCGCTGGTTAAGACTTTTTTCCAGGGGGTCACTCTTGTGCGGCCCCCTAGGAAGGCTCTGATCCCTGTTTGGGATTTGAATTTGGTTCTTTCGGCTCTGCAGGGTCCTCCCTTTGAGCCTTTACAGGATATTGCTTTTTCTGTTTTCACTTAAAAGGTTGCCTTCTTGGTGGCTATTACTTCTGTTTGGCGTGTCTCTGAGTTGGTGGTTCTGTCGATTCAGGCCCCTTACTTTGAAAGACACCAGGACAAGGTGGTCTTTCGCTTTAAGCCAGATTTCCTTCCTAAGGTGGTTTCTGCCTTCCACCTCAATCAGGATGTTGTTCTCCCTTCCTTGTGTCCTAAGCCCAGCAACGACAAGGAGAGAGTTTTGCACAATTTGGATGTTGTTCGTTGGTGGCTACTTCTTCCTTCTGCAAGACGGACGTTTTGTTCATGGTGCCCTGTGGGCCTAGGAAAGGTTTGGCGCCCGCCAGGTCTTCCATTAGTAAATGGATTTGTCAGGCCATTGTTGGGGCCTATTCTGCCAAGGGGAGGACTCCCCCTTTTGAGTTCACTGTGCATTCTACTCGTGCTGTTGGTGCGTCCTGGGCTTTTCAGCACCAGGCTTCAGTTGAACAGGTTTGTAAGGCTGCTACTTGGTATTCCGTTCATACTTTTTCCAAGTTTTCAAAGGTTGATGTGCGGGCTTCAGCGGATGTTGTTTTTGGCTGTGAGATTCTGCAAGCTGCAGTGGTTTAAGTTAGTGCATTCTTTTACTGTTTTCAGTTCCCACCCATGACGGACACTGCTATTGGATGTCCCACATGTCATGATTATGGAAGCGGAGTGTATGACACACTTGGAATAATACCATTTTGTGAGTACTCACCTTTAAAATGGGTATTATAAGTGTGTCATACACTCCGCTTCACCCCACCCTTTTGGTATTCTGGATCCTTTATATGGTGAACCATTTTTTATTTTTATTGTTAAAGTATTGTTATTGGTTCTTCCTGGTCCCCTTACTGCTATCATACACTGGGGGATTAGTGGGAGGTCCCAGGTATGGCCCGGGAGGAGCTCCTTTTTTGCATTCATCTCTGCAGAAGTTCGCCCTCTACTGGAGACTACCCACATGTCATGATTATGGAAGCGGAGTGTATGACACGCTTATAATACCCATTTTAAAGGTGAGTTCTCACAAAATGTTATTTTGTATTTGCCGCCGCTGACACACGCCCCTGGTGGCGTTCCGCGGTCAGCGGCGCCATTACCTCAGATGCTGCTGCGCTGGTATTAGCTGTTGGTGACTTTGCGCTCTTCAGGGGGTCGGAGCCTCCTGGTTGGCGCGTTCCGCGTCACCTTCCCCGCGGCCCGCCCCTTGAGGTACTTTCGGCTCCATTTTGGTCCCTCGTGCTGCGTGATTGGTGCCTTTCCTCCGCGGTCCATGAGTGCCCCGGGGGCTTATCTTTTATCTTGATGTTTATTGCTGTACACTTATGGGTGTCTTGCTTATGTCTTTCAGGCGGGAAAAACTGTATAAGAGGTTTCTCCCGGTTCTACCCTCTCTATAATCACCATATGGAGGCTTCCCAGGATATTGGGCTCGGGGTTCCTTCGGGACAAGCCCGGCTATGTGTGGTGTGTGGGGTATCCCCTATAAGTGACGATGTGCGGGTCTGTGTGCCCTGCGCTCAGCAGGTGCTTGCGCTACATTCTGGGTTACCGGTGGCTGGGCCTGCGCCCCCTATGGCCTCACCTACCCCTCCACGCTTGTACTTGACTCCCAGTGAGCTGAATACCAGTGGGGAGTCTCAACCTGATGTGTCTTCTAGATTTGCTAGCATTGAGAAGTTGATTGCTAATACTACGGCCCGTAAGGCCTCTGCTAAGAGGCGGCATTTGGCGCCTGGCGTGTCTATTTTTCCTATGGAGGCAGAGGAATTCTTTGATCTGGCTGGTTATACCCCTCTTGAAGAGGGGGAATTGTCCTCAGACTCAGAGTCATCTGATGAGCAGTCTAAGGGTTATGCTGATTCTGGCTCTTACCCATGGGATTCAGATGACACTGATAGACTTTTGGCTCGGATTTTGGAAGTCCTTTCTATCTTCCTTCCTGCTGCGGCCCCCAGGCAGCAGGGGGAATTATTTCATACCGCTAAGCCCCGGTTAGAGCAGTCCCATTTCAATAATCTCGTTCTTAAGGAATGGGAGCGCCCCAGCAGACTTCCCGGTGTACCTAACAGCTGGGATAAGAGATATCCATTTCCAGCCGAAGTGGTTAATAGTTGGTCAGCCCCCCTGAAGTGGATGCTCCGGTTTTGGGGTTGTCTAACACTTCTGTTGTACATTCCCCTGATTCTACTACCCTGAAGGATGGTGAGGACCAGCGCATTGATCAGCTGGCTTCCCATGCCTTTGCCTGTGCTGGGACTGCTCTGCGCCCAGTCTGTGCTTCTGCTGTCACGGCTGTGGCTGTCAGGACTCTGCTCAAGAATGTTTTGGATGGTGCCCCTGATGACAGTTCTAGTGCAGAGTTCGAGGCCCTTTCACATTGTGAGGTTTTTATGGCTTATATCCTTTCTGCCCTGGATGATACCATTAGGATGTGTGGTATAATCTCTGCTTTGGGGGTGGCTATACGCCGCTCGGTTTGGCTGCGCCAGTGGGTTGCTGACAACGCTGCCAAGAAGGCTCTCACTGGTTTTCCATTTAAGGGGCTGCGTTTATTTGGTGATCGCTTGGATCTGTTTGCTAAGGGTGGCAGGCTGCCTCAACGTAAAAGACAGTCCCGGCCCTTTCGGGGGTCAGGTTCCTTTCATCCCTCCTACCGTGGCTCCAGGTCGGGGAGAGGGGTTTCCTTTGCAGGGCACAGGGGGGACTTCTGGGGAAAAGGTAGAGGACGTGCCCGTCCGGGATCCTCCTGGGGTGCCAAGCCCAAGTCTTCTCTTAAGCCCCCTCAGGCATGAAGGGGCGCCCTCACCTATCCGGGTGGGGGGACGGCTGAGGCTCTTCGCTCTGGAAGTAACATGTCTCAGACCGGTGGATTCAGGAGGTAGTGTCCTCCGGTTACAAGATAGAGTTTGCTGCCTGCCCGCCCCCAAGATTCATCAGATCCCGGATGCCTCAAAACCCCCTGGCAGCTCAGGCCCTGGTCCTTGCGGTGCGGAGCCTTCTGGAGATGGGGGTCCAACCATTAAGTTGGAGAAACAGAAAGAATAAAATCTTCCACTAAACCTGGAGTTTTTTGAGGAATAATCATCCAGAAGCAATAATACTGGTTGTTGCTGGTTTGATTAATCTGGTAGACATACCGCCCTCTAACATACCTAACCTTCTATTGTTTTCCAGCGGCTACAACAGTATATTTGAATTAACAACAAAAGCATAACTTCCTTATATCTAATAACAAGTATTGCCTTGAATTTCAACTAACCACTCTTCCTTCCTCCAGCGCACCTACTTTTACCTAAAATCCTGTGTACAGGAAATAGGCAAATACTACCAAATCTAAGCATGGAGATGGGGGTCGTCTGTCAGGTCCCTCTGTCAGAAAGGGGCCGGGGTTATTACTCCAATCCTTTCACGGTACCCAAGAGGGATGGTTCTATCAGACAACAAATTTGTCAAACCCAGGGGCTTTCGCATGGAGACTCTGCGCTCAGCGGTCAGCTCGTTGCGCCCAGGGGACTTCATGACCTCTATCGACATCAAGGACGCTTAGCTTCATGTTCCAGTCTTTAACCCTTTCGCTGCCAGCCTACCTGCAGCATTTGCCACTCCCTGTTGCCAGACGATGTTTCACCATTTTGCGCTACACATATTCAACTGTCATTTTTGAAGGGATTTCCAGGGATTTCCCAGGAAAATTATATATTGTTTTTTTCAACAGAGTCTGGGCTTTAACATGAAATGTCTTGTTTGTATTTTTTAGGTGTATTCTCAATTTTTTTGGGTGAAATGTGTGAAAAAAAACAAAAAAAAAACATTTTTTTACAATTTGTAGAGTTTTTTTGTAATAAAAAATGTAAGTTTGTCAATAAAATCTTATTGCGTGAGAAACCCCAATTTCTCCCGGTTACAGCGATACCACATATGTATAGGTAGACACCCTTTCCTGCCCAGAAGCCTTTTATAGCTGCTGGATGACAAATGGTTAATTAAAAAAAAAAATGACATAGGGTCCCCCTTCCCGGGGAGGGGGACCCCATTTTTTTTTGGATTTTGAAGGGTTAAAAACCCTTCAAAATCCAAAAAAAAAAATGACGTGGGGTCCCCCTTACCCAAAGTAACCAGCCCGGGACCAGCTATGGGGGCTTGTAGGCACAGAGTGGGGGGGCCAGCTTTGGTGGCCCCCCCACCCTGCAGCCTACGAGCCCACATAGCCTATGTGGGCCCGGGCTCTTCTGCCCCCCCCTGGCCTTTGGGGAGGCAGGTAATGGGGGTGCGGGGGTTAATGGCAAGCCACCCGCTAGGGCAGGTGACTTGCCACCCCCCCAGCCTTGTGAACTGGTATAAGGGGTCTCATGGACCCCTTACCAGCTCACAAAGGGTTAATGTGAAAAAAAAAACACCACACAATAATAAAAAGTATTTTATTAGAAAAAAAAAAATTTTTTTTTACTGTACTTACCTTCGATTGCAAGCTCTTGTCCCTCGCCGCTCAGCTGACAGATGCCGGTGATCGGCATCCAGAGAAGCAGAAGGCAGGAGATCAGAGGATCTCCTGTCACCTCCTTCCCCTGTGCCGATCACCGGCATCTGAGAAGCTGAGAAGGCTGAAGCCTGAGATCGGGGCCGGGATGACTTCATAAGCCCCGCCCCCAAGGGGGCGGGGCTTAGAGGCATGATGGCGGCCGCCATCGTGCAGAAGAGAGGAGAGAGCCTCCCAGGCTCTCTCCTGAAGATCGGTAAGTCCTGGGGGGGGATCGGAGGCCCCCCAGGTGAAGAGGAGGGACAGCGGGAGCCAGCGCACACACAGGTAAGTGAATGTCATTTTTATTTTTTTTTTTTTTTACAGTTAGAAGCTGCTGCTGCAGAAGCGGGGGGGGGCGGCCTATTCCGGGGGCTCTCCTGGAGCCATCCGACCCCCCACGGGGGATCGGATGGCACCAAATTAAAGAGGAGACCCGGCCGGATCCAACAAGGGGTCAGGTGAGTATTTGTTGTTTTTACTTTTTAAACTACAAGCGAGGAAAGTCAAGCACGTAACACCTACGTGCTTGGCACTTAAGGCCCAGCCAAGCCAGCACGTAGGTGTTACGTGCTTGGCAACAAAAGGGTTAAGGGGCATCAGAGCTTCCTCAGGTTTGCACTGGAGGATCAGCACTACCAATTTGTGGCACTGCCCTTCAGTCTCACTTCAGCTCCCAGAGTTTTCACCAAGGTGCTGGCGGGAGTGATGGCTCTGCTCAGATCTCTGCGTATTCGCATTATTCCCTATATGGACGACCTTCTCATTACTTCTCAGTCTCTCCAGCAAGCAGAGCTGGATACCCAGAGGGTGGTGACCATTCTGGAATCATTCGGCTGGGTGATCAATCATCCCAAATCTTCCCTGTCACCCTCCCTGGTGGCATCCTTTCTGGGCATGAATCTGGATACGGTTTTAGGCCAGGATTTTTCTTCCTCAGCAGAAGGTGGATGCCCTGCAAGCACAAGTTCAGTTCCTTCTGTCTTGTCCTCATCTCTCCATCCGGCAGGGGATGCAGCTGGTGGGGCTGATGGTGTCCTGCTTCGAGGCAGTTCCCTATGCACAGTTCCACATGAGACCTCTTCAGCTCCACCTCTTGTCAGTGTGGGACAAGGACCCTCTGTCTCTGGGTCAGGCCTTTGCCCTGTCCCCTTTAGCCCGGCGGTCCCTCTTGTGGTGGCTGGATTCAAGGAACCTGTTGGGGGGCAGATCCTTTCTGGCCCCCTGCTGGGAGACAGTCACCACGGATGCCAGTCTGACGAGTTGGGGGGGTTTCTGGAAACCCCTAAAATTCCAGGGGCGGTGGGGACCTCAGGAGGCCCACGCCCCTATCAACGTCCTGGAACTAAGGGCGGTCAGGTTGGTTCTGGCCCACTTGACTCCACATCTTCCGGGCTGGCCGGTCCAGGTATGCTCGGACAACCAGACGGCGGTTGCCTACATCAATCATCAGGGGGGGACCCAGAGCAAGGGTGCCCTCGAGGAAGTGTCCAAGATCCTGTCCTGGGCGGAGGACAATGTTCCCTGCATCTCAGCTATGTATATTCCGGGGGTAGAGAATCTGGAGGCGGACTTTCTGAGCAGGGGGACTTCTCGCCTGGGAGAATGGTCCCTCGGCAACGGAGTGTTTCACTCCCTGTGTCGCCGTTGGGGCTGCCGGACGTGGATCTGTTTGCGTCTCGCCACAATCGAAAGCTCCCAGCCTTTGTCTCTCTGTCCCAGGACCCTCTGGCTCTGGCGGTGGATGCTCTGACCCTGTCTTGGCAGGGCTTCCATCTCCTGTATGTCTTCCCGCCATTTCCCCTGTTGGGCAGGGTTCTGCGCAAGTTGGTTCAGGAAAGGGTGCCAGCAATTCTGGTGTCCCCCCGTGGGCCAAGACAGGTGTGGTTCGCAGACATCGTGCAGTTGGCAGTAGACCAGTACGCCCTGCCCCTGGACCCAGACCTTTTCACTCAGGGGCGGCTACGACATCTCAATTTACAAACGCTGGCTTCGACGGCCTGGCTGCTGAAACCTCCATCTTGATGGAAAAGGGGCTGTCTGCTGCTGTGGTTCACACCTTGATCAGGGCTAGAAAGAAGTCTTCTTCCTCCATTTAGGATTTGGCAGGCCTACATTGACTGGTGTGAGTCCAAATCCCTTCCCTGTCGCGTGTTTTCCATCCCCAGGATTTTGGAGTTCCTTCAACATGGTTTGGATCTGGGCCTTCAGCTTAGCACTCTGAAGGGTCAGGTTTCTGCCTTGGCTGTTTTCTTCCAGAGGTCTTTTGCTCAACATCATCTGGTCAAGACCTTCTTCCAGGGGGTTACTCACGTGCGCCCCCCTCATAAGCCTATGTTACCAATCTGGGATTTGAACTTGGTCTTGTCTGCCCTTCAGGGTTCTCCCTTTGAACCTGTGCATGAGGCTACTTTGTCTATTCTCACTCTTAAGGTTGTCTTTTTGGTGGCCATCACCTCTGTTAGGCGAGTTTCGGAGTTGGAGGCGCTTTCCATCCAGGCCCCCTACATTGAGAGACACCAGGACAAGGTGGTGTTTCGCTTTAAGCCAGTGGTTTCAGCCTTTCATCTCAATCAGGACATTGTACTTCTGTCCTTGTGCCCTAATCCTGGTAACTCAAAGGAGAGGGCTTTGCATTCATTGGATGTGGTCAGGAATTTGAAGTTCCACTTGGTGGCTACTGAATCTTTCAGAAAGACTGATGCCTTGTTTGTGGTCCCTGCTGGTCCCAGGAAGGGTCTGGCTCCTGCGAAGTCTACTATCAGCAAGTGGATTCGTCAGGCTGTGATTCAGGCCTACTCTGCTAAGGGGAAGAATCCTCCCTTCCGCCTTACTGCTCATTCCACTCATGCTATTGGTGCCTCTTGGGCTTTTCAGGTTTGCAAGGCCGCTACTTGGTCCTCTGTTCATACCTTTTCCAAGTTTTATAAGGTTGATGTTCGGGCCTCAGCTGATGCTGTTTTTGGCTTCAAGGTTCTGCAGGCGGCAGTGGTTTAAACTGTGCGTTGTTGCCTTTTAGGGGATCCCACCCTATCTTACGGACACTGCTATTGGATGTCTCAACCGTAAGGAATCATATCTGGAGCAGGACGTGCTGTATACTTAGAATAATACAATTCTGTGATTACTCACCTGTAGAATTGGTATTATGAGTATACAGCACGTCCTGCTCCACCCCACCCTGGTTTCTTTATCCTTGGATCCTTGTTGAGGTTTTTTGGTTGATCTTTTAGCTTCTGCCGGTTCTCTTTGACTGCTTTTCAATACTGGGGAATTGTGGGAGGTCCCGGGTATATAAGGGACCGGGAGGGGCCTCTTTTTTGCTGTCTCTGCAGTCCAGCGCCATCTGGCGGAGGTAAACCCAACCGTAAGGAATCATATCTGGAGCAGGACGTGCTGTATACTCATAATACCATTTCTACAGGTGAGTAATCATAGAATTGTATTTTTTCATCCCATCTGTTAGTTCGACAGCCACAATAATAATTGAAGCTTCTTTTAATAGTGATGGTAAATCCTAAAGAAACTACCAAAAGTTCCCAAATGTTTAAACTTCTTTTTCTAGCTTGATGGAGAGCTGTCATTGGCTCCAGGTTTTAAGGCTCCACCAAATTTGGATTACACCGGATACCAAGATTATATTGATGGAATGCTGCCAGCAGAGAACCCGGTTTTATACGGACTCCACACAAATGCAGAGATCGAGTTCCTGACAGTGACATCCAATAACCTTTTTAAAACCATTCTAGAACTGCAGCCTAAAGATTATGTGATCGGTAAAGGTGCAGGCTCAACTGTGGAGGAAAAGGTAGGTATGACGTTTGATAGATTATTAACTGATACTGGGCTGTGTAGGCTAATTTAAGTAACCTGTATGATGTTAGCACCACCTCTGTCAAACAAACGACAAAGGTGGAATTTACATGTCACTTTTATTTACTCCCTTTATCTTTATCTTGTACTTCAATACATCTGGTAAAAGCCACTAAGACATCACTGTACATAATTATGTTCCTAGTACAATAACCTAAAGAGCAACTAAACAACCATGAAATTTATTACTATTATTGTTTATGATGCGCCATCATCTTCCATGGCGATGAAGAATAAAACTACACATGAGCATTATGAGTCAGATGTGACAGAATTGCACAAATACATAGTCATACTAAAATGCACTCGGAGAGAGGGCCTTTGTAAGACATCGAGAATTTCTATAAAATAGTACAGATAAAAGTTTTTAAAAAATGGAAGAACGTTTTCAGATACCGGGCGACCTAGGGGGTTTCACACAGCGGGCATACCGATTCTGGATGCCCAAGGGGAAAGGAATCTAGCGGCCATGGAATCTCATAGATTCTAGGGCTGATGACGGTTGAAAAAACGTGCAATCTCCCCTCCCCAGTAAAACCAGCTCAGACACCAGCTATGGGGGATGGTGGCCCCCAGCCCTGAAGGCTACCAGACCGCAGAGCCGACACAGACCGCAGGCTCTTCTGCACCCCACTGGGCCTGGGGAAGCAAGTAATGGGGCCGGGTGTTTTACAAGTCACCCATTTGCCGCAGTTGTCTTGCCAGCCACTCGTGCCCTTTCTTTTCTCCTCCATCCATTCCAGGCCGTCCAGAATACTTACAGATGGGTGTTCTCCCCTAGGGGGCGCTGACTGCAAGATCAAAAGATGTAGCTCCTCCCGGCCCCCTATAAAGGCAGCTGCCCGTCTATCATTCCTCAGTTCTTCATCTTGCAGTTGGCTGCATAAGATTGCTACTCACTCTCTCAGAATTTGGCAGCAGAGCGGGGCCACCTAGCCTGTCGGCCGCTGCAAGGCCCTATTTCCGTGGATCTCTCCTGATCTATCCTTGCCTCCTAGCCTTTGGATTCTACAGGGATCCGTGACGGTAGGGTGAACGCCGGGGTCTGGGGCGTTCTGACAGGACACATGCTCTGAGCCGCAGACTTTAATGTAAAAAAGTAGTCGGCCACAGGCTTTATGGTGAGCCTGATGGGGAACCACAGATATATTCTTTATATATGCCCTTCCTGCCCACTTGCTTAATTATTGTGTGTGGTGCTGTGCTTGGTGCTACTGGGAGCATCGAGAGCTCCATCATTGTCACTTGCAGCGAGGATCTGTCTCCGCTCGTTGCTGTGTCTCCCGGTGTTGATGTGAGCGCCTGGAAGTAATCCCTCACTGAACTTGGCGGTGTCGTGAGTCCCTCCTTTTTGATTCTATCTTATTAAGGGGATATGGGAAGACACTGTATTTTCTCGTGATTGCATGCACTTCAATGATTCTTATATCTTAATGCATGACATTGGGGTCATTTTGTAATTGCTGTCTATTCCTAGTATATCACACATCCCACTTCCAAATATTCATGACACTTGGGAACCCGGCCTGTAGAGGGAGATCTTGCAGAGATGGCATGGAAAAAGTACTGGGTTCCTCCCACTATTCCTCAGTCTTTTCGTCTCTGCAGTCGGCCGGGTTTGCTCCCGGCCTTTCTCTATTTCTCTGCCTGAATTTTTTTTGAAAAAAAAAAACCTGTTTGGTTATATTGTATGCCTCCCAGCCCTGGCTGTATGGTTCAGGCAAAGGTAGATACATACACCTTCTGGTGTATACAGGAGTTTTACTCCTCCGTGATACCCAAATGTGGCGGTTTCCGGGTTGGTGTTCCCGGCATGGGATGCCCCTGTCCCTTTATAATCCCCTTGTGCCTTATGGGTGCATTTCTATCCTCTCCACTTTAGTTCTCCTTTACCCTGCTGGGGTAAAAAGGAGGGGGGGGGGGGCGTTATCTGGGCTTATTTGTCACCATGCACACAAATAAAAAAAAAAAGAAAAAAAGATATATAAAATAAATCTTTATTACATATATATTATGTATGTTTACTATACTATTTAATAGGATATGTTTTATTTAGATTTTCCTATTTCTGTCTAGGCAGCATTCCTTTTTGCTTACCTTTTAAATCTCTTTGTTTCTGGCTGTGTTCAGATTTGAATTTCCCTCCATTCTTGGTCATGTGATTCTGGGGGTGGGCGGGGCTTAGGCACACAGCATAATTTCATTCCCAGAGCACCTGGGTGCTCTCTTTGTCTGCCTGGCTCCTGCTCTTGCCTATGGTCTTCCCTAGACAATCCTTACTAGCGTTCTAATCCGACACCTTCCTTTATTTGGAATACTTAAGCCTAACCATGAGCTTTGCCATCAAGTCAGCCAGCCTGATGGCCCTTGAAATCTTCAATCAGGAAACAAGTGTGGGACAGATTTGTCCATTTGCTCAGAAGACTCTGGCACAGGTTACACGTAGGATACTTTTGGTGCTGTGAGTACCCCTCAGCTTGCTGAAGGGAGTTTTCTGCTTTTTTTTTCATGCTTTGTCATTTATTGTATTGTGTGCATTGGTGACTGTTTGTTTTCTTTGTAGGTAGAAACTTTTTATTTTAAAGGGGGGTTTCTCCTGGTCTTTAGCCCTTAAAGCCTTATTTGGGGGTCCATTTGTGTTAATATCCTCCCACTTGGGACTATTTAAAGGGGCATCCCGGGTAGCAATTGCGTAAATCCCATATATACTTGGCGACTATAATCAATTATAGTATAATACTAAACACCATATGGAGGCATCTCAGGACAACGGGCATGCAGTTCCCTCTGCACAGACTCGGCAATGTTTTGGATGTGGGGCATCCCTTGTTGGGGATAACACAATTCTTTGTGTCCCTTGTGCTCAATTAACTATTATGCAGCAAACTGGGGCCCAGGCTTCGGTGTCTGTGGCTTCTGCCTTATCTCCTACTCCGCCATGTCTTCTCCATACCCCCAGTGATATTGTCATGGGTGGTGAGTCGCATTCTGATTTATGTGCCAGATTGGCTCATCTTGAAAAATTAATGTCTAGCTCTGTGGCCAAAAAGGCCTCAGCTAAAAGGAAACATTTGACTCAGGCCGTTCCGGTAAGTGAGTCGGATAATTGTGAAATGCTTTATTGGTCTGATCCTTCTCAGTTAGAAGAAGGAGAATTATATGAGGAATCAGATGTTTCTGATGAACAGCAATTTGTTGGTACTGTGATTGAGCAGGGTGAAGCTAGTGTTGTGGGTACCCCAAAGGCTCTTGCTCAGTTATTTGAGGTTTTGGTTATCACTCCTCCTGAAGTAGTCCCTCCTCAAAAAGGGGAATTCTTTGGAGTCTCTAAACCTCATTTAGAATTTCCAAATCAAAAGCATTTTGATGAAATTATTCTTAAAGAATGGGAGAAGCCTGCGCGGCTTCCTGGATTTCCTTGGGCTGGGACAAGAAATATCCCTTCCCAGCTGATACTGTTAAGCATTGGTCATCACCACCTGTGGTGGATGCCCCTGTGCTTAATTTATCCAATTCTTCTGTGTTGCATTCTCCTGACTCCACTACACTTAAAGATGGAGAGGATAAGCGTATTGATCTAATGGCGTGCCACGCTTTTTCCAGTGTGGGCTCAGCCTTGCTGCCTGTTGGTGCTTCAGCACTCATGACAGTGGCTATTAGGTCTGTTGTGAGAGACCTAATTAATTACTCAGGGCTTGATCTGGCCTCTGATGAGTACGCCGCTCTTAAGCAATGTGAGATGTTTGCATCTTTTGTACTTTCTGCCTTAGATGATACTCTGCTCATGTGCAGCAGAACCTCTGCCTTGTTAGTCGCCATCCGGCGGTCAGTATAGTTGCGGCAGTGGGCAGCTGATATTGTAGCCAAGAAATCGCTTACAGCACTAAAGGAGGTAAAGGAGGTAAATTACCTCAGCGTAAGAAACAACGTTGTTCCTTTCGTGGAGTGGCCTCTTTTAACCCTTCCTTTCGGGGGTCTAGATCCGGTAGAGGATCGGCCTTTTCAGCCCCTAGAGGGAATGCATGGAATAGAGGAAAGTGACTTGGCCGTCCAAGTCAGAATTGGGGGTCCAAAACCAAATCTGCCACTAAGCCTGCTCAACAATGAGGGGACGCCCTCACCCTTATGGGTGGGGGGACGGCTGCGGTTCTTCTTCCAGGTCTGGGTTCAGGAGGTATCAGACAATTGGGTTCTGGAAGTAGTCTCTTCCGGTTACAAACTGGAATTCGAGTCCCGGCCTCCTCCCAGATTTCTCATGTCCCGGATGCCATCAGATCCGGCAATTGTGCAGGGACTGCGGGCAGCAGTAGCGAATCTGTTAAACATGGCTGTTATCAGCCTAGTGCCTCCAGCGGAAAGGGGTTTGGGGTTTTACTCCAACCTATTCACGGTACCCAAAAAGGACAGCTCTGTTCGGCCTATCCGAGACCTAAGCAGACTCAATCAATTTATCCATTTCAGAAAATTCCGCATGGAGTCTCTGCGATCAACGATCGATGCTCCATGACATCCATAGACATCAAGGATGCTTATTTGCACATTCCTATTTTTCCAGGTCACCAGAGATTTCTCAGGTTCTCGATAGAAGACCAGCATTATCAATTTGTGGCCCTGCTATTCGGCCTTACCTCGGCCCCAAGAGTCTTTACCAAGATGCTGGCAGGAGTGATGGCTATATTTAGGGTCCAGGGCATCCGCATTGTGCCTTTTCTGGACGATCTTCTTATCGCGCCTCCTCCCTCGAACAATCAGAGTTGGACACCAGGATGGTGGTCTCTACGCTAGAGAGGTTCGGATGGGTAATAAGTTACCCCAAATCCTCTCTCTGTCCGTCCAGGGAAATTCCCTTCCTGGGCCTGATTCTGGAATGGTTCTGATTCAGGACTTGATTTGTCTATTCTTGTCCAACCCTCATCAGTCTATCTGTCTAGGGATGAGACTAGTGGGATTGATGGTAGCTGCATTCGAGGCAGTCCCGTTTGCCCAGTTTCACATAAGGATGCTTCAGCTCTTCTTCTTGGCAAAGTGGGACAGGTGCCCACTATCATTAAATCAGGCTTGTCTATTGTCTCCCCACGTTTTGCAGTCCCTTCAGTGGTGGTTAATATCGCACAACCTCCAGAAGGGCAAGTCATTTCTGACTCCGCGTTGGGAACTGGTTACCACGGATACCAGCCTGGTAGGCTGGGGGGGCTTCTGGAAGAAGCATCAGTTCCAAGGATTGTGGGGGCCTCAGGAGGCTCATTCTCCAATCTATGTATTAGAGATTGGGGCCATACGTCTTGTTCTACTTCGACTGACCCATTTCTTACAGGGTCTGCCAGTTCAGATTCGGTCAGACAACCGAACAGCTGTTGCATACATCAATCACCAGGGAGGGACTCGCAGTTGGGCTGCCCTCCGGGAAGTGTCTCTGATCCTTCAGTGGGCAGAGATCAATGTTCCCTGCGTATCAGCAGTTTACATTCCGGGGATAGAGAATGTGGAGGCAGACTCCCTGAGCAGGGGATTTTCTCGCCAGGGAAAATGGTCTCTCTATCCAAGGGTCTTTCAGTTGCTCTGTCACAAGTGGGGGACTCCACGGTTGGACCTGTTTGCTTCTCGCCACAATCACAAGCTGCCAGCTTTTGTGTCTCTATCCCAGGATCCTCTGGCAGTGGCAGCGGATGCCATGTCTCTGGCCTGGAAGGATCTGGGGTTCCTATATCTGTTTCCCCCAATCTCCATGATCAGCAAGGTGGTGTGCAAGTTAGCACTGGAGGAGGCGCCAGCAATTCTGGTGGCGCCAACGTGGCCAAGACGTCTGTGGTACGCAGACGTCGTAAGGCTGGCAGTGGATCGTTTCCATCTGCCTCTTCTTCCAGATCTCATCACTCAGAGTCAACTTTGTTACCCCAATTTACAAACGCTGGCTTTGACGGCATGGCTGCTGAAGTCTCCACCTTGAAAGAAGAAGGTCTTTCTGATGCGGTTATTCAGACTAATATTAGAGCTAGGAAGAAGTCTTCCTCTGTCATTTATTACAGGACTTGGAGGTCCTATATTGATTGGTGTGAATCCAGGGCTTTGCCCTGTAGAGTATTTTCTATTCCTAGAATTCTGGAATATCTGCAACGAGGTCTGGATATGGAATTCCAGATTAGTACTTTGAAAGGGCAAGTCTCTGCCTTATTTTCTTTCAAAGGTCGTTTGCTCTTCATCCTTTGGTTAAGACCTTTTTCCAAGGAGTCGCGCATGTGCGGTCTCCCAGAAAGCCTATGCTTTCTGTTTGGGACCTTAACCTGGTGCTTTCAGCTATGCAGTCTGCTCCCTTTGAGCCTTTGCAGGATATTCCTCTTCCTATTCTTACTCAGAAGGTTGCCTTTTTGGTTGCTATTACTTCTGTCCGCCGAGTTTCTGAACTGGCGGCTTTGTCTATTCTAGCCCCTTATTTTGAGAGGCATCAAGATAAGGTTGTTTTCTGTTTTAAACCGGATTTCCTTCCTAAGGTGGTGTTTGCTTTCCACCTAAATCAGGATATAGTTCTTCCTTCCTTGTGTCCTAAACCTAGTAACGACAAGGAAAGGGTCTTACATTCTTTGGGTGTAGTTCGTTGTGTTAAGTATTATTTAGTTACTACTTCGGCCTTCCGCAAGACGGATGCCTTTTTTGTTGTGCCTTCTGGGCCCACGAAGGGTTTTGCTCCTGCCAAATCTTCCCTTAGTCAGTGGATACGTCAGGCCATCATTGGGGCCTATATGGCTAAGGGGAAGGTTCCCCCTTTTCGTGTCACCGCTCATTCTGCTTGTGCTATTGGAGCTTTCTGGGCTTTTCAGCACCAGGCTTCTGTTGAACAAGTTTGCAAGGCTGCGACTTGGTCTTCTGTGCATACTTTTTCTAAGTTTTACAAGGTTGATGTGCGGGCCTCAGCGGATGCTGCTTTTGGTCGCAAAATTCAGCAAGCTGCAGTAATTTAAGTTATGCATTATTCCTTGGGGATCCCCACCCACTATAGACACTGCTATTGGATGTCCCAAGTGTCATGAATATTTGGAAGTGGGGTGTGTGACATACTAGGAATAATACCATTTTGTGAGTACTCACCTGTAAAATGGTTATTACGAATATGTCACACACACCACTTCCCCCGCCCTTTTTTGTTCTAAGGGATCCTTTATATGGTGATTATTATTTTCAAACTATTTTTCAGTTATTGAATATAATTTGCTCTTCCTGGTTCTTCACTGCTTTTTAAAAAGACTGAGGAATAGTGGGAGGAACCCAGTACTTATGGACCAGGAGGGGCTCCTTTTTCCATGTCATCTCTGCAAGATCGCCCTCTACAGGCCGGGTTCCCAAGTGTCATGAATATTTGGAAGTGGGGTGTGTGACATACTCGTAATAACCATTTTACAGGTGAGTACTCACAAAATGATATTTTTCTCTTTTTGCTTTAGATCGTGGGCTAAGCTTGAGGGCTGTGGTTCCTCCCGGTCCCCATTTTTAATTAGAGGAATCGGCTATTATACTTAGGCCCTTAGTGTCTAGTAGCCTTATTGAATATTGCTATTCAGAATCACCATAATGGGAGGCATCAGGGGATAGTGAGCCGTGCAACCCACTTGGGCAAGACAGGCTTTGCCCCTTGTGCAGACGGAATCCCCTGGGCGGATTCAACAATATTTGTTCCACTTGCGCCAGAGGCATTGCTTTGGACCATGAGCGGGCGGTCGCTCCTGACCCTAGCCCGGCGTTACCATCAGCCTTCCCGAATCCTCCACTGCTGCAGTCAGCCCCTAGTGAAAAGGGGAGCCAGCAAGGGGTCACACGCTGATTTTGCGCACAGGCTGGCTAGCCTCAAGAAACAGATCTCGTTGGCTGCCCCTAAAAAGGCCTCAAGTAAGAAGCGGCATGTGGAGCCGATTTACTCGGATGATGATTTCTATGATTTCTTGGGATCTGCGGAGGAAGGTGAGTTGCCAGATGACTCACTGTCAGCGGCGGAGCTGCTTTCCGCAGGAGACAGCAGCTTCTCTGGTTCCTCCTCGGATAGGATTCATGCCTCCCGGATGATACGGAAAGTTTGCTCTCTTCCGTGTTTGATTCCTTGCACATTGTTCCTCCCAGAATGGCTAAGAGGAAAAAGGGTGATTTATTTCGGCCTGAGAGGCAACGGCGGGTCTTTCCTGAGCAGCCCCATTTTTCTAACATGATTCTTAAGGAGTGGGAAAAGCCCAACAAATTACCGCCGGTCCCTAAGGGCCTGGATAGGCGGTACCCTTTCCCTGCTGAATTGGTTCGGTTATGATCTCACCCTCCCGAGGTGGACCCTCCGGTGTCAGGATTGTCCAACACCACTGTTATGCCATCGCCTGACAATGCTTCCTTACGTGTTCCGGCAGACAAATGCATGGATCAGTTGGTCTGCCATGCTTTCACCTTTGCTGGTGCTCTTTTTCGGCCTGCTTGTGCCTCGGCAATTGTTTCGCTAGCCATCAGGTGAAAGGTTAAACACCTTGTGGCTAAGGCTAAAGCTCGCAAACGGGCGGAGGAGTATAAGGAACTCAAGGCCTGCTTGGATTTTATCGGCTTTGTTGTCACTGCCATGGATGATGTGGTCAGGCTTGGTGCCAGAATTTCGGCCTTGCTTGTTGCTTTACGCTGCTCGCTCAGGTTGAAGCAGTGGTCGGCCGATGCGGCTGCCAAGAAGTCCCTCACAAATCTGTGTAGGGGGGAGGGGTACCTTTGGTTTTGGGTACCTCTAATAGGAGAGCTTACTGGTGGGGGTATACTGGTTCCTAGTTTGTGTAACTAGAAACTTTGACCATACTATGTATACCAGATTAAAAATTGAAAACTTTTTTCACATATTTAGCATATAATTTACACATATTTTACACATGTCTCTGTTATCATTATCTTTTTTCTCACATATTTTGCATATTATTTACACTTATTTCACACATGTTGTTACCATCATAATCTATCTGTACAGGATGTCTTGTTTTACTTTACATACATCTCTGTGATATAGTGTTAATGTTCACACTGTAGTTGTTGAAAGATTCGGCCGGGTCCTGCCATCAAACGTGTGGCTAGGTCCCGCTTTAACAGTTTGTAGCAAGCATAAAGATTTAGTAACTCTCAGTTGTAGCAAGTTCAAGTAGAAATGCGTGCAGACGTTTCGCTCTGATCGGCTTCTTCAGTGCACAATTGTATATGTCTAGTTTGGATAGTTGAGAGTACATGGTTCTTAGTATTACACACTATGTATGTTATGTCAAGTGGTATAGCTTATATATAACATACCTTTTTCCATATGAGAGTGGTAAGGGGGCGCTTGCTTCAGGTTATCCTCATGGGTCAGGTGCTGTACACTTTTGACCTGTATTAATTATTCAGTTTAGCTTCTCATTAAAGTAAGGGACAGGTTTGTTATACCTGTATAGTGAGGGTACCTTGTCATTGGTTTTTGTTCAGTGCGGAGGACAGGCTGTTTAAGAGAAAGTATGATCTATAAGTATTGGATGTCCTCAGATAGTGAACAAGGTTGGCTATGTAAATAGGAGGTATCTTACCTGCTTCGTACTGCGGAGACTGTCAGTGTGACAGTCAGTTGTCAAGGCCGTCCCCGGGTCCCTTGCTGCCACGAGCGCGCCTGCTGGTATTTGGATCAGGCGCGCTTTTTGTGGAGGAGGTGCGGGGCGGTCTCGTTTCTCCGAGAGCCGTCTATGGGCGCCTGAGGGGGAGGAGTCCCTGGTAGCGTCCTAGCTGCCTGTGATAGGCAGTAGGTAGTGTGACGCTTTTGACGTCATCACTACCTGGGCGGCTCCCGGCCGCAGACAGGAAGCAGAGGCGCCGCCATTTTAGCGGAGCCTATGTGTGAGGACCAATTCTATGCTTGCTTAGATTTAAAAGCCTGATTTGTAAAGTGCGTTTTTTTTGTTTTATTTGGGCAACATTTCTGTGATCGGGGTTTGGAGTATTTCATATAAAGATGCCTATTTTATGTTTATTAAAGGTGGTATAATTCAGGATACCTGATATGCAAGTGCTGCCTTTTACATGTTATTTTTACATAATAAAGTGACACCTGCTTATTTAGTCCTGTTACTAAGATTGATATTGATTATTGTTGTTCTTTATATCTGTTTGTTCTATATTGTGTTTTTATTTTGGGTATCTGTTGTGAGTTTATTTGTGTGTATGGTCTTTATTGTGTAATTGCTGTGGGTAAGTTTGGTTTGGTCCTATCCTATGTGGTCTATCTTTGTTGCTGTTTGTTTCTAACTGTGGAGATTTCTATGTTTGTTATTTTTACTTTTATTTTTATTTTAAGAAAGGGACAAAGCTGTTTGACTCATTGATGCCTGGAGGGCTCAGTGCTTTAAGTGTAGTTATCCATTTTGTTTCCTTCTGTAGTGTTGTTTTTTGAATGTCTCCTCCCCTTGGGTGTTGATGAACTCTGTCTAGGACTTGGAATGTGGCTCCCTTTGGGGACCCCTCATGCTTTCTTGCCCAATGTTTTCCGACAGGGGTAAGTTTCTGTTTTTTATATCTCTGATATGTTCATACATCCGTGTCTTTAGCTTTCTGTTTGTCTTTCCTATATAAAAGTTTGGGCAAGGGCACATGAGGATGTACACCACATCTGTGGTATTGCAATTTGCAAAATGTCTTTGTTCTACCACTTGGCCCGTCGGGAGTATTATGTTCCTTCCTGTTTTTATGTACCTACAGGTTGAGCAATTTTCACACTTGTACGTGCCTTTTACTTTGCAGCATGTATCGATTTTACCTGCCCTAGAGTAGTGGCTCCTCACTAGGTCATCTTTAATGGATCTTGCTTTTCTAAATGTTAATTTGGGAACTTCGGGTATGAATTGACCTATTTCTGGGTCTCTCTTCAGGATGTACCAATGATTGCTCAGGATTTCACGGATTGCACTGTGTTGGGCGTTGTAGGTAAGTATAAAGGGAGTATGTTCCATATTCTTCTGTTTTTTGTTTGTGTTCAGTAGTTCTGTCCTATCTTGTGTTTGGGCTCTTTTATATGCTTTCTTCAGGGTGTTTGTGGAGTATCCCCTCTCTTTTAGTCTGCTCCTGATACCAGCTGCAGCTATTCTGAATTCCTCTTGGTTTGTGCAGTTCCGCTTGGCCCTGAGGTACTCCCCATAGGGAATGCTATTCTTTAGCGTCAGTGGATGAGCACTTGTCGCTCTGAGAATATTATTTGCTGCTGTTGGTTTGCGATAGAAGGTCGTGGAAATGGTCCCTATGGGGTCTTTTCTTATTATTAGGTCCAGGAAACTGACTTCTTTTTCATCTGATTCTATTGTGAATTTGTATCTGAATGAAGTTGTATCTGTTTTTGTTTATGAGCGATATGAAAGTTGTTAATTGAGTTGTGTTGCCTCCCCAGAAGATGAGAATATCGTCTATGTAAGGATGCCAGGTGATGATTTGTTGTGTGTATTCTTGTAGTGTTTCATCCCCCCATATTTCCTCTTCCCAGTGGCCCAAGTAAAGGTTAGCGTAAGATGGTGCACAGATCGTGCCCATAGCTGTACCTTGTAGTTGGTTATAGAGTTGCTTATTGTAGAGGAATGTATTATGAGTGAGTATGAATCGTAACAGTTCAAGAATGAAAAGGTTGTGATCACGTTCTTGTATATCTAATTGGTCCAAGTAATGCTTTACTGCTTGTAATCCTAATGTATGTGGGATGCTCGAATACAGTGCTTCAACGTCTAATGTGACTAGTAGGGTATCCTTTGGGACTGTCGATTCTTGTAGAATTTTCAAAAGGTGGGGGGTGTCCCTTACATATGATGCTAGTGAATACACAAAGGGTCTTAAGTGGGAATCTACATACTCGCTGGCTCTGCTTGTGAGCGAGTCTATTCCCGCCACTATGGGGCGTCCTGGAGGGTTGGTTCTGGACTTGTGTATTTTGGGGAGGGCGTAGTAGGTCTGTGTTATAGGGTGCTGGATCTTTAGGAATTCCCATGTTGGTTTTTCTATGACTTTGTGTGCAAATGCTGTGTCCACTATGTTGTTATATTCTGCCTGGTCTTTCTTTGCTTTGTCTAGTGTGGTTAATTGATACCACTCTTTGTTATTTAGTATCTTTTGACACATTTTCTCATATTGGTCTTTCAACATGATCACCGTATTTCCCCCCTTGTCTGCCGGCTTGATTTCAACCCCTTCATTCTCTTTGAGTTCTTTCAGGGCCTGTTTGTGTTTTACTGAGAAGTTCTTTGGTCTGATGCCCTTGGTGTTTATTTTTTCTATTTCTTGTGTTAGAATATTTACAAATGTTTTAACACTAGCATTGTTGGATGGGGGGGGGGGGATATGTAGAAGGTTTTCTTAAAAGTGGGGGTTGTTATTTCTTTCCCTGTTTCTATCTGGATTAGTTGATCTAAGTTGGTTTGTTCTTGTTGTAGTGATTCTAACGCCTTTAGGGCTTCTGTATCTCCTTGTGTCAAGCTTACTATTTGTGCTGAATCTTCGTTTTTGTTGGTGAACTGTGCCTTCAATAGGAGTTTCCTAGCGTATAGATGTAGGTCTTTAATGAATTCAAATTTATTTACATTGTGCTCTGGGCAAAAATTGAGGCCCATTTGCAGTACTTCTATCTGGCTTGGTGTTAGGGGGATCCCTGCCATGTTTATTATGTTATTCGTAGTTGATATAGTTTTCGTGATACCTAGTGTGTGTGGGGTTACTGAAATGTTCTTGTCCATGTCCCTTTCTTTGGTGGTTGGGTCAAATGTGGACCTTGTAACCCGTCTGCCGGGTCTAAAAAAGAGGCACAAGATGCCCCTGTTGCGAAGGTTGTTTCTACTGAATCTGGTGATGGGATATTTTTTCTTTTGTCACTTTTTTGAGTGGGGTAATCTTGTTGGGTTATGTTTTGTCTCGGGTCCACTCTTCTTCTGTCTTTTGTGAAGAGTTTGTAGTGTCGTCTGGGTCTTTCACCTGTCTGGGAGCTGTCTGATGATGAGGATGAATATTGAGAGGAATAAGGTTCTGTGTTCCCACTTTGGTGCTTTCTTAAGTATGGTTTCCACTTATATGCCCTATGTTCTTCGTATGCTCGTTTATCTCTATAGAGTTTGTTGCTCTTGATTTCCCACACTTCCTTTACTAGTGTCTCTATTTTCTTTTTTATTTTGTTGTTTGTTACTTCAAAGTCCGACCAATCCTTGTGTTTGCTTAGCTCCTCACACGTTTTTGCATATAGGGATTCAACCTCTTTTAGTGTGTTTTCTTGTTGCTCAATCAATAACCTTAACATATTAAAGGAGCAATTTTGTAAGTTCTGTTCCCATTTTTCTTTAAATATTGGGTCTACTTCCCCTACCTGTGGAAATATTCTTATTCGCAACCCTAAGTGTACAGCACCTGACCCATGAGGATAACCTGAAGCAAGCGCCTCCTTACCACTCTCATATGGAAAAAGGTATGTTATATATAAGCTATACCACTTGACATAACATACATAGTGTGTAATACTAAGAACCATGTACTCTCAACTATCCAAACTAGACATATACAATTGTGCACTGAAGAAGCCGATCAGAGCGAAACGTCTGCACGCATTTCTACTTGAACTTGCTACAACTGAGAGTTACTAAATCTTTATGCTTGCTACAAACTGTTAAAGCGGGACCTAGCCACACGTTTGATGGCAGGACCCGGCCGAATCTTTCAACAACTACAGTGTGAACATTAACACTATATCACAGAGATGTATGTAAAGTAAAACAAGACATCCTGTACAGATAGATCATGATGGTAACAACATGTGTGAAATAAGTGTAAATAATATGCAAAATATGTGAGAAAAAAGATAATGATAACAGAGACATGTGTAAAATATGTGTAAATTATATGCTAAATATGTGAAAAAAGTAAGTGTACTAAATAAACAAGTTTTCAATTTTTAATCTGGTATACATAGTATGGTCAAAGTTTCTAGTTACACAAACTAGGAACCAGTATACCCCCACCAGTAAGCTCTCCTATTAGAGGTACCCAAAACCAAAGGTACCCCTCCCCCCTACACAATTTACAAATTTTTGGAGAGTAAGGGGAAAACAAACTAGATAACCAATCTGGTAAGAGGAGGGGCAGCACCAATAGGCGCTTACCCCTCACCCCCCAAACAAACCCTCACAAATCTACCTTTTGTGGGAAGCCGGCTGTTTGGGGAGTGACTGGACCTTTTGGTCAAGGATGGTAAGCTCCCTCAGAGAAGAAAGCCTGCTCGATCCTTTTGGAACCCTTCTTCTTATCGGTCCTTTCGAGGAGGAAGAGGATCTTCATTTCCAGGTGCCTGCAGAGATACCTGGGGCAGAGGTAGTCCCCGCAGCCGGCCCAACCCCTCCTGGGGAGCTAAGCCCAAACCCCCAGCCAAGCCTACTCAGGCATGAGGGGGGACGGCTTCTGCTGCTCAGATCTGGAGACGTCACGTCTCGGATCGGTGGATTCAGGAGGTGGTGTCCTCCGGTTACAAGATAGAGCTGGCAGCCAGGCCACCCACGAAATTCCTATGTTCATGGATATCCCGAAACCCATTAAAAAGCTTGGGCTTTGAGAACGGCTGTCTAACGCCTCCTGAGGATAGGTGTGATTTGCCCTGTGCCCTGGCAGGAACAGGGTCAGGGGTTCTACTCCAACCTGTTCACGGTTCCCAAAATGGACGGAACACTGCTGCCGATCTTGGACCTGAAGGGCCTCAACAAACTTGTAAAGGTCAGACATTTCCGCATGGAAACGTTGCGGTCGGCGGTGAGATCGCTTCGGCCCGGCGACTTCATAACCACGGTGGACATCAGGGACACTTATCTGCACATCCCGATTTTCCAAGGACATCAGAAGTTCTTGAGGTTTGCACTGGAGGATCAACATTACCAGTTTGTAGCTCTCCCATTCGGCATATCCTCAGCCCCCTGTGTGTTCACCAAGGTGCTGGCAGGCATCATGGCTATCCTGAGGAGCCAGGGTATTCGTGTGTTACCCTATCTGGACGGCCTTCTGATTTCGGCCCGGTCCGTTCAGGAGGCCGAGAGCGACACCCAGACGGTGCTGTCAACCCTGGAAGCCTTCGGTTGGGTAGTCAATTACCCCAAGTCGTTTATCACGCCTTCAACAGTGAGATCCTTCCTGGGCATGACGATAGACACCGCTCAGGTCAAGGTTTTTTCTGCCATAACAGAAGGTTTTGGGACTCCAGACGCAAGTGCCGGCCTTGCTGGCTTGTCAACAGCCGTCGGTACGTCTGGGGATGAGATTGGTGGGCCTAATAGTGTCGTGCTTTGAGGCAGTGCCCTTTCGCCCAATTTCACATGAGACCTCTACAATTGAACTTGTTGACCGGCTGGAATCAGTCGCAGGTATCTCTGGAGCAAGGATTTTTGCTGCCCCCCCTGGCCAGGCAGTCCCTCTTGTGGTGGTTGGACTCTCGGAATCTGCTGGTGGGAAAGTCCATCCTGACTGTTCTTAGTTAGTTACCACGGATGCCAGTCTTACAGGCTGGGGAGGCGTTTGGCAGACCCAGAAGATCCAGTGGAGTCCGCAGGAGAACCGGTTACCCATAAATCTCTTGCAGCTGAGAGCAATCAGGTTGATTCTTCTACGCCTGACTCCCCATGCGATCCAGTCCGCTCGGACAATCAGACAGCTGGGGCCTACATCAACCACCTGGGCGGGACTCGGAGCAAGAGATCCCTCAAGGAGGTAAGCTGGATTCTGACTTGGGCAGAGGAGAATGTTCCCTGCATTTCGGCAGTTTACATCCCCGGGGTGAAAAACCAGGAGGCAGACTCCCTGAGCAAGAGTTCCTTGCGCCCTGGGGAATGGTCCCTCAGCAGCGAGGCCTTTCAGGCTCTGTGCCTACGCTGGGGTCAACCAGACGTGGATCTGTTTGCGTCCAGACACAATCACAAGCTTCCAAGGTTTGTCTCTCTCTCAAGAGATCCTCTAGCCATAGCAACAGACGCTCTGGCGATCCCTTGGATGGAGTTCAAATTTCTGTATACATTCCCTCCGTTTCCGCTCCTGGGCAGAGTGCTGCGCAAGATAGCCCAGGAGGGGGTGTCAGCCATCCTGGTGGCTCCTCGTTGCCGAGAAGGAGTTGGTTTGCAACATAATTCAGATATCAATAGATCACTACATCATGCCCGACGACCCAGGTCTTCTCACACAGGGGTCACTGCGGCACCCGAATTTACGGACGCTGGCTTTGACGGCCTGGCTATTGAAACCTCAATCCTGACGGAGAAGGGGTTATCGGCCACGGTTATTCACACAATGATTCAGGCACGGAAAAAGTCTTCTTCCATGATCTACTACAGAGTTTGGCAGGCCTATATCGCTTGGTGCGAGGCCAAGAGCCTTCCTTGCCGGAAATTTTCTATTTCTAGGATTCTGGAGTTTCTACAACATGGTTTAGATTTGGGCCTCCAGCTGAGCACCCTCACGGGTCAGGTCTCGGCCTTAGCCATTTTTTTCCAGAGGTCCATTGCCAATCACAGATTGATCAAGACTTTTTTCCAGGGAGTCACCCATGTCCGGCCAACGCGTAAATCAGTTTTACCGGTGTAGGACTTGAATCTAGTGCTGTCTGCTCTCCAGGGTTCTTCCTTCGAGCCATTGAATGATGCTGCATTGTCTATGCTGACTCTCAAGGTGGTCTTTCTGGTGGCGATCACCTCGGTATGTCGCATATCAGAGCTGGCCGCGCTTTGTATGAAACCACCCTACTTTGAGCTGCACAGAGATAAGGTGGTTTTTCGTTTTAAACCTGATTTTTTGCCTAAAGTCGTTTCTTCTTTTCACCTTAAAGGAGCAGTATCGCGAAATTTGCATTAAAAAAGATAAATAATTAAATAGCCACACAATAGCTTCTAACGTGTATAAATAATGTGGCGATAGAAAAAGGAAAAAATATATGCCTTTCTTTTAAATTGTATAATGACAATGGCTCAGTCCATTTGCTGATCTGCTGGGTTGTAATTAGTGAGCTGCTTCATTTAGCCCACTGGTCTCCTAGCAACACTTTACCTCAGAGGCTGACACTGTAATCAGTGGTAACGGCTGTGTGTGTGTTAGGTGCTGCTTTTGTTATGAGACCAGGTGATTCAAATGTGTAAAATCTATACAAAATAAACTAAACTGACTGAAAATGACTGAAATTCTTCTTTGAATAACTGTGCAGAAAAATCTGAAGGTATTAAAGTGGAACAAAACCCTGAGTGGCCGACCCTGAAGTCTATATGACCCGGCCATTGACCTTCCCCCTTGGGCATTCTAAATCGGGATGCCCCACTGTGTGAAACGACCCCTGGATAACCACAGATCCCCCCATTTTTCTGCCAGGAAGGTTACTGCTCAGGCTCCCCATCTGCGTGCAAACAGAGCTGATTGGATGAGAGCCCGCGCATGCGCTGTGGGACAGGGAAAGGTACGTTTTCACAGGCGAACTTGGGGATTTCACATATCAGGGCATCCCAAGTCGGGATGCCCCTAGGGGCACAAAACAAAACTCCAGATAGTGAAAATCCTGGGTTAGGCTTTGCGTTGAGAAAAGAGAGAGAAAATGGTAAACTGAAAGATTCTGCAGCAGAGCCAACATGAAGGGAAAACTGTCAAAATTAGCTAAATGACCTCTAGAGCTTTTCTCTCTGTTTTAGATATATGAGTTCTGGCCAGGCAATGTTGCAATGTTGTTATCTTATGCTGGACGGCTGCCAGCACTGAACAGCTGATACTTTGTTACATTGTTTCCGCCTCTCCTCAGCGTGGAGCAGGCCAGAGTGTCGGGCCCCAGACACTCAGCAGACATAAACATGAGCTATTAGTCTCCAGCTGCACAACACAGACATCATTTTTTTCTACATTTGTAATTCTTACTCCAACACTTCCCTACATTCAAAGTACCATTTAAATATAAGTCACCAAGATAAATTCGCAATACTGCTCCTTTAATGAGGAAGTTGTCTTACCTTCCTTGTGTCCAGCACCAGCTAGTTCCAAAGAACGGACCCTCCATGCTTTGGATGTGGTCAGAGTCATAAGGCATTACCTGGCTGCGACTGAATCTTTCAGCAAATCGGATTTGCTTTTTGTCTTAACAGAGGGTTCTAGGAAGGGATTGCCACCAGCCAAGTCCACTCTCAGTAAGTAGATTAGACAGGCGGTGGTACAAGCATATTCTGCCAGGGAGTAGAAACACCCATTTCGTTTCACAGCTCATTCTACTAGGGCTATTGGTGCCTCTTGGGCTTTTCAGCATCAGGCATTGGTGGAACAAGTTTGTAAGGCCGCCATTTGGTCTTCTGTTCATACGTTTACAAAGTTATACACAGTGGTTGTCAGGGCCTCAGCTGACACTGTTTTTAGCCGAAAGGTGCTTCAGGCGATAGTGAAATTAACTGTTCCGCACTGGGGATCCCGCCCATATGGACACTGCGTTTGGATGTCCCATCTGTAAGTATTCTGGACGGCCTGGAATGGATGGAGGAGAAAAAAAACTGTTTTGTGAGTTCTCACCTTTAAAACGGATATTATAAGTGTGACATACACTCCGCTTCAACTCTTCATGACATTTGGGTTATTCTCCAGTAGAGGGCGAACTTCTGCAGAGATGAATGCAAAAAAGGAGCTCCTCCCAGTCCATAAATACCTGTGACCTCCCACCAATTCCCCAGTGTAAGATAGCAGTAAGGGGACCAGGAAGAACCAAATATAACAATACTAACAACCAAAAAACAAGGGTTCACCATATAAAGGATCCGGAATACCAAAAAGGGTGGGTGAAGCGGAGTGTATGTCACACTTATAATATCCGTTTTAAAGGTGAGTACTCACAAAACGACATTTGGGACATCCAATAGCAGTGTCTGTCATGGGTGGGAACCGAAAACAGTAAAATAATGTACCAATTTAAACCACTGCAGCTTGCAGAACCTTGCGGCCAAACACAGCATCCGCTGAAGCCCGCACGTCAACCTCGTAAAACTTGGAAAAAGTATGAATGGAAGACCAAGTAGCAGCCTTACAAACTTGTTCAACAGAAGCCTGGTGCTGAAAAGCCCAGGACGCAAAAACAGCACGAGTAGAATGCGCAGTGACCTTAAAAGGGGGAGTCCTCCCCTGAACAGAATAGGACCCAACAATGGCCTGACTAATCCATTTGCTAATGGTAGACTTAGCGGGCGCCAAACCTTTCCTGGGCCCGCAGGGCACCACGAAAAAAGGCATCTGTCTCGCGGAAAGAAGAAGTAGCCACCAAATAGTACAGAACACAACGAACAACAGCCAAAGTGTGCAAAAACCTCTCCTTGTCATTGCTAGGCTTAGGACACAAGGAAGGGAGGACAACATCCTGAATGAGATGGAAAGTAGAAACCACTTTAGGAAGGAAATGTGACTTAAAGCGTAAGACCACCTTGTCCTGGTGTCTTTCAAAGTTAGGGGCCTGAATAGACCGAGCCGCCAACTCAGAGACACGCAGAACAGAGGTAATGGCCATCAAGAAAGCAACCTTTTGAGTGAACACAGAAAGAGCAATATCCTGCAACGGCTCAAAAGGAGGACCCTGGAGAGCCGAAAGAACTAAATTCAGATCCCAAACAGGGACCAGAACCTTCCTAGGGGGCCGCACAAAAGTGACCCCCTGGAAAGAAAGAAAACAGCCAGAACAGAGACCTGCCCTTTCAAGGTACTAAGCTGGAACCCAAGATCCAGACCGTGTTGAAGAAACTCCAAAATCCTAGGGATCGAAAACACCCTGCAAGGCAAAGCCCTAGCCTCACACCAGTCAATATAGGACCGCCAAGTCCTATAGTAAATGCCAGAAGAGTACCGCTTCCTAGCTCTAATCAAAGTCTGAACAACGTCCTCAGACAAACCTTCCTCCTTCAGAATGAAGGTTTCAGCAGCCAAGCCGTCAAAGCCAGCATTTGTAAATTGGGGTAAAGTAGTTGACCCTGAGATATCAAATCCAGAAACATGGGCAGCCGGTACTGAACTACCGCCAGCCGTACGACGTCAGCATACCAAACCTGTCCTGGCCACCTTGGGGCCACCAGAATTGCTGGTGCCCCTTCCAGAATCAGCTCGCGAACTACCTTGCCCACCCTGGAGAAGAGAGGAAACAGGTACAGGAACCCCAGATCCTTCCAGGCAAGGGACAAGGCATCCACTGCCAGGGCTAGAGGATCCTGAGATAGAGACACAAAGGATGGGAGTTTGTGATTGTGCCGTGAGGCAAAGAGATCCACCTCTGGAGTACCCCACTTGTGACAAAGGGACCGAAAAAAAAAACTCAGAGATTGAAAGGCCACTCCCCTCGGCGAGAGAACCCCCTGCTCAGGGAATCCGCCTCCGTGTTCTCCACTCCCGGAATGTAGACTGCCGAAACGCAAGTAACATTGCTGTCCACCCAAGTCAGGATAAGAGAGACTCCCCTGAGGGCACTCCTGCTGCGAGTCCCTCCTTGGTGATTAATCTAGGCTACCGCCGTCCAATTGTCTGATCGAACCTGAACCGGTAGGCCCCTGTAGGTGTGACGTCAGCCGCGCCAGGACAAGCCAGATGGCTCTGAGCTCTAAGACATTGATGGGGGTGTGAGCCTCCTGGGGACCCCACAGCCCACTGAACAGAAGACATTTCTAGAAACCTCCCCAGCCCAACAGGCTGGCATCCGTGGTAACCGTCTCCCAACAAGGGGACAGAAAGGATCTGCCCCTTATCAGGTTGATCCAAGGACTATGGACATCTGTCCCAATGTGTCAATAGGTGAAGTTGGAGAGATCTCATGTGAAAGTGAGCAAACGGGACTCCCTCGAAGGAAGCAACTATCAATCCCACCAGTTTCATCCCCAGACGGATAGAGAGGCAAGGATCGGCCAGAAGAAGGCGGATCAGATCCTGAACCCCCTGCACCTTGGGCTGAGGTAGAAACACTCTGGCTAGAAATGGTATTCAGATTCATGCCCAGGAATGAAAACTCCCTTGATGGAGAGTGAGAGAGAGAATTTGGGGCGGTTGATCACCCATCCGAACCTCTCCAGAATCGACACCACCTAGTGGGTGTCCAGCTCCGCCTGACGGAGTAGACCGTCCAGATACGGCACAATGCGAATGCCCTGAGCTCTGAGCAGGGCCATTTTGCCCGCCAGAACCTTGGTGAAGACCCTCGGCGCTGAGGTCAACCCGAAGGGAAGGGCTAAAAAACTGAAAAAGTTGATCGTACACCGCGAACCTGAGGAATCTCTGATGCGCTGGAAAAATTGAAACATGCCGATACGCATCCTTGATGTCTATGGATGTCATAAAGTCCCCTTGACGAAGGGACATCTTGGTTCTGATGAACCCGTTGAGGATCTTCAGGACCAGAATGGGTCTTATGAAACCATCCTTTTTGGGAACCGTGAAAAGATTGGAATAGTAACCCCTGCCTCTCTCTGAGGGAGGCACCGGGCATATGACTCCCATGTCCAGAAGATTTTTTTTTTTTAACCGCTAACAGGAGCCCCTGAGCAGCCTGAGGGTCCGAGGGCACCTGAGACCTTAAAAATCTTGGAGGAGGCCAGTACTCGAACTCCAGTTTGTACCCGGACAAGACCTCTTCCAGAATCCATCTGTCTGTGACCTCCTGGGCCCAGACTTGGAAGAAGAGCCGCAGCCGTCCCGCCACCTGTACGGGTGAGGGCACCCCTTCATTGTTGAGCTGGTTTAACAGTGGACTTGGGCTTGAAACCCCAGGCAGAAGTGGGACGGGCCCGACCTCTGCCTCTGTTCCAGGACGAACCTCTGCTCTATGCAACATCTCTGACCGCTCTGGCACCACAAAAAGAAGGGTTGAAGGAGCTCGCCCCCTGAAAGGAGTGACGCTGCTTCTAACGCTGAGGCAACTTACCTCCCTTAGCAACCGCATCCAACTTATCTCCAAACAGCCGCTGTGAGCGATTCCTTGGCCGCAAAGTCCGCCGCCCACTGGCGAAGCCAGACCGATCGGCGCATGGCTACCAAGAATGCCGAAGTTCTCCTACACATGACAATAGTGTCCTCCATAGCGGTCAATACAAATTCCATGAATAATTTGCACCTTTTAAGCAGGGTGGATTTGATTTAAATCTAACTGATTTAAATCACGATTTAAATCACTAGTCAGTAAGGCTTGATTTAAATCAGTGATTTAAATCAAAGTTTCTACCTAAACTAGTTCTTGCTATTTTAACATGCAAGTAGATGAAGATTTTTAGAATCACTTTTTATATTACTTTTTTCTCCCCAGTTTAATGGGTTAATCATTCATATTTGGACACCACTGTTCTGTTGTACTTAGGAAGGAGAAAAATAATCCTGACCTTAATAACAATTTAAATAGATTTATTCAACTGAAACAATAACAACATTACAGCATAAGTTATTTGCTTAAACAAACATCCATGTTTTGTTAACTAATTTGGCTAAACAAAATATATATATATTTTAAGAAACTTAGACTGTCAGCCCAGCCGACACATGAAAAACTTAAATACTACTGTCTCTGCTGTCCTCTGTAGCTCACTAGTCATAGGTTTGTAGAATAGGATTAAGGTCTTTTTCTCAACTCTGTTCATGTTGTAACATTTTTGCTGTGAAGAAGAGGCTGGGACCTCTGCGGAGTCAAATTCAGTTTTGAGAACTGCGTAAGTAAAGCGAGCGTCTGTGATAATATAGGAGAGAAACTGCCCACTAATCCTACAGAAACCTCTGGAAGAGCATGGCATTGTGAATGTTACACATATACAGCCTTTATTCTACTGAGTTAAATAACTCAGCTTTATCTCATGATGGAAGAACCTTTGGATGGTAAAATATTTTCCTCAAAAAGCAGTTTATTGAAAAAAAATCCGATTTAAATCAAAAAAATCCGATTTAAATCAAAAAAATCCGATTTTTTTGATTTTTTTTAAAAAAACATTGATTTTTATCCACCCTGCTTTTAAGGTTAGTGAACTCGGCGCTGGCCGGGTCAAATTGGGCGTCAAGTAACAAGTCCCTAACCGCAGACCTAGTAGCCACCGTAGCAAGGGCAGATGCACACACAGGTCGCAAGGCTTAACCAACACTGGCAAAAGCATAACCTGCCATCTAATCAAGGCGCTTAACCTCGCCATCCTTAAGGGAAGTGGCGTCTGGGGTGTGGACAAACCCAAAAAACTGGCGCGGAAGGAAGGAGAAGACCAGCGCTTAACCACTTCCACCGGAAAAGGATATCTTATCCCATCCCTGAGGAGCACCCGGAAGCCGGCTCGGTTTCTCCCATTCCCTAAGGATCAATGCCTCAAAATGACCTTGGGTAGGAAACTCCAAGCATGGCTTGGAGGACCCTAAAAATTCCCCTTTTTTGACAGGGGGTGCATCTGGCGAGGCAATATCCAAAACCTCCAAGAGATGTGCCAAAACCCTGGAAGTGGCAACGGCATCCCCAAGCGCCTGCCCAACATCAGTATCACAAAAAATGCACCTCATCAGCATCTGATACCTCAAACAATCCCCCTCTCTAACAGGGAATAATCCGACCAATCAAGGGAATCATCATCAAAATCTAAAGCCGCCTGGGCCGGCGACAAATGACTCTTTTTAGCCTTGGCCATCTTGCCCACCGCGCTAGCAATAAATCTCTCGATGCTGGCCAAATTAGTACAAACATCAGAGTGCGACTCCCCGCTAGCGACCAAGTCACTTGGGGTACGGATAAAGCAGAGGGGGGGAGGCGATGAAGCGGGAGGTGTCGACCCAGACGCCTGGGGGCCCAACTGCCGCGTTATGACCTTTTGTGCACATGGTATAAAGATCAGCACAATATCACCCGTAAGGGATATCCCACAACCCACACATGGCCGGGATTGACCCAAAGGGAGCCCGAGCCCAATATCCTGCGGAGCCTCCATATGGTGATTTTTTGGATAGTCGCAAGACCTAGGGAATTATGCTAGTAAGCAACCCCGGGATGCCCCTTTAAAGTCCCTGTGGGAGGATTTGTCATCCCAAACCGGGATCACCAACCCGGAAAACCGCCTACCCCATAATGAGGTCTCACGGGGGAGCATGGCTCCCTATCACACTTAAGAGAGGTGTAGCCTACCTTCACCAGGACCTGCAGCCAAGCCTGGGAGGCTCGTATAGTACTTAGGAAACAAAGGTCCGGCAGAAATAGGTATAAAATGGGGCCGGGTGCGAGCCCGGCTTACCTGCAAGGAATAGAAGTCTTCATCTTCTGTCTTGCTCACCTTCCTGCAGAGAAGGAACTGGGGAATTGGTATTTATGGACTGGGAGGAGCTCCTTTTTTGCATTCATCTCTGCAGAAGTTCGCCCTCTACTGGAGAATAACCCAAATGTCATGAAGAGTTGAAGCGGAGTGTATGTCACACTTGGAATATACAATTCTGTGAAACTCACCTGTAGAATTGTTTTTGTATCCATCCATTCCAGGCCATCCACCTCGCCCTTGTGTTCATTATGTCCTGCATGCCTGTTATGGTGATGAACCATTTTTCATTTTTGCTCATAGGACACTAGTTATATAAGTTTTCTAGTTTTTGGATTCGAGAGAGTACAAGCAGAGGCTATGTGAGTTAACATGGTCTCCTATTTTTTGTTTGGTCCTCCCGGCCTGCCCTTTTTTGTTGAGTACTTTTTTTAAACCACTGGGGAATGATAGATGGGCAGCTGCCTTTATAGGGGGCCGGGAGCTACATCTTTTGATTTTGCAGTCAGCGCCCCCTAGGTGCGAACACCCATCTGTAAGTATTCTGGACGGCCTGGAATGGATGGATACAAAAACAATTCTACAGGTGAGTTTCACAGAATTTTATTTTTCTACTTACCCCCTTCCATTGCCAATCACTGCTGCTGGGGGTGATTGTTGGTAGCTGGGTGCGGGGGCAGAGAATCAGAGTCCCCTACCCCCGCACCTGGCTTCCACCGATCACTCCGGCTTCTGCTCTCACTCTCACTGCAGGGAGGAGCCTTTTATCCCTGCTGAGTGAGATGATGTCATATCAGTCACCGGTATAAAAGGCCTCTCTCTGCAGCAGGAGCAAGCTGTCAAAAGCCGCCATTAGGGAAAGGTTTTCACTGCCCCACTGAGGACCATGGGGGGATCATAGACCCCGTCACTGGGTCCCAGATGGATGGGGGAAACTCCAGGTTAGCTGGCAGTTAACGATCAGAGAAGCATTCTACATGCTTGGAGTATAAAGGGTTAAAATAAAGGATTTCTGTGTCACTGATTTTTGTAATCTATATCATTAAGAGGAAATTGGCCTACACTGCCCCAAGAAAGTAAAAAAAATCATGCATTGATGACACCGTTCATAACATGAAAAAGGAAAATTTGTGTACTCACCGGTAAATTTCCTTTCTCGTCCTCTTCAATTCCGGGGCACCACCAGTAGCAAAGCGTGGGTCAACCTCAGCCGTAGGTGGAGACTGCAAGATAGGAAAAAAACTCCTCCTGGCCTATATAGGGCAGGCTGTGGCAGGATATCCTCAGTTAATTAAAAAACAGTTCAGTCACTGCCTTGGGAGAGGAGAAACGCTAACCTGCGCATAATGTGTGCAGCTAGAAATAGTGCAACAAAATTAAATCTATGTAGAAGGTATCAACCGCCACCAACGCAGTCGTAACACCGGTGAGTACACAAATTTCACTTTTCTCATCTCTTCCATTCCGGTGCACCACCAGTAGCAACGCGTGGGACGTCCCAAAGCAGTACCCTAAATAAGGGTGGGGCCACCGTCTGCAACACCTTACACCCTAGGGCGGCATCGGTAGATGCCCTGACATCAAGTCTGTAAAACTTGGTGAAGGTGTGGAGAGACAACCAGGTCGCCACCTTGTGGATCCACGGCGTTCCATTGACGCCTGGTGTTCGAAAGCCAAACACTGCAATCTCCCTGCTGGAGTGAGCGTTGACCCAGAAGGGCGCCTCCTTTCCAGGGCCGGATTATGAGAGGGGTACAAGGGGCTCTAGCCCCGGGGCCTCAACCACTTGCCCTGCAAAGGGGGCCTCCACCAACTTTTGGATTATGGTTTGGTCCAGTAGGCTTTTCAGTCTTTTTGGTCTGACGAGTCACGGGGCCAGCAACAAAGCTATCGGCAGTAGTAGGCCCCCTGTGCCTGTGCAAGCCTTTGTTTTTGCAAACCTGCAGCCAAACAGGGCAGGAAGCCCTGTCTAGAGCAGCAAAGCTGCCGCCAGCAACGCTACAGTGATGGGTGCGTGCAGAACTGTCACTGCACATAAGACACCAAGCACAGCCACTGGCAGCTCAATGCAGGGAACTGTTTTCTGCTGGACCAGCTGGGCGACTACACTACCCCCCACCCACCAGAATGGCAAAGCAAGAGTTCCTGAGCAACACGCACAAGGGACTTGATCTGACATTCCAGTGATTAGGCGGGTGCCAGACAACCATCAATCATTTACTTGGCTGGACTATGATTTTAAAGGAAAGAAAATACTGTATCTGGGGCCTCCACCAGATTTTGTGCCCAGGGGCCTCCACCACACTTAATCTGGCCCTGCTCCTTCCCCTTGCAGGCATAGGTTTGTATGACCGCCTGCCTGATCCATCTGCCAGGAGTTGACCAGCCGGCAAGATATCCGTCTTACGTACCTTTCGAATAGTGGTAAATGCTTTAATACCCTGACCAAGGAATTGCAGGAATTGCTGATTATGGCGAGTGGGCCGTAGGATGGAAGGGAGAGACCACATAGGCCAAAAAATCCTTCTTCACATGAAACACCGCTTTGTCTTCATGCAGCACCAAAAAGGGTGATCTGATCGATAGTGTTGCCAGCTGCAAAACCTGACGGGTGGAGGTGATCATAACAAGAAGAGCCACCCTCAACGTGAGCGTCATCAGAGAAGCCTCTGTCATGGGTTCAAAGGGGGCTCCTGAAGTGCTAAGAGGACCATATTGAGATCCCAGGGTGGAACTAGCGACTGCCATGGAGGCCGAACATGTGCTCTACGATCGTCCGTTGGAAAGAAATAGATAATGCCGAGACCTGGCCCTCAAGGATGCTAGGCTGTAAGCCAGCGTCCATGCCTTGCTGGAGAAACTCCAAAATGTTGAACCTCCTACAGGAGTGGCCCTTAGATTTGCACCAAGACACAAAGGACCTCCTAGTCCTGAAGTAAACAGAGGATGACTGTTTCCGCGTTCAAATCAAGGTCCGAATTACTGCGGCAGACAAACTCCTCTCCTCCAATATGCTGATCTCAACAGCCAAGCCGCTAAAGCCAGCGCTGGAGAATTGGGCTGCCGCAGAGGACCCTGTTACAGAAGATCTGGGCAGTTGGGGAGTCGCCATGGAGGCTCCACTGCTAGGCTGACCAGATCCACGAATCACAGCCATCTTGGCCACTGTGGGGAAAACCGGATTATAGGAATCTGCTCGCAGTTGACCTTCTTTAACACGCCACCCAAAAGTGGCAGTGGTGGGAATGTATAGAGCAGGCTGTATCTTGACCAGGGAATGGCTAGTGTGTCGACCTCCAAGGCCAGGGAGTCTCGCACCCTGGACACGAACCTCTGGACCTTCCGATTTGTGCCTAGGCGCGAAGATGTCTACCTCCGGGACTCCGGTTGCAGAGGGCTTTAAACATGTGTTGGTGAAGGGACAATTCCCCCTGGTCCACCGTCTCCCTGCTCAAATAATCAGCCTGCAGATTCTCCACCCCCCGGAATGTGAATTGCCGAGATGCACGGAACATGAAGTTCCACCTGGAACACCTGCAGGCTCCTGGTACCCCCTTGATGCTTTATGTAGGCCACAGCTGTGGAGTTGTCCGACTTTACCCTGGTCGGAAGGCCCCGGAGCTGGGCAGACCAGTGCCTGAGAATCAGCAGAATCGCCCCCAGTTCCTACACATCTGAACTGCCTGGTTGTCCAGATCGCCACCCCAACCTGTCAGACTGCTGTCTGTGGTCAGAATGAGCCACCAGATCCCGGTTTCCATTTCTGTAGAAGTCCAGTTGACTTCCCGCCCAGGGCGTTCCAGACCAGGTCATCAAGAGGCTCACCAGAAAGACAACCCCCCCAAAAAGGGCAGTAAGTGTCTTCTTGGAAGCAGTGTCGGCCGGCCATATGCCACAAGGTGACCAGCAAGGCCAGCCCCCTAGCCACCACACGCACCAAGTCGTCCATAGCCGGCACAATATAACTGAAGACCTCCATAGCAAAGCGCTTCAAGCGAAGTGCGGAGGAACAGGAACCTCCATGTCGCAAATGCCTCTTCTGCTGCTTCATCCAGACCCTGCCTGCCGTAGCAGCCATGGACGTGGCGCAAGCTGGGCACATGGCCGACCCCACCATGATGAATGTCTGTCCAGCTGGTCCAACCTCCTATCTGCCAGGTCTCTCGAGGCCGCACTACCTGAAGTAGGGATAAGGGTGTGCTGAACCAGACTCGGCACCAATTCGTCTACCTCAGGTGGCGAAGACCAAACCTGACCGGATCATCTGGCGTAGGGGCTAGAATCCTCAGAGGGCTCCGTCTGAATATACCTATGCTTGGCAGTAGCCTTCCCACTTGGGCGGGCAGAGACAGACTCGGGATGCCCCTGCTGACAAAGGCCACTGACCATGCACTCCAACCGAGCAACCCTGTCCACCACATCTGAAGGAGAAACCCCATCCAGGGACGGACCCTGGGACAAAATTGGACCCCCCTCCCCCGAGGGGGTATCTCGCTCAGACGTGCACCCAGTGCATTGGGGTCCCTTGCCTGAGGTCAGGCTTGCTTGGAACATGGGACACGTGGCACCACTCTCTATTAAAATACAAAACCCTTGTGCTTCTGATTCCTACGACATGATATAATGGCTGCTGTAACTGCTAAGAACACCCTCCTGCCTATTGACTGCTGGTCAGACTTGCTGCACTACAGGCAACCTCCCTATAGCCGAGATCACCCCACTGGCCAAGGATGCAGCAGCTTCCGGACCCCCACCCTGCAACAACATAAACAAATGTCATATTCAGAAAGGAATCAAAAAGTCAAAAGGCTTTTCCCTCAGAGGGATCTCTACCTTACCAGAGAGAAACTGTGGGGCGGCAGCCGTGCTGGAGCAGATTTTCAGCCCAGAAGAACAGGGAAGCAATGCAGGAGCTGCCAAGCGACGGATCCGGGATAGGAGCAGGGAGCTAAGGGAGATGGCGAGGCCTTATGCTGGTAGTGAGGAGGAAGATGGCAAAGAGACGCAAATGAGGCAGCGCCACCCCCACCTCCCATCCTCCACTGTAAGGCCCGAGCAGGCCTCCCCTCCCCTCCGTTGGCCCTCCCCCTTCTCGTGTTTTCCAACAGGTTGCGACGAGGCCGCCCACCCCCAACGCTGGCAGCCTATCTGAATAAGCTCTGACCAGCATGACTGCCGGCCAAAGTAGTAAAAACAAAAAACTTGGAAGCCCAGCCACCTAACTTACCCCCAAGGGTGGTTAGATCACCCCCTGTGGCCAGGGTGGTTAGATCACCCAGGGGGTATAGGGAATTGAGGTTCAGTGGCAGTAATACTGCAGGGCCACCATGCAAGACCCAGAGATCAGGTACCCTGCAAGCAGCAGGATCCTGACCTTTGGGGCTCAGACCCTGCTGGATGACCCCATGCTTACCTGGACCCATGCACTCTCCCGTCACTCTGCACGATCCCACACTATCGGCAGGCATTCAGGCATTTAACAGGGGACCCCAGGGACGCTGCAGCTGGTGAGGAGCTGGGAAAAAGCCCCGGCTCCCAGCACTGTAACAAAAAAAAAATACAGAACATCTTCACATACGAATTCAAGAAAATAACTGAGGATATCCTGCCACAGCCTGCCCTATGTAGGCTGGGAGGATTTCGTTTTCTTTTCTTGCAGTCCCCACCTACAGCTGAGGTTAACCCACGTGTTGCTACTGTCGGTGCCCCAGAATGGAAAAGACGAGAAATACAATTTGCCTAATATTTCACTGAGCAAGCTTGGCATTGGCAGGCATTTTGGTGGTTTTTGTTCAATTTAGCCAGAACCTGCCCGGTTCTTCCAGTATGGGCTTTTTGCCAGGGTAACAGCAAAAATGATTTCTGTATTTTACTAAGCGAATGCCATTTGAATCCTCCATTCCCTTCCCCCACAATATTGCAGGTTAAGAATGTTCTGGATGTTATTTTGGAGAAACTTCCAGAAGAGTATAATTTGCAGGAGATAATGCAGAAGACCACAGAGAGAAGTCCGTATATCCTGGTCTGTTTCCAGGAATGTGAACGAATGAATATCCTCATGAATGAGATGCGCAGGTCACTGAAAGAACTGGACCTGGGACTGAAGGTCAGGCTGTGACACAGGAAGCTTAGTTTATAGCCTAAAAGTTGTCATAGCTGACAGATGTTTATGTATTTTAGGGAGAACTCACAATCTCCTCAGATATGGAAGCTCTGCAGACTGCACTTTACTATGACAGTGTTCCTGACTCTTGGACAAAGCTGGCATACCCATCCACATTTGGACTAGGCCACTGGTAAGTCCAGCTATGACGGGCGATCATACCACCAGTGTGGTATTTAAGAAAGAAAAAACGGCCGCGGTGATGAGGCCACCAGCTAGCGTCTTATTTAACACTAGCGCCGCAAATGATGCAGCATGAAGCGCTCTGGTTAAAGCTGCACACGAAAAGTGGCACTGTAGTTCAATATCCCACAGAGCACAATGGGTAGAACTGGAATGAAGTGTTTAATGCTTAGAATTAATATTACACACATTTTATTTGTATAGAACTTGCATTGTGACTTGTCAATGATTGAAACCAAGGACCTAGATGGGCTAAAATGTTTATTCTTAGTATACAGTACGTCCTGCTCCAAATCTAATACTTACACTTGGGATATACTCCGCCAGATGGCGCTGGACTGCAGAGACATCGAAAATAGGCTCCTCCCGGACCCTCAAATACCCAGGGGGCTCCCACAAATCCCCAGAATTTCTCTGCAGTCTGACTGCGAAGGACGAGAAATGGCTCTCTACTCGCAGGTGAGCGGGGCGATTAGCCTGCGGCCCTGTAGGACTATTCCCACCCGTTCCACTAGTAATATGCCTCCCAGCCTTGGCTGCGCTGGTCGGGTGAAGGTAGGCAGCACCGCTGTTAGGTGCTTAGGAGCGCTGCTCCACCGCAATCCCCCACCAAAGGGTAGGCGGTTCAGGCTTATGGTGAGCCTCTATGGGATGCCCCTCCCGCACTAGTGCCCCCTTGCCCCTGCCCATCGGTGGGCCCTGTTTAAGTGGCCGCTGTCCTCCCTCATCCTCCGTGTAGCCTTCGTGGAAAAAGAGGGGGGGTGTAAATATGTATGCTATGCATTCTGTGTTTTACACTCTTTTTCCATTCTGTTTAGTCTTGTGTCAGCTGCCGCGCTGACTTGTCTTTACTGTCTTTTTAAAATTGCAGCCACCGCGCGCTGACTTGGTTCTGCGCTTAAATACTAAAAAAAATACCATAATGTTTTATTAAATTAATGCTAAAAATTACAGATACAAAGAGACAACACATCACAAGACATTGTACAGATTAAAAAACATAAACACAAGATCGGGGGATTATCCTTATATATGACTATAATTATTGATTAATTACATCCCACTGAGGTGTTCTATAATAAAGTTAAGAGGTAGTTAGTATTATTGGGCCAAAATGGCATCTGTCTTAATGATATCATAGCACTACAGACTGACCAATCATAGTATACTGCCCCAAAGGTGACCGTATAAAGATGGAGTACACTGGGCTATCCAAAAAAAAAGGGTAGAATTAAGACATAAGTCTACTTTATTAAAAATTGTTTACAACGAAAACATGAATGTATAAGAATTCAAATTGCGTTACTATTGGCCTACAATGTTGCAGTTGGATTAATAATCCTGATGGGAAGCTTGTCCAAATGCAAAGCTTATAATCTGGATTCATAATGCATCCTGCATCCCGTGAAAAGAATAAACTGACCACAAGGTGCCACAAAAAGAGAAGAAAAGAAAAGCCCACTCTCTCTGTGATGTTATAGTTGGATGTATAATCCAATTGGAAGATTTATAGTCCAGACCCATGGGTCACCATACACATGGGGTGCGCTTGACACCACGATGTCACATTCAAAAGGAAAGAGGGATATTGTCCTCCAGATGAAGAACTTGTAGTCGGGAATCTTAGGAATCAATCTAGGATCCCTTAAATTGTGTACTTTGGTCTATTTGTGTACCCCCATGGCCAGCACCTAACTGGTGATTATACATCTCTCTTTTGTTGTATTTTGGTTCCACGCTTGGTGGCGTCATTACCTCAGGCAGCCATCATTGGCTGCTTGCACGTTCTGGCTTCGCGCTCTTCGGGGGGGGGGGCGTCTTTGACGTGCTCCGCATCATTGCTGATACCAGCCCGCTCCTCGAGGTATACCGACGCCATCTTTATCCTGCTTGGTTAGCCCATGCGCAACGGACCCCTCCCTACCTTCTACCGGCCCTGTATTAGTATATAACTTGTAGACCTTGTAAAAATAATACTCCCACTTCCCTAGCGGGTTATTGGGGTATCCGGGGTTGATATATAACGTTATTCCCTATCGGCGTATAGCGCCGATATAATCACCATATGGAGGCATCCCAGGATAATGTGACCGAGTTCCCTTCGGGACAAGACCGGCTGTGTGTAGCTTGTGGGTAGCCTCATGCTGACGCTGACAAGGCGCGGGTCTGTGTACCCTGTGCTGAGCAGGTGCTTGCATTGCAATCTGGCCTGCCAGTGGCTGCACCTCGCTTCACTTCTCCTACTCCCTCAAGCTTAAACCTCACTCCTACTGAGTTGCATACTAGTGGGGATTCTCAGCCCGATGTGTCTTCTAGACTGGCTACTGTTGAGCAGTTGATTGCTAAGTCCTTAGCGCGTAAGGCCCCTGCTAAGGAGCGGCACTTGACGCCTAATGTCACTGTTTTCCCTATGGGAACTGAGGAGTTTTGGAATCTTTGTGGCTATACCCCGTCTGATGAAGGGGAGCTCTTTTCTGATTCAGGCTCATCTGATGAGAGACCAAGGGGTCATGACGATTCTGGCTCTGACCCCTGGGCCCCGGATGACACTGACAGATTATTGACCCAGATTTTTGAGGTTCTGTCCATCTCTCTCCCTGTTGAGGCTCCCAGGCAAAGAGGGGAGCTTTTCCATACAGCAAAATCAGGTTTGGAATTTCCCGAGCAGGCACATTTCCATAACCTTGTGCTCAAGGAATGGGAGCGCCCCAGTAAACTTCCCGGGGTTCCAAAAAGTTGGGATAGGAAGTATCCCTTTCCTGCTGAGGTGGTTAAATGTTGGTCATTCCCCCCCCCCCCGAAGGTGGATGCCCCAATCCTAGGGCTATCTAACACCTCTGTCATGCATTCCCCTGACTCTACTACCCTGCGGGATGCTGAGGACCGGCGCATTGACCAGCTGGCATCCTACGCCTTTGCATGTGCGGGGACGGCGGTGCCTCTGCCATTTCTGCTGTGGCCACTAGAACCCTTATCAGAAATATACTTGATAGTGCCCCTGATGATTTGCCTCCAACTCAGTACTCTGAAGGGTCAGGTTTCTGCCCTGGCTATTTTCTTCCAGAAATCCTTTGCTCAGCACCCTCTGATCAGGACTTTTTTCCAGGGGGTCACTCATGTGCGCCCCCCACGTAAGCCTATGGTGCCTGTTGAGATCTGAACTTGGTTCTGTCTGCCTTGCAGGGTGCTCCCTTTGAACCTGTGCAGGATGCTGCCTTGGCCATTCTTACGCTCAATGTTGTATTTCTGGTGGCTATGACTTCTGTCAGGCGTGTCTGAGTTGGCGGCGCTTTCCATTCAGCCCCCCTACTATGAGAGACACCAGGACAAGGTGGTGTTTCGTTTCAAACCTGACTTTCTGCCTAAGGTAGTGTCTGCTTTTCATTTGAATCAGGATATTGTTCTTCCTTCCTTGTGCCCTAATCCTAGAAATGCGAAGGAGAGGGTTTTGCACTCTTTGGATGTGGTTAGGTGTCTGAAGTACTATCTGGTGGCTACTGCACCTTTCAGGAAAACTGATGCTCTTTTTGTGGTCCCTTCTGGTCCTAGGAAGGGTTTGGCTCTTGCCAAGTCTACTATCAGCAAGTGGATTCGTCAGGCTGTGATTCAGGCCTACTCTGCTAAGGGGAAGGATCCTCCCTTCCGCCTTACTGCTCATTCTACTCGTGCTATTGGTGCCTCTTGGGCTTTTCAGCACCAGGCTTCTGTTGAACAAGTTTGCAAGGCCGCTACTTGGTCTTCTGTTCATACCTTTTCAAAGTTTTACAAGGTTGATGTTAGGGCCTTAGCTGATGCTGCTTTTGGCCAAAAGGTTCTGCAGGCGGCAGTGGTTTAAACTGTCTGCTGCTGATTTTTATTGTGGATCCCACCCTACTTTATGGACACTGCTATTGGATGTCCCAAGTGTAAGTATTAGATTTGGAGCAGGACGTACTGTATACTAAGAATAATACAATTCTGTGATTACTCACCTGTAGAATTGGTATTATGAGTATACAGTACGTCCTGCTCCAACCCACCCTTGGTTTGCATTTTCTTGGATCGCCTGTATGGTGATTGTAATCATTGTTATAGTTGATAGTTTGGATTGTGTAATTCTCCCGGCTTCTCATTAACTGCTTTTCAATGCTGGGGATTTGTGGGAGGTCCCTGGGTATTTGAGGGGCCGGGAGGAGCCTATTTTCGATGTCTCTGCAGTCCAGCGCCATCTGGCAGAGTATATCCCATGTGTAAGTATTAGATTTGGAGCAGGACGTACTGTATACTCATAATACCAATTCTACAGGTGAGTAATCACAGAATTGTATTTTTTTTTGGATGATAGTAATAATACAATTCTGTGAAACTCACCTGTAGAATTGTTTTTGTATACATCCAGTTCAGGTCGTCCCAATATCCTTACGACTGGGTGTTCGCCCCTAGGGGGCACTTGACTGCAAGATCAAAGATGTAGCTCCTCCCACCCCCTATAAAGGCAGCTGTCCCTCTATTATTCCCCAGTGGTTAAAAAGCAGTAATCAACAAAGAGGACAGGCCGGGAGGCCTAAGAAACCATTTTACTTCACATAGCTTCAGCTTGTACTCTCTCTAAGCAAAAGGTTAGAACAAAAACAGTGTCCTATGAAAAGAAAATGGTTGATCACCATAACGGGCAAACAGGACATAATGAACACAAGGGCGGGGTGGGGCAACTTGGACTGGATGTATCCAAAAACAATTCTACAGGTGAGTTTCACCGAATTGTTTCCACCTTATCCCTATGCAGCTCAAAGTAGGGTGGTTTCATACAAAGCGTGTCCAACTCTGATACACAACGTACCGAGGTGATCGCTACCAAAAAGACCACTTTGAGAGTCAACATAGACAACGCAGCATCGCACAATGGCTCGAAGGGAGGACACTGAAAAGCAGATAGTACTAAATTCAAGTCCCACACCGGTAATACTGACTTGCGTGGTGGCCGGACATGGGTAACTCCCTGGAAAAAAGTCTTTGTCAACCTATGGTTGGCAATGGATCTCTGGAAAAAGATGGCTAGGGCCGAGACCTGAACCTTGATGGGGGCTTAGCTGGAGACCCAAGTCTGAGCCGTGTTGTAAAAACTCCAGAATCCTAGAAATCGAAAATATGCGGCAAGGAAGACTCTTGGTCTCGCACCAAGCGATATAGGCACGCCAAACTCTGTAGTATATCATGGAAGAAGATTTCTTCCGTGCCTGATTTATTGTCCAGGCCGTCAAAGCCAGCGTCTGTAAATTGGGGTGCCGCGGCGACCCCTGTGTGAGAAGCCCTGAGTCATCGGGCATGATGTAGTGATCTATTGACATCTGGACTATGTCTGCAAACCAACTCCTTCTCGGCCAGCGAGGAGCCACCAGGATGGCTGGTACCCCTTCCTGGGCTATCTTGCGCAGCACTCTGCCCAGGAGTGGCAGAGGATCTCTTGAGAGGGAGACGAACCTTGGAAGCTTGTGATTGTGTCTGGACGCAAACAGATCCACGTCTGGCTGGCCCCAGCGGAGACACAGAGCGTGGAAAGTCTCGCTGCTGAGGGACCATTCCTCCAGGCGCGAGGCACTCCTGCTCAGGGAGTCTGCCTCCTGGTTTCCACCCCGGGGATGTAGACCACCGAGATGCAGAGGACATTCTCCTCTGCCCAAGTCAGTATCTGGGTTACCTCCTTGAGGGATCTCTTGCTCCGAGTCCCGCCCTGATGGTTGATGTAGGCGACAGCAGTCTGATTGTCCGAGGGAACCTGGATCGCACGACCTCTTAAAAGGGGAGTCAAGCATAGAAGCACCAACCAGATCGCTCTCAGCTCCAAGAGATTTATGGGTAGGCGGATCTTCTGGGTCTGCCAAACACCTCCCCATCCCGTCAAACTGGCATCCGTGGTGACTATCTCCCAATGGGGAGTCAGAAAGGACTTGCCCACCAACAGGTTCTGGGAGTCCAACCACCACAAGAGGGACTGCCTGGCCAGGGGGGGCAGTGAAAAGCCTTGTTCCAGGGACTCCTGAGTCTGATTCCAGCCGGTCAGCAGGTTCAATTGAAGAGGTCGCATGTGAAATTGGGCGAAGGGCACTACCTCGAAGCATGACACCAATTAGGCCCACCAATCTCATCCCCAGACGTACCGACGGCTGCTGACTAGACAGCAAGGCCTGCACCTGCGTCTGGAGACCCAAAACCTTCTGCTGTGGCAGAAAAACCTTGACCTGAGCAGTGTCTATCGTCATTCCCAGGAAGGATCTCACTGTTGAGGGAGTGACAAAGGACTTGAGTTAATTGATTACCCAGCCGAAGGCCTCCAGGGTTGTCCGAGTATTGCTCTCAGCCTGCTGAAGGGACTGGGCCGCAATCAGCAAGTCGTCCAGATAGGGTGACACACAAATACCCTGACTCCTCAGGATAGCCATGACGCCCGCCAGCACCTTGGTAAACACTCCGGGGGCAGAAGATATCCCAAATGGAAGTGCTACAAACTGGTAATGCTGATCCTCCAGAGCAAACCTCGGGAACTTCTGATGTCCCTGGAAAATCAGGATGTGCAGATAAGCATCCCTGATGTCTACCGTGGTCATGAAGTCGCCGGGCCGAAGCAATTTCACCGCTGACCGCAACGTTTCCATGCAGAAATGTCTGACTCTTACAAACCTGTTGAGACCCTTCAGGTCCAGGATTGGTCTTAGGGTTTCGTCCTTCTTGGGAACCGTGAACAGGAGTAAAATCTCAGACCCTGTTCCTGCCGGGGTACAGGGCAAATCACACCTATCCGCAGGAGGTGTTGCACAGCCGTTCTCAAAGCTTGAGCCTTTAGCGGGTTCCGGGATATCCATGAACGGAGGAATTTTGTGGGTGGCCTGGCTGCCAGCTCTATCTTGTAACCAGAGGAAACTACCTCCTGAATCCACAGAGATGTGACGTCTCCAGATCTGAGCAAACAGAAGAAGCAATCCCCCCACCCTCATACCTGAGAGGGCTTGACAGGGGGCTTGGACTTAGCTCCCTATGAGGGGTTGGGTCAGCCGTGGGACCTACCTCTGCCCCAGGTATCTCTGCGGGCACCTGGAAATGAAGAACATCTTCCTCCTCTAAAGGAACGATAGGAAGAGGGGTTCCGAAAGAACCGAGCAGGCTTCCTTCTCTGAGGGAGTCTACCATCCTTGACCAGAAGGTCCAGACGCTCTCCAAAGAGCCTGCTCCCCACAAAAGGGAGACTTGTGAGAGACTTCTTGGCAGCCACATCACCCGACCACTGCCGCAGCCAGAGCGAACGGCGCAGAGCAACAAGCAATGGCGAAATCCTGGCACCAAGCCGGACCACATCATCCATGGCAGTAACTACAAAGCCAATGAAATCCAAGCAAGCCTTGAGTTCCTTATACTCCTCAGCCCGCTTGCGAGCCTTGGCTCTAGCCACAAGGTGTCTCACCTTTCTCCTGTTGGCTAGTGAGACAATTGCCGAGGCGCACACAGGACGAAAGAGGGCACCAGCAAAGGTGAACGCATGGCAGACCAGCTAATCCATGCGCTTGTCTGCAGAGTCACATAAAGAAGCATTGTCAGGTGACGGCATAACAGTAGTGTTGGACAAGCCTGACATGGAAGGATCCACCTCGGGAGGGTGAGACCATAACCGAACCAACTCATCAGGGAAGGGATACCGCCTATCCAGGCTCTTAGGGACCGACGGCAACTTGTTAGGCTTTTCCCATTCCTTAACGATCATGTTAGAAAAGTGAGGCTGCTCCGGGAAGACCCGCCTTTGCCTCTCAGGCCTAAACAAATCACCCTGCTTCCTCTTAGCTGCTCTGGGAGGAACAATGTGTGGTGTATCAAACACGGAGGAGAGCAATTTCTCCGTATCATCCGGGAGCCAAGAATCCTCGTCCGAGGAGGAACCAGAAATACTGTCATCGCCAGCAGAATATTCCACCGTGGAGCGTGAATTATCTGGCAACTTACCTTCCTCCGCAGAGCCCAAGCCATCAAAAAGATCATCATCATCATCCGAGTAAATCGGCTCCAGATGCCGCTTCCTACTCGAGGCTTTCTTAGGGGCCATCAACGAGATCTGCCTCTCGAGACTGGCCAGCCTATGCCCAACGTCAGTATGAGACCCCTTGCTGGCTCCCCCTTCGGGGCTGAATGCAGCAGTGGAGGGTCCGGAGAGGCCGATGGTAATACAGGACTAGGGTCAGGGACGACCACCCGCTCATGTTCCAAAATAATGCCTGTGGCGCATGTGGTACAAACAGTGCTGAATCCGCCCAGAGATTCCTTCTGCACAAGGGGCAGAGCATGTCCTGCCCCCAGCTCACTATCCCCTGATGCCTCCAATATGGTGATTTAAAACAGTAAAATTCAATAAGGCTACAAGACTCTACTGGCTTAAGCCTGTAAAACGATCCCTCTTAATAAAAAGGGGGACCGGGAGGAACCACAACCCTCAACCTTCTAGACAGGAGAAGAGAAAGAGAGAGCCTTGGCATAATACAAAAGCAAAATCAATGCAGCAAAAAGAGGTACTGACAACACCGACAGTAGGGATTCCGCAGCGTCCGCAGCCAGAAGGCCCTAGATTGATCCCCAGCAACAGCAGAGTGGCAGCAGCAAGAGCAGACAGCGTGCCAGGGCCAGCCACCTTCCAGAAGGATCCTCGGGGGGTGCGGCGCAGGCATGACGTCACGTTGTGGGGAGGGAGGAATACATACAAAACAATATACATAGTGGTTCCCCTTCGGGCACACCATAAGCCTGTGGCTGGCTACCTTTTAGAATAAGGTCTGCGGCCCAGAGCCTAAGCTCTGCTGAACGCCACAGACCCCGGCGTTCACCCTACTGTCACGGATCCTGTAGCAGCCAGAGGCTGGGAGGCAGGAGTGGGTCAGAAGGGATCCATGGAAATAGAGTCCGCAGCGGCCGACAGGCTAGGAGGCCCCGCTCTGCTGCCAATATCTGAGAGAGAGTGCCAACGATCTTATGCAGCCAACTGCAAGATGAACTAATGGGGAATGATAGAAGGACAGCTGCCTTTAATCCTTGATCTTGCAGTCAAGCGCCCAACACCCTGTTGTAAGGATATTGGGACGACCTGGACTGGATGTAGGTAAAATTGATTTTAATGGCTTATTTTTCTTAACAATGTGTAATTTGGACACCAACAACTAAAGCAAAGCTTAAACGCATTGTAAAGTTTGTCCCCAGCAGTGATTTCTTGTAACTGTAAATGAAAAAACACTAATCATTGCCAGAAAAAATACAATTCTGTGATTACTCACCTGTAGAATTGATATTATGAGTATACAGTACGTCCTGCTCCAGATAAGAATCATTACTCTTGGGTATTACTCCGCCAGATGGGGCTGGACTGCAGAGTCCGCAAAATTGGCTCCTCCCGGCCCCTCAAATACCCGGGACCTCCCACAAATCCCCAGCATTGAAAAGCAGTTAACGAGAAGCTGGGAAAAAGATAACAGAATCAACCAGTAACTATAACAATGATAAAAATCACCATACAGAGGATCCTAGGATAATGCAAAACCAAGGGTGGGTTGCTCCAGATAAGAATCATTACTCTTGGGACATCCAATAGCAGTGTTCATAGGGTGGGATCCCCAAACGTAAAAACAGACAGGTCAAACCAGTGCCGCCTGCAGAACCTTGCGACCAAAAGCAGCATCAGCTAAGGCCCTAACATCAACCCATGCAGCAGGAACTCCAGGATCCTGGGAATAGAGAACACCCGACAGGGAAGAGAACCTAGACTCACACCAGTCAATGTAGGCACGCCAAACCCTATAGTAAATGGAAGAAGAAGACTTCTTTTTAGCCTTGATCATGGTATCAACAACAGAAGCAGACAACCCCTTCTCCATCAAGATGGAGGTTTCAGCAGCCAGGCCGTCAAAGCCAGAATTTGTAAATTGGGATGACATAAGTGACCCTGAGTGAGCAGGTCTGGCACCCTGGGCAGAGCGTACTGATCTACTGCCAGCTGCACCACGTCTGCGAACCACACTCTTCTTGGCCACCTGGGGGCCACCAGGATTGCTGGCACCCCCTCCTGAGCTATTTTGCGCAGAACCCTGCCCAACAGGGGGGAATGGGGGAAAGACATACAGGAGCTAGTCCTGCCATGACATTGCTATGGCATCCATGGCCAAGGCCAGAGGATCCAGGGACAGGGAGACAAAGGCCGGGAGCTTGTGATTGTGACGGGACGCAAACAGATCCACATCTGGTTGGCCCCAACGGTGACACAGAGATTGAAACACCCTGTCGCAGAGGGACCATTCTCCCAGGCGAGAGGTCCCCCTGCTCAGAGTGTCTGCCTCCAGATTCTCCACCCCCGTAATGTACACAGCTGATATGCATGGAACATTGTCCTCCGCCCAGGCCAGAATCAGAGACACCTCCTTGAGGGCCCTCTTGCTCCGGGTCCCTCCCTGATGATTGATGTAGGCAACCGCCGTCTGGTTGTCCGAGCGGACCTGAACAGGCCGGCGCCGAAGGTGTAGAGTCAAGTGAGCCAGAACCAACCTGATCGCCCTCAGTTCCAGGATGTTGATAGGCGAGTGGGCCTCCAGAAGTCCCCCAACCTGTCAGACTGGCATCCGTGGTGACCGTCTCCCAGCAGGGGGCCAGAAAGGATCTGCCCCCCAACAGATTCCTGGAGTCCAGCCACCACCAGAGGGACCGCCTGACTAGGGGGGACAGCACAAGGAGCTGGTCCAGGGATGCAGGATCCTTGTCCCATACTGACAAGAGGTGGAGTTGCAGAGGCCTCATGTGAAACTGGGCATAAGGGACCGCCTTGAAGCACGACACCATAAGGCCCACCAGCTGCATTCCCTGCCTGATGGAGGGATGAGGGCAAGATAGCAGGAAATGAACCTGGGCTAGCAGACTGTCCCCCTTCTGCTGAGGAACTAAAATCCTTGCTTGAACTGTATCCAGATTCATTCCCAGGAAAGGAGTCACAAAGGAGGGTGACGGGGAAGATTTGGGATGGTTGATCACCCAGCCAAATGACTCCAGAGTGGACACTACTAGCTGAGTATCCCGCTCTGCCTGTTAAAGGGACTGAGAAGTGATGAGAATGTCGTCCAAATAGGGCAGCACGCGAATTCTCTGAGACCTGAGCAGAGACATCACTCCTGCCAGCACCTTGGTGAACACCCTGGGAGCTGAAGTGAGACCGAAGGGCAATGCCACAAATTGGTAGTGCTGATCCTCCATAGCGAACCTGAGGAATCTTTGATGACCTGGAAAAACAGGGATATGAAGGTAAGCATCCTTGATGTCCACAGAGGTCATGAAGTCCCCTAGACGCAGGGAACTGATGGCAGAGCGCAAAGTTTCCATGCGAAAACGCCTGCACCTGACAAATCTGTTGAGGATCTTCAAATCCAGGATGGGACTGACTGACCCATCTCTTTTGGGCACGGTGAAAAGGTTGGAATAGAAACCCTTGCCCCTTTCTAGAAAGGGGACCCGAGAGATGAGCCCCAGCTCCAGAAGGCTTTGCACAGCCAGAATCAGAGCCTGAGCTGACATAGGGTCCTGAGACATCCGGGATCTGATGAATCTTGGGGGAGGGGGGGCAGGCAGCAAACTATCTTGTAACCGGAGGACACTACCTCCTGAATCCACCGGTCTGAGACATGAAGCCTCCAGACGTGAGCAAAATGCTGAAGCCGTCCCCCCACCCGGATGGGTAAGGGCACCCCTTCATGCCTGAGGGGGCTTGGGAGAAGACTTAGGTTTGGAGCCCCAGGATGAGCCAGGGCGTCCACGTCCTCTGCCCCTACCCCAGAAATCTCCTCGGGCCCCGGTAAGGGAGACCCACCTCCCCTGTCTGGCTCCACGGTAGGAGGAAGAAGAGGAGCCCTGGCCCCAAAAGGGCCGAGACTGCCGCCTGCACTGGGGTAACCTGCCTCCCTTAGCAAACAGGTCCAGGCGGTCCCCAAACAGGCGTAGTCCTTTGAAGGGGAAACCAGTGAGAGCCTTCTTGGCAGCGTTGTCAGCAGCCCACTGGCGCAGCCACACCGAGCGGCATATAGCCACCACAAGGGCAGAGGTTCTGCCACACATCCTAATGGTATCATCCAAGGCAGAGAGGACATAAGTCACAAAGACCTCACAACGAGAGAGCATTAAACTCCTCACTAGACCCATCATCAGGAGCACCATCCAGTACACTTCTCAGCAGGGTCCTAATAGCCACAGCTGTAATGGCAGAAGCACAGACCGGGCGCAGCGCCATCCCCAGGCAGGCAAAGGCATGGGACGCCAGCTGATCAATACGCCGGTCCTCACCATCCCGCAGCGTAGTAGAGTCAGGGGAAGGCATGACAGAGGTGTTGGACAACCCTAGGACCGGGGCATCCACCTCTGGAGGGGATGACTAGCGCTTCACCACATCAGCAGGAAAGGGATACCTCTTATCCCAACTCTTAGGGACACCGGGAAGTCTGCTGGGACGCTCCCATTCCTTGAGCACGAGGTTATTAAAATGGGCTTGCTCGGGAAATTCCAGGCGTGGCTTAGCAGTATGAAACAATTCCCCCTGCTGCCTGGGGGCCGCAGCCGGGGGAAAGATAGACAGCACCTCAAAAATCTGAGTCAACAGCCTATCAGTATCATCAGGAACCCAGGGGTCCGAGCCAGAATCATCATGACCCCTGGGCCTCTCATCAGAAGACTCAGAGACAGAGAATAATTCCCCTTCTTCCAAGGGGGTATAACCAGACAGTTCCAAAAACTCATTAGCCTCCATAGGGAACAGAGTGACATCAGGCGTCAAGTGCCGCTTTTTAGCAGAGGCCTTACGTGCCAGGGTATTAGCCAGCAACTTCTCAACACTAGCCAATCTGGAAGACACATCAGGTTGAGAATCCCCACTGGTATGCAACTCAATAGGAGTCAAATTTAAGCTTGGGGGAGTAGGTGAACCCATACGGGGCGCAGGCCCAGCTACTGGTAAACCAGGCTGCAGCGCAAGCACCTGCTGGGCCCAAGGTATACAGACCCGCACATTGTCAGCACTAGTAGGGGACACCCCACAAGCTACACACAGCCGGGCTTGTCCCGAAGGAACCCCGAGCACATTATCCTGAGACGCCTCCATATGGTGATTATAGCGGCACAATAAGCCGATAGGGATTCACGCTATAAAAGCAACCCGGGATGCCCCAATAGCCCGCTAGGGAAGTGGGAGTAATTTACACACTAGGCCTCACAAGTTTAATAATTAAATAGAGGGAGAAGAGCCGGGAGAAACCAATAGAGCTCGACCCGTCTGAAAGACATAAGCGAAGAGAACCCCATAAGTGACATGTAAAATTATATAGGGTAAATAAAGCCGCCCGCGAGGGCACTCACGGACCGCAGTAGGTAGATGCCAGTCACGCAGCAGCCGAATCCAGCGTAAAATGGCGCCGGGTATACCTCGAGGTGCGGGCCGTGGAGACGGTGACGCGGAACGCGCCAACCGCGGGCCCCGCCCCCCCCCCCCCCCCCCCGAAGAGCGTGAAGCAGCACACGTGACAAGCAGCCAGTTACCGCACAACAGCGCCTGAGGTAATGCCGCCGCCAACCGTGGAGCCCAAGAAGGCATTTTCAAAACGCAACCAAGTCAGCGCGGAGACTGACACCGAAAGAAGCACACAACACAGTGAAAACACCAAGGCATATAGACACACGCACCCCCCCCCCCCCATTAATAATGGAACGGGTGGGAATAGTCCTACAGGGCCGCAGGCTAATAGCCCCGCTCACCTGCGAGAAGAGAGAGCCATCTTCTTGTCCTTCGCAGTCCAGACTGCAGAGAAGATCTGGGGATTTGTGGGAGGTCCTGGGTAATTGAGGGGCTGGGAGGAGCCAATTTCGCGGTCTCTGCAGTCCAGTGCCATCTGGCGGAGTAATACCCAAGAGTAATGATTCTTATCTGGAGCAGGACGTACTGTATACTAAGAATATACAGTGCCAAATATTTCAAGGAGTATAAAGTGGTGCTCACTGGTGCTGGGATAATCATCCGACGGGTCCAGCACTGACATAAGCTGGCCAATACCTAAGTACAACAATCAAAGCTAATTAGTAGCGTTCGGTACAACGCCTGCTAGCGCCAATTTAGTTTACAGCACCAGATAAGACGGGAATGCTGGCGCTTCAAAGCTGGCGCTATAGCCACAAAAATGATGCTAAAAGGCACACATCCTAAATAAAGCCCTTAGTATTATCCCTAATGGTCACCATTTTTGCCACCAAATTGATTGCTATTTACATAAAATGGTGTCAGAATCCTATAACTAAATCCGGCCACTTTTACAACCTTGGCCTCATTCTGTAAGCTAAACTAATACAAGATCAGGGCATATACAGCCATTGAAAGACCACCCATTTTCGGGCAGCAGGGAGAAAGCAGAGCCCAAGAACATGGTTGTGTAGGGACCCAGCAGTGGAGGAGAGGTGGACATCGCGGAAGTTGGGGATGCCAGAATGTAATTGTTCCTCAGCAATCACATGGGTCTGCGACTGGCTGCCAGACTGGGAACCAGTCCAGGAAGGGCTGAGCCCTGCAAAGGCTGTGGGGGTGGTTAGAACCAAGAATCGAACCGCTGGCAGTCTGGGACTATTTTCCCTATTTCGGGTGGTGGTTTAACGGTGACGCATGTGCTGCATCAGAACAGCCATCGTAGAAACCAAGGAGGAGACACCCAATCCCACTATGACATCTGCACACAGAAGCAAGAAACATATTAGGCTGGGGCTGGTTAGAGTCTCACTGGTGAGAAGCTGGGGGGCATCCCGGTGCAAAAACAAGAAATCTTACCTTTCATAGCAATCTCCTGGTGAAGCCGATCCCCAATTTGGAACTAGGTGGTCAATTTGGGTTTGCCATCACTGTCATAGATAAAGTTATTACGCTGACATAAATCACTTGTAACGTAGAGTTTTGTTTGAATGTATTTATGTAAGTCGATATAGTAATATTTTATTTGTCATTGTGTGTAATAGGATTAGTGACATTCTGCTACGCTGCCGTGAACTAGATATGTGGACACAAGATTTGGTATTGCCATCAGTGGTTTGGCTTTCTGGATTCTTTAACCCCCAATCCTTCTTAACAGGTGAGACTCCTTACAATTGTTTCTTTTAATCCGACAGCTTACTATAGAATTCGCTGCTGCAAAGTGTATGTGGTTTTACAGGGCAACTGCATGGGAGCGGCAGTTTTGCTACACACCTGAGATCCCTGCTTGCACATGAGCATAAGTGCTCTGCTGACATTCTGCCCCTGCCAGCACACAGACACACTACAGCTGCCCCCCCCCCCCTCCCATATTAAAGTGTACCTATCGCCAGGATTTTAACTATCCTGCTGATTCCTGCTTGTCTCCCAAGTTGGGATGCCCCATTGTGTGAAACTCCTCGGAGTTTGGGCATGGGGCGCAGGATCTGCCGCATCCCCATTTTCTGCAAGTAGCACTCCCCACACCCAGCCTATCTGAATGCAGTGGTTGTGGGGAGTCTAGACAGTGGGGCATTCTGAATCACCATGCCCCTGAGGCACCAAGTCAGCTGGCCCTGGCAGTGATTCAGTCTTGGTACTATCCTGCTATCGGTCAACTGGATTCTAGCACAGTAACAAAAAAAAACAAAAAAAAAAACAGGAATAGCACTAGGGAATTGTTTTTGGAAGTTATTAATAAAGGAAATTACAATAATTGTTTCCTTTATTTAGCGATTATGCAAAGCATGGCTCGAAAGAATGAGTGGCCACTGGATAAGATGTGCCTTACCATTGACGTGACGAAGAAACTAAAGGATGACTTTGGCCACCCACCTCGGGAGGGAGCTTATATACATGGGCTGTTTATGGAAGGTAAGATATTTACATTATACCTCAATGTTATGCTAAAGCAGAGGGATGCGTTTGTAAGAAATTCAGATAACAAGTGGGTTACATTTTCAGACAAAAAAAAAAAAATACTCACCTTTTCTACCCATTTGGGATGCCCCGGGGAAAGGCCAGCAGCAGCCACGCTGGGTTTTGTCTTGATTTAAAGAGGAACTTTAACCAAAGCCTAGAAGTGTCACGGATACTACTTTGGGCCATGATGTCTGGCTCAGGCTGGCTATCCTAAAGACAAACAAAACCCAGAATTTTCACTGTCCTGAGTTTTGTTCCTCCGTAAAGCAGCGTCCTGATTTTGGGTACCGGTGTGAAACCATTGGATTCACTGGTAATTTTTGCCTGGGCAAACCCAGGGGTTTCACACAGCAAGGCATCCCCAATCAGGATGCTCCGTTGCTGAGGAACAAAACCCAGCATAGTGAAAATTCTGTGTATTCTAAGCAGACAGCACGTCCTACTCCAGACATAGTCCTTACATGTGGGTATACCTCCGCCTTCAGCGCCGTGCACTGCAGAACATGAAGAAAACAAGCTCCTCCCGGCCCTACATATACCGGAGGACCTCCCACAAATCCCCAGATTTCTCTGCAGTGCTTGAACTGCGAAGACATGAAGTATCACGCTCTCGCAGGCGAGTGGGGCTTACAGCCCGAGGCCCTGCGGGACTATTTCCACCCGTCCTCGTTGTGAACTAATGCCTCCCAGCCTGGGCTGCGTTGGGTCGGGTGAAGGTAGGCAGCACCTAGTGTGCTTATGGAGCCAGACTCCACCGCAATCCCCCTCCATAGGGTAGGCGGTTAAGGCGTATGGTGAGCCTTCTATTGGATGCCCCTCCCGCACTAGTGCCCCTCGCCCGGTGTAGCGGTGAACCCAGTATATTGGATCACCTTCCTCCCTAGATTTCCCCGTTAGTGGGGGAAAAAAGAAGGGGGGGGGGGGTCGTGTGTACGTCGGCTAATCCTTGCCCTAATCACACTAGTCAACCATTGTCTTATTTGGTCCTTGGAGTCAGAGCTGCGCTTCACTCTCAGCCTTTTGCTTTCCTACTGCGCTTTCATGTATTACTCGGCGCGTGCTTCAGTTTTATTCAATTGACGCTTGGCGTTCTATCACTGTATTCACCCTGTCAGATCTCTCTGAGGTGATGTCTCCCTGACAACATCTGTCGCTTCTGATTGGCTGCGCGCTTTCGAGCTTCGCGCTCTCTGGAGGGGGGGGGCGTGGTTCGGTTTGGCGTGCTCCGCGTCATCGTCCGCTCTGGCCCACCCTTCGAGGTTCGCTTGGCGCCATTTCCTTCTCACATGCGCATGGTGAAGACGGTCCTCCCCTCGCTGTTCTGTAAATGCCCTCATGGGCGATCCCTTCCTAGCTTTGACTTCTTCTCGCTTGGCTCTGACATCCCTGTTCCCCTTGTGTCTGTCAGACCGCGGACTTCGGTGGCTTCTCCCGGCCCGCCGTAGAGTCCGGTCCAGAACCTTTTAACAAATCACTCCCACTTCCCAGCGGGTGTTGGGGCATCCAGGATTGCTTTACAGCGTCAATCCCTACTGGCATATTGAATATAATAATCACCATATGGAGGCATCTCAGGATATCGTGAACGGGGTTCCTTCGGGACAAGCCCGTCTGTGTGAAGCTTGTGGGGTCACACCTAGCAGTGGTGACAATGCACGGGTCTGCGTCCCTTGTGCCCAGCATGCGCTAGCTGGCCTACCCACCTCTTCCGAGGCTGGGCCCGCGCCTCGCCTTGTTTCTCCTACTCCCCCAAGCCTGAGTCTCACCCCCAATACTAGCGGGGACTCTCATGCTGACTTTGCCGCTAGACTGGCTAGCGTGGAAAGTTTAGTCGCTGGCTCCTTGGCGCGCAAGGCTACCGCTAAAAAGCGCCACCTGAATCCTGAAGCCACTATTCTCCCTGTAGAATCTGATGATTTACATTTGTCTTACGCACACTCCCCCTCAGAGGAAGGGGAACTGTTTTCTGACTCGGGGTCCTACGACGATGAGTTCAGGAGTCAGGATGAATCTGGTTCTGATCTTTGGTCCCAGGATGACGTTGATAGATTGCTGGCCCAGATCTTTGATGTGTTATCTCTCTCTCCCCCGCCTGCGGCTCCTCGGCAAAGAGGTGATCTGTTCCATACCGCTAAGGTGCGGTTGGAATTCCCAGAACAAACTCATTTTAATAATCTAGTCTTAAAGGAGTGGGAACATCCCAGCAAACTCCAGGGGGTTCCTAAGACTGTGGATAAGAAGTATCCATTCCCTGCTGACCTGATCAAGTGTTGGACTTCGCCGCCCGAAGTCGATGCCCCGATCCTGGGTCTGTCCAATACCTCTATTATGCACTCCCCTGACACTACTACGCTGCGGGATCTGGAGGATCGGCGGGTTGATCAATTGGCATGTCATGCCTTTGCATTTGGGGGAGCCTCGCTCTGCCCGGTTTGCGCCTTAGCCATCACGGTGGTGGCGCTCAGGACTGTGGTTAAGACTGCTCTTGAAGGGGCGGATGACTTGCCATCCGATGCCGCCAATGCTTTGGTTACCTGTGAGACTTTTATCAATTATATCCTGTCTGCATCGGACGATGCTATCAAGCTGAGTGCTAGATCCTCTGCTCTGGTGGTAGCCATACGCCGTGCGGTCTGGTTACGCCAGTGGGCAGCTGACAGTGTCGCCAAGAAGGCTCTTACGGGGCTTCCTTTCAAAGGGCTGCGCCTGTTTGGAGAAAGGTTAGATATCTTTGCTAAAGGGGGCAAGCTGCCCCAGCGCAAGCGTCAGATTCGGCCCTTTCGTGGCCCAAGCTGCCACTCGACCCCCTACCGTGGGGCTAAACAGGGAAGAGGGATGTCCTTCGCCGGAGCTCGCACAGATTCCTGGAACAAGAACAGAGGACGCCGCCCCAGCTCTTCCTGGGGCCAAAGCCCCTCCCAAGACCCCCCAGGCATGAAGGGGCGCCCTCGCCCGTCAGGGTGGGGACGTCTACAGCATTTTCAGCCACGTCACAGACCTGTGGATTCAGGAGGTAGTGTCCTCCGGTTACAAGATAGAGTTTGCTGTACTGCCCCCTACCAGGTTCGTCGGGTCCCGAATCCCACAGGATCCTGCCTCAGCTCAAGTCTTGACGCTAGCGGTGCAGGACCTTCTAGACCTCGGGGTCATTTGCAAGGTCCCCTTAAAAGACAGGGGCGTGGGGTTTTATTCCAACCTGTTCACGGTGCCCAAGAAGGACGGGTCAGTCAGACCCATTCTGGACTTAAAAATCTTAAACAGATTTGTCAGAAACAGGCATTTTCATATGGAAACTCTGCGCTTGGCCATTGCCTCGCTGTGCCCAGGGGACTTCATGACATCTGTGGACATCAAGGATGCTTACCTGCACGTTCCAGTGTTCCCAGGGCATCAAAGCGTCCTCAGATTTGCACTGCTGGATCAGCATTACCAGTTTGTGGCTCTGCCATTCGGACTTACGTCAGCCCCCAGGGTATTCACCAAGGTGCTGGCAGGAGTAATGTCTCTGTTGAGAATAAAAGGCATACGAGTGTTGCCCTACCTGGGCGATATACTCATCTCATCCCAGTCTCTGCAGCAGGCAGAGCTGGACACGCGGTTGGTGGTGACCACCCTGGAGTCCTTCGGCTGGGTGATCAATTACCAAAGTCCTCTCTGTCCCCCTCCTCATTGACACCGTTTCTGGGGATGATTCAGGATTCAGTTCAGTCAAGGATATTCCTTCCTCCACAGAAGGTGGAAGCTCTGACAACGCAGGTGAGGTCCCTGCTCTCGAGCCCTCATCCCTCTATCAGGCAGGGAATGCAGTTGGTGGGCTCGATGGTGGCAAGCTTCGAGGCGGTGCCCTTTGCACAATTCCATCGTCCTTGGACGAGATCTGGGTGCTTCCCCCCTCGGTCAGACAATCCCTGGCGTGGTGGCTGGACCACGGGAACTTGACATGGGGCAGATCCTTCCTGGCTCCCTCCTGGGAGACGGTCACAACGGATGCCAGTCTCTCGGGCTGGGGGGGGATTCTGGAAGTCCCTGCGTTTCCAGGGGAGGTGGGGCCCTCAGGAGGCCCATCTACCCATCAATGTCCTGGAACTCAGGGCGGTCAGGTTGGTGCTGGAACAATTGACCCAGCACCTGAAGGGTCTGGCGATTCAGGTACGCTCAGACAACAGGACGGCGGTGGCCTACATCAATCATCAGGGAGGAACCCGGGGCAAGGGTGCTCTCCAGGAGGTGTCTCTGATTCTAACATGGGCAGAGACCAATGTTCAATGCACCCCGGCTGTTTACATCCTGGGGGCGGAAAATCTGCTAGCAGATGCCCTGAGCAGGGGGTCGTCCCGTCAGGGGGAGTGGTCCCTCTCCAACTCTGTATTTCAGTCCCTGTGTCACCGTTGGGGTGTCCCAGACGTGGATCTGTTTGCGTCCCGTCACAATCACAAGCTACCGAGCTTTGTATCCCTGTCTCAGGATCCTCTGGCTCTGGCCACGGATGCCCTGTCAATGTCTTGGAAGGAGTTTTGGCTCCTGTATGCGTTTCCACCCCTTCCCCTTCTGGGCAGAGTGCTACGCAAGATCGCTCTGGAAGGGGTACCCACTATTCTGGTGGCCAAGAAGAGTGTGGTTCGCAGACGTGGTTCAAATGGCAGTAGATCAGTATGATCTACCAAGGATTCCAGACCTCCTAACTCAGGGGTCTCTACGCCATCCCAATTTACTAACTCTGGCTTTGACGGCTTGGCTATTGAGACCACCATTTTAAAGGAAAAGGGTTTGTCCGCTTCTGTAGTGGCTACCATGGTCCAAGCCAGGAAGAAGACCTCTTCTGCCATATATTATAGGGTATGGCATGCCTACATTGACTGGTGTGAATCCAGGTCTCTTCCCTGCCGGGAATTCTTAGTCTCCAGGGTGCTGGAGTTTTTACAACATGGTCTAGACTTAGGTCTGAAGCTTAGTACTTTGAAGGGCCAGGTTTCGGCCCTGTCTATCTTCTTTCAGAAGACCTTTGCCCAGCACTCTCTTATCAAGACTTTCTTTCAGGGGGTCACTCATGTGCGCCCCTCTCGGAAACCTATGGTTCATGTTTGGGATCTGAATTTGGTTTTGTCGGCCCTGCAAGGTCCTCCCTTTGAGCCTATTCATGAAGCAGCTCTTGCTGTTCTCACGCTCAAGGTCGTCTTTCTGGTAGCCATTACCTCGGTTAGACGTGTGTCTGAGTTGGCTGCCTTGTCTATTCAGCCTCCCTACTTTGAGAGACACCGGGATAAGGTGGTGTTTCGCTTCAAGCCAGACTTTCTGCCTAAGGTTGTGTCTGCATTTCATTTGAATCAAGATATTGTACTTCCTTCCTTGTGCCCTAATCCTAGTAACCCTACATTCCCTGGATGTGGTTAGGTGTGTCAAGTCTTACCTGGTTATCACTCAGGCATTTAGAAAGACGGATGCTCTCTTCGTTGTGCCTCACGGGCCCAGGAAAGGTTTGGCTCCCGCCAAGTCTACCATCAGTAAATGAATTTGTCAGGCTGTGGTTCAAGCCTATACTTCTAAGGGGAAGACTCCTCCCTTTCGTCTTACTGCTCATTCTACTAGAGCTGTTGGGGCTTCTTGGGCTTTTCAGCACCAGGCCTCTGTGGAGCAAGTTTGCAAGGCCGCTACTTGGTCTTCCGTTCATACCTTTACTAAGTTTTACAAGGTTGATGTTAAGGCCTCAGCTGCGTTTGGCCGCAAGGTTCTGCAGGCCGTAGTTGTTTAAACGGCTTGCTGTTGCCTTCTGTTGGGGATCCCACCCTTCCTTACGGACAGTGCTATTGGATGTCCCACATGTAAGGACTATGTCTGGAGCAGGACGTGCTGTCTGCTTAGAATAATACAACTCTGTGAAGTACTCACCTGTAGAGTTGGTATTATATGCAGACAGCACGTCCTGCTCCACCCCACCCTGGTTTCACTTTGTTCTGGATCCCCTGTTTGGCGATTGTTATACTTGATATTTTGTTTTGCCAGTTTTGGGTGGTTGTTTCTCCTGGCCTCTCTTTCTCACTGCTTTTTAATGCTGGGGATTTGTGGGAGGTCCTCCGGTATATGTAGGGCTGGGAGGAGCTTGTTTTCTTCATGTTCTGCAGTGCACGGCGCTGAAGGCGGAGGTATACCCACATGTAAGGACTATGTCTGAAGCAGGACGTGCTGTCTGCATATAATACCAACTCTACAGGTGAGTACTTCACAGAGTTGTATTTTTGTTCCTCTTATAAGATAGCCAGCCTGAGCCAGGCAGCCCTAAAGTATGACCCAAGTGTCCGTGTCATTTCCAGGCTTCTGCAGCCCAAATTGCCACATATAGGCCAGTAATGTATGTAAAGAGGACCTAAAGTGAAATAATTCTCCCTCCTCTCTCCTGGAGGTGACATGGACACTACTGACTGCCTTGCTTGGAAAGAAAACCCAGGATATTCATTATCCTGGATTTTGTTCCTCACCAATGGAGCATCCAGATTTGGGAGGTCTCTGGTAGTTTTTATCTGAGCAAACACAGGTGTTTCACATAACATGAGAAAAAAACCAGGACAGTAAAAATCCTGGGTTTTGTTCTTTTTTATTGTATAGGATATTACAAAATATATGTATAAATGAATAAACATATGTGTGGATTGGTGAAGTGCACCTATCACCACCACTGAATCAGTGAGCTTATTGCCCGACTTCTGCTGAACAGAAGGGCACCAGTATAACACAAGGCAATCATCTATTGTGTCATACTGTAAGTCTTGGGCACAAAATGAGATTTAGGCCTCTATATTTCTGCATGTCCACAAAGGCCTCCGCAGCTGCTCTGGTTTAACTTGTACTTGACATCCATAATCATCCACCACACAACAGCAGCATAAAGGAGCAATAACCGCCCCCTTGCATTAGTCACATAAGTCCAAACACAGGGAGTCTATCTTGTAAGCCAGCAAGGTGTATCAAAATAGCAATAAACCCGCTACAGAGAACAAAAATTACAATTCTGTGATTACTCACCTGTAGAATTGGTATTATACGTATAAAGCACGTCCTGCTCCAGAGATAATTCCTTACGTTTGGGTAATACATCCACAAGATGGCGCTGGACTGCAGAGACAGCAAAAAAGTGGCTCCTCCCAGCCCCTTATATCCAAGGACCTCCCATAAATTTCCCAGTATTGACAAGCAGTTAGCAAGAAGCCGGGAGACTAATAACCATAATCAAACAATTTTAACCATGATAACAATCACCATACAGAGGTACTAAGAATAATGATAACAAGGGCGGGGTGGAGCAGGACCTGCTGTATACGTATAATACCAATTCTACAGGTGAGTAATCACAGAATTGTATTATTCTAAGTATACAGCACGTCCTGCTCCAGAGATAATTCCTTACGTTTGGGACATCCAATAGCAGTGTCCGTAAGGTAGGGTAGGATCCCCAAAAGCAACAACATGCAGATTACACCACTGCCGCCTGCAGAACTTTGCAGCCAAAAGCAGCATCAGCTGAAGCCCAAACATCAACCTTAAAAAACTTAGAAAAAGTATGAACAGAAGACTGAGTAGCGGCCTTGCAAACTTGTTCAACAGAAGCCTGGTGCTGAAAACCCCAAGAGGCACCAATAGCACGAGTGGAATGAGCAGTAAGGCGGAAGGGAGGATTCTTCCCTTTAGCAGAATAGGCCTGAATCACAGCCTGATGGATCCACTTGCTGATGGTAGACTTAGCTGGAGCCAGACCCTTCTTAGTACCAGAAGGGACCACAAAAAGAGCATCAGTCTTCCTGAAGGGTTCAGTAGCCACCAAATAGAACTTCAGGTTCCTGACCACATCCAAGGAATGTAGAGCCCTCTCCTTAGGGTTACTAGGATTAGGGCACAGAGAAGACAGAACAATGTCCTGATTGAGATGAAAAGCAGACACAACTTTAGACAGAAAATCTGGTTTAAAGCGAAACACCACCTTGTCCTGGTGTCTCTCAAAGTAAGGGGGCTTAATGGAAAGCGCCGCCAACTCAGAAACACACCTAACAGAAGTGATAGCCACCAAAAAGACTACCTTAAGAGTAAGAATGGACAAAGCAACCTCATGCATAGGCTCAAAATGAGACCCCTGCAAGGCAGATAGGACCAAGTTCAAGCCCCAGACTGGTAAACATAGGCTTACGTGGGGGGTGCACATGAGTAACCCCCTGGAAAAAAAGTCTTCACTAGATGATGCTGAGCAAAATATATCTGGAAGAAAACAGCCAAGGCAGAAACATGACCTTTCAGAGTGCTGAGTTGAAGCCCCAGATCCAAACCATGTTTGAGAAATTCCAGAATCTTAGTAATAGAAAACACACGACAGGGAAGAGATTTAGCATCCCACCAGTCAATGTAGGTACGCCAACTCCTATAGTAGATGGAAGAAGAGGACTTCTTTCTAGCCCTGATCATGGTGTTAACAACAGAGGCAGGCAGCCCCTTTTCCATTAAGATGAAGGTCTCAGCAGCCAGGCCGTTAAAGCCAGCGTTTGTAAATTGGGGTAGCGTAGCTGCCCCTGAGTGAGAAGGTCTTGATCCTTGGGCAGGGCGTACCGATCTACCGCCAGCTGCACGATGTCCACACCCTTCTTGGCCAACGGGGGGCCACCAGGATTTCTGGCACCCCTTCCTGAGCTATCTTTCGCAGAACCCTGCCCAATAGGGGAAAAGGGAGAAAGACATACAGTAGCTGAAAGCCCTGCCAGGGCATCGTCAGAGCATCCGTGGCTAAGGCCAGAGGGTCCTGGGACAGAGACACAAAGACTGGAAGCTTGTGATTGTGACAAGACGCAAACAGATCCACATCTGGCTGAGCCCAACGGTGACACAGAGAGCGAAACACCCTGTCGCTGAGGGACCATTCCCCCAGAGGAGAAGTCCCCCCTGCTCAGATAGTCTGCCTCCAGATTCTCCACCCCCAATGTACATGGCTGAGATGCAGGGAATATTGTCTTCCGCCCAGGACAGGATCAGAGACACTTCCTTGAGGGCCCCCTAGCTCCGGGTCCCTCCCTGATGATTGATGTAGGCAACCGCCGTCTGGTTGTCCGAGCGAACCTGAACAGCCCGACCCCGAAGGTGCGGGGTCAAGCGGGCTAGAACCAACCTGATCGCCCTCAGTTCCAGAATGTTGATAGGGGTGTGGGCCTCCTGAGGGAGTGTTAGGGATCTCCAGAAGCCCCCCCCCCAACCTGTCAGACTGGCATCCGTGGTGACTGTCTCCCAGCAAGGGGCCAGAAAGGATCTGCCCACCAACAGGTTCCTTGAGGCCAGCCACCACGAAAGGGACTGCCTGGCTAGGGGGGACAGAACCAAAACCTGATCCAGGGACACAAGTCCCTGTCCCATACAGACAAGAGGTGGAATTGAAAAGGCCTCATGTGAAACTGAGCATAAGGAACAGGCACGAAGCAGGACACCATCAGGCCCACCAGCTGCCTTCCCTGCCCGATGGAAGGATGAGGGCAGGACAGAAGGAGCTGAGCTTGCACTTGCAGACTGTCCACCTTCTGCTGAGGAAGAAAGATCCTGGCCTGAGCTGTATCCAGATTCATGCCCAGAAATGGCTTCACCAAAGAGGGAGACAGGGAAGATTTGGAGTGGTTTATCACCCAGCCGAATGACTCCAGTGTGGACACTACCCGCTGAGTATCCAGCTCTGCCTGTTGGAAGGACGGAGAAGTGATAAGAATGTCGTCCAAATAGGGAAGAATGCGAATGCCCTGAGCTCTCAGCAGAGCCATAATGCCCGCCAGCACCTTGGTGAATACCCTGGGAGCCAAGGGCCCTGAGACCGAAGGGCAATGCCACGAACTGGTAATGCTGATCCTCCAGAGCGAACCTGAGGAATCTCTGATGACCTGGAAAGACTGGAATATAGAGGTAAGCATCCTTGATGTCCACAGAGGTCATGAAGTCCCCTGGGCGTAGTGAACTTACAGCTGAGCGCAGTCTCCATGCGAAAACGCCTGGATCTGACAAATTTGTTGAGAAGCTTTAAGTCCAGGATGGGTCTGACAGACCCATGTCTTTTGGGAACGGTGAAAAGGTTGGAATAGAAACCCTTGCCCCTTTCCCTTAAGGGCACCTGGCAGATGACCCCCAGCTCCAGGAGGTTCGGCACAGCAAGCAACAGGCCCTGAGCTGACAGGGGGTCTTGAGGCATCCGGGATCTGATGACTCTTGGGGGCGGCCAGGCTGCCAGCTTTATCTTGTAACCGGAGGACACTACCTCCTGAATCCACCGGTCTGAGACATAACGCCTCCAGACGTGAGCAAAGAGCCGAAGCCGTCCCCCCATCCGGATGGGTGAGGGCGCCCCTTCATGCCTGAGGGGGCTTGGGGGAAGACTTAGTCTTGGAACCCCAGGAGGGGCCAGGGCGGCCGCGCCCTCTTCCCCTGAAATCTCCCCGGGCCCCTGCAAATGAAGCTCCCCTTCCCATTCTGGACCCACGGTAGGAGGGAAGAAAGGAGCCTGAACCCGGAAAGGGCCGAGACTGTCTTTTGTGCCACCAACGCTTAACCACTTCAGCAGGAAAGGGATACCCATTATCCCAACTCTTAGGCACCCCAGGGAGCCTGGTAGGTCGCTCCCACTCTTTGAGCACAAAATTATTAAAGTGAGTTTGCTCAGGAAACTCCAAACGTGGCTTAGCAGTGTGAAACAACTCCCCCTGCTGCCGAGGAGCTGCGGCAGGAGGAGAGATAGAAAGTACTTCAAAAATGTGAGCCAAAAGCCTGTCAGTATCATCTAGAGCCCATGGGTCAGAGCCAGAATCAGCGTAACCCTTAGGCTGCTCATCAGATGATTCTGAATCAGAAAACAATTCCCCCTCTTCCAGGGGGGTATAGCCGGCCAGGTCAAAAAATTCCTCAGCCTCCATAGGAAAAAGGATAACGCCAGGCGCCAGATGCCGCCTCTTAGCAGTGGCCTTACGCGCCGTAGAGCCAGCAATCAGCTTCTCAATGCTAGCCACCCTGGTAGACAAATCAGGCTGAGACTCCCCACTGGTATGCACCTCACTGGGAGTCAGATGTAAGCGTGGGGGAGTAGGCGAAGCCATATGGGGCACAGGCCCAGCCACAGGTAACCGAGATTGCAGCGCAAGCACCTGCTGGGCACAGGGTACACAAACCCGCACATTGTCATCACTTGTAGGGGACACCCCACACGCCACACATAGCCGGGCTTGTCCCAAAGGAACCCCGAGCACATTATCCTGAGAAGCCTCCATATGGTGATTATCACGGCCCAACCGCCAATAGGGATTCACGCTATAAGGCCACCCGGGATGCCCCAATAGCCCGCTAGGGAAGTGGGAGGTAAAGGTAGAATAGGCCTCTAATAGAGTAAACTAAATAGAGGGGATAGGCCGGGAGAAACCACAATTAAGTTTGACCCGCCTGCAAGACATAAACAGAAAGGTCCCGTAAGCGGCATGCATACATAAGATATAAAAAAAAAAAGTCAGCCACGCAGCACGAGGAGAGCAAAAATACAATTTTGTGAATACTCACCTGTAAAATTATAAGTATGTCACACACCCCGCTTCAGATAGTCATTACACTTGGGTTATACCGACCTGTAGAGGGCGATCTTGCAGAGATGTCATGAAAAAAAGGGAGCCCCTCCTGGTCCATAAATACCTGGTACCTCCCACTCATTCCCCAGTAATAAGACAGCAGGAAACAAAGGGACCAGGAAGAGCCAAAATAACCAGTAACAGTAAGAAAGGTTCACCATATAAAGGATCCAAAATACCAAAGGGCAGGGTGAAGCGGGGTGTGTGACATACTTATAATACCCATTTTACAGGTGAGTATTCACAAAATGGTATTATTCTATGTATGTCACACACCCCGCTTCAAGACATTCATTACACTTGGGACATCCAATAGCAGTGTCCATAAAGGGCGGGGATCCAAAACAAGGCAACAATGCACAAACTTAAACCACCGCAGCTTGCAGAACTTTGCGGCCAAAAACAGCATCCACAGAGGCCTGGTGCTGGAAAGCCCAGGACGCCCCGACAGCACGAGTAGAATGAGCAGTAACACGAAAAGGGGGAATCTTCCCCTTGGCAAAATAGGCCCCAACAATGGCCTGGCGAATCCATTTACTAATGGAAGACTTGGCGGGTGCCAAACCTTTCCTAGGTCCGGAGGGCACCACGAAAAAGGCGTCACTCTTACGAAAAGAGGAAGTAGCCACCAAATAGTACTTCACACAGCGAACCACATCCAAAGAATGCAAGACCCTCTCCTTGTCATCGCTGGGCTTAGGACACAAGGAGGGTAGAACAATGTCCTGATTAAGATGAAAGGCAGAAACCACCTTAGGAAGGAAATCTGGCTTGAAGCGGAAAACAACCTTGTCCTGATGCCTCTCAAAGTACGGGGCCTGAATGGACAAAGCCGCCAACTCCGATACACGCCGAACGGAAGTGATGGCAACCAAAAAAGCAACCTTCTGAGTAAGCGTAGAAAGAGCAATATCCTGCAAAGGCTCAAAAGGAGGAGCCTGAAGAGCAGAAAGAACCAAATTCAAATCCCAAACTGGGAGCAAAGGCTTCCTAGGAGGCCGCACATGCTTAGCCCCCTGAAAAAAAGTCTTAACCAGAGGATGAAGAGCAAAAGACCTTTGAAAGAAAACCGCCAGGGCAGAAACGTGCCCTTTCAACGTACTAAGCTGCAACCCCAAGTCCAGACCATGTTGCAGAAATTCCAAAACCCTAGGGATAGAAAACACCCTGCAGGGCAAGGCCCAGACCTCACACCAATCAATATAAGACCTCCAAGTCCTATAGTAGATGGTAGAGGAAGACCTCCTAGCACTAACGAGAGTCTGAATCACAGCATCAGAAAGACCTTCCTCCTTCAGGATGGAGGCTTCAGCAGCCACGCCGTGAAAGCCAGCGTTGGTAAATTGGGGTAGAGTAGTTGACCCTGAGTAAGTAGATCCGGCAGAAGGGGCAGATCGAACTGATCCACTGCCAACCGCACCACGTCTACGAACCAAACCTGCCTTGGCCATCTTGGAGCCACCAAGATCGCTGACACACCCTCTAGAGCCAGCTTGCGCACCACCTTGCCTACCCTAGGGAATGGAGGGAACAAGTACAGAAACCCCAGATCCCTCCAGCTCAAAGGCATGGCATCCACTGCCAGAGCCAGCGGATCCCGCGAGAGAGACAGAAATGCCGGAAGCTTGTGATTGTGACGAGAGGCAAAGAGGTCCACCTCCAGAGTCCCCCACCTGTGGCAAAGTGACCGAAACACCTTGGGGCTGAGAGACCATTCCCCCCGGCGAGATGAGCACCTGCTCAGGGAGTCCGCCTCCGTGTTCTACACTCCCGGAATGTACACCGCCGAGATGCATGGGACATTGCTGTCTGCCCAAGCAAGGATCAAGGACACTTCCCTGAGGGCTCTCCTGCTGCGAGTCCCTCCCTGGTGATTGATGTAGGCGACCGCCGTCCGATTGTCCGACCGAACTTGAACCGGTAAGCACTGTAACTGATTCAAGTGGGCCAGAACCAACCTGATGGCTCTCAGCTCCAGAACATTGATGGGATTGTGAGCCTCCTGAGGCCCCCACAGTCCCTGAAACTGAAGATCCTTCCAAACCCCCCCCAACCTGACAGGCTGGCATCCGTGGTGACCGTCTCCCAACGAGGGGTCAGAAAGGATCTGCCCCTCATCAGATTGCTTGGTTCCAGCCACCACTGAAGGGAGCACCGAACTCGGGGGGACATCAGAAATGTCTGATCCAATGACAGCGGAGACCTGTCCCAGGCCGCCAAGAGATGGAGCTGGAGCTTCCTTGTGTGAAACTGAGCAAAGGGAACCGCCTCGAAAGAGGCCACCATCTCATCCCCAGCCGGATGGACGGACGAGGGAGGGACAGAAGAAGCTGAGTCAATTCCTGAATCAAAAGAACCTTGGGCCGAGGAAGGAACACCCTGGCCTGAGAAGTATCCAGAGACATTCCCAGAAACGACACCACCCTGGACGGAGAGAGGGAGGACTTGGGGTAGTTGATCACCCAGCAGAATCTCTCCAGAGTGGATACCACAGTCCTGGTATCCAGCTCCGCCCGGCTGAGAGAAGATGCCATAATGAGAAGATCGTCCAGATAAGGCACGATGCGGATACCTTGGGCTCTGAGGAGGGCCATCACCCCTGCCAGCACCTTGGTGAAAACCCTTGGAGCCGAGGTAAGGCCAAACGGAAGAGCCACAAACTGAAAGTGCCGATCTTCCACCACAAACCTGAGAAATCTCTGATGTACCAGGAAGATCGGGACATGCAGATAAGCATCCTTGATGTCTATGGACGCCATGAAGTCCTCCTGGCGAAGCGAATTTATGGCTAAACCTGTTGAGGAGCTTCAGATCCAGGATGGGATGAACGGAGCCGTCCTTCTTGGTCACCGTGAACAGATTGAAATAGAAGGAGATCTTTTACCGCCGCCCGGAGCCCTTGCGCTACCAGAGGATCCAAGGGCAACCGAGACCTGAAGAATCTAGGAGGAGGCCGGATCTCGAACTCCAGCTTGTAACCAGAAGACACCACTTCCCGGATCCTTCTGTCCGAGACCTCCTAGTTCCAGACCTGGGAGAAGTGACGCAGCCGTCCCCCCCCCCCACCCGCAAGGCTGAGGGCGCCCCCTCATTGCTGAGCCGGCTTGGCAGCGGCTTTGGGCTTAGAGCCCCAGCTGTGACCTGGACAGGCATGTCCTCTGCCCCTGTTTCAGGAATCAACTCTGGAGGAGAAGACAGTCAATCCCCTGCCAGCTCTGGCCCCACAAAAGGAAGGAGCAAAGGAAGCTGCCCCCCGAAAGGGACGATGTTGCTTCTTACGCTGAGGTAACTTACCCCCTTTTGCGACCGAATTAAATTTTTCTCCAAAGAGCCGTAACCCCAAAAAGGGGAGAGCCGTAAGCGACGTTTTGGACACAAAATCAGCCGCCCACTGGCGTAACCAAACCGACCGCCGAATAGCCACAAGCAAGGCCGAAGTTCTGCTACACATCACCATGGTGTCATCTAGGGAGCCTAGCACAAATGACAAAAACAACTCGCACCGCTTAAGGGCGGTGAACTCATCACTAGCCGGGTCAAGCCTGGAAGTAGACAACAGGTCCCTAACATCCGACCTGGAAGCCACTACTAAAAGCGGCGAAGCACAAACAGGCCGCAAGGTCGACCCAACACTGGCAAAACCATGACAAGCCATCTGGTGAATGCGTTTATTCTTAGTATACAGTACGTCCTGCTCCAGATATAATACTTACACTTGGGTTATCCTCCGCTAGATGGCGCTGCACTGCAGAGACATGCAAAACAGGCTCCTCCCGGCCCTTCAAATACCCAGGGACCTCCCACAAATCCCCAGATTTCTCTGCAGTGCTGACTGCGAAGACATGAAGTATCACTCTCTCGCAGATGAACGGGGCTATTAAAGCCTGCGGCCCCGTTGGACTACTCCCACCCGTCCTCTTCGTGATGTGCCTCCCAGCCTGGGCTGCGCTGGTCGGGTGAAGGTAGGCAGCACCACGCGTGCTCTTGGAGCCATGCTCCGCAGTCCCCCACCAGAGGGTAGGCGGTTCAGGCTGATGGTGAGCCTCTAGTGGATGCCCCTCCCGCGTTGTTGCCCCATACCCCCTGTTGCGGTGGACCCTGTTCAATGGGTCGCCATCCTTCCCTCGTTCCCCCCGTAGCTCGGAGGGAAAGAAAAGGGGGGGGTGTGGTGGTCTTAGTGTATTGATTTACACGTTATGGCCTTAGTATTGTCCTTGACTTATACACCTTGGTGTCAGAGCCGTGCCGTTTTGCCTCTTATTACTATCGGCCGGCTCAGACGCTGCGGTGTCTTCATTGGCAAACCCCTGTTTTTTTCTAAGTGTGCCATACACTCGCGTTTTCTTTTCTGCGTTGACTACTACCTCAGAGCTTCACGCTCTTCGGAGGGGGGGGGCGGGGACCTGGCTTGGCGTGCCTCGCCTCACAGGCCCGCTCTGGCCCGCCCTTCGAGGTTCGCTTGGCGCCATTTTAGATGCTCGTCACGCGCACGCGTGGTAACGGTCCTCCTCCCTAGGTCTGTAAATGCCCTTGCGGGCGATTTTCATCATTCTTGCTCTCTGCCCATGGCTCTGACATCCCTATTCCCATTATGTCTTTCAGACGGTCGAATCCAGCGGCTTCTCCCGGCCCGGTGTAATTGCCAGTTGGACCTAGTATAATTACTCCCACTTCCCTGCGGGTCTTTGGGGCATCCAGGGTAGCTTATAGCATCAATCCATACTGGCCTATTGTGCCTATTAATCACCATATGGAGGCATCCCAGGATATTGTGAACGGGGTTCCCTTGGGACAAGCCCGGCTGTGTGTAGCTTGTGGGGTCTCACCTATCAGCGGTGACAATGCACGGGTCTGCGTCCCTTGTGCACAGCAGGCACTGATGGTACTTCCCGCCCCTCCGGTGGCTGGGCCTGCACCTCGCCTCACTTCACCTACCGCCCCAAGCCTGAGTCTAACCCCCAATACAAGCGGGGATTCTCATCCTGATGTGGCTACTAGACTGGCCAGTGTTGAAAAATTGCTTGCTTGTTCTCTAGCGCGCAAGGCCACTGCAAAAAAGTGGCACATAATCCCTGATTCTGCTCCTTTCCCTACGGAGTCTGATGAGTTTTCACATCTATATGGCCATGCCCCTTCGGACGAAGGGGAGCTGTTTTCTGACTCAGAGTCTTCTGATGAGAAGTCAAGGGGTCATGACGATTCCGGTTCTGATCACTGGACCTCGGATGATACTGACAAACTACTGCTTCAGATTTTTGAAGTTTTGTCCATTTCTCCCCCTGTTGCGGCTCCCAGGCAAAGGGGTGAGCTATTTCATAATGCTAAGGCTCGATTGATATTTCCTGAGCAAACCCATTTCAATAACCTTGTGCTGAAGGAGTGGGAACATCCCAGTAGACTTCCTGGGATCCCTAAGAGTTTGGACAGAAAGTATCCATTTTCTGCTGATATGGTCAAGTGCTGGTCATCGCCCCCCGAGGTCGATGTTCCTATTCTAGGGCTGTCTAACACCTCTAGTATGCACTCCCCCGACACTACTACGCTGCGGGATTCTGAGGACCGGCGCATTGACCAATTGGCGTGCCATGCCTTTGCGTTTGGAGGGGCGGCGCTGCGCCCGGTCTGCGCCTTGGCCATTACTGCTGTGGCGTTCAGGGCCATGGTCAGGAATGCACTTGACGGCCCGGACGAGTTGCCTACTGATACTATTAATGCACTGTCTAACTGTGATGTATTTGTGAACTTTATCCTGTCTGCATCTGATGATGCTATTAGGCTGTGTGCCAGATCTTCCGCCTTGGCGGTGGCTATATGCCGCGCGGTATGGCTGCGCCAGTGGGCGGCCTACAATGCTGCTAAGAAAGCCCTTACTGGGCTTCCATTTAAGAGCCTACGCCTGTTTGGGGACCGCCTAGACCTCTTTGCTAAAGGAGGTAAGTTACCACAGCGCAGGCGGCAGCCTCGGCCCTTTCGTAACCAGGGCCCCCTTTCAGCCCCCTACAGAGGCGTTAAGCAGAGGAAAGGGGTGTCCTTCGCGGGGGCTCGTGCAGACTCCTGGCATAGGAGCAGGGGGCGATGTCCTGGCTCCTCCTGGGGGACCAAACCCAAAGCCCCTCCCAAGACCCCTCAGGCATGATGGGGCGCCCTCGCCCGCCAGGGTGGGGGGACGGCTACAGCACTTCGCGCACGTCTGGAGGCGCCAAGTCTCAGACTGGTGGATTCAGGAGGTAGTTTGCTGTGCGGCCCCCCTCAAGATTCATCAGGTCCCAGATCCCCCAGGACCCGGTATCAGCTCAGGTCCTGATGCAGGCAGTGCAAGGACTTCTGGATCTGGGAGTTGTTTACAAGGTTCCCTTGAGAGAATTGGGAGAGGGGTTCTACTCCAACCTTTTCACAGTACCCAAAAGAGGTGGGTCAGTCGGGCCCATTCTGGATTTAAAGATCCTCAACAAATTTGTCAAGAACAAGCGCTTTCGCATGGAAACTCTGCGCTCGGCCGTGGGCTCTCTGTGCCCAGGGGATTTTATGACGTCTGTGGACATCAAAGATGCTTACTTTCACATCCCTGTTTTCCCGGGACATCAAAGGTTTCTCAGATTCGCATTGAAAGATCAACATTATCAGTTTGTGGCCCTACCATTTGGCCTCACTTCAGCTCCCAGAGTGTTCACCAAGGTGCTGGCGGGAGTGATGTCTTTGATAAGGTCAGGGGGCATTCGAGTGCTGCCCTACCTGGACGACATCCTCATCGCCTCATGGCCCCTACAGCAGGCGGAGCTGGACACTCAGTGGGTGGTGTCCACCTTGGAGTCCTTCGGCTGGGTGATCAATCATCCCAAGTCCTCTCTGTCCCCTTCGTCGGTGACCCCATTCCTGGGGATGATTCTGGATACGGTGCAGTCACGAATATTCCTTCCCCAACAGAAGGTGGAAGCTCTGACTGCGCAGGTGCGGTCCCTGCTCTCGTGCCCCCAGCTCTCCCTCAGGCAGGGAATGCAGCTGGTGGGTCTGATGGTGGCGAGCTTCTAGGCGGTGCCCTTTGCTCAGTTCCATTCGAGGCCTCTGCAGCTTCACCTCCTCTCAGTATGGGACAAGGATCCTGTGTCCTTGGACGGGGTTTGTGTGCTTCCCCCATTGGTCATAAGGTCCCTCTCGTGGTGGCTAGACCACAAGAACTTGCTAAAGGTCAGGTCCTTTCTAGCCCCCTCCTGGGAGACGGTCACCACGGATGCCAGTCTGTCAGGTTGGGGGGGATTCTGGAAGTCCCTGAGGTTCCAGGGCAGGTGGGGCCCTCAGGAGACCCATTTACCCATCAACATTCTGGAACTACGGGCGGTCAGGTTGGTTCTGGAGCAGTTGACCGATCACCTACGGGGACTGTCTGTTCAGGTGCGCTCAGACAACAGGACGGCGGTTGCCTACATCAACCATCAGGGAGGGACCCGGAGCAAGGGTGCCCTCCAGGAAGTGTCGCGGATTCTGACATGGGCGGAGGCCAATGTTCAATGCATTTCGGCTGTTTACATCCCGGGGGTAGAGAATCTTTTAGCAGACTCTCTGAGCAGGGGGGACTTCCCGTCAGGGGGAGTGGTCCCTCTGCGACAGGGTATTCCAGTCCCTGTGTTACCGGTGGGGCCTACCGGATGTGGATCTGTTTGCATCCCGTCACAATCACAAGCTCCCGGCCTTTGTCTCCCTGTCTCAGGATACTCTGGCCTTGGCCACGGACACTCTGTCAATGTCATGGAAGAAATTTTGGCTCCTGTATATCTTTCCCCCGTTCCCCCTGCTGGGCAGGGTTCTGCGCAAGATTGCCCTGGAAAGGGTGCCAGTGATCCTGGTGGCCCCAAGGTGGCCAAGAAGAGTGTGGTTCGCAGACGTGGTACAAATGTCAGTAGACCAGTACGTCCTGCCAGAGGCGCCAGATCTGCTCACTCAGGGCTCCTTACGCCATCCCAGTTTACAAACTCTGGCTTTGACGGCCTGGCTGCTGAAACCTCCATCTTGATGGAGAAAGGCTTGTCTGCCTCAGTAGTGGATACCATGGTACAGGCTAGGAAGAAAACTACTTCTGCCATCTTTTATAGGGTATGGCGTTCATACATAGACTGGTGTGAGTCTAGGTCTCTTCCCTGCAGGGAGTTCTTCATCCCCAGGATTCTGGAGTTTTTACAACATGGATTGGAGTTGGGTTTAAAACTCAGTACTCTGAAGGGTCAGGTTTCTGCCCTGTCTGTCTTTTTTCAGAAGTCTTTTGCTCAGCATCCCTTGGTTAAGACCTTCCTTCAGGGGGTCACTCACGTGTGTCCCCCTCGTAAGCCTATGGTCCCTGTTTGGGACTTGAACCTGGTTTTGTCTGCCTTGCAGGGTGCTCCCTTTGAGCCTATTCACGATGCTGCTCTGGCTGTACTTACCCTCAAAGTTGTTTTTCTGGTGGCTATCACTTTGGTCAGGCGCGTGTCTGAGCTGGCGGCGCTGTCTATTCAGCCCCCATACTACCAGGACAAGGTGGTGTTCCGCTTTAAGCCAGATTTTCTTCCAAAGGTGGTGTCTGCCTTTCATTTGAATCAGGATATTGTTCTTCCTTCATTGTGTCCTAATCCTAGCAATGCTAGGGAAAGGGTTCTGCATTCCTTGGATGTGGTCAGGTGTCTGAAGTATTACCTGGTAGTCACTGCGGCCTTCAGGAAGACTGATGCTCTTTTTGTGGTCCCCTCTGGTCCTAGAAAGGGTTTGGCTCCGGCCAGGTCTACTATTAGCAAATGGATTCGTCAGGCTGTGATTCAGGCCTACTCTGCTAAGGGGAAGAGTCCCCCCCTTCCGTCTTACTGCTCATTCTACTCGTGCTATTGGTGCCTCCTGGGCCTTCCAGCACCAGGCTTCTGTTGAACAAGTTTGCAAGGCCGCTACTTGGTCTTCTGTACATACCTTTTCGAAGTTTTACAAGGTTGATGTTAGGGCCTCAGCTGATGCTGTTTTTGGCCGCAAGGTTTTGCAAGCGGCAGTAGTTTAAACTGCCTGTTGTCACCTTTTGTTGGGGGATCCCACCCTACTTTATGGACACTGCTATTGGATATCCCAAGTGTAAGTATTATACTCCACCCCACCCTGGTTTTTGCATTATTCTGGATCCCCTGTATGGTGATTGTTATCATTGTTATCCTTACCAGTTGTTCTGGGTGGTTTAATTCTCCCGGCTTCTTGTTCACTGCTTTTCAATGCTGGGGATTTGTGGGAGGTCCCTGGGTATTTGAAGGGCCGGGAGGAGCCTGTTTTGCATGTCTCTGCAGTGCAGCGCCATCTGGCGGAGGATAACCCAAGTGTAAGTATTATATCTGGAGCAGGACGTACTGTATACAAACAATATCAATTCTACATGTGAGTTCTTCACAGAATTGTATTATCCTCACCATGCTTGAGAGTAGAACAGTCAGTAGAATGCAAAATGGAGGTGCTAGACAACCCCAAAACAGGGGCGTCCACCTCGGGAGGGGACGACCATCGCTTCACCGCATCCGCCGGAAAGGGATATTCCTTATCCCAACCCGGAGGAACACCTGGAAGCCGAGTAGGCCTCTCCCATTCCTTAAGAATAATGCCATCGAAAATGCTTTTGATTAGGGAATTCCAAGCGCGGCTTAGCCGCTTCAAAGAACTCCCCCTTCTGTGGAAGGGCCACTTCAGGAGGAGAAATTGCCAGAACCTCAAACATATGAGCCAGGACCTTAGGGGTATCCCAAGAATCCCCCTGACCCCGCTCGGCATCAGTGCCAAAAATCTGCTGATCGTCAGAACCGTCCGACTCCTCAAATAGCTCCCCTTCCTCAAGAGGAGGGCCGCCGGCCCGGCCATGGAAAGCATCAATCACGCGCACAACACACACACAACAAGTTGCACACAAGCATGCACTCTAAAGGAGAACTAAATTAAAAGGGGGATAAGCGCCCCCCCCCCGCCAGCAGTAGGGAACAATGGGTGACCGGGGAAGAGGGAATTAACACCCAAAAGGTGTAAGGGCAAGGACAGGGCATCCCAACCAGGATCACCAACACGGAATACCGCCTACCCCTTAGCATGGGGTCTCACGGGGGAGCATAGCTCCTAAAGCACCTTAAGGTGCCGTCTACCTTTGCCAGGACCCGCAGCCTAGGCTGGGAGGCTTTTTACTAAAAAGGGATAACAGTAGGTCCAGGCAGAAATAGACCAAAAGAGGGGGACCAGGAGTTACCCCGGCTACCTGCAAGGAGAAAACATCCATCTTCTGACTTGCTCGCCGTCTGCAGAGATGAAAGACTGGGGAATGAGTGGGAGGTACCAGGTATTTATGGACCGGGAGGGGCTCCCTTTTTTTCATGACATCTTTGCAAGATCGCCCTCTACAGGTCGGTATAACCCAAGTGTAATGACTATCTGAAGCGGGGTGTGTGACATACTTAGAATATGGTGCCCACAGATACCTCGAGGGTATCGGAGCAGCGCTCCTTAAGCACCTGACAGCGGTGCTGCCTACCGTCATCCGATCAGTGCAGCCAAAGCTGGGAGGCAGAAAAAAAAGGAACGGGTGGGAATAGTCCTACAGGGCCGCAGGCTAATAGCCCCGCTCACCTGCGAGTAGAGAGAGCCATCTTCTAGCCTTCGCAGTCCAGACTGCAGAGAACTTGGAAATTTGTGGGAGGTCCGTGGAATACAAGGGGCCGGGAGGAGCCACTTTTTTGCTGTCTCTGCAGTCCAGCGCCATCTTGTGGATGTATTACCCTAACGTAAGGAATTATCTCTGGAGCAGGACGTGCTGTATACTTAGAATAGGGGAATATGACTATTTTGGTAGGGGACTTCAGGGGGATGGTAGGCTATAATCTTATGGCAGGCCAGCAATGGTATAACCCTGTAAGTGCTGTGTAGCTAAGTACATTTATAGAAAGGGGCAGAGGTTTAGGGAATTAAAGTGGTCCCACACCCATTTTTCAAAGAAAGGGTGCGGGACGGCACCATGACAGGCTCAGTAAGGGGTCATACAGATTGATGGAACCCCCCCAGCGCAACACCCCGGTATCCCTTCACCTCGATCCTTGGCCAAAATGTCCTCCAATTGGCTGCCAATGGTCACATGGGTTGGATTTGATCATTGATTCTGGGATTGCTGTTGAGACCCTGCCCCTTTGTTTGGGGATATTTTTGATGCATTAGTATTAATCTGTTTCTACTTGCACAGCAGCTCCAGGCCTAGTTTATTGTTAATTATTTATTCTAAGTATGTCTCACACCCTGCTTCGGAAGTAGTCATTACACTTGGGTTATGTCCAGTAGAGGGCGAACTTCTGCAGAGATGACTAGAAAAAAGAAGCCCCTCTCGGCCCATAAATACCTGGGACCTCCCATACATTCCCCAGATAAGTCTCTGCAGACGGCAAAGCATGTCAGGAAGATGGCTGTCTATCTTTCCTTTGCAGGTAAGCTGGGTTTACACCCGGCCACTTGTCCCTATTTCTGCCTGGACTTTTATTCTTAGTCCCCATGCCTCCCAGCCTTGGCTGTGAGTCCGGGTGAGGGTAGGTTACACCTTAGAGGTGTACTGTATAGGAACTATGCACCTCCGTGAGACCCTATACAAAGGGTAGGCGGCCGCCAGGTTCGTGATCCTGGTATGGGATGCCCTGTCCGTTTATTGTCCCTGCGCTTCCTTAGGTAGTTTTGGGACCCCCCTCCGTCACTCCCCGTCTTGGATTATAGGGGTGGACCTGTATCTCCATTTTGCGAATCGTGGTTGTTTTGCTAAACGAAGACTCTCCTGCTGTATTGGGGCCAGTGTGTGTGTGTGCGTGAGTGTGTATGATTGTGCGCACTTAGTTTCAGCCAGGTCCGCACGGCTGTTGCTCTCAGCGGCGGCGGGCGGGCTGGCTCCCTAATGAACGGGCCGGCTCCGCAGCATGGCTCTTCACCTCAGTCAGGGGAGGGGGCGGGGCCGGGTGCTGGGCGCGCTGGTTGCGGCCCGCCCCCCTCCTCTGGCGCCCTTTGTGGTCCTCAGCCAATGGCTGGGTACCGCTGTCTCTAGCCATGGTTGGGAGGGGGCGGGGCCGGGGCCATGCGCGTCGCACGGTCCGCGCTGGCCCGCCCTCCTTCTCTCTGCTGCTCCAACATTGAGAGGATGAGTCATTCCTCGGGTTCTCTGTGAGTGCCCTGCGGGCCTGTTCATGAGCTGAGAGCCCCTAATGGGTTAACAGCAGTGTACAACAAACACGAAGGGTGTTTTTCTTGTACTATATGCTGACTGTATAAGATATATTTTATATATTATTGGAGCATGCATGCTTTCATATGTATATGGCGCTTGGTGTGATTTTTATGGTACCTTATATTGTGTCTTTCCAGATAAAAAAGGGTTTTTTCCTGGGTACTTAGGTCCCTCATTTTAATTGGGGTCTATTCCTTGTCATACACAAATCCTCCCACTAACGGACATTAAGGGGCATCCCGGGTAGCTTATTAGCGTAATTCCCACTGGTCATTGCGACTACCATAAAAAATCACCTTATGGAGGCTTCCCAGGATACCAGGCTCGGGATCCCTTTGGGGGCCACCCCGGCAGTTGTGGTGTGTGGGGTATCCCTTGCGGGGGATAATGTGCTTATTTGTATACTATGTGCACAGCGGGCCATTGAGCGGCAATCCGGGCCCCTGGCGTCTGGATCAGCGCCGCTGGCCTCATTGCTTACACCTCCACGCCTGGCTTTGACCCCATGTGACACTGTCATTAGCGGGCAGTCGCAACCTGATGTATGTGCTTATTGCTGACATTGAGAGGATGATTGCTAGCTTTGCGGCCAGGTAGGCCCCAGCTAAGAGACGGCATTTGGTGCCGGTTGCACCGGCCTTTTATTATTATGATTATGACCCGTTCACTTGGTCTGCTTATTCCCCGCTTGAAGACGGGGGGATTGTTTTCAGGACGCTGTAGGCTCTGATGATCAGCAGTTCTTTGATGTTGATGCTGGGCAGGAGCGTGGGGATATTGCGGATACCCCCAGACTTCTGGCCCATATTTTTGAGGTTCTTGCTATTTCCCCTCCTGCGGAGTTGGCGGTCATTTGCCCGGTGCCCTTCTCAGAGAGACGCCGGGGCTATTATTTCAGCCTTTTTACAGTGCCCAAAATGGATGGCTCCGTAAGACCCATTTTGGTTTTTAAAAATTATCAACAGGTTCATCAGGACCAAGAAATTTCGCATGGAGTCTCTGCGCTCGGCCATCAATTTCCTTCGTCCAGGGGACTTTATGACGTTCATGGACACTTACTCTCATGTGCCGATCTTCCCAGGTCGTCAGCGGGTTGTCAGGTTTGTGGTGGGAGATCAGCACTGCTAGTTTGTGGCTGTTCCCTTCGGACTGACCTCGGCACCACGGGTGTTCACCAAGGTGTTGGCGGGTGTAATGGCCCTTTTCAGAGCCCAGGGCATTCGCATTGTGCCGTATCTGGCTGACATTCTCATCACGGTATCCTCTCTCAGACAGGCGGAACTGGACACCAGAACGGTGGTGACGTCGCTGGAGAGGTTCGGTTGGGTGATCATCTACCCTAAGTCTTCTTTCTCCCCGTCAAGGGGGGGTTTCCTTTCTGGGCATGAATCTGGATACCATTTAGACCAGAGGGTTTTCTGCCTCAGTCGAAGGTGCAGATGGTACAAGATTTGATACGTCTTCTTCTGTCCAACCCTCGCCTGTCCGTCCGGCAAAGGATGAGGCTGGTGGGGTTGATGGTGGCCTCCTTCGAGGCGGTTCCCTTTGTTCAGTTTCACATGAGACCTCTTCATATTTATCTGTTAGCGGTTTGGGACAGATGCTCTCTGTCTTTGGATCAGTCGTTTGTGCTGTCTCCCCTGGTTTGGCGGTCTTTTCAGTGGTGGCTGGAACTGAGGAATCTTCTGAGGGGCAGACCTTGTTGGGCCCCTTGTTGGGAGCAGGTCACCATGGATGCCAGCCTGTTGGGCTGGGGGGTTTTCTAGCTGGAACGTCAGTTCCAGGGGCTGTGGGGTCCTTAAGAGAATCACACCCCCATTGCCGTCTTGGAGCTGAGGGCTATCTGGTTGGTGCTGTTGAACTTGACGCTTCACCTCCAAGGTTTACCGGGTCAGGTTCGATCAGACCATCGGCCTGCGGTTGCTTACATCAATCACCAAGGCGGGACTCGCAGTAGGAGTGCCCTCTGTGAGGATTTCTCTGATTTTTGCATGGGTCGAGAGCAATGTCCCATGCATCTCGGCGGTGTTCATTCCAGGTGTGGAGAACATGGAAGCGGACTCCCTCGCCGGGGGGTCCTCTTGTCGAGGGGAATGGTCCCTCAACAACAAGGTATTTCTTTCCATTTTGTCACAGCTGGGGGTTCCCGGAGGTGGATCTCTTTGCCTTCCGTCACAAGCTCCCTGCTTTTTTTGTCTGGGTCTCAGGATCCTCTGGCTCTGGCAGGGGCTTCCATGTCCCTTGCCTGGAGGGATCTGGGTCTCCTGTACCTGTTTCCTCCCTTCTCCATGGCTGGCAGGGTGGTGTGCATGCTGGTTCTAGTGGATGTGCCAGCAACTCTGATGGCTCCAAGGAGGCCAAGACAGGTGTGGTCCGCAGACGTCGTGTGGATGGCAGACAATCGGGTATTGGTTGCCTCTGTTTCAGGATCTGGTCACTCAAGGTCAGCTTTGTTGCCCCAATTTACAAACGCTGGATTGACGGCGTGGCTGCTGAAACCTCCTTTTTTGGGGCTGGGAAGAGGTCTTCCTCTAACGTCTACTACAGGACTTGGCGGTCCTATAATGATTGGTGCGAGGCTAGGGCCTTGCCTTGTAGGGTGTTTTCGATTCCCAGGATTTTGGAGTTTCTTCCATATGGTTTGGACCTGGGTTTTCAGCTTAGTACCTCGAAAGGACAGGTCTCCGCCCTGGAGGTTTTCTTTCAAAGGTCTTTGGCTCTTCACCTTTTGGTTAAGACTTGTATTTTGTTCTGCCGGCTCTCCAGGGGCCTCCTTTTGAGCTGATGCAGGATGTTGCACTTTTCCTTCTCTCGCAAAAGGTTGCCTTTTTGGTGGCTATTAACTCTGTTCAATGTGTTTCTGAGTTGGCGGCTCTGTCTATTCAGGCCCCTTGCTTTGAAAGATTTCAGGACCATGTGGTCTTCTGTTTTAGGCCAGATTTTCTACCTTAAGTGGTCTCTGCCTTCCTTATCAATCAGGATGTGGTTCTCCCTTCCTTGTGTCCTAAGCCTAGCTATGACAAGGAGAGGGACCTGCACTCTTTGGATGTGTTTGTTGATGTGATGTACTATTTGGTGGTTAATTCTGTAGGACAGATGCTTTGTTGTGTCCTCTGGGCCCCAGTAGGGTTTGGCGTCCGTCAAGTCTACCATTAGTAAATGGATATGTCTGGCCATTGTTGGGGCCGATACTGCCTAGGGGAGGGAACCCCCTTTTCAGATCTCCGCTCATTCTATTCGTGCTGTTGGGGGTTCCTGGGCTTTCAGCACCAGGCTTCTGTTGCACTAGTTTGTACTGCTGCTACTTGGTTTTCTGTTCTTACCTTTCCAAGTTTTATAAGGTTGAGGTGCGGGCCTTGGGCTGTTTTTGGCCGCGAAGTTCTGCAAGCTGCAGTAGTTTCATTTGTGCACTTTTGCCTGTTGGGATCCCCACCCTTTTTGGACACTGCTATTGGATGTCCCAAGTGTAATGACTACTTCCGAAGCAGGGGGTGAGACATACTTAGAATAATACCATTTTGTGATTACTCACTTGTAAAATGGGTATTATATGTCTCACACCCTGCTTCGCCCCACCCTGAGTTGTATATTGGATCCTCTATATGGTGATACTTTTTTTCTCATAAGGTTTTATTTGCTCTTCCTGGTCCCCTTACTGCTTTCTTATGCTGGGGAATGTGTGGGAGGTCCCAGGTATTTATGGGCTGGGAGGGGCTTCTTTTTTTCTAGTCATCTCTGCAGAAGTTCGCCCTCTACTGGACATAACCCAAATGTAATGACTACTTCCGAAGCAGGGTGTAAGACATACTTAGAATACCCATTTTACAGGTGAGAAATCACAAAATGGTATTATTGCTCAGCTTAGCACTTTTATTGTGGGTTAGATCCGCAGTACTGGCAATTTGTGTGTGTTGCAGATTCTTTAAAGCGGACCAACACCCAGGATTTTGACTATCCTGGGTCTTGGTCCACTTCGGTGGGGCACCCCCGATCGGGGTGCCCCGCTGTGTGAAACCCCCCCGATCACCCTAAAAACTCACCTCTCCCCGCGCCGACGGACAAGCTTGTCCGTGGCTCCCCCGCCTCCCGCGTGCGCCCCCGTGCCGGCCATTCACAGACGGCCGGCCGCCACCAAAACTAAGGTAAGGGGGTTTGGGGGGGTTTCACGATCTCGGATGTCCCGCGGGGAGGGAGGTGATCGGCCCGAGGGTGATGGTCCACTTTAATGTTAATTGCACTAGCACTTTATTTTTCTTCAAGGCTTTTGATTGGTGATTCACTAGGTATATTGTGGTGTATTCTAGTTGCTGTATTATTTATATGAATTGTATTTTTGTAATGATTGTGGGGAAGGGTCAAGCTGCAGGGCTTCTGTTTTTTTTAAATATGTCTTGTGAGAGGTTTGTTTTATATGTGCTTTTGGCAATGAAGTGTATTATCCAGCGGTTGTGCATCTTTACTTGGCCCATGTTCCAGTTCATATTGAGGGGCAGCACGCCAACTCCCTTGTCCCCCAAATCTGTCCCTGTGGCCTTCCACACCCATTCGTTAGTAAATGGATGTAAGACTGATTTAACTTGCTTTGTGGCTATTTCCTCATCTCCATTTCCACTAAAGGTTTCCAGCTTGTGTCCGTACATGTTGCAGGCTTCCTAATCCATTTTGATACACACAGCAGAAGGCAGAGTTGCAGTAATGAAGACAGACCTTAGTTAGCAGTTAGTTAACAGCGTATCTGGCGTAAATATCTTTCTCACTTTGGAGGAAACGGTCTGGATAGCACCAATGAGGCAACAAAATGGTTTTGTAACATTTATTAACATTGCAGGAATATGTGCAAAGTTTTACACAACATTTGTGTCTCTTCAGGTGCCAGGTGGGACATCCAGGCCGGTGTGATATCCGAGGCTCGACTAAAAGAGCTAACACCAGCCATGCCCGTCATCTACGTGAGAGCTATTCCACTGGACAAGCAAGAGCTGAAGAACACGTATGACTGTCCTGTGTACAAAACAAAACTCAGGGGCCCAACTTACGTGTGGACATTTAACCTGAAGACCAAGGAAAAGCCTGCCAAATGGACCCTAGCAGGAGTGGCTCTACTGTTAGCAGTGTAACCCTTAATCTCTACATTCAATTTTGTTTTCCAATGATTTATTAAAAAAAAAAAAAAGGCAATACAAGTGGGTAATTCTGACATGTCCCCTAAACCTTAAAACCACCAATGAGCAGCATATACCTACACAGGTTCTCTAGAGCACTTATTGTACAAACCACCATTTTATTAGACTTGTAGTTTGTTAGCTTTGTCACATATTAAAAAGAAAACTGGTCTGAAACCTGGGGTTGCTATTTCTTTTATGACACCAGTTACCAGACCTGCAGGAATGAAGCTCAAACAAGCAGATAAACGTAATTCTGGTCCGTGATTTACAAGGTATTGCCAGTTGGGCAACTAGTGTTCAGTACTAACCATCTTCTCTTATATCTCAGAATTTACAGGTATATCAAGAGTTTTATCTTCGTTTTACACGCATCTCCAGGGAAAGTCTATGTTTGGTTTTAAGTGTATATTGTGTGCACCACATGGAGGTTAAGGTGCTGATCTAGTTTTTCCTTTTATGTTGGCAAACATGTTTTTTATGGAAAACATTTTCAGTATCTGCAATTGACAACTGTACACCAACATCTACAAGACAGAATGAAGTCCTATACACAAACACTGCTGCTGGGATAGGTTGAGTGAGCGCTCTCACCTCCGCAATGGGCATAGCAGCAGCACATCTGCTAAACATGCAAGAAAAAAAAATGCCAGATAAGTGCAGCAGCTTGAGGACATCATATAGACACAAATATACACACTTTCAAAAATGGCATCAAAAGTGGACTTTCCCTTTAAAATGTAATGGTCTTAACAGTATGACAACTCGGCAATTAGCTGGTAGTGCCGTATTGGACTTGATAGAATAAAGGAGAGGTCAGCCTGATCTCCCCCTGGCAAGCAGTCAATCAATGCCTTTCCACTATCTATAATAAAAATAGAGAAATCACATGACCAAATTGCACACCAGAGCTATTGTGTGATGCTTGGAGAAAGACAACCTCAGTTTTGCCTGTTACAGGAAGGGCAGGTTCTGCTGAAAAAAAAATGAGTGGATATATATAACAGTGTTCCTCAACCTTCTCCTTAAAGTGGCTTGAATCTATAAGATTACCGGACCGATCACATCCCTCCCCGCGGGGCATCTGAAACCGGGATGTCCCACGGGGAGGAACCCCCCCAGGAGGCCCACAAACCTTACCTCAGCCCCGTTCCATTGGCACATGCGCGAGCCGCACTCCCTGTTAGAGGGAAGCCCAAGACGCGGCCTCCAGCGCTCAGAGCCGCTGAGCTGCTATGCGCGTCCAAGCGACCTTGAACGCACATACCACAGTGGCTCTGAGCGCTGTGATTGGCTGGAGCGGTCACATGGGAGCGTGGTGAGGTGAGTGTTTCTGGGCTTCCGGGGGGGGGGGGGGGTTTCAGACAGCGGGGTGCCCCACCGAAGTGGACCAAAACCCAGGATAGTCAAAATCCTGGGTGTTGGTCCACTTTAAAGCAGACCCAAACCGGCCATGGAGCCCAGGGCCAACCCATTCCCCTCTCCCTGATGCATCCCAGACCTAATAAGCCTCCCTACTTTGAGTTGCAAACAAAAAACACCATGGACAAAATTCTGCTTTAAGGCTTGGAGGTGTTAAAACCATTTTGATTTAAAAAACTGTAAAAAAAGCATAGAAATATAAAAGCTCTAAAGCATTTACAGTCCTAACCGACAGATACAAACTTTCACTAAAATTAGCCAAATCCTAAAAATGACATTATCTGTGACATTAAAGCTATACTATATAGTATAAGAAGTCACATGGCAACACTAAACCCTGATCAGACAAATGTGCATCTCTACTACAATAATAAAAAACATGTTCTTCGTGCATTCAAACTTTCCACTATGTAGATCTTTCCATCATTAGTGGTGTGACTGCTGCTGTAGTGACATTATGAACCAGTTATTTGGTACCATTTAATAGAGGGGGTGTTCCACCATTATATTAGGCACCAACACTTCAAGTGTCATTTAGTAAAGGTCTCATCAAAAGCCAAATTATTGTTCAACAATAAACAGTCTCTAAAGATACAAAGCCGCACATCCGCCCTGAAACCGGTTGGAAATGTCTTTGGGGTCATTTCCTGCTCAACTAAATATTTGCTTAGAAGGAAAGCCCTCTCCTATACAATGCTGCAATAAGTGCTAACCCTACATAGCAAGCAGTATTATAAATGGCCAGGGATGTCCTCCACACCGTTAAGGGATGTGAAGTCGAACAGACAAAATACAGCAGCTGGATCTCCCCCCCCCCCCCCCCTTATTCAGTGCATAGAAACAACTGGTTTTACTATCCTCCAGCGTGTTTTACTATCAAAAGCCTGCGGAGATCTCTTCACCCCGCATCACTCATCATCATCATCATCCTCCTCTTCCGTTGCCAATTGCTTTTGCAAACTGAAATGAAAAAAAAAAAGGATTTCAGAATTCTACAGCACTAAACAAATGGAACAAGTTGTAGATGTGTGTTCAGTATAAAATGTAATTAAAAGGTTTGGTCAATATACATATATTATAAGAGGGAGATTTATAACTGCAATCAAATTTAAGTATGAAAGCATGTATTTAAGTTAAGAGGAACATTAGAGGCATTGAGGAGTTAATAACTTCCCAAACCTGGCTTGCTCGGCCCTGCTCTTACCTGTCCGGTTGCATCGCGCTCAGTCTTCCATCGGGCAGAATAACCTTGCCTACCCGTCATGTACTGCGCCACCCTTCAGATATCACCCGTGCACAGACAGACTGAGCGCGATGCAACCGGACAGGTACGTTTTTAACTGCTAAATCTGAGCAGGGCCGAACAAGCCAGGTTTTGGGAGTTAACTCCCCAATGCCTCTAATATTCCTCTTTAGATTAAAGACATGATTTCATACTTTAACTTGATTGCGGCTATAAATGTCCCTTTTATAGTGCTACATGTATATTGACAAAACCAAAAACTTTTTAGAAATGGCAGCTTTAATGAGCATCAGACCATTTCTAAAAGGACCTTTGTTTTCATAATCAAGAAACCAATCCTAGGGACCCGGAGCTTTATTTCTTTGGATTAACAGGGCCAAGCTCCCCCATGTGAGCATGCCGCTTCCTTTCCAGCTTCCTCCCAGCCCCATGCACATAAGAGATGGGGCTACTGTTACAGTCACCACTCTAATCATTACGGACCCAAAATGCTTGAATAAAACATGGCTACCTGTGTGCTGCTCGCTTCCAAAGGGATCACCATCTATCTGGGCCTGTACACGTACTGATGACAAACCCCATTAGTGGCCGCACTGTAGTTGTGCACAATGAAAGTTAGGACTGGCCAATTTCAATAACTTCTCCTGGGCCAATAGCAGATGAGCATACCAAACTGGGAGGGGGGGGGTATATTTTACAGCAAGAGGAAACATTTGCTGATGGCTGCAATTAAAGCGGAATTAAGTCAACTATAACACCAGAGGGTTTTTTTTTTCCTTTGGGGGTTATAGTTGACTGAAGTTCAGCTTTAAAAGCAGGTACCACCATCATACTCTGGTCGAACAGGTAGGAGGGACGGAAGAAAACAAAGGGCCATGATGGCTCCCATTAGCTCCTCCTCCTGATCACTTGGGGCTCTTCCACCAATACAAAGCCCTGCAGAACCATTAACATCTAGTTCCCAGTGGGAAGCAAGTATAGCTGTGGGTAGGTTTCCTTGGACCAAAGTCTAAATCGATTACAGCCCTGGTGTTGACTCTGCAAGGTCTGCTGTCCTACTTTTACATTTACATAGAGCCCAGTATAATAAAATAATTTCGTTTCTTCTACAAAAATAACCCCGGGACATCCTGACAGGAGATAGGAAAAAAGCTGCATACTTCAGTGCTAGGCCCCTCTGAAAGAAGGTGGTGCAGCTGTGGGTACTACTGGCCAGAGCCCCACTATGATAAGGGGAGTCCAATACAGGTCTTACTGATGGCTCGACACTGGTTGGATTTAGATTAGTGTCCCTATGACCCAGGATGCTCCCTGACACATTGGTAGTTTCCAGGAAGCATTTTAGTTCTGTAAACTCCCAACTTTAGATTACATGGCCAGATACTCACCTCTCCAGATACTCTTTAACATTATCATAACCAGAGAATTTGGCCAGGTGAATGAGCATCCCTGTGGCATGGCGGCCATCCCTCTTCCGGCAATAGCTGCAGTTGCAGATGTCCCGACATGGGGGGCAGATCCACTCCTAGGAAGGGAGAAAGCAATAGTTGGCGACTAATTACATCATCAACATTTTATGCACCTAGAAAGCTTGAATGAAGCTGTGAATTACTAAAGGGCATCTGTAGTGAAACTCCTCACATCTCCCCCAAACCCACCACCAGCACGTCGTACTCAGGCCCCTTTCCTCACATTCCACCCTGAATTCACTATGTGCAGATCAGACACATCCAAGTCCTGGTCCAGACACACACCAACTTCCCCCTACCTTATTCCCTTATGGAAACAATGCAAAACGAGCCATTCAAAGCATCTAGCAAACTTTCTTTGCTTACAATCTAGATCAGGGCTGAGCTTTGGAAGGAAATTTTCAGCGTTATGGGTCAGAGACAGCTGTGGGACCACTGTGGCTTTCCATACACAGATTACCAAGGGACAGACTGTCTTTTCTAGCATGGCTTTATTATGGCTGCTACCCGCTGCCGCAGGAAATGGAGGGGAGACCCATGGGACATCAGGTGAGGTGCTAGCTGCCTTTTTTTTTCTATTACATTTACAGCCCCTTATTACCTCGGACTGGGTCACCTAAGCAAGCATTCATGAGATCAGCCAATCACAGAAATCTAAAAAAATGGCAGGTGGGCATGGCCTCCTAAGTAGAAAAAAAAAAAACCCATCGCTGAGACCACACCCACCCGACATCTTTTAGATTGCCGAATGGCTGATCTCAAGAATGCTGGCTGATTTGAACCAACCCACAGGCTGTCCCCTCAGTAGTCTAGGGACCAGCTTATCTGAAAGCCTAAACACAGGAGCACAGTTAAAGGAGAGCTGGGGGTTGAAGCAAAAAAAAAAAAAAAAAAAAAAAAAAAAAAAAAAAAAATGCAGGATAGCAGCTGGAATTGGAATATTTTATACTCCATTGCCAACCATCATGGTTTTTGAGTTGCTTTAGAGAAACACTGCATAACCAGCTTCAAAAATTGTAGAGAATAATGTGGGAGCTACCTGTGAATCGCGGTTTCTTATAAAACGCACAATACCTACTGAGGTGATGCTGTGCCAGGCACAGAAGAGTCATTACAGTGGAGGCAAATTCCCCCGCTGACAAGTGGATGCTTTTTTAAAAACTATTTGCCCCTGCTTAGAAGACCAATTGTTATTTTGCCCTCAGATAACCTGCTTATGCAGAGCTTTCATTCAGATCTTATATTTGGGAGATCCCAACGTCTTTCCAACCTCCCCGATTCCCCCCGCTGTACGTCATCAGCGCCTCTCTCAACACCCTTCAGTTTCCCCCCAAAGCACCACCCTCCAGTGTATGTTTATGTGTGCTAAAGGGATGCCATCAAGGTGCCGAGCTCATCTAGTATTGTTTTACAGAATCCGTTTTCACTACCTGCAATCTGTTGCCATTACCAACTGTACACCAAGATCTACTAAAAGAGAAAAAAGTGAACCCTGTACATTTACTAAGAAGATTAAACCGTACTAGAGGAGCTCAGCACTAGACGACATCCTTTTTAACACATCAAAAAATGGCATTTCTTTACTAGTGGCATGCGCTACTCTTCTCTTGCAATAAAAACAGGAATGAGAAGAAGAAGGTGTACACCCTCCAAAACCAATTATGCAACGTACTGACATTCTCCAATTGTATCCCCCATTTAATGTGCCCAATTATTTAGCCAGTACCAAAGGCTTTCCTATGAATATAGATTTCCTACGAGTGGCTTAATTCCCCGATATGGAGCATGTTTGAGGTTGGCTTGCTTGTGAGTGGAGGGGTTTTCTAGGGAGAAAAAAAATACAATTCTGTGATTACTCAACTGTAGAATTGGTATTAAGCGTATACAGTACGTCCTGCACCAAATCTAATACTTACACTTGGGATAAACTCTGCCAGATGGCGCTGGACTGCAGAGACATCGAAAATAGGCTCCTCCCGGCCCCTCAAATACCCAGGGACCTCCCACAAATCCCCAGCATTGAAAAGCAGTTAATGAGAAGCCGGGAGAATTAAACTATCAACTATAACAACCACCATACAGAGGATCCAAGATAATGCAAAACCAAGGGTGGGTTGGAGCAGGACGTACTGTATACTCATAATACCAATTCTACAGGTGAGTAATCACAGAATTGTATTATTCTTAGTATACAGTACATCCTGCTCCAGATATACTTACAGTTGGGACATCCAATAGCAGTGTCCATAAAGTAGGGTGGGACCCCCAAGAAAAAGCAGCAGCAGACATTTTAAACCACTGCCGCCTGCAAAACCTTGCGGCCAAAAACAGCATCAGCTGAGGCCCTAACATCAACCTTGTAAAACTTGGAAAAGGTATGAACAGAAGACCAAGTAGCGGCCTTGCAAACTTGTTTAACAGAAGCCTGGTGCTGAAAAGCCCAAGAGGCACCAATAGCCCAAGTGGAATGAGCAGTAAGGCGGAAGGGAGGATTCTTCCCCTTAGAGTAGGCCTGAATCACAGCCTGACGGATCCACTTGCTGATAGTAGACTTGGCAGGAGCCAAACCCTTCCTAGGACCAGAAGGGACCACAAAAAGAGCATCAGTTTTCCTGAAAGGTGCAGTAGCCACCAGATAGTACTTCAGACACCTAACCACATCCAAAGAGTGCAAAACCCTCTCCTTAGCATTGCTAGGATTAGGGCACAAAGAAGGAAGAACAATGTCCTGATTCAAATGAAAAGCAGACACTACCTTAGGCAGAAAGTCAGGTTTGAAACGAAACACACCTTGTCCTGGTGTCTCTCATAGTAGGGGGGGCTGAATGGAAAGCGCCGCCAACTCAGACACACGCCTGAAAGAACTGATAGCCACCAGAAATACAACCTTGAGCGTAAGAATGGCCAAGGCAGCATCCTGCACAGGTTCAAAGGGAGCACCCTGCAAGGCTGACAGAACCAAGTTCAGATCCCAAACAGGCACCATAGGCTTACGTGGGGGACGCACATGAGTGACCCCCTGGAAAAAAGTCCTGATCAGAGGGTGCTGAGCAAAGGACTTCTGGAAGAAAAACAGCCAGGGCAGAAACCTGACCCTTCAGAGTACTGAGTTGGAGCCCCATCTCCAACCCATGCTGCAGGAACTCCAGAATCCTGGGAATAGAGAACACACGACAGGGAAGAGACTTAGACTCACACCAGTCAATGTAGGCACGCCAAACCCTGTAATAAATGGAAGAGGAAGACTTCTTCCTAGCTTTAATCAAAGTATCCACAACCGAGGTAGACAGCCCCTTCTCCATCAAGATGGAGGTTTCAGCAGCCAAGCCGTCAAAGCCAGAGTTGTAAATTGGGATGGCGTAGTGAGCCCTGAGTGAGCAGATCTGGCACCAAGGGCAGAGCGTACTGATCTACTGCCAGCTGTACCACGTCTGCGAACCACACTCTTCTTGGCCACCTGGGGGCTACCAGAATTGCTGGCACCCCTTCCAGAGCAATCTTGCGCAGAACCCTGCCCAGCAGGGGGAATGGAGGAAAGACATACAGAAACTGAAAGACCTGCCATGACATTGCTAGAGCATCCGAGGTCAAGGCCAGAGGATCCCAGGACAGAGAGACAAAAGCTTGTGATTGTGGCGGGACGCAAACAGATCCACATCTGGTTGGCCCCAACGGTGACACAGAGATTGAAACACCCTGCTGCATAGGGACCATTCTCCCTGGCGAGAGGTCCCCCCTGCTCAGAGAGCCAGGCGATTTTCCACCCCCGGGATGTACACAGCTGATATGCAGGGGACATTGGCCTCCGCCCAAGTCAGGATCAGAGACGCTTCCTGGAGGGCCCCCTTGCTCCGGGTCCCTCCCTGATGATTGATGTAGGCAACTGCCGTCTGGCTGTCCGAGCGGACCTGAACAGGCAGGCCCCAAAGGTGAGTAGTCAAGTGAGCCAGAACTAGCCTGATCGCCTGCAGTTCCAAGACATTGATAGGAGAGTGGGCCTCCTGAGGGCCCCACCTCCCCTGGAGCCGCAGGGACTTCCAGAAACCCCCCCAACCTGACAGACTGGCATCTGTGGTGACCGTCTCCCAGGAAGGGGCAAGAAAGGATCTGCCCCCCAACAGGTTCCTTGAGTCCATCCACCACGAGAGAGACCTCTTGACCAGGGGGGAGAGCACACAGACCCTGTCCAGGGACGCTGGGTCCTTGTCCCATACTGACAATAGGTGAAGTTGCAGAGGCCTCAAGTGGAACGGAGCATAAGGGACCGCTTCAAAGCACGCCACCATCAGGCCCACCAGCTGCATCCCCTGCCTGATGGAGGGATGGGGACAAGCTAGGAGGGACTGAGCCTGTGCAATCAGATTGTCCACCTTCTGGTGACGAAGAAAGATCCTTGCCTGAACTGTATCCAGACTCATTTCTAGGAATGGAGTTACCAAGGAGGGGGACAGTGAGGACTTGGGGTGGTTGATCACCCATCCAAATGACTCCAGAGTGGACACCACCAGCTGAGTATCCAACTCTGCCTGATGTAGAGACTGGGAAGTGATGAGAATGTCGTCCAGATAGGGAAGCACGCGGACGCCCTGACATCTGAGTAGAGACATCACGCCAGCCAGCACCTTGGTGAACACCCTGGGAGCTGAAGTGAGGCCGAAGGGCAAGGCCACAAATTGGTAGTGTTGATCCATCAGAGCGAACCTGAGGAACCTTTGATGACCTGGGAACACAGGAATAATACCTATTTTGTGAATACTCACCTGTAAAATGGGTATTATAAGTATGTCACACACCCCGCTTCAAGACATTCATTATACTTGGGTATACTGACCTGTACATGGCGATCTTGCAGAGATAAAAAAAGGTCAGACCCTCCCGGCCCATAAATACCTGGGACCTCCCACTCATTCCCCAGCATAAAGATAGCAGTAAGATCAAGGGACCAGGAAAGCCAATAAAAACCAACAAAGGTTCACCATATAAAGGATCCCAAATACAAAAGGGCAGGGTGAAGCGGGGTGTGTGACACACTTAGAATAATACCATTTTGTGAATACTCATGCGTATTATAAGTATGTCACACACCCCGCTTCAATACATTCATTACATGTGGGACATCCAATAGCAGTGTCCATAAAGGGCGGGGATCCAAAAAACAAGGCACAAACTTAAACCACTGCAGCTTGCAGAACTTTGCGGCCAAAAACAGCATCCGCTGAGGCCCGAACATCAACCTTGTAAAACTTGGAAAAAGTGTAAACCGAAGACCAAGTAGCAGCCTTACAAACCTGCTCAACAGAAGCCTGGTGCTGGAAGGCCCAGGACACCCAAACAGCACGAGTAGAATGAGCAGTAACACGAAAAGGGGGAATCTTCCCCTTAGCAGAATAGGCCCCAACAATGGCCTGGAGAATACATTTGCTAATGGAAGACTTGGCAGGAGTCAAACCCTTCCTAGGCCCAGAGGGCACCACAAAAAGGGCGTCAGTCCTACGAAAAGGAGAAGTAGCCACCAAATAGTACTTCACACAGCGGACCACATCCAAAGAATGCAAAACCCTCTCCTTGTCATTGCTGGGCTTAGGACACAAGGAGGGTAGAACAATATCCTGATTCAAATGAAAAGCAGAGACCACCTTAGGAAGGAAATCTGGATTGAAGCGGAAAACAACCTTGTCCTGATGCCTCTCAAAGTAAGAAGCCTTAATAGACAAGGCTGCCAACTCCGAAACACGACGAACGGAAGCGATGGCAACCAGAAAAACAACCTGAGTAAGCGTGGAAAGTGCAATATCCTGCAAAAGGTTCAAAAGGAGGACCCTGCAAGGCAGACAAAACCAAATTCAAATCCCAAACTGGGAGCAAAGGCTTCCTAGGAGGCCGCACATGCGTAACCCCCTGGAAAAAGGTCTTAACCAGAGGATGAAGAGCAAAAGACTTTTGAAAGAAAACCACCAGGGCAGAAACCTGCCCCTTCAGCGTACTAAGCTGCAAACCTTGGTCTAGACCATGTTGCAGAAATACCAAAACCCTAGGGATAGAAAACGCCCTGCAAGGCAAGGCCCTGACCTCACATCAATCAATATAAGACCTCCAAGTCCTATAACAGATGGCAGAACCCGAACCAGAGTCTGAATGACAGCATCAGAAAGACCTTCCTCCCTCAAGATGGAGGTTTCAGCAACCACGCCGTCAAGGCCAGCGTTGGTAAATTGGGGTAGAGCAGTGGCCCCTGAGTGAGCAGATCCGGCAGAAGGGGCAGGTCTAACTGATCCTCCGCCAACCTTACCACGTCTGTGAACCAAACCTGTCTTGGCCACCTTGGAGCCACCAGGATTGCCGACGCACCCTCTAGGGCCAGCTTGCGCACCACTCTGCCCACCATGGGAAATGGAGGGAACAGGTACAGAAACCCCAGATCCCTCCAGTTCAAAGACATGGCATCCACTGCCAGAGCCAGTGGATCCCACGAGAGAGACACAAATGCCGGAAGCTTGTGATTGTGATGAGAGGCAAAGAGGTCCACCTACGGAGACCCCCACCGGAGGCAAAGCGCCCGAAACACCTTGGGGCAGAGCGACCATTCCCCCCGGCGAGATGACCCCCTGCTCAGGGAGTCCGCCTCTGTTCTCCACTCCCGGAATGTACACCGCCGAGATGCATGGGACATTGCTCTCTGCCCAGGCAAGGATCAAGGACACTTCCCTGAGGGCACGCCTGCTGCGAGTCCCTCCCTGGTGATTGATGTAGGCGACCGCCGTCTGATTGTCCGACCGAACTTGAACTGGTAGTCCCCGTAACTGATGAGTCAAGTGAGCCAGAACCAACCTGATAGCTCTCAACTCCAGAACATTGATGGGATCGTGAGCCTCCTGAGGCCCCCACAGCCCCTGAAACTGAAGATCCTTCCAAAATCCCCCCCAACCTGACAGGCTGGCATCCGTGGTGACCGTCTCCCAACGAGGGGTCAGAAAGGACCTGCCCCTCGTCAGATTGCTTGGTTTCAGCCACCACCGAAGGGAACGCCGCACCCGGGGACATCAGAAAGGATTAATCCAATGAGAGCGGGGATCCGTCCCAGGCCGCCAAGAGATGGAGCTGGAGCGTCCTTGTGTGAAACTGGGCAAAGGGAACCGCCTCGAACGACGCCACCATCAATCCCACGAGTCGCATCCCTAGCTGGATGGACGCACGGGGAATGGATAGAAGACGCCGAGTCAAATCCTGAATCAGAAGAACCTTGGCTAGGGGGAGAAACGCCCTGGCCTGAGAAGTATCCAGCGACATTCCCAGGAACTCCACCACCCTGGAGGGAGTGAGGCAGGACTTTGGAGAGTTTCGGTTGGGTGATCAACTATCCCGAGTGGACACCACTGTCCTGGTATCCAGCTGCGCCTGACTGAGGGAAGACGCCATGATGAGAAGATCGTCCAGATAGGGCACGATGCGGATACCCCTGGCTCTGAGTATGGCCATCACTCCTGCCAACACCTTGGTAAAAACCCTTGGAGCTGAGGTAAAGCCAAACGGAAGAGCCACAAACTGAAAATGTCGATTGTCCACGACAAACCTGAGGAATCTCTGGTGTGCCGGAAATATTGGAATATGCAGGAAAGCATCCTTGATGTCTATGGACGTCATGAAGTCACCCTGATGAAGTGAGTGGATGGCTGAGCGCAGAGTTTCCATACGGAACTTCCGGGGACGAACGAACCTGTTGAGCAACTTCAGATCCAGAATGGGACGAACGGATCCGCCCTTCTTGGGCACCGTGAACAAATTGGAATAAAAGCCCAGGCCTCGGTCTGAGTGGGGCACCGGGCAGATGACAGCCATGTCCAAAAGACTTGCTACTGCCGCCCGAAGCCCCTGGGCGGCCAGAGGATCTGACGGTACCCGAGACCTGAAGAATCTGTGAGGGGGCCAGAACTTGAACTCCAGCTTGTAACCGGAAGACACCACTTCCTGAATCCACCTGTCCGAGACCTCTTGGACCCAAACTTGGGAGAAGAGTAGCAGCCGTCCCCCCACCCGCAAGGGTGAGGGTGCCCCCTCATTGCTGAGCCAGCTTGGCAGCGGCTCTAGGCTTGGAGCCCCAACTGTGTCCTGGATGGGCCCGACCCCTGCCCCTGGTCCAGGAATCACTTCTGGACGAGGGGAAAACCGAACCCCTGCCGACTCCAGGGAAGGGCCATAAGCGACCCTTATGGGGGGGGGGGGGGAGGGGGGGAGAGAGAAATAGCCAGGACCTCAAACATATGAGCCAGGACCCTAGCGGTATCCAAAGAATCCCTCTGGCCCTGCTCGGTATCAGCACCCACAAACTGCTGATCATCGGAGTCAGACCCCTCATACAACTGCCCTTCCTCACGCGGGGAAAAAAATCAGACCAATCCAGGGAGTCCAAATCCTCCCTATAAAAGTCCTGTGCAGCCGTATACAAATGTTTTCTCTGTTCCGTGGCCTTTTTAGCAACGGCACTGGAAAACATTTTTTCAAGATTGGCCAATCTGGCACACACCTCAGATTGCGACTCCCCGCCAATGACCACATCACATGGGGTACGTGTCAAGCGAGGGGGAGACGGAGAGGAGACTGGCGGAGCAGAACCGGACGCCTGAGATCCGGTCTGCCGCGTAATAGACCGCTGCGCACAGGGTACACATAGAAATACATCATCCCCCAAAAGGGATACCCCAAACACAGTCCTTTAAAGGGAAACCCAGTGAGGGCCTTCTTGGCAGCGTTGTCAGCAGCCCACTGGCGCAGCCAAACAGAGCGGCGTATAGCCACCACGAGGGCAGAAGTTCTGGCACACATTCTAATGGTGTCATCCATGGCTGAGAGGACAAAATTTACAAAAACATCACAACTGGAGAGTGCATTAAACACCTCACAAGGCAAATCATCAGGGGCACTATCGAGCATATTTCTGATAAGGGTTCTAGTGGCCACAGCAGTAATGGCAGAGGCACAGACCCGGCGCAGCGCGGTCCTCACACATCCAAAGGTGTGGGATGCCAGCTGGTCAATGCGCCGGTCCTCAGCATCCCGCAGGGTAGTGGAGTCAGGGGAATGCATGACAGAGGTGTTAGATAGCCCTAGGATCGGGGCATCCACCTCGGGGGAGGGGGGGGATGACCAACATTTAACCACCTCAGCAGGAAAGGGATACTTCCTATCCCAACTTTTTGGAACCCAGGAAGTTTACTGGGGCGCTCCCATTCCTTGAGCACAAGGTTATGGAAATGTGCCTGCTCCGGAAATTCCAAACGTGATTTTGCTGTATGGAATAGCTCCCCTCTTTGCCTGGGAGCCGCAACAGGGAGAGAGGTGGACAGAACCTCAAAAATCTGGGTCAATAATCTGTCAGTGTCATCCGGGGCCCAGGGGTCAGAGCCAGAATCATCATGACCCCTTGGTCTCTCATCAGATGAGCCCGAGTCAGAAAAGAGCTCCCCTTTATCAGACGGGGTATAGCCACACAGATTCCAAAACTCCTCAGTTCCCATAGGGAAAACAGGCGTCAAGTGCCGCTTCTTAGCAGGGGCCTTACGCGCTAAGGACTTATAAATCAACTGCTCAAGAGTAGCCAGTCTAGAAGACACATCAGGCTGAGAATCCCCACTAGTATGCAACTCAGTAGGAGTAAGGTTTAAGCTTGGAGGAGTAGGCGAAGTGAAACGAGGTGCAGCCACTGGCAGGCAAGATTGCAATGCAAGCACCTGCTCAACACAGGGTACACAGACCCGTGCCTTGTCAGCATGAGGCTGCCCACACGCTACACACAGCCGGTCTTGTCCCCCGGTCACATTATCCTGGGATGCCTCCATATGGTGATTATAGCAGCGCTATACGCCGATAGGGAATAACGCTATATAGCAACCCCGGATGCCCCAATAACCCGCTAGGGAAGTGGGAGTATTATTTTTTTTACAAGGCCTACAAGTTATATTATATACCAATACAGGGCCGGGAGAAGCCAAAAGGGTTCGTCTCGCCTGAAAGACATAAGCGGACAAGACCTTTAAGCACACAGTAACAAAAGTGAAAGATATAAAGCCACCCGCGAGGGCACTTATGGACCGCGGTAGGTAGGGGTCCGTCGTGCATGGGCCAACCAAGCAGGTTAAAGATGGCGTCGGTATACCTTGAGGGGTGGGCCAGTATCAGCGATGACGCGGAGTGCGCCATAGACAGGCCCCGCCCCCCCGAACAGCGCGAAGCCAGAGCGTGCAAGCAGCCAATGACGGTGCACCAGCGCCTGAGGTAATGCCGCCGCGTGCGTAACCAAGTCAGTGCGCGGCGGCAATTTTAAAAAGACAGTAAAGGCAAGTCAGCACGGTGACTGACACAAGACTAAACAGAAGGCTACAAGGAGGATGAGGGAGGACAGCGGCCACTTAAACAGGGCCCACCGATGGGCAGGGGCAAGGGGGCACTAGTGCGGGAGGGGCATCCCATAGAGGCTCACCATAAGCCTGAACCGCCTACCCTTTGGTGGGGGATTGCGGTGGAGCAGCGCTCCTAAGCACCTAACAGTGGTGCTGCCTACTGTCACCCGACCAGCGCAGCCAAGGCTGGGAGGCATATTACTAGTGGAACGGGTGGGAATAGTCCTACAGGGCCGCAGGCTAATAGCCCCGCTCACCTGTGAGTAGAGAGCCATTTCTCGTCCTTCGCAGCCAGACTGCAGAGAAATTCTGGGGATTTGTGGGATGTCCCGGGTATTTGAGGGGCCGGGAGGAGCCCATTTTCGATGTCTCTAAAGTCCAGCGCAATCTGGCGGAGTATATCCCAAGTGTATTAGATTTGGAGCAGGACGTACTGTATACTAAGAATAAGGGGGAGAACAGAACCTGCTATCTGTTTATTTTCCTTGTTGTGCTTCCCTAATGAGTTTACCAAATATGCCTAATTAACCCATAGGTCCAGAGCAGCCTATTGGATTTGTACACAGACAAGGAGGACAATGTTGATGTTTTCACACAGTGCCCCACTCATTTCCACAATTTCATCACCAGGTTGTATACAGGCATCTAGAGCCACTACTAGTGTTCTAGAACTCCTTTTATAGGAGAAGGCGAGACCACCATAACCACCAGAGCACAACATACTTACTGGGTCTAGAAGAGCTTCTCTCACATCTTCACCATAGCGATTTCTTAAACAGGGGCCACAAAACTGGCCTCTGACCCCACCACAGCCAGGATAGCGGCAGATTGTTTTTGTATCCAGTGTTTTTTGGCGACACTGATGACACGTGCTTCCCTGTGTAGGAAAGAAAATATCTTCACTGCTATTACAAGGTAATACAGTTACTAGCTGTATATCACATCAATTTGTGTAAATAGCCTCCCACCCACTTCCCAACCTAAATTCCAATCTGGCTAGGCTGCGGCCAATCAAAAAAAAGGAGTTGGCGATTCCTTGTGCTTCCATTGCATGGACTCTTTCCTGCATTTTCTAGGCACGTCTAACATTCTCTTGGCTGAATTGCTGGCGACATGTACATGTCAACATTTCTGGCACCTTGACCTTAGATTTACTCAAGACATCATGAATGATACAGAAAACCACGCCAACTGGAATGCCTAGTTCTTGAGCACTTCCAAAATCATGGCCTCCACCTTACGGCACATTTTCTCTGAAGATGCTTTAACATGCCGCCCCTGAACAAAGGGTCAACTTGTTAATCCCCTTCCACATTTAAACCGGACCTTCAACGTGATTTAATGAAAAGCCCAAACTCTTAAACGATTCCCCAGCATCTAAAATTAATATATTTTACGTTTTTAGTCACTAACTTATTCTTTCCCCCACTGGGCTGCAACTCTATTCAGGAATTTAGGATACGGGCGCCGCCATCTTGACTCAGAAGCATCACACTTACTGAGGAGAGGAGAGTGGGATAAGGTACAGGGGGGCGGGTTATAGCTGTGCTTTGCTCAGACAGAGCAGAGCTGGGGTCAGGTAAAGGTCAGCAGTCCCAGAATGCAGAGCAGCACAGTCAGGAGGCACTTCCTGTTTGCAGGCTGCCCAATAAGATGGCGGCTTCCATAAGCCGCCATCTTGGATGTTTAAAGGCTCATAACATGCAATAGATGCAGGTAGGATGATTTTTAATGTGGACAATCTGTATGTACAGGGTGTGGGAAACATATAAGATAGACTCTTATTCAGATTCAGAGTGAAGGTCCACATATCTGACACAGGCTTTTGTTTAAAGTGTATTCGTTAACAGACCCCCAAACCTGTATTTTGTCGTAAATTTTATCTTTCACGGTATTGGCAACATTTTCTAGCTCCTCCTCAGTGATATCCTCCACCGGACGGGTATTGTTGCCTTTTGCAGATCTCCGTTTCTGCCGAATCATCTCCCGTTCCTCCTAATTTTAACAAATAAAAGATTTCACTAAATTAGGATGGTGTGAGCCACTATTCCTTACTAAATTTCAGCATTTCCATGCAGTGCTTTTGAGAATCCAGTGCTCCCTACCAGGGTATAGAATAATCATTTGTGGAAAATAAAAGGTGGCGATACACCCTATGCCGAAGCCTCGAAAAGGAGCTTCAGCAGCACTAAAAGACTGACTGGGCAAAAATGGATCTGCCATGAAACAAAGGAAATTTGTGTAAATGTCTTTTCTCGTCATCTTCCATACTGGGGTACCATAATCTGCAATGCGTGAGTTAATCCCAGCCGGCCACCCCCAGTTAATTAAAAGGCAGTCCAGCCACAGCCCCGGAAGGGAAGCTAGGCTAACCTGCGCGTATCACCCCAAAGAAAACTAACCCTGTAGAAGGCATCAACCGCAGTCGCAACAAAACAGTAGGGCGTGTGCGGTGCTCCAGGAATGGAAGATAGCAAGAGAAAAAATTTACCACCGAGTACACAAATTTCCTCTCTCTCGTCCATTCCATTCCGGGGCACCACCAGTAATGCGTGGGAAGTTCCAAAGCATTACACTCTGTCACCATAACCAGGAACGGTGAAAATTAAACCTCAAGACTACACCCCTGGCAAGGAGTTCACCATTGTCTGCAACACCTTACATCCCAGCGTGGCATTGGCCAATGCCTGGACATGAACTCGCTAAAACTTGGTGAAGTTGTGAAGGGAGGACCAGGTCGCCGCCTTGCACACCTGGCCCAACACCTGATGCTGGAAGACCCAAGACGCGGCAATCTCCCTGGTGAGTACTCTTTACCCTTACAAGCCTACGCCTGCATGACTGTCTGCCTGATTCATCTGCTGAGAGTGGACCCGACAGCCGCCAGGCCCCTCTGGGATCACAAACAAAACTCCCGTCTTACGTACCTCCCACGTAGCCGCCAAGTAATACTTTAATGCCTGACCAGGGAGTGGTTCCTTATGATAAGTGGTGCACTCCGCGGACACAGAGGGCAGTACAACCTCCTAATATGGAAGGGAGAGACCACCGTGGGCAAAAAATCCTGTTTAACATAAAATGCGCCCTTGTCTTCATGCAGCACCAAAAAGGGCGACTTGCAGCCAGCTCTGAAACCCACCAGTTGCAGGTGATCGCCATAAGAAAAACCATCTTCAAAAGTGAGCGTTGCTAGCGAGGTCTCTGTCCTGGGCTCAAGATAGATCAGGGTGGGATCAACGAGCATCTAGGATGAACATGTGCAGCCCCCTGCATGAACTTACAGACTAATCTGTGCTCCACAATGGGCCTGGAAAAAAAAAAAAAAAATAATAAAAAAAAAAAAAAAGACAAGGCCAAGACCTGGCCTTTAAGGGTGCTGGGCAGCAGGCCAGCGTCTAGACCCTTCTGAAGAAATTCCAGTATCCTGGGCAACAAGAACTTCGAGCAGGAATAGGCCTCCAATTCGCAGCAAGCCACAAAGGCCCTCCAAGTCCTGTAGTAAATTCTGGAGAATGACTGAATCAAGGTCCGAATTACTGCGGCAGATAGGCCCGTCTCCTCCAGGATGCTCGTCTCAACAGCCAAGCCGCTAAAGCCAGCGCTTGAGAATTGGGGGTGTCGCAGAGGACAGTAGAATATCCAGACGGTTGTAGCGAGATGCAAAGATGTCCACTTCTGGCACACACACACCCCCCCCCCCCACCAGGCACAGAGGGCTTGAAAACACATCCTGGTGAAGGGACCCTTCCCCCTTGGTGCACCGTCTACCTGTTTAAATAATTGGCCTGCAGATTCTATTATTACTATGGTCGGGTAATTTTGCCCTGGTTGGCGTCTTATCTCTGCACTTAGCATTTTAAGTACCTTCTTTGTGTCCTAAATTAATTGTGTCACAAGGCTATTGTATGGTTTACTCATATGTCAGTAATTTTGTGTTGGGACACAGCTGTTCACTTATTGTTGCTTGCACTACCCAGTATTTGGGCTCAGCGCGTCACTTTATGGTTAGTAAGTCGGATAATTATTTAGGCTTAATACTAATTTTGTGCCGGCACAAATATATTTGATTTTGATTATATAAGCTTTATACATATTCAAATTCCCCCTCCCCCCTTTTTTGATATAGTGGTGATATTTTTTGTCGGGTTGCGTTCCCAGATGAATTGCACTATTGGATGTTTCATGAATTGGCCTATACATTTTATTGTTGGGGGTAAATGCAGCTGTTTTTTAATTTTGTCTAGTACAATGTGATTGTGTTTTTCTTGTGTAAACAAATCTGTTGGTATAATAAAGTTTTATGATATATTTACTGTTTGGTGCTCCTTTTTGAAGATGCACGTGACAAGCCGTTTACAGTCCCTTCTGTTTTTGTTGTTTGATGACAGAGTATCAAGAAGAAGCCCGGCTCTGAAGGGGGCACAGGTACTACAACTCCCCGGCCCAGCAGGAGATTTATTGCGCTTCAGTGAGCCGCCTCCCTTTCCACCACACGGGAAGGATTGGAAGCCACACACCGGTCTGGAGGCCTGGTCCAGAACTAAAACTTGTACCTTGTCAGATATGTGATCCCTCCACACTAGTGCATAGTGCAGCAGCCACCCCCCCCACCCAGTAGGGTGAGGGCATCCTGTCAACCTTGAGGGGGCTTGGCTGAAGGTTGGGCCTGCTGCCCCATGTGGACATGGGGTTCCCCTGTGGCTTCCTCTTCTCTGATTTGTCCTTTTGGCGCCTGAAGTCAGTAGACGGAAGGGACGAAAACTTTCAAAACAAGGTCCTCTGTTGCAGCTTTGGGGAGGTCTAATCAATTTCCCTCCCGTGACCTTCCTGGCCAGGTCATCCAGAGGTTAATCGAATAGACAAGCCCCAGAAAAGAAGAAGCCAGTAAGCGTCACTTTGGAAGCAGCTTCAGCCAGACTGTGCTTCGCAAGGTGACTTTAAACAGCTCTGTCTCGTCCAGACCTTGCCTGCCAGGGACATGGTGCAAGCCAAATGCAAAGCCGACCCCACCATGGAAAATGCATGCCAAGCAAGCTGGTCCAAGCTCTTATCTACTGGATCTCTCAAATCAGCACTATCCGATGAAGGGATCAGAATATGCCAATATCACATGGACGCTTTTGCCGTGGCAGAGGATTAGCCAGGTGCAGAACCTCCAAAACTGATGAGCTCATCAACCTGATCAGTCGCATGACCTGAAGGGATGACAGACACATGTGGAGTCAGACTCCTCTCCCTGCTGGACGACACCTCCTCCTCTGACCGACCGGAACTGGAGACCGAATTGCTATAGAGGTCCGCCTGAAAGTCCTTGCACTTAGCATTAGCCTTTCTGCATGGCCGGACGGAGACTGACCCGGAATGCCCCAAGGGACCAAGGCTACCGACCATAAAAACAGGCTACTTCCTTAGGCGAGACCCCGTTGGTTGGCGGACCCTGGAACAAGAATTGAGCCGGCAGGCACCCACGAGGGGGTATCCCGCTCAGAAGAGTCCAACCTGGAAGCAGCTGGGGAAACAGGGTGGTCAAGCAGAGGTAGGGAACCTGCCAAATGCGTAAAGCGCCACAGGACTGCAGTGCAACCCTCCGTTAGGGTACAAAACACTGGTGCCTCCGACATGGTAAGATGGCCACTCTGATCACTAGCCAGTACAGCTGGTGTGCTAGGCACCACCCCTCCCTGCATGCCCCCCACCCCCCCAGATAAGTAGCTCGGGCCTCCCTGCAGAAACTGGGGAGAGCACACTGCGACCAGGCACATTGCGGAAGGCGACACAAAGTAGGGCACCATGTGCAGGTCTAAGATCAGGTCTTGACCCTAGAAGCTCCAAACCAAAACCATTTGAGCCATGCTCCCCTCACACTGCTCTGTCCCACGCTATTGATCTGAAGACCGACGTCAGGCATCCAAGCAGGCTGGCAGGCAAAGACCCCCCCCCCCCCCGCAACCCAATCAGCACTGTTTAAGCAACAAAACTGGAAATAAATAAAATCCTGAATCTCTTCACAGTTCCGTCGACTGCAAGAAAAGAACTGGGGGTGTCCGTCCACAGCCTGTCCTATATAGGCCGGGGAGGTTTTAGTTTTTTTTTTTTTTTTTTTACGGCTGAGGTTAACCCACGCATTGCTGATTGTGGTGCCCTGGAATAGAAGGGACGAGAAAGGTTTGCACTTTATTAGAAATCGATTTAATAATCTAGAAACACTTCTGTTACCAGTTTATAGGTTTAAGAGCAACATACCTGACTGTACCACAAGCTGCATATTTGTTGTGTCCCTGGTACAGGAAACAAAAACAGAACTACCAAGACTGACACCGTAATCCCCTGCCCTGAGATCTAACACCCTTTCCTAGGTTTGCAATAGTCTGGAGTTGGCGGTTACTTACGTCTGTCAAAGGACGCCTTGTAAAAGACTTCTTGCCGTTTTTCAACAGATGCTCTGCAAACTCCATAGCAGAGTTGGTGAAATTTTCCATGGCAAAGTTCTCAGGTGGTCGAGCGCTTCTTGTAGGGTTAGTGCGTCTTTCTATAGGACCCTCAGAAAAACTTTTACGGTTTATTTTTGGTTTCTGAAGTAAAAACAATGATGTTAAAATCTAGTCACAGCATACATCGTAAATAATACAAAGCTTGTAATGACTTACACTGGGAGGTGGTGGTTTCACTGGGAAGAGGTCAGGGACAGAATTAAGTTCTGCAAGGAGCTGGGCTAGCTGTGTAAAGAAAAAATATAATGAAGGATACAAAGCAGATTCACACTATAACAACCAACTAATGTGTCACACCCACAAGACCCTATTATGGGTCAGGGTACCCCCCTCCTTTATAAGTAGTATAGTATTAGCAGGGCCTTGGCAAAATTTCTTCAGTAATTAGCTGCTGCCCAACACTAACCAGGTACGCTCTCCTAGGTTATAAGACCACTGCAGTAGATGCCCATATACTGGAACCTATGCCCAGTTCCGGCTGGCTAATTGAGCCCATAAAAGGAAACTAAAGTCACCAGAGGGACCCCTCCCCCCAGACAGGGCTGAGCTTTGAAAAGAATAAAGTGAGAGCACTTTCCATGAGGAGGGAGGGTTTAGCTAGGCTCTGATGTCAGCTCTGAGTGTGCCATTCAAGCCATCAGTACAAGGGGGTATGGTCTGGATTAGCCCCTTGCGCTAGTATTGGTGGCCCACATCGGCAGGGTGGAGCGGGAGGGACAGATAAAGAAGTACATTTCCTCATTTAGGGTGCAGAGCTAAGGAGTCATTGGTAAGTTATTTTTTTGGGGGTTTCATTTATACCAGTAGAATGTTTTATTGTCAGTTTCGGGGTGTAAGTAACATCTCCCCTCACTATCCAGCATGTTTAAATTATTTTTTAATTGTGCAATAGAGCAACATATAAAGTTCTCCAACCAGGTTCTTGTCTGTTTAATTATGAATCCAGATACCAACTGAAACACCAGCTTTGCTCTGTCCACAATTTTATCCTGTATTCTAGCAGACGCCACCTTTCCACAGCACTAAAAGGGATCCTATGCCCAGATCGGAAGTTTATGTCATCACCTTCTATCCCAAGCCCATTTTTAGTAAAGTCTTTTCAAAATATTCATAACACCACCAACGGAAGCAGTCTGGTGAAGAGTGTCATACTGTTAATTGATTCAGTTACAAGCTAAGCTGTCACATAATGGCAGTTAGGTTGTAGCGCTTTTAGATTTATTGCAGTTATTGTAACTGATAAGGCTGACCCCCAATGCCAAGCTGTTTGTACTGTAACTGAATGTATCATTGCTGGAAAGCACCAGAGGACGGGGCTACTCTGACAGGGAGCAATATAGTTGACAGCATCCGGTCCGTGTTATGAATGTTGGGCAAAGGCTTCAGTAAAAATGAAACCGGCGTTTGACCTGGTCTTATTTATGGTACACCTAAGACGCTATGGCTCTGTACTATTCTTGTGCTGTTTCTTACTGTCCCTTTGTTTATAAAAGTCTATACAAAATTCAATAGAGATATATTGCAAAAAAAAAAAAAAAAAAATATGAAACATTTTGGGGCACTGAGCTGGGGTTAGAAGGAGACAACAAACTTCCTTTCTGGGTATAGGATCACTTGAACTGCCACCCCGGTACAATTTACCACTCGCCGTTACTACTGTATATCACTACAGTTCCTTTGCATCTCCAATGCTCTATTCTAGCATTTAAAAAGGAGGTACAAGTGCCATTAGGGGAAATTAAGTTTCCCCCTGGTGGCACTAAAGGGCACAAGGGGAGAGGAGAGGGGGAGGGACATAAAGTGCTAGAGACAAGCTGCTTTACTGCAGGTGGGAGCCCTTTGTCCCAGAGATGGTGTTGGTCTGCTTTGGGAAGGGCTATACTGTATGAGAAGCCATGTCCTGTTGCACAGGCTTGCTCTAACGCTTGTTACCTCTCATCTCACTGGTGTCACTGGCCCATCTTTAGAACATAGCTATTCTGTTACTCCAACCAGAATTTTGTACCCCAGGGACAGACATCACTGTAATTGGCAAATAGTTAAAATGCTGTATGTGCAGGCAGCCTCTAGACCAGGACTACTTACCACAGTATTGTTTTCTTTAATCCCAAAGTGTACACTTTACATGCACTACAAGGATAAAACTTCATAATTTGGGGCCTGCATGTCAGTATAAAAATCAAATACAGAAAATGGACGTTTGCAGAATTTTGGGACCCCAGGGGCAGACTTAAAGCTGAGCAAAACTCTTCTAGGGCACACTGAAAAAATAGAGGGTTTTCCACTGCCGAGGTCACAGCCACTTGGCACTTTTGAGATTGCCAATTGGCTGCTCTCAAGAGTGCTGGACGATGTAGGCCAGACGACTAGCCGCATCCCTGGCTTCTGATTTGAGCACATGCGCTCCCACACCCAGCAATTCAGAAAGGTGTGCACGCTCTCTGCGCCCAGCCTACAGGGAAGCCAGGGAAACGGGGACCGGTGACCGCAGTGATGCAGGAACCCCAGGGAAAAGTTTACCGGCAACCTCAGGGTTTCAAACAGCGGGGAACCCTGCTATACGATTCCCCTGGGGAGCAAGCTAGCAGCCAGCCCTGGAGCCTTTTGGATTCCAGGGCCAGCTCGCAAAAGTTTTGCTCCGCCTTAAGTGTATCCAGCCATGGTAAAAAAATGTATGGGTAGGTAGCCTCCAAAAAAGAACAACTTACCACAGCCTTGTTTTCTTTAATATTCATTGCCCTCCTAAGAAGCGCATCTGAGCTTTCAACGTTCGATTTGGCATTTTCAGCATCATGCTCTTTCAGATCCCCATTTGATGAGCGTTTCCCTTTAGTGGGCATCTTCTTTTTCTTCGGCTGGCTTGGTTCACTTTTGGGAGGAATTATAGGTTTGCTTCCACACTTCTTGTTGGGAAACTGTAGCGCAATACGAAGTCCAGGTCTAGATCTTTTTGGAGGTGTAGGTTCCTCTTCATCCCCAGACAATAGTACCTCATCACCAGCCTAGGAGACAAGTATTACCGTTACCAAACCACCATAGCTCTACAGGTAGCAAAGGGCAGCAGCTAAACAGTTCTCCAGGGAATGAAGGTACCCTACAGGTTTACTGCAGGCTTCCTTCTAATGCCCCAGCCAAAAAGTTTACTTTAAGTGTTAGCACCAATGTTCAAGGAAATACTAGGTTCCTTTAGCATTGGTGGTCCGAACCTGATTTTCTGTCTCCAAAAACAGTAAAAAACAAAAAAAAAAGGCTCTAACTCCCCCTCCTCTTATCCACTTACAATCTCTGGCCAAAGGCAAGGTTTACACACGGGGTAACCACTGAATGCTATAGCAGAAACCCCGAAGAAATTTCGCTCATTACCTGGTCGCTCATTTGCAGTGACTTTTGTGCATGGGCCGCTTGTTCTAATTCAGAATCTTCAGTGGAACCTCTTCTGAGCTTTTTCGCTCTGTATTTTGGATGGAGGGCAACTTTCTTTGTGGGAAAAATGAAAAAGAAAATAGATTGTTTATATATAGAGTGTCGTCATATACGGTGGCACCTTAAAGGTAGAATTTACAGGAGGATGTGAAAGGAATTTACTTTGGCGTGACAGAAGTACAACAAAAACACATTGATAGGGGAGTACATTATGTATGAGGGCCCTGTACCGTCTAAAAGGTTAAACCGGACCTTCACCCTAAATAAGAGCCTATCTTATGTTTCCCCCTCTCTGTACATACAGATTGCACACAGTATAAATAATCCTACCTGCATCTATTTCATTTTCTGAGCCTTTACACATCCAAGATGGCGGCCCATGGTGTCTCAGGCTGCCTGCAGACAGGAAGTGTCTGACTATGTCACTCTACAATTTGGGATTGCTGTCCTTTTCCTGACCCCAGTTCTGCTCTGTCTGAGCAAAGCACAACTATAACCCATCCCCCTGCAGTTTCTCCTCCTCTCCACTCCTTAGTATGTGATGCTTCTGAGGCAAGATGGCGGTGCTGGTACCCTAGAGTCCTGAACAGAGTTGCAGCCCAGCGGGGGAAAGTATAAAAAGGGACAAAAAAAAAAAAAAAAAAAAAAAAAAAAAAAAATTTATTATATATATATATATATATATTCATTTTCAATGCTGGGGAATCGTTTAAAGGTTTGGCCATTTTATTAAATTATGCTGAAGATCTGGTTTATGGGTGGAAATGAAAGGTTGGATAGCAAACCGTATGTGCTAGACATGGTGATAGGTGCTCCAAAAAAATTACAAAACTGGAAAGTGGGTTGGTGAGGTCATATGATTGGTGACGGCCAGGACAATTGGTGACGGAGAAGATTTTATAATAGCAGAGCTAGTAACAAGAATATAAAGCCCCCACAGAACAGATGCAGTCTGCAACTGCTATATAATCATTAGAGCCCCCTGCTACTGACTGGAGGTGATCTAATCCTCCAGGCACAGGGTCATCATGATCTGGGATCTCCGCTGTCTACCTCCCCACCAGGAAGCCTGGACAGCCCATAATCACCGCTTTCACATTTCCATAACAGCTGCTGTCCACATGACTGTTGCCATTCAGGATAGTTGTCTTCCACAGTTTAATGAGAACAATTTGCTGAAATATATAGTAAAGACAGGCAGCTCTCATTGGAAAAGAACCCACGCATGCTCTATTGGACCAGGGAAAGGTAAGTGATTACTAGCACCCTGGGGGTTTCTTACACCAGAGCATGCAATTCTGGGCTATTCCCTGTGTTAAGGTCATTCCGATTTGGAATATCCCGCCATGTAAACCCCCCTGGTTCCCCTGTAATCCTTGAGTTTTATCCTAATCTATTCATGGCATAGGTAGCAGGGAATGCCAGGAGATGCGCAGTCAACCTCTACAGCACACCACGCAAAGTGAAGATGCCAAACAAGTGCATGTGAAGGTCGAGATCGAAACTCAAAGTGACTATACAGGGGAATGAGGGCGTTTTACACAATGGAATCAGGTTGCACTGTTGGGGGACATCAAAACATGGGTTGGGGTGGGGGGGGGGGTGCATTTTGGTCCTGAAGGAGCCTATAATATTCACAAGTTCAAAGTGAATATAGAAAATTGTTCTGCTAATAGGATGTCTGGCTGAAAGGCAAGTTATTGCAGACGTTGGAAATCCCTCCTAATAATCGGTCAGAAAAGCAAGTGAAGAGCTTGGCGATGGAGAAACACCGTGTCCCCACCTGTAACTGCAAAATCTAACATTCTAATGGCCACAAGGATGGATGTTTGCAAGGAGCAGTAAGACGTTTTACAAAGAATGTATAAATTAAATTACTTTCAAGAGAAAGCTACATTAGCTCCTTTGTGCCACTATAGAGAACTCCAGCTGAGAATACTGCTCAACAATTCCACCCGCTCCTCCATTCCCTCTATTACCGCCACCTCTTTTGCCGAGGAGCTGGCTTCGGGGGAGCACAATAACTGATAAAGCATAAAGGCCAAACATACTTGGCCCTACATACGGCTGCAAGCTGACGGCCTTTAATTAAGAAAAACTTGCTGCTGAATTTTATAGCCATTTCCTTTCAATCACCTCGATTAAAACAGTTTTTGGACTCCCCACTAAGATTTTTCAAGAATCTCATTATATTGCTCGAAAATCCCATCAAAGCCAAGATGCTTCATATTTAAAAAATGCCTACTTCAGGCTACGTAAATAGAGGTGGTGTGTATTTATGATAAAAGCAAAGTCTTCCAAGCCTCCTACCATGGCGGCATAGACTTGAAGGAGCTAGGGGTGGTAAGCATGACATTGAGTGAAAGGCTAGGAAGCTCGGTAATGAAAAGCTGCCAGGGCAAGACACGCCTTCAAAAATCTATCAAAAGCATTTTATAAAGAAAATCTAAATATAAAATATAAAATAGAGTTTACTGGAAACATAAATCTTATGAAAAGAATGAAAAAAAAAAAAGAAAAAAAAAACAAAATCGAAAAAAAAAAAAATCCAAAATCGGTATGCCCTGCTGTGTGAAACCCCCCAGGTCACCCCATACACTTACCCTGCTTCCCGGTCCAACGGCGCATGCGCAAGCCGTGGCTGCATACCGCTATCCCTCTAGCAGCGATATCCCTCTAGCAGGGCGCTTCAGTCATCTGGGAATGGCCGGCGGGCACGCTCCCCGTTAGAGGGAAGCAGAGGGTTGCGCCCACCAGCGCGCTCGGAGCCGCTGGCTTAGACGGTGTGACGTCAGCGGCTCCAAGTGCAGTGATTGGACGAGCAGCTCCACATGCGCCGTAGAGAAGAGGCTAGAGATGAGCGAACTTTTGAAAAGTTCGATTTGGCCGATTCGCCGAATTTCACAAAGAAATTCGGGTTCGGCCGAATCGAACTTTTACGAAGTTCCCCATAAAAAATGCCGGCATGGTGGGAGCGGGCCGGGCGGTTCCGCTGTCAGCCGGCATTTAAAAAAAAAAAAAAAAAAAAAGAAAATGCATTTTTGCCGGCATGGTGGGAGCGGGCCGGCCGGTTCCGCGCTGGCAGCGGAACCGGCCGGCCCGCTCCCACCATGCCGGCATTTTTTTTTTTTTTTTTTATTTCAGGAAAAATTCGATCGGCACGAACCACAAAATATTCGGGTTCGTGCCGAATCGAATATTTCCTGAAATTCGGAGCGAATTCCGGTTCGTCCGAACCGGTTCGCTCATCTCTAGAAGAGGCGAGTTGCGCCCGGGGATCGGGGGGGGGGGGTTACACAGCGGGGCACCCTCGGGGAAAGGACCAAAACCCAGGATAATCAAAAGCCTGGGTTTTGGTACACTTTAAGTAGGAAATCACAAATAACTTTACATCTTCACAAACACAGGCTTGCACCATGTTCAACATCCTTTTTGTCTAAACTGTGGACCAAATCCCCCCTGCTAATTTTGTCCTGTATACTCCGTGCCAGTCCTTTTTGCCTGGAGGTCTGCTTTAGGCCTCACTTTCTGCTCACGATGAACAAATAGAAAAGCCACACATGGCACAGACCAGATGGGTGTCACTGGCACAGATGCTGACCATTACCTTTAGGTCCTACTGACACTTATGGATGATATGTTGTCTGTGGTAACTTAAAGTGGAAGTCCAGTCACCCCCTAAATCCCCAGCGCTCCGGATTCTGGGCACCGCAATTCTGAGAAGGCACAGAACAGCTTCGCCGCTGTGCGCAGGGCCCAGCACGCCCCCTCCATTTGCATGGGCAGGAAGGAGCACCCACATAGTGGGGGTCGCCCCACAGAACGGCACTGGACCACAGGTGAGGTAAGGATTTTTTTTTCTTTTAACCACCCCAGCGCCAGGTGGAGGGTGGCAGGGGTAACCTGGAGATCTGGTTTCTGAGAACAGTTCCCTTGTGGTTCTCTCACACTCCTGCCACTTCCTACTGAGGGGGTGTGCCGAGATGGAGCAGTAACTGGAGTTGGGCGTACTCCAGTCACTGTAACCAATGCTGGGGCCCAAATAACATGTAGCTAATGAATATTGGGTGGGGCACGTGCAAGCCACCCCCAGACTCCGGAACGAGAAGGATTCTGAGCCAGACATACAGTGCTGCAGGGGAGAATAGGTATTGTTTCTAATTTGTCTTTACAGCCTCTTTTAAAGCAGAACAAAACTGGGGTATTTGACTTGCCAATGCCCTGCTGTGTGAAACCCCCGAAAGGCACTTTTCACTCACCTCTTTCTGGTTCTAACTGCGCATGCTCGGGATCTCTTCAGTGACAGCCGTCTGCCACTACTATGTCATTCTGCAAAAGTCTCTCATTGACTAGAATGGGGAGCGTTTGCTGCTCTATCACCCGCGACGTGGAAACTCCTGTCCCAGCCTAAATGGTTGTGGCACGAGCGCAGCCACGCTGGAGATGGGGGGGGGGGGGTGAGTCGAGCAGGTGGGTTTGTCTCGCTTTAAGGATTTTCACTATCCTAGTTTTTCCTTGCCGGTCCTACCGCGCATACACATGCTCTTGCGGTGTATGCCATGCATATTCAAGTTAAAAGACTCCAGGACTGGCCGCTGACCTTCCCCCAGGGCACCGCAAATGCGCATAGCGCACTGTGTGAGTGCCCCACCCCACATGCAAAACCTTTTGCCAGAGCCCCATAGCCATGTAAACAGCTGTGCCCAGCCATTCAGATAGGCTGGTGGCAGGAGTGTGCTGCAATCTAAAGGGACCTGGGGATGCACCCACTCTGCATTGCCGAGCTCTTACCTAAAGAGCTGCTGCTCGTCCATTCAGTGTGCTCGCAGCCGCTGATGTCACGTTGTGTAAGCCTTCGTCTAAGGCCAACGACTCCGAACACGCTGACGCCCGCATCCCCCGCCATTCACAAATGCCTGGCACGGACAGGCTCCCTGCTAGAGGAATAGTGGGGATGGGGCAGCAGCTCGCACATGCACCATTGGACTAGGAAACAAGGCAAGTGTATGGGGCGACCTGGGAGGGTTTCACAGTGGGGCATCCCAATTTTGGATGCCCCAGGGGCAGGGAAAAGATCATCCTGGGAATCAGATTCCTGGGCCAATTGCAGTGGGTTTTGGGCCACTTTAAAAGAGAAACATTTGCTTTTTTTTTTTTAACTCCAATTTGGGATTTCCCACTGTCTGATCACCCAGTATATACACACACGTAGATCCCACAGCGCATGCACAGGTTACATCCCTGCTATCGTCGCAGAGGTGCATACATCTTTTCCATCGGATCTCACAGCAGGTCAGCTAAAGAAGGTAAATGGTGCGCAACGGACGATTGGCCTCCAACATGCACATGCATTATGGGATCACCAGGTCAGTCTGGTGTCTTATAGACATACCATGTCCTTTAGACTGTAAGCTCGCAAGGGCAGGGCCCTCTTTCCTATTGTATCTTGTATTCAGAATATTCAATGTAAACTCTAACACTGCATTTGTAATAGTCGATGTACTGTATGCGTCTACCCTGTCTGTAATTACTACAGAAGATGATGGCGCTATATAAACAATAATGGCATCCCAAGTCAGGATACCATGCTGCAGAGGAACACCACCAGTTGCACCACTTTAAAGTGGACCAACACCCAGGATTTTGACTATCCTGGGTCTTGGTCCACTTCGGTGGGGCACCCCCGATCGGGGTGCCCCGCTGTGTGAAACCCCCCCGAACCCCCCGAACAACTCACCTCTCCCCGCGCCGACGTACAAGGTAAGACCTTGAACGTCTAAGCGGCGGCGGCCGCCGCCTCCCTCGCGTCACTTTGAACGCGCGCGCCCCCGCGCCGGCCATTCGCAGACGGCCGGCGCGGAGGCGCGCACGCCTACAGGGGCGCGAGGGAGGCGGCCGCCGCCGAAGATAAGGTAGGTGAGTTGGGGTGTTTGGGGGGGGTTTCACCCCGCGGGACATCCCGATCTCGGATGTCCCGCGGGGTGGGGGGTGATCGGCCCGGGAATCTTATAGATTCCCGGGCCGATCACCCCTGGGTGTTGGTCCACTTTAAAGTGGACCAATACCCAGCAGGATCTGCCTGGGAAGCTATAAGATTCCCGGGCCGGTCCAATCCCTCCCCACGGGGCATCCAGAATCAGGACGGCACGCAAACCCCCCCAGGACGGCACGCAAACCTTACCTGAATCCCGGTGCAACGCACAAGCGTGGGCCGCATCTCGTGCTTCTCTCTAGCAAGGCGCGTGCCCGCACCGGCCATTTGTGAATGGCCAGCGCGGGCGCACTCCTGTTAGAGGGATGCGCCCGCCAGCGTGCACGGAGCCGCTGAGATAAGACAGCGCTTTGACACGCATACCTCAGCAGCTCCGAGCATGCCGATTGGACGAGCGGCCGCACATGCGCCGTATGCGCGTGGGTAGGTGAGTTGAATTGGGCGATCTGGGGGGCTTCACATAGCAGGGCACCCTCGATCGGGGGGCCCCGGGGAAGTGGACCAAAACCCAGGATAGTCAAAATCCTGGGTGTTGGTCCACTTTGAAGGTTAGCCAATGTCTGCAATGTGAGTAGGTGGGCGCTCCCTGGGTCACCCATGTGTTACACCCGCTGCATTGGAGTATGAGCTCTGCAGCCGAACACGTTGTTCACCAGACATGGTCAGTAGTTTGAAGTGTATGAGCATCAATGTTATTCCCTCATAGCGCCATGTTGTGTGCCCTATACAAGGGGCGCCGGGCCTCCATATCGGCGCACTACAGGAAGCAGCGCGCCCTCCCTCACATGTGGCGCCAAATCCCACACTGTTGGCGCCTGGCGGGAGCGGCCACGTGCGGGCAGACAGAGGGGTGCGGAGCGCTCACCTTCTTTCCCGCGGGCTCCATGTCGGCGAGTGCGGGTCACCTGTAGCTGCACACAGTGCGGGGCAATTGCTTTCTCTTCCCGGAGGCTACGAATGCGCCCAGCCGCCCTCCAGAGCTCGCAGAGGATGAGGGAGGTGCCGAGCCGCCCTTACCCACACCCCTCCGCCACACTCCTCCCACTGACTGCCGCATTATATACCTTACATGTGTCCCTGATTTGGTGGGACTGTCCCTCTTTTGAGACAATTTCCCTGTCACTCTTTGATGTATAATATGCACATCTGCATCAATAAATGACGTATCTGCCTATTTAAAGAGGAACTTCAGAACTTTTCTGATGTTCTCTAAACATCCCTCCCTCACTGCCTTTTGGATGTCGGACTATGGGCAGTATTCCTGGCCTCTTTACAACCCCCCCTTAGCCATCGCTGAGTGATTGCAGCAGGCTTAGCTGCATACCTACCAACTTTTTAGGGTAGGAAAGAGGGACATTTGTGAAATTAGGCCACGCCTCCTCATTAAGGCGTGGATAGGACATAGGTTGTAACAGTTATGACAACAGAAACACTTTGGAAACACAAATGAATCATTTATTGCTGCAGATCTGCATGTTACACCTCAAAGAGGAACAAATGAGAACAATGGAGGACATGGACTCAAAAGAGGGACAGTCCCTCCAAATCAGAGACACTTGGGAGGTATAAAATCCGAGCACCCTGTCATTGCAGCCTATGAGGAGCGGCGCAGTGCATGACGGGACGGCAAGATGGCACTGTTTGTGGGGTGACTCCGTGGAACCAGCAGAGCACGATGCGGCCGGACAGGTAAGTCAAAAGTAGTATAATGTGAAACCGGAGGGGCAGGGGAGGCGGGCAAGCCAGTTTTGGGGAGTTTTCATTAACTCCCCAAAACGTGAAATGTTCCTCTTTAAAGAGGAACATTAGGAGAGGTTAAAACCTCCCCCCAAACCTCACTGGACTGCTGCCCCATCCTGTTTTACATTTGTGCAATTTTACTCACCGCGCCAGGGCATCCATCTTCTGGGTCCTGAAGATTCCGGGTGACCTCCTGACGGGCAGCGCCATCTTGTATCCCATCGGGCACTGCTCGCGGCCCCCGAACTCAAGCCTGTGCAGTGCCCATGAATACGATGCAATGGAGCTGCCCAAAATCCCACGAGACCTTGCTGTGCTGCGAGATCACCGTGGGACATTAGCACAGCTAAGGCCGTACTTGTCAGTGGATGTGGATGAAGCAGTCGGATGTCACCACAGCAGGCAGCAGCAACATCTAAAAAGTAAATATGGGACGATTGGGGGGGGGGGGGGGGGGAATCGGCTCCTTTATATTTTAGGTCGATGTTCCTCTTTAAAGAGGACCAAAAACCACCCTGGAGTCTATGAGGCTACAGGGCAGGCATACTCACTTCCCCCTGGCACCTCAATTGGGGGTGTCCCGCTGTGTGAACCCCCCCCCCCCCAGGTCAGCTGAAAACTCACCTTAGTTCCTGGTCCAACAGTGCATGCGCGAGCAGTGGCCACATCCCCCCTATCCCTTTAGCAGGAAGCATGCCCACACCAGGCATTTGTGAATGGCCGGCACAGGCACGCACCCTGTTCCAGCATGTTCAAATACGCTCACATTAGACAATATCCTGGATGCAGGGGCTTGAGCGGATCCGAGTGCTCTGTTTGGACGAGTGGCTGCACATGCGTCATAGGACCGGGAAGAGATGAGTTTGTTCGGGTGACCTGGGGGGTTTCACACAGCGGGGCACCCCCGATCGGGTAAGGATCAAAACCCAGGTTAGTCAAAATCCTGTGTTTTGGTCCACTTTAACTGTTACAACCTATCTCCTATTCATTCCTCAATTAGGGGGCGTGGTCCAATTTAACAAATCTTTCCCACCCTGAAAGGTTGTTAGGTATGTTATACTAAATACGGCTTCAGTCGGACCCAGGCCATCACTGACTGTCCATCTCTGGTCCTGCACTTAGTGCTGACATGGCTTCTGGGCGCTTGGCTAATAAAACTGTTTTCATTGAGAAATCAGATAAATACATCACATACTTTGCCATGTAGTGCTGTAAAGTGGCGATTAGGGTTCACATCACCCTGGACACACTTTAAAGAGGACCAAAACCATCTAACCCGCTTTTTAGACTTCAGGGCTGGTGCTCACCAGTTGCGAGCTACTAGAGCAGGGTTAGTCAAAATTCTGAAGCGGATTGGGAGAGATCTTGATTGGAACTAGCCCACCTACCCTACAAGACATACGAAATATTTATCAATTTGCATATTCCTAGGTTTGATCTATTTCTCCCTCCAACAGCCTTTGAAAGCATTCTAAAAATGCCTATGCCCCTGACCCACACAATCTCCACTCTGTACAAGGTCACCCGGGAGAGCGTGGCGGACCGCGAGCAGCTACATTTCGTCACAAGATGGGAGGAGGAGCTGGGACAAAAGTTCGGGGCAAAGGACTGGGTGAAGTCTTTTGTTTTAGCACATAAGTTCTCAATAGCGTGCAGAGCACAAGAGAGGAATTACAAGATCATCACCAGGTGGCATAAATGTCCAGCTGAATTGGTGAAGTCATCTGGTGACTGTTGGAGTTGCAATAAAGTGCATTGGGATCTATGACCCATATTTGGTGGGAATGCCCGATAGTGAGATCCTTTTGGTTCTAGGCGTATATGAATATCTCACTCAGGAACACATACCTAACACCCCACAGGTGACCCTGCTCTCTATGATCCTAGGATCATTGCCGTCCTGTAAGAAAGGCCTTCTTAGACCTTACAGCGGCTAGATCAGTGATCCCCCGACACTGGCGTACCAGGGATACCCCTTCCATCTGGAAATTGCTCCAAGAAGGGGAGAACATCAGGAGAATGGAAGAGCTGGTGTCAGAAAGGAGGGAGGGTGCGCCCCAGAAGTATGGCCCCCAGAAGTGGGCCCTATGGGAGGCTTCCCAACAGGCCTCGGATTTCCGGGCACTCTTAGAGATTGATGGGGGTGGGTGAGGTAGTGGAAGATTGAAGTTGAAGCGGGAACAAGATGGATAGAGCAGACGACGGGACTTACCCTTCACCTGTTTCCTCTGGAAAAGGGCCTTAGATGGTGGCTAATCCCATGACACATTAGTTGACACTTGGGCTTGAATGTAGGGCACTGTGGTCCTGTGCCCCGCATACCCAGCTTTCCTTCCCTTCTTTTTATTCCCTTTCTTTCCCCTTTTTTCCCCTTTCTTTTTTCTGCTCTCTTTCCCCCCTATATAAGGAAGGGGCGGCAAGGCGGGTGAGGAGTGCTTCTAAGGGGAGTCCCTTAACACAAACAAATTAAACAAATACTTTCTACAAAAATCAGGATACTTGCTGTCTCCACAAACGCCATGGATTTTTTAAACTAAGTAGTGTTGGGCTAACCCAGATTTGTACTGAACTTTGCAAGTTTGGGTTCCCAAACCCAGATAACCTGTAAAAGCTGGTTGATAGGCTGCTGAGCAGCCCATCACCCAGCTTAACCTTAAATGTGCAGCAGCAGGCAGTGCTGTTTTACTTACCTCCACCCCCATCCCATTGTAGTTCTTTGAACTGTCAAATAGGCTAAAGCCAGGGCTTCAGAAAGATGGCCGTCACTCCCACGAGGGAGTGCTGTTGCTAGCTGCTGCCCGAGCCCTCACTCACGGCAGTGGTGTCCCATTTCCCTCTGCAAACTGCCTGTCTTCTTTAAACCGGACCTTCACCATGATTTAATGAAAAGCCCAAACTCTTAAAAAACAATTCCTCAGCATCTAAAATTAATATATTTTACATGTTTAGTCACTAATTTATTATACTTTCCCCCACTGGGCTGCAACTCTGTTCGGGAATTTAGGATACGGGCGCCGCCATCTTGACTCAGAAGCATCACACTTACTGAGGAGAGGAGAGTGGGATAAGGTACAGGGGGGCGGGTTATAGCTGTGCTTTGCTCAGACAGAGCAGAGCTGGGGTCAGGGAAGGGTCAGCAGTCCCAGAATGCAGAGCAGCACAGTCACTTCCTGTTTGCAGGCACTTCCTGTTTGCAGGCTGCCTGCAAAAATGGCAGCTTCCATAAGCCGCCATCTTGGATGTTTAAAGGCTTATAAAATGCAGTAGATGCAGGTAGGATGATTTTTAATGTGAGCAATCTGTATGTACAGGGTGTGGGAAACATATAAGATAGACTCTTATTTAGAGTGAAGGTCCACTTTAAATAACTTATAGGACCAACTAACATTAAAGGATAAGGCCACTTTCAATGTAATTTTTTGAAAGTCCATTTTCTTATGCCAAAAGAGGTCTTCAAGGTGCTGAGCTTATCTAGTATTTTTATTCTTTTTCCTATGTTAGAGAATGTTTGTTTTACACTACCTGAAATCTGTTGCCATTGGTGATGTACACACAGAACCCTGCTGCTGGGAATGTGTAAGGCTGAGTGAGCTCCCTCACCTCAACAGGGACCATAGCAGCAGTGTTCTGTGTGTACAGGACTCACTTCTCTCTTCTTGGTGTACAGGCTTGGTGTAAATTGCTAATAGCAACAGGTTGCAGGTAGAGAAATCTACTTCCATAAAACACAAATTTTCTAACAAATTAAAAAAATTATAAATTCAAGATAAGCTTGGCACCTTGAGGACATCCTTTTGGCATAAGAAAATGCACTTTTACAATTACATTGAAAGTGGACTTACCCTTTAACATTGCTTGGGATAGTTTTAGGGAACATTTAATGTACCATAAGTTATTTAGAGAAAACAAGACAGGCAGTTTGCAGAAGCTAGATGCTTAGTTCCAGTGCTTTAAATAAGGATAGACCTGTCTGTGTGCAGGTATGAAGGTTATACCAGAAGCAAGAGAGAAGAATGCATAGAGAGAATCCTTGAATCTGTGAATGGGACAGAGAGAAGGACAGAAATGGGCCTGCTTTCGAGTGAGTACCCTGCCCTTATCCAAACGTGGGCCGGTGACCATTCAAGGTCGCTAAGCTGGCTGATATGCAAGCCCACTTGACAAACCACATTGGTAGCCAGTAGTGATGCCAGCTGAACAAGGCAATGGGAAAGTGGTAAGCGATGCCTCTTCTCAGCCTTGACAGGAGGGAGGTCGTATCCCGAGAATGCCCCGCTGTGTGAAACCCCCCAGGGCACCAGTCTTCGCTTATCTTTCCCGGTCCAAATGCGCATGCGTGGTCGTCAATAGGGAGCATGCGCTGACTCATCCCTTGCATCCCTGGGGGTGTGCTCCCGCTCCCGACATTCAAATAGGCTGATTTGAAACCCCCCAAATTAATAAGAGCCATGTAAACACCGCAAAAGGCTCTGATTGGCTGCGCGGCCACAAATGCGACGTAGGAATGAGGAAGAGGTGAGTTGGACTGGTCCGCTTTCACACAGCAGGGCATCCCAATTTGGGATGCCCCCAGGGAACAGAACAAAACCTGGGAACGTGGGTTGTGTTCCTGGGTTTTGTTCCGCTTTAACCTCTTTGGAGTATTAGGAATCTGGTTGTAAGTATTTTGCAGGATGGTTGGGCTAGGGAGGGGGATTAATGTACACTCTGAATCCAAATGCACTCTGCGTTTTCATTTTTTGGGATCTTCAATGTATATGCACAGTCTGCTTTTATTAATGTTGGGGGCTATAGGGGATCCTCTCAGCACTGAATAGGGCTCTCCTAGCTGTCAAAGTACGAAATGTTTGGGGGGCCTCTGTTAGTATGACAAGCAATGACTTGCTTGAACCAAGAACACATGCACTGGGGAAGCTTCATAAACGTCAAAACACAGGAAGTTACCGGTCATTTGACCAGATGCTCTCTCAGATCTTGTGCCATTGCAAGTTATGGGGAAAAGGCAAAATAGAAACTGCAACAGTCCTGTCACCCAGGATAGAAGCATTAACCAGTAAGGTGCCTGCAGCTATGTTGAGCTGTAGAGACCCTAATTTGTGCCTCGCTAGTAGCCAGAGGTTATCCCATGACCAAGAAGAGAAACTGCTCCTATTTGCAATAACAATAGCAAGCAGCAGGGCTGGAGGGGCCAATTTTGCTGCTGGAGGGAGGAGTATTGCCGCAGGAAATAAATATGCTGTATTGCAAGGGTTTGTCCAGTCAGTGAGTGTGCAGCCGCCCAGCGCTTTCAACACCCTGGGATCTTCATACCCCATTGACGCCTCACAGGGACATTCTGGGGAGCCCGGTGCCGATCATCCTGTCTCCAGGCCCCCAACTGCTTCTATTTTGGGGCCTGCCGAACAAGGCGCAATCCCCTCATGCCAATGGGGGCAGTCAGGGGGTTGTCAGTAGTGATGGGTGAACCCGAACCGCAAAGGTGCGAGTTGGGTTTTCCAAACCCAAACAAAGACTTCAGCCAGAGGTTCGAGTTTGGCGTTCGGCCCGAAAACGGAAAAGCTGCTTGATGGACTGCTGAGCTGAGCAGCCCGTCAACCTACTTCCTGCAGCAGCAGGAAGCTGCTGTAACTCACCTGAGCCCCGCAATCCCATTCTTAGGGCTGGCTCCAGGTTTATGTGGTCCCTCTGGCCCCTTTGCAGTGGAGAGTGGGGGGGTCTATAAATTCCATGGCCAAAAAGAGGGACTGCTTGCCCTCCAACCCCCTATTGGAGCTGTTTTTTAGTTTGGCCTCACATGAATGGGCAGAGTATTGAGGAAGAGGCATGGACAAAACAGGAAGGTCAGAAATGGCTGGATGAAGAGATAGCTGGGAGGAAGAGGGATGGATGGGCAAAATAAAAAGCACAGGAATGGCTGGGTAGAGCTGGGGGGGGGGGGTAGATGGGCAGAGCTGGAAGAAAGAGGGGTAGATGGGCAAAGCTGGAAGGACAGGGATGAAGAGGCGTAGAGCTGAGGGGATGGGGTATAGCTGAGGATAGAAGGGTGAATGAGACAGAACTGGGGGAATAGGGCAGATGAGACATACAACCAATGGGGTGGAGATGAGGGGACAGGGATTGATGGAGCAGAGAGACAGAGATGTATAGGGCAGAAAGACAGAGAAAGGAAGTGTGCACTGTGTACCTCACATTACCTTCTTCCAGCGTGTGCAGTACTTCCTGTTGCAATGCTAGGGCCAGGGAGCAGGGTGATGACATGTCTCTGGGAGCGGGGCTTGCAGGAAGACTCAGGGCTACGGGGCAGGGCTGAGCAGAGGTTAAGGGGCAGGGCAACTGCACCACCTATGAAAGCGCACGCAGCTCAGCCTAGTTACGTTAAGTTAGTGACGACCCAGCTCGCTAGGGGGAGGCGGTGCAGGGTGCTATGTTAGTAAAAAAACTTTAAGTTCTTTAACCACACTGTGCCAGCTGTCAGTGGGCCCCCCGAGGGTGGGGGCCCTTGGCAGTTGACCAGCCTTGGTGGGGGCTGACGCCGACCCTGCCCCTTCCTGTCAGCGAGCGAGGACACTCCTAGTGCCACCCCGGCCAGGGACCAATCGCTGCCACTGATAGTAGCGCTTCCTGCTGCACACTATGCACTACTCCTTTGGCATCTTTTAGAGAAAGGGAGCAGCTTTCTTCTCTGCAGTTTCAGTCTTTAGTTGTCTAGCTGCATCCATTTTTTTACACCGCTGGACAGTGATCTCTGTGTCCCCTGTAGCTGTTACAAGCTATAATGAAAGACAGTCATTTTTCTATAAAGTCTTGACCCCAAGCATTGGCAAATAATAATATACACTATTACTGAATTCACTATGTTTCATGAGCCTCCCCCAGTATATTAAAAAAAAGCTAAAAGAAAAAAAAAATAGGAGAGAGTAGCTCATTTTCAACAATTGTCTTTAATCACATTTCACTGTTCCTGCACAATATATATCTATATAGGGAGAAGCAAAAACCTCGGCTTAGAAAGAAAACGACTTGGCAACCATCCATTTGCATTAGGACAATGTGCATTTATCTAAATTAGCTAAAATTCTAAAGGTAGAAGAGTGGGGTAGGTGGAACCGAGAGAACAACGGCGAGCTCACTTTATGATATTAATGTCTGGATTCAAGAGCAAAAGGCAAAACGGTGTAAATTACAGAAAAGTATATGGATTAACTCTGCAAGAAAGCTTAAAATCATTTTGCAGTTCATATTCTAGTTTCAAAGTGATCAGAGAGAAAGAGTAAAAGCCACAAACGAGACATTGAAAGTGGAGACAGAGCGAACCCAGTCATTGAGAAATCCAGTAACAATAGATAGAAACAAAACTGGCAAATTCAGGAAATCAAAAAGAAGACAAAAACATGGTCTGATTGGAGAAAGGTGTTCATTACTGAAGGATTAACACCACCTACATACAACAAACTCACTTTCCCCTCACCATGTAGTAATAATGTCCCATGCGGCCACAAAACATTAGAATCTAGCAAAGGATTATGTAAGGAGTGAGAGGATTAAGGAACAAGGAACTCCTGATCTTACTAAAGGAACTCTCAGCAGGCCTAAAATTAGAGCATTTATGCTTTAAAAAGTGAAGAAAATGGGAGATAATGTTGATTATGTAGAACGTTTGCTTTTCATATATATTGATTGACAAGTGACATGTGGGCACCCTTCTTATCAATTGCTTTGGCTATTTATTAAACATTCATTTTTAATGTAAATTAGACAGTCATTCCATCTCCTTGAACAAGTATTTATAGCGGCATCAGTCGTAGTGAGTAGGTTAGTGATATCCAACATGCAACTCTTATCTTTCTGACAAAGTAAATACAAAAAATACAGTGCTAATATTAGGAAAACAATATCAAGCAATAATTAAACAAAAAGAATGCTTGACTTTTCCAACAAGAAAACATAGCAAAAATTATAAATGTCAGAGCTTGTCTAATTATTAATAACAATTTATAATCTTATATTCACTGTGCTAGACAGTTCTCTCCAGCGAACCCATCACCAACACTCCTCACTTACCAGAAGACATGTCACGTGGTACTCAATAAGGAGGACAGTGATTTATAGGAGGGTGGCCCAGACACCCTCACATGGCCAATAACCAATACGAACCACTGAATGTAACTAAATAGCCCCTAAGTAGTGTGGATTCATCCCGGAAAGACAGGATCAGATAACATACAGAACATATATGTCCTTACATATATATATATATATATATATATATATATATATATATATATATATATTATAGTCTTAACCCTGTAACAGCTTGGATCTGCAGGGGATTTTCTGAATGTCCTTACAGCAATTTATTCCACCCTCATGGCACAGGTTAGGTATCTGGGCCAGCACTCCCCATTAGTCTCTATTCAACGAGGGATGAGACAGGCATTTCCCCTGTCTCCCCTGATTTTTGCGCAGGTAATAGAGACATGGGTAGGAGCAATGAAGAGAGATACGAATATCACTGGATATAGAAACCAAGATCATGAATTTAAGTTTAATTTGTATGCTGATGATCTCTTACTATACATTACCAAAACCTTACTGTCCTTTTCCAATATTGTTACCCTGTTATCTTATTTAGGGGAATTTTCTGGGCTGAAGCTTAATATCTTAAAGACTGAAGTACTACCTATAAATGTCCCATTAGCACAGAAAGAACTCATCTTAACCCAGAAGTTGAGTTTCAGTGTCATATTTAGGAGTAACCCTTCCGAAGCTATTTACACAAACCTACTATGTTAACTTCCCCAAACAGTTCAGATATCTGAGAAAACTGATAGACAACTGGTCCAGATACAGAATTTCCTGGCTGGGTAGAATCACAGTAGTGCATATGACTTGCTATAAATACTCTACTCTGCTATAAGGCAGCACATTTAATTCAATTAGCCTGCTGGTGAACAAGGCCAGAGACAATTCCATTTGTTTTGTTTGAGCAATGTTGAAACAGAGTTGCAAGCCAGTCTGTAAAGAGACCCATGTTAGGCTTAATATAGGGGGGGCTAAAGAGACCAAAAACCCTCTACTTAGGTAAAGGAAGAGAGGGCTTTCCTAGAACAGAAATTAAGAAAGTTGCACTGTTCCCAATACAAGGACAGATAGTATTACCCATCTATCCTTGCAGCAGACTGAGCTATGCAAATCATCTCTTTATGTCTCTGTGCCATACAAGGCCCTAAGGGTGCAATGCCAAGGATATAAATTTACACATCCAACTAGTGAACACCTGTTTTAAGCTTTAGGCTCTCATCAGCACTAGGGCAGATGTTTCTGGCTGTATGGGGAGTGAGACTTGGCGAGTACCAAAACAGAGTTGCAATCCAGTATGTGGAGAGACCCATGTTAGGCTTAATATAGGGGGGCTAAAGAGACTAAAAAAAACCTCTACTTAGGTAAAGGAAGAGAGGAACTTTCCTAGAATGGATAGTACTTGCACAGTACCCAATACAAGGACAGATAGCATTACTCATCTATCCTTGCAGCAGGCGGAGCTTTGCAAATCATCTCTTTATGTCCCTGTGCCATCCAAGGGCCTTAGAAATGCTAAGGGTGCAATGCCAAGGATTAGCTAAAAATGTACACAGCCATAAACATCCAACTAGTGGGCACGTGTTTCGAGCAATGTTCTATCCATCCACTCTCATTTAAATACCTATTATGGGCAAGGGACCCGAGACATCACCTACCTAGGCTACAGAACACAATAGTAAGGATAGCAGCGGGTCAATGGGCAACCTGGAGGAAGAGCCCAGGATTGTTCTCAGAGGGTGTCTCCATGGCGCAGCTTTTGGGAAACCCAGGACCGGCGCCTAAGACATTTCAGTGGTGAAAGGAGCAGGGTCTCCCAACGATGGGGGGGCATGATCATGGGGGATAGGGTTAATTCTTTCCCACTACTCCGGTTTACAAGAGATATCCCGGAAGCTGAAAAATTTAGATATCTGCAGATATGCCATTTTATTCATGCCATGCCGAGGGAAGCCCTTGAGGCGCGCCTCACCTTATTTGAGCGTTACTGTAAGGAAAATCCAAGGAGAAAGGGGCTTCTCTCCAACATTTACTCTCTTTTATGTAAGACCCTGCAACCCCTAGGCAAACGAAGGCTATTCAACAATGGGAGGAGGATTTGGGAGCCCCACTGTCAGATACTACATGGATAAAGATTTTTCAAGCACTCAAAAGGGTTTCTAGGGCGGTAAACATAAAAGAGACTGCTTACAAGGTCTATATGCGGTGGTATTATACCCCAGAAAGGTTACACAAATTATTCACTAACTCCCCTCTGGATTGTTTTAGGAGGTGGGATGCTATGGAAAGCATGAAGCATATCTGGTGGACATGTCCGAAGGTGGAACAATTTTGAAGGGATGTAGAAAAATTGACACTGGATTAAACAGGGATTTCACATAAGTTATCCCCTTGGACTGCACTTTTGAGTCTCCCGCCTACAGCAGTGTCTAAATCAGTAAAAAGATTGATCATGCATGTGTTGGCTGCGGGAAGATGGGTGATAGCAGCTAGCTAGAAATCCACAGACTTATGCCATGTAAGGGTCCTGGGCAAAATAAAAGACATTAGGGTTGATTCTATAATAGTTTTCGTTATCGTGCATAAGAACGCAGTGCATAAGTTATGTTGGTGTGATTGCATGATTCAGAGCCTCCATCGGGAGCACTTCGTCCTTGTCCTCGTTGCGTAAGCCAGTGAAAGCACTGTGCGTGCGGCTTTCACTGCTTAGGGGATGGGCGACAGTTACATTTACATGAAGCGAATGACCCATCCGCGAATGACCCATTGGCATGCAGTGTTCTATTTCTAATGCTTACCTTTACCACTTTCAGGCTTGGCATGCAGTGTCCTTCTATTCTTCCTAATGCTTACCTTTACCACTGGCAGTATTGGCATGCAGTGTTCTTCTATTCTTCCTAATGCTTACCTTTACCACTGACAGTATTGGCATGCAGTGATCTTCTATTCGTCCTAATGCTTACCTTTACCACTTTCAGGAATGGCATGCATAGAACTTCTATTCTTTCTAATGCTTACCTTTACCACTTTCTTCTCTCGAGTGAAGCTCATTCTCCTTGATAGTTGTATATGTGGGATGCCACATGGATATAATGTAAACATTACTATGGTTGAAAATGATATTAAATGAAAGACACCAAAACGTTATTTAATTCTGAATTTAAAATGTATTCATTTCATAATTTTTATTTATTATTTTTCTTATATTTATTTATTTCTTCATTGTAATAGTTTTTAATGATGTAAAATGTTTAATACAATTATTAAAATATTAATATGAAAACCAAAAATAAAAACATTCTAAAATAAACAATATACAATGGGGGGGTTAAAAGAAGGCTCCCTAGCTCAGCTCATCATTCCCCCCCACCAGCCCATGCACAGCACCTGAGAGCTTCTGCACTGCTGCGCATCTTCTCTGTGTACTATAAAAGACAAAAATCAAACAAAGTCTAACCTCTGCTTCCTGCAAACCCGTTGAAGAAGGCATGTTAGTAAATAGTTACATGTCTTTAAACTTACTAGATTGGTGGGGTAGTCAGGGTTGGGAAGCCACCCTTCTCACTGGGACCTTCCACACCTCCTGGTCTGAGTCTGTAGAAGAAACCTAAAAAATTGTTAGTGAATGTGTTAGAGGTATGAACTGGCTTGTGTTGTGTGTGGGACATCACTCACCTTCTTCTTCTTGATGGGGCATCCCAAAATCTGCCTCCCCTAGCTGTTGACCCACGTGGCCCTCTCACTGATGTAGAAGAAGATATCCCCAGAGACAACATTATAACACATATGTCTGGGCCATCTCCTCTGCAGGTGAGCTTCTGGCAAGTCACCTGTGGCTAGTGGGTGACTTGCCATTAACCCCCAGCCCCATTACCTGCTTCCCCAAAGCCCGGGGGGAAGAAGAGCCACAGAGGCTGGCCTCTGCTTCCTGTTCTACAAGCTCAGCATAGCTTGGCCCCAGTTGGTTAAAAAATGGGGTGCCCCCCCGGGAGAGGGAACCCTATGACATTTTCATTACCCTTTGTCTCCTGTCACCCAACAGGTATACAAATGCTTCCAGCAGAAGCAGGAGAGCAAAAGCCAGAGTGGTCAGCGTAGGACAAAGTGTTAATAAAAATGAAATATATGTGTCTGTGTTTTTTTACATTTAACCCTTTGTGAACCGGTAAGGTATTTATGAGACCCCTATAACAGTTCAGAAGGCTTAGGGGGCTTGCATGTCACCTGTCACTAGCGGATTATTCCCAGAAAGATGAAGTCAATACAATAAGCTGTGTACGTCAGTTTGGGGGAGTCTCCTGGGCAGGAAATGGTGTCTACCAATAAACATGTAGTACTGTTGTTACTGGAAGAAATTGGGATTTCACACGCAATATGATTTTATTGAAAAACTTACATTTTTATTAGACCCAAATTTATTTCACCCCAAAATATTGAGAATACACAAAAAATTACAAACAAAATATTTCATGTTAAAGCCCAGACTCTGCTGAAAAAAAATATAATTTTCCTTGGAAAATTCCTTAAAAAATCACAGTTAAACATGTGTAGTGCAAAATAGGGAAAATGAGGGTGACAAAAACTCCATGTAGGCTAGCAGTTAAAGAGTTAAGCAGCAGTGACACCCAAGTGGTCTGAGAAAGTGGATACTTCACTAATTCTTGCTATTAAACAGCAGTGACCCCCAAGTGGCCTGAGCAAGTGTATACCTCACTAATAGTTGTTATTATAGAGCAGTGACACCCAAGTGGCCTGAACAAGTGAATTTGTTATTAAACTAAAAAAAGAGCATGGCGTGGCCTAAACAAGTAGACATTCAATTACTTTTTGTTATTAAACAAAAAGAGCCTCCCGAACAAGTGGACACTCAATTATTTGGACACTGCATAAATATTTTATTCAAAAGATCCTAATGTGGTCTAAACAAGTGGACACTCATTTACAGTTGTCCAGAAACTTTTGCACGGTGAATCGGTATATCCTCTTGCGCTGTACTTTCTGTTCCTGCCACTCCTCTGATTCCCAACCCAGCCGTCTTACATGAGGTGTGGACTATGGATGATCTCAATGTCTGTCTCTCTGGCTTCCCCTTTTGAAACCTCTGCCCAATACATGCCTGTCATTTACCCTCTAAAAAGGTACAAACCTAAGCAGACACCACCTTACGCTAATAACCCACGATGTCCAGGGATTTAACTTCCCATGAAGTAGGTCAAAGACTTTGCTTGCTATAAATCTTGTCACACAGACATCCTTTGTCTGAAAGAGACCAGGTTCTCCTCTGTGTCACATCCCCGGATCCTGTCCAGCCACTATCCCCAGTTCTATCTCTCTTAGTTCTCAGAGAAGAAAAGGGGGTGTTTATAGCATTTAGGAAAGACTTTTTCTTTCAATATAATGCCAAAATAGTGGACCCCACAGGCAGAGAGCTGCTACTGCAGGGTCTGCTACTGGACACAGAGTTGACTATAATATCCTTCTATGCCACAAACACCCATCAACAGCGATTCTTAACACATCTTTTTTTGTATAATCAAGTTTTATTGGTTTTTTGGTTTTTAGAGGTAGCAAGAGGAGAAGAAAAAAAAAAGGAAAAAGGGGGGGTAGGTTGGGGGTACAGAAAATAAAAAGGGGGGCATGGGAGGGGGAGGGGGTACAACAAGAGCAAATCACAGGTATATATGCAACACTGGTTATACATCTTGTCATCTACATCATTGAGTACATACATTTGCTTCCATACATATACAAGGACCAGGACCCATCGCATTGTGATACTTTTACTTTTTGTTAGTGGTTGAAAGGCGATCAGACAGGTTCCAGTCTGCGAAGGCTTTCAGGTGGGGACGTAGCAAATAACGGAGGGTGGGTGAATATACACAGGGGAGAAATGCAAGGAGGAAGCCAGGGGGAGAAGCGGGGGAGAGGGGGGGTGGAATAGGGTGGATAGTGTGCAGGGGGAGGAAGGGCGGCGACACCGAAGGCATCCCCCCCTCCCCCCCCCCCCCCAGAGCCCGAGCAGCCACCCCCCAGGCCCGTGATCAGCCCCTCATCCCCGGCCGAGATCCACCCCCAAGAAGGCTCTCGCCGAGTCTGAACCCCTGAACATGATCCAGTTTGTCCAGGTCTTCAAGTGCGCCTCTGTGGTTCCTCTGTCCTCCGCCACCAGCTCCTCCATTCTCAGGATGTGGTCCATTTCCGCAAACCACTCTGCCACTGTTGGTGGTTGCGCGGACTTCCATCGCCTCGGGATAATTGCTCTTACGGCCGTCAAAAAGAACCTAAGGACTCCCTTCTTGGCTCTGGTTATGGAGCCCGGAATCAGGGAGAGTAAGGCAGCCCCCGGGCTGTTAGGCACGACGGAGCCCTCCACCTCCGTATGTATCTCGAAGATAGTGTCCCAGAGCTTCTTGACCGGGGGGCACTCCCACCAAATGTGGAGGATTCCTCCCTGGGGCGCCCCGCATCTCCAGCATTCACTCGAACCCTCCGCGGAGTAGGAGGCCATGTCTGACGGACACCTATACCATCTTGTGAGGTCTTTGTAATTTTTTTCCTGTGCCTCACTGGCACCAACGAGTCTGTGTGTTAGCGTGAATATCTTTTTGGCATCTTCGTCTGTGATCGGGCTCCCCAAGTCTCTCTCCCATCTGGACATGAACTCTAGTTCAGAGGTATGTCTGGTGGCCACTAGTAGGTTGTAGAAGCTGGACACCACATGTTCCATAGGTTGAGGTTGCGTGAGATACTCCTCCAGCGGTGTCAGGGGGAGAGATGCGTTTCGGAGGCGTCCTCCTGTAGTGAGGAACGCCTCTAGTTGTCGGTGCTGCAGCCAGGATAAGTGCCCCCCCCCGCCGCGGACCCTCAGCTCCGCCAGGGAGGGTAGCCCTCCCCCCAGCAGCACATCTCGTATTCTGATGTCCTCCTCCTCCCTCCAAATCAAGAACCGAGAAGTGTTCTGTGTTGGTATGCACTCTGGGTTGTTGAATAACGGGGTCAGGGGTCCCGGCCTATTCACCAGTTCTCCCTGCCGCTGCAGTCCGTCCCAGACAGCAAGGAAGTGTCGGATCAGAAAGGGGAATCCTCTCCTATTTGCCTCCCCTGCGGTGTGTGTCCATGGGAGAGCGCGCGGGCTGAACCCTAGTAGGTCTCTCTCCAGTTGGACCCAGAGCTTGTCCTCTACTCTGTACTTCCAGTCTGCCATCCTCGTGAGGACAGCAGCGGCGTGGTATAGTTTTAAGTCCGGAGCACCGGCACCGCCTGCATTTTTGGGTCTAGCCAGTATGTTGAACCTGACACGTGGTTTCCGTGACCCCCATATGAATTTCAAGAATGTCGTCTGGATTGTCTTGAAAAACTGCCTGGGTAGTTTGATCGGTATCGTTTGGAAGAGGTATAGGAATCGGGGGAGTATATCCATCTTCAAGATGTTTATTCTTCCAAACCATGAGTAACGCCTTTTGTCGTACTTTGAAAGGTCCTGGGTGACTTTGGCCTGGAGTGGTTGGAAATTCAACTCGTACAAGCTATCCAAGTCCGATGGTATGTGGGTCCCCAAGTATTTTATCGCTATGGACTGCCACTTGAAGTCTGTCCACCAGAGGCCGCGGAAGGGTGAGGTTTAGTGCTTCGGATTTTGCATAATTGACACGGAAGTTGGATAGTTGGCCAAAGCGTTCAAATTCTTTGAGAACAGCCGGAAAAGATATAGCCGGGAACGTAAGGTGCAGGAGCAGGTCGTCCGCAAAAATCGACATTTTATATTGGCGTCCCCCGCACTCAATCCCCTTGATGTCTGGATTATTTCGTAAGGCCACCGCTAGATGTTACATCGTGAGGATATACAAAAGGGGCGAGAGGGGGCAGCCCTGCCGAGTCCCGTTCATGATTGTGAAGGGTTCCGACAGGACCCCGTTTGCCCTGATACGGGCCGTCGGCTCTTGGTACAGCGCCAGAATCTTGGAGGTTATGTTCGGGCCTAAGCCAATTTGGGAGAGGGTAGCTCTGAGAAAGCGCCAATTCACCCTGTCGAACGCTTTCTCAGCGTCGCAGGAGAGGATGCATGCTGGAGCGCCAGTTTTGTGGACGTGTGCAATAAGTTCCAGTAGTTTGTTTGTATTGTCTCTGGCCTCGCGTCCAGGGACGAACCCTACCTGATCCGGATGAATCAGTTGGGGGATCAGAGGTTTGATCCTAGTGGCAATTATCTTTGCGTACAACTTTAGGTCCACATTGAGTAAGGATATGGGTCTATAGCTGCCGCAGGCCGCAGGATCTTTACCCGGCTTCGGTATCACTGTGATTATGGCCTCCACCGCTTGCTTCGGAAAGGGGTTGTCCGATCCTATGTGGTTGAAGGTCTTAGTCAACCAGGGCGCAAGCTGCGGCGCCAGGTCTTTAAAGTGGACCAACACCCAGGATTTTGACTATCCTGGGTCTTGGTCCACTTCGGTGGGGCACCCCCGATCGGGGTGCCCCGCTGTGTGAAACCCCCCCTAACCCCCCGAATAACTCACCTCTCCCCGCTCCCAGCGCCAACGTACAAGGAACGTCTAAGCGGCGGCCGCCGCCGCCGCCTCCCTCGCGTCACTTTGAACGCGCGCGCCCCCGCGCCGGCCATTCGCAGACGGCCGGCGCGGAGGCGCGCACGCCTACAGGGGCGCGAGGGAGGCGGCGGCGGCCGGCCGCCGCCGAAGATAAGGTAGGTGAGTTGGGGTGTTTGGGGGGGGTTTCACCCCGCGGGACATCCCGATCTCGGATGTCCCGCGGGGTGGGGGGTGATCGGCCCGGGAATCTTATAGATTCCCGGGCCGATCACCCGTGGGTGTTGGTCCACTTTAAAGAATCTGGGAGTGAATCCGTCCGGGCCAGGGCTCTTTCCCGCCGGGGCCTCCTTAATGGCTTTCAAGACCTCCAGCTCTGTAAAGGGGGCCTCTAGTCCAGCCGAGGAGTCCTCAGGTATCGTAGGGAGCCGCGTTTCGGATACGTAGTTCTGTATTTTGGTCTCCAATGTCTCTTGTGTAAGGCCAGGTCTAAGATTGTACAGGCCGGCGTAGAAGCCCCTAAACACCTCCGGGATTTTAGAAGGGTCCACAACGTTTTCTCCCCTTTCCGTCTTGATGCTTGGAATAAATGTTGTAGGTATCCTGTGGTGGAGAGATCTGGCTAAGAGCCTACCACATTTATTCGCGTATTCGTACATTGAGGCGTGCCTTCTGTCTCTGTATCTGAGATGGGCCTGGTCATAGAGCTTCAGTAATTTGTTCCTGTGGAGTGAGAGCTCGGAGAGCAGTTCTGGAGTATGGTTCTGCTTGTGTTTAGTTTCGAGGTCGCAAATAGTTTGCAACGTCTTGGATATCACCGCTGATTTCTCTCGCTTCAATCTCGATCCCTCTTGTATGAAGACACCTCTCAGGACACATTTGAGCGCCTCCCACTGGACCGCCGGCGAGCAGTCATCACGTTCATGGTCGGTTGTGAAATTAGTGATGGTCTCCCTGATCCTGCTCATGCACACTGGATCCCTCAGGAGATTGTCGTTCAGGCGCCAACTCCAGTGTTTCTGTGCCGCCTTAGGCAGCTCAAACGATAAGAAGACCGGCGCGTGGTCTGACCACAGAAAAGGGCCAATCCGGGATTTAGGCTGCCACTTCAGGGCATGGTGACTGAGTAGGATGTAGTCGATGCGGCTGTAAGAGCCATGCACTGGCGAGAAATATGTGTAGTCTCTGGCTTGCCCATGCTCCAGCCTCCACACATCCATCAGTTGCAAGTTATGGAGGGCCCTACGTAGTGACTGCAGCTTCCCCAGCGGCACCGAGGACCTCCCAGATGAGGAGTCCAGCGAAGGGTTCAGCGTGAGGTTGAAGTCTCCTCCGAGTATGAGGATCCCCTCTGCAAACTCCTCCAACCTCCTGAGGTACCTCTGAAGCGCCCCAGCCTGATCATGGTTCGGTAGATAGAGATTGGCTATTGTGTAGGTTGTCTGGTGGATCGCCATCTTGAGGAAGACAAACCTTCCCTCAGGGTCAGTTGTTTGATCCAGAGCCGTAAAGGGCAGAGATTTGTGGATTGCAATAGATGCCCCCCGCGATTTGCTCTGTGGGTTGGTGCTATGGTACCAGGAGGTGAAGTATCTGTGGCCCAAGCTCGGTATGTTGCCCTCCTGGAAGTGAGTCTCCTGCAGGAGGAGGATGCCCACTCTTTGTTTGTGTAAATCATAGAGGACCTTGGAGCGCTTTTCAGGGACATTGAAGCCCTTGATGTTCAGCGAGCAGATTGTTAACTTGGCCATGTCAAGCGAGCGGCGTCGGCCAGGAGAAAGGCCCAAGCACAGTCGGGCCCAGAGGAGGCAGCAGGCGCAGGGGGGGAGGAAGGGAGGGGGCAGGCGAGGGGGGGAGAAGGGAATAAGTAAAGGTGGAGGAAGAGGGGGCAAGAGACAGGGTTAGGAGAGGGGGAGCGGGGAGAGAGAAGAGGAGGAGGGGAGGAAAAGAAGAGTAGATGGAGGGGGGAGGGTCTGGGCGGTGGTGGGGATTCCTACTGAGACAGGATTAAGGGTACGGGCAGGTCAACCTTTAATTGGGTAGGTGCGCTACTTGGGTATGGGTCACTAGGTAGGGCAGGAGAGGGGTGCACCCGAGGGGTGCCGGGGGAACCGGTGGAGGAAACCGTAAGGAAGATTACTAGGATTGATGGGGCCGGCAGTCAAATCTTCTTAGTTCGGGTCTGAGAGGGGTCCCTATCCGGGTCACCTGGTTTTCTAACTGGTGAATGCCGGTCTGGGGAAAGCGAAGAGAAGAGGGGGGGGACTTAATCGGGGTAGCGAGACACCGGGGTCAGGAGTCCCTGCAGTAAACTCTAATACGAGGGATCCCTCGGTGTGAGTGTACCGAGGGTACCTTCGTTTCCCTATCTAGGGTAGTACCAACTAAAATGGTACGAAACCCCACCAGGGCCACCTAAGTTGGGGACGTGTAAGTCGAAAACACTATCGGTGTAGGAGATGCACACCTTGAAACGAAAACATTGTCACATCTGAAACAGACTAGTAAATCTAAACGAGGTGAGATAACATTGCAACTTTAAGATTACTCATATGTATGAACGTGGAGCCCCAGGTAGGCACCCGTGAGCAGAGCGCGGCAAGCCCCCCCGTCCCGCGGGACGGAAGTGTCCCCCGCCCCCCCGGGAAGCCCGGGGAAGGCGGACGCGGCCGAGGACCAGCTCATCGGGCCCGGTGGACCCGCCCCCCTCGGCGGGGAGACCCCCCCACATCGGTGTCATCCCCAGGGCTCCAGGCACAGGACGTACAGACAATGAACAGTATTGGCTCGACTTAGGCAGGTCGGCGAGTCTACAAAATACATAACTAACATTGAAATTTAGGAACTTAAGGTTGATGGTCAAACATAAACGCAGTACTCAGGGGTGTCCTCCAGGGTGCCGCCAGTCAGGCACCTAACCGCCCAGCCCCCCCCACACCCCCAACAGAGGCGCGGGGGGGCGGGGCAGCCCGGGCACGAGGCCCGCCCACAGGCGCCGGTGCTCAGCCTCGGGCACAAGAAGCGCCCACCCCATCGGACGAGCCCCGGAGGCCACCAACCCAATTATGAGAAAAAGAGCAAGCATTTCAGGAACTCCATAACATATCTACAAAGTGCCAGTTACTTTGAGTCCAACCCCCCCGCGGCAGGCACCCCCAGGGCCCCCCACCCCAACCCCCTCCGAGTTCCCAGGTACCTTAGCCCGGTCCGATGGGATGGGAAGAGATAAGACGTGGGCCCCCCCTCACGGAGGGGTCCGAGAGTCATTGGTGTCCGCTGTCCCGCTCTGGGGCAGAAGCGATGGCCCACCTTCTTTGGGCCAGTCCGCCACCTCCCCTAATTGTCAGGGGGTCAGTCATGGGTCAGCCGACAGGGGTCCCACCGCCGAGGAAGGCCACGACCCACCACCGCACCGGTCCTCAAGCTCTGTTATCTGGACGAGGCACCCGTCTTCTTGGGCCCCCCGCCAACCTTCCCGGCGGTCCACGTAGCCCCCCCCACAGCAATAGCCCCCCAGGCGGAGGTTCCAAGGTGGGCGATAGCCAGTCCGGCACCCGAATCGGGTCCGTTTCCAGGAATGTAAATAGTTGCGGGAGTTGGTCGACAGTTCTCAGGGCGAAGGATCTCCCGTTCTTGCGTACAATAAGGTGGAAGGGGAAACCCCAGCGGTAGGAGGCCCCCTGGCGCTGGATCACTTCAAGGAGGGGTTTTAACATACGTCTCATTTGGAGGGTCCTGGAGGAAAGGTCGGGGAGGACCGCGACGAGTGAGCCTTCATATCTAGTTGGACCCTTCTCCCATGCTTTTCTCAGGATGTCTTCTTTAACTTTGTAATAGTGGATTCTGCAAACCACATCTCTGGGTCGCTGTGGGTCTGCAGGTTTGGGGCCAAGGGCCCTGTGAATCCTGTCGATGTTGATTTCGGCCGCGGTGGGGTTCCCCAGTATCGTGTTGAAGATACCTTTTGCTGTACGTTCTAGATCCGGTTGAGTGACTGTCTCCGGTAGTCCCCTCAGTCTGACGTTATTGCGTCTACCCCGATTCTCGAGGTCATCTAAGCCGAGGTAGAGGGCAGAGGTGTGCGCCCTTCCCTCTTGTTGAAGCTGCTCTAAAGCCGCCACCCTCTGAGTCAGCGCAGACTGATCCTGCTCGATTGTGTCGACTCTGTGGGACACCTCCGAAATAGAGTTTTGAAGCGTGCTGAGTTCTCTGCGGAGAGTACCCTCCATCTGTGAGATGTATCCATCAAAGTCTGAACGTGAGGGGAGCGCTCTCAAAGCATCCGCTACGTTAGATCTGACCACGTCGGCTAGGGCCAAGATAAGGGACTGGGGTAATTGTTGTATAGCCGAGGACATTTCATGGGGAGAGGCCGCGAGACCCCCACCCCCCCGTTTATTCAGCTCGTCCATCTGCAACATGTTTGTATGCGCCACCAGGGGTTCCGTCGGGTCACTGCTGTCATTTACACTCATGTGTAACTCTGTTGGCCAGCCCTCCCCTCCTCCGGCGGCATCGACGTTCCAGGGCCTCTCAGGGGACAGGCAGGTTTCATGGGGGGTATATCCCCCGCGTGTATAAGGGGCATCCCATACTTGTGTTGGAGGGGTGATCCCCACCTGTATGTCGGCAGACCGGCCGGGTGTACAGGGGTCAGCCGCTGCGTTTTTTGGGGTGTGCATGGCTTTATTTTGGGATGCAGTTTGCGGCTCCACTCCCCCTCCCCCAGTCAGTGATGGATTTTTATTGTTGGCGTTGGGGGTCCGTTCGGGCGCCTCCATAGGACCTGGGGCTCCCCTCCCCACCCGGGGCTGCTCACAGGCTGGTCTGGGGGGATTACTCATGTAGTGCTTTGTAACTGAAGGGGCATGGTCTGCCCGGACCTCCCGGTCCCTGATGCTCTCTCCTTCAGCAGCCGTTCTGTCATCAACCGGCCAGGCTGCAGGAGCGTGCAGTCTCTCTCCCAGGCTGGGAGAGGACAGGCCGCCGCCCCCCGCCGCCGCCTCTGTTGCTGGTGCCGGCGCCTCCGCTCTCCTCTCCTCACATGTCTCCCCTGCTCTCACTCTGCCCCTGATGCGGCCGGGAGCAGACGTCTGCTGCGCTCCTGGGAGGCCGCCCCCCCCGTTCTCCTCAGCCAGGTAAGGGGACCCCCGCCCTGTACCGACCTCTGTGTCCATGTGTGCCTCTTCCTCCTGGGCCGCCGCCATCTTGCTGGCCCGCTCCTCCTCGCCCCCACGGCCCGCCGTCTCAAAGAAAGTGGTGATGGAGGCCGATCGCTGCCTCCTGTCTGTGCCCGCCGTCCTTCTGCGCCTGGGCATTGGATCAGGTGTACGTTATGTGCCTCCAGATCCCGTCTGTTAGCGGTTCTGTGCAGAGCTCCTCAGTTTAGGTGCCTACCTCGCCATCGGCTAGCCACGCCCCCTCTTAACACATCTTTAAAAGTGATTGATACCAACCAAAAAGGGACCCCAATGTCAATTGCCCACAATACAATTAGTCATATTGATCATATACTGACCGATCTTTTATTCTTATAAACAGAAAAAACTATGTGTATAGCATAGCATGACTCCGCGGGATAAACCAAAAGGTTAATTAGTCCAAAAACTCTTTTACTTTTTCTGAAGATGACTTCCCCAGCGGTGCTCCTATAAATGAACAGTGCACACCAGCCACCAGAATATAAATGTACGTACCAGATACTTTCTTTTTATCCAGCACGTAACAATAAAATAAACATGGGACAACTTCTGATTATAAACCGTCTTCTCTCTTTATAGACTCTGTAGTTGTTAGTTTGAAATTAATAGGGGAGGGATAGAGACAAACCGCACATAGTGTGACACCATTTAAAATTCAAAAGTTATAAAGCTTTAATTGCGCTTACCAGACACTCAAATAAAGATGCATATCGTCAGACAAAGGGCTGTACACTTTCCAGCAAAAACGTTGCCTTGCAATTCTCCTCGGAGTGGGTTTCTTTAAACCAGATAAACCACGCTGCCCCAGCCGCAGGCTGCGCAGGTACATTCAGGCGCACACAACTGTCTGAAGGAAACGTCATGACGATGTGGTAGGGTCCCGCCCAACGCGTTTCGTCTATTCAGACTTAGTCATTAGGCTGCGGGCCCACGGGACCAGCAGAAGGATGACTGGTATGATTTCTTCAACCAGTGTGGTTTAAAATTATTGGAAAAATTAATATGTAAAAAACAACTGAAATTGTGTCAAATTAATGAAGAGATAGAAAAAATTAAAGATGATATGGAAAGTTGTAAGGACCGTGAGGAATGCAATTCACTATCAGAAAACCTTAAAATAAAATTGATGAAGGAGGATAAGGAAATTAAGGGTAGGAAACAAAGAAAATTAAAGAGGGACAATTGGAACTATAAAAATAAAAAAGTCTTCAAATGGCAAGAGAATGGGACAAAATGAAGAAATTGGTTTAAGAGTGAACAAACCCCGGGGTTAGATCAAGATGAAGAGGGAATACGTATACAGACAAGTTGAGAGTGTACGTGTGAAAGACAGAGGATATAGGAAAAATGATAATGACCAATATTTGAAACAAAGGAGACCTATAACACCCCCCGGGAGGAGGGCCTATTTACCATATGTTAACAGTCCCCCTACTTTGAAAAATTGGTTTGTTCCACTAAGTAACTTTACCCCGATGCAACAGAGAAGAAGTAATTATCAAGGGGATGATGGGAAAATGGACTCCCTGGGAGCAAGAAAAAAATTTCCTTTTACAGTGAGAGAGGGCCTCCAAAGGAAGAAACAAGGAAAAATGAGATATCGAGAGATAGGTGGGAGAGGGAGAACACCGGAGTGGGACAACACACCGGGGAATGGGAAATTGATGAAAAGAAGAATAGAAAGAGAGGAGGAAGAGGAGGTAGGAAACATAAAATAACACAGAAGGTTTTAGAGGGCCAGGGAGAAGGAATTTACAATCTTAGTAAAAAAAGTTGAGTGAAGAAGAACTATATGTTTTGGATAAAGGTTTGAAGTTTGCCCCGGAGACAAAAATGGACCCTTTTAGGGTCTTTGTCGATTGCAATCTCTTTTTTAGGAAACTAAATATTAAGAGTTTTTTCCTGAATAAGAAGGAGAGCGTAAAGGAAAAGGACACACAAGAATTGACTTTTAAGCATACGGAGTGTAAAAATCCATCTTCTTTTAATCCCCTTCAGCCAGGGGCATCATGCGTGGAAAGTATTTAAAAAAAAAAAATAGTCCTAAGGACTTGGAGAAGAAACTCCCCACCAATAAAAATGAAAGTAGAAGTAGAGAAGTAAGGGGTTTGCTGGAGATTGAAAATTTGAAAGAGGTTTACGGTCCCCACAGGATGATAACACTAGGTTGATAAAACAGGCTGATAAAGGGGGGGGGGGGGGGTTATACAGGATCTGGAGGACTATAATGCCCATATGTCACAGTTACTGGAGGATGTGGATACATATAGAAAACGAGTCCAATCCCACAAAACAATTTTTGTGCGATCTGGAAGAAATTTTGGATAGAGGGATAGCCCTAGGAATAATGAATAAAAAGGAAGCTGACTTTTGTAGGACAAGCTTGCCTAGGATTCCAACTTTATATGGGTTACCTAAAATCCACAAAGATCAAAATAACCCCCCACATCGCCCAATAATTAGTGGCATTGGTTCAATCAGCAGCAATTTAGGCAAATATCTGGATTGCTTTCTACAACCCCTAGTAAATAAATTACCGTCTTTTTTAAGGGATAGCCAGCAGGTTCTGCAATTGTTAGCAGATGTTGTTGTTGGGGATGCCACTTTCTTAGTAACAATAGATGTGGTATCCCTTTACACCAACATTCCACATGAAAAAGGACTTTGGCCTTGAGACACTATCTTATACAGTCATCCGAATTATTAATCTCTTTCACGTACGAAAAAAGCAAAGAAATGGTACACTTTTTAGACCTTGAAATTAGGAAAAGGGGCACAGAATTAGTTACTAAAATGTTTTTTAAGGAGACGGATAGGAATGCCTACGTGCCAATTTCTAGCTGCCACTACCCCAACTGGCTGAGTAACATTCCGAAGGGCCAATTGGTTAGGGTGAGGAGAAATTGCAAAGATGATGCAGATTATAAGATTCAAGCTGGGATTATTGGGCAGCCGTTTGTTAAAAGGGGGTATAATAAAAGAGCAATAGAGAAAGAAATTGATAACGTAGGAAAAATGGATAGAAAAAAGATGTTGGAGGGAACCCTGCCAAAAAAGAGTTGGGGGAAAAACCACAGTTTGGAAAGGACCATAGGGTTTTAAAAAAAGTGTTGGAAAAACACTGGTATATACTTAACCCTTTAAGTGGCAGCCTACCAGCCTACCTACCTAACCCTTTTGTTACCAGACCATTTTGCACTATTTTGCACTCCCCATGTTCAAATGTGATTTCCAGGGATTTCCCAGGAAAATTATATATTGTTTTTTTCATCATACTCTGGGCTTTAACATGAAATGTCTTGTTTATCATTTTTTAGGTGTATTCTTAATATTTTTGGGTGAAATATGTGAAAAAAAATAAAAAAAAATCTATTTTTTACAGTTTGTAGTGTTTTTTTGTAATAAAAAATGTAAGTTTGTCAAAAAAATCTTATTGCGTGTGAAATCCCAATTTCTCCCGATTACAGCAGTACCACATATGTATAGGTAGACACCCTTTCCTGCCCAGGAGACTCCCCCAAACTGAAACAGCGCTTTAGGGGATTTTTCAGATAAAATACAATTGCAATATGCGCTATGCACACCTTGCAGTTTTTCCAGAAAAACAACCCTTTACATTTGAAATACCCCCAACAAACTATATATTCTCTGGAAGTACACACCTCAAGCTTTCTAGGTGTACCAGGCATGTTGATGTGGCCACAGTTTTCTGGAAGTAATCCCTCAATGTAATCTTTGGTTGCAAAGAGTTTCCCTAAAAAATGGATAAAAAAGCAGAATCAAAGCCACGTTTTCCTAAAAAACTATATACAAACAAGAAAAAACAAGTTTAATCTGAAAAAGCAAGGTCCCCCGAACAGAACGATACCCAACATGCATAGCTACTGTCAAGGGAAGATTTGCCAAACACCCCAAAGTAAAGCATGTGTGTAACGGCAATTTTACTTGAAAATTTCAGCTCTGCAGGCAAAGTGCGCACCTTGCGATTTTTCAACCAAAACAACCCTTTACATTTGGAATATCCCCCATAAACCAAATATTCCCTGAAAGTACACATGTTTAGCTTTCTAAGCGTACCCAGCTTGTTGTAGTGGGCTCATCTTTCTGGAATTAATCCCTCAAAGAATTCTTTGGTTCCGCAGGATTTCCCTAGAAAAAATGTATAAAAAAGCTGAATAAAAAACACCTTTTCCTAAAATATAAATATGCAAACAAGAAAAAACAAGCTAAGTCTGAAAGCGCAAGGTCCCCCGAACAGAACAACACCCAACATGCATAGCTACTTTTAACCCTTTTAATTGCCAGCCTACTTGAGATTTTGTCACCCTCTGTTGACAGGTCATTTTTCCCCATTTTGCGCCATGTTTTGCTGGAATTTTCAGGAAAATTATATCTATATATTTTTGCAGCAGAGTTTAGGCTTTAACATGAAATGTCTTGTTTGTAAATTTAATTCTGTTTTTTACAATATTATTATTAAGTAAAAAAAATTAAATAAAAATTTTTTTAGAAAATTGTCTCCTTTATTTTAAATAAAAATTTTATTTTATTAAAGAAAACCATATTGCATGAGAAAGCCCCATTTCTACCGAGCGGTACCACATATTTTTCAGTAGCCCCCCGTTCCTGCCCAGGAGACCTCCCAAACTGAAACAAGTACTTTATAACATTTACAAATAAAATACAACTACCATCCACACTACAAAGGGTTAAATCGAGAAAAAAAATGACATAGAGTCCCCCCTCCGGGGGGGGGGGGGGGCATTTTTTTTGGGGGATTTTTAAGGGTTACCCGAAGTAACCAGCCCGGGACCAGCTATGCAGGGCTTGTAGGAACAGGGCGCAGGGGCCAGCTTTTGTGGCCCCTGGCCCTGCAGGCTACAAGCCCGCATAGCCCATGGCCACGGGCTCTTCTGCCCCGCCCTGGGCTTTGGGGAGGCAGGTAATGGGGGTGCCGGGGGTTAATGGCAAGTCACCCGCTAGCCATAGGTGACTTGCCAGTCCCCAGCCTTGTGAACTGGCATAGGGATCTCTTGGACCCCTTACCAGTTTACAAGGGGTTAAGTGTAAAAAAAAACATACCACACACACACACAGAAAAAAAAAAATATATATTTTTTTTAATACTTACCTTCCATCCATCTTGCCTCCCTTGACAATCACTTGCTTCTGCTCACCTGCTGGAAGCCTTTTATAGCTGCTGGGCGACAGATATAAGGGGTTAATAAAAAAAAAAAAATGACAGGGCGTGGCTTCAGCATGAGGGAGTGAGGAAGCAAGTGGAGGAGCTCCCGTCTGATTCTGGCGTTTTCAGTTGATAACGGCACCCTGACCCTCACCCAAACTGCCCAGATGAGGGGTAACAAGAAAAGGAGGACCGGGGGCAACATCAAATGCCCCCCCAATGCCGTTATTGGGAACTATTTCCTCCCTAAATCCCAGCCGGGATCCGAGGTCCCACTATCCAAGATGGCGCCCGCCGAGCAAAGAGGCCGGGAAGGAGCAGGAGGACGCGATGGGGTGAGTGTGCTGCTCTGCAAACCCCCAGAGACGAGTACGGGAGCGATGGAGACGGCACCCACCTTTGATGATGGCGGAAGCCGTGTTGTGAGCCAGGCGGAGGAGGCGGCGGGGGCTCTGCGTCCCGCCCCGAGCCCAGCGTGCAGTGAGAGTGACAGGGAGAGGAGGCGGCGCGGCAGCGAGGTGAGGAAGCCGCGATCTGCCCGAGTCAGCTGCTGCGAGGGGGGAGCTGATGCGCCCAGTGATGGCAGCGCCGGCCCGGAGGTTAGCTGCTGGGGAGAAGAATGTGAAGAGAGCAGCAGGGACGGGTTGGAAGCGGCTGCGCAGCCCAGCCATAAAATAGTGTCATGTTCTTCAGCCAGGAGGAAGGAGGGGGAGAGAGCCAAGTGAGAGGCAGACTGGCTCTACAGAAGTCACAGGTGGAGGGCGGGCCCTAGCCCTGGGATAAAGGGCAGAAGCTGTCACAGAATGGCAAGCCTGGTCCCTCCAATACGGGTAGGGGTTCCCCCTCAACCAGTAACAAGCGTGGAGCACCAGCAAGGTCCAGCAGGGTGGTGCAAGTGGAGCTGCACCCTGCCCCGGCAGATGCTTACACCGGTGCTGACCAGGCGAATCTCCCCTCAGGTCTGGCCCAAAGTCCTTTTAAAGTAGTCGATACAGAATGGTCCTCGGGGTCCAGTATTGGTTGCGGCCGGTCTGGCCGGCTCTCCCCCGGAATCCCCTGCGGGATACCTCCCAAGTGGCCAACTCTCTCCAACCTCAGCGCTAGACCCAAGTCTTCAGGCAATACTGCAATACTTGCCGACAAAAGCTGTGCTTAAGGCTGGCCTGGAGGCGGTGGCGATCAGAATCGAGAGGGCCCTGAGAAGAGAGATTGAAGATATCCAACAGAAATCCTCGGCCCTGGAAACTAAAGTTGCCACTCTTGAAGATTCTCGGGCAGACCACGAGACGCGGTTAACACACCTAGAGAGAATGCAAGATTTGTACCAGCAGCAGATGACCGACCTCCGGCTTCAAGTTGACGATCAGGAAAACAGAAATAGGCATAATAATCGGAAGATCCGTGGCGTCCCTGAATCGGTCCAAGCGGACATTTTTCGTTCTTCAGTAACGGAATTATTCAACTCCATGCTAGAGAGGCCTCTGGACGCTGAGCTACTAATCGACCGGGTCCATAGAGTAGTGGGCCGGCCGGCCGGTGACCCCCAGGCACCCAGAGATGTCCTGTGCAGGGTGCATTTTTTTACCGTTAAAGAGGACATCCTGCGGCGGGCCTGGGAGCGAGGTAGCATTGAATGGAGGGGCTCGCAGATCTCGATACTACCTGATGTATCTCGTCGCACTTTGCTGACAACGCTGTTTTTGCTCTACGCAGTAAAGCGGACTTACCAAACATGTTTGCTTTCTTGGGCTTGGGTCCCTTCCCGGTCCCGGATTGGCTGGACTTCGGCCCGCTCCCGCAAAGGGCCCCTAGATGCCCCAGATGGGTCCGTGAGCGAGGGGGGGAAACCTGGAGGGGACACAGAGCAGTAGGGATGCCTTGGGATCCCGACACAGAGCTGCGGATGTCCGATATATATATATATATATATATATATATATATATATATATATATATTTATATATTTGGGTTCTTACTGTTTTACCTATGTTATTGCCTGAGGAAATGGGTGAGTTACCTTGAATTTTGGATTGGGGGAGGTGTGATCTGGCCGTGACCAATTCGATTGGATGCCCCCCCCGCTTCTCCCCTGGTCTGGTGGCGATCCTGACAGGGGCTGGGGGGTGCGGGGCTAGTTTTCCCCCTAGGGTCTCATATCTCCCCCTTGTTGTTACCTGGCGCCCAGTGACCGAAGCAGATGGTCTTGTACGGATTGGACTCTGCTGCGGGGCTCGCTCTCTCTCCTGGCGTGGTGATTCTTTATTCTTGCCCGGCGGGGGGGGTGGGGGCGTACCTTGGCTGTCTGGTCTCATGGTTGCCGGTGGTTCATGGGTGGTTCCCCGGGTTCAACCTTTCAGAATCTTTTAGAGTTCTGAGAAGGGGACTTAAAATGTGTCTGGGCTGTGATCCTATGATATGTAGAAGGAGGGTCGGATGGGTGCTTGGGTTCGTGATGCTGAGGAATCAGCGGAGGCACGCTCCAGAGTGTTGAGGTTACTTCTCCAATTAGGTCTCCGCGCCATCCCATTGGCTGTGTGCCGGAGGGATTTGCGTGGTTTTGAGGGCTGCGGCCCTCTTAGTTCTCCATTGTCCCCTCTTTAAGGTGGGCTTATTAGTTTTGTCAGTCTTATCCGTCTCTTGTTTCAATCTCTCTTTTTGACTTTTTGCTTCTCTCTCTTTTTCTCCGGTCGTCCGCTCGCCTTTCTCCCTTAAACTCTGTATGTTTAACGCTAAGGGCTTGAACGTCCCCGAAAAAAGGGCAAAAATCCTATATGGGTTCCATAAAGAAAGAGTGGACATAGCCCTTCTACAAGAGATGCATTTTTGTCAAGGGAAAATCCCAGAAATTAAAAATGGGTACTATGATAAATGGTATCACTGTCCTAACCCTGAGAGTAAATCCAAAGGAGTATCCATTGCCATACACAAAACGTTCCTATAGAAAACGTGCAGGTTAAAGTAGATCCTGGGGGCAGGTACTTGGTCCTCAAATTTTCCTTGTGGGGAGTGAGATACACTGGCTAATTTGTACCTACCCAGCCAGGGACAGGTAGAGACAGGATTGGGAATACTACGCTTGCTAGAGGACTTCGGGGAAGGAACGTTAATCATAGGAGGGGATCTTAACTTAGTCTTAGACCCAAGGATCGATTCCTCTCAGGGGAAATCTGCAATCTCCCACTCTAAACTTAACAGATTTCGCAAAGCCCTTCAGTCCTTGCAAGTGGTGGACATCTGGAGGATCCTCCATGGGGGAGAGAGGGACTACACATATTTCTCTCATACCCATAATACGTATAGCAGGCTGGATTATTTCCTCCTGAGCCACCCCACCCTTGCAATAGACCCTGAATCCTTGATTGGTCAGATGCTCTGGTCGGATCATGCCCCAGTTTTCTTAAGCCTCCCGGTGCTGGACGCGACCCCCAGGCAATTCACTTGGCGTCTGAACGACAACCTTCTGAAGGACATTCTATGCATGGCCGAGATCAAGGCTGTGGTAACTAATTTCCACCTTGACCATAGCAATGACAGTACCTCATTGCCGATACAGTGGGAGGCGCTCAAGTGTATACTGCGGGGAGTCTTTATCAAACATGGCGCGAGCCTTAAGAAAGAGAGAGATCAACAGATTGTGGAGACTCTGGTACGCATACAGGAGTTGAGAGGACGCATAAGACCCTCTCATCCCCTGGGGAATTACGAGAACTGATAGAGGCCAGGCAGAAGTTAAAGGGGCTCTACGATCAATATTACCTTAGATACAGGGATAGGTGCAGGGCACGCCTATATGAATACTCGGATAAATGCGGTAGGCTGTTGGCTAGTCGCTCCACCCAAGGCAAGGCTGTTCATTTATCCCCAGCCTGAAAACAGCAGATGGAGGGGAGGTACACAAGACACCCCAAATTGCGGATTAATTCCAGTCTTACTATTCGGGCCTGTATAACATTGATAACGATCCGAAGGGGAGATTAGCGGGAGACTTGGACAATGATATAGCTGAGACGGCTCTACCAGTCATTCCCCCGGAAGAGAGTGAGGCTTTAGAGGACCCGGTAAGGCAGGAAGAGGTGGTGAAGGCCATAAGGGAGACCCCTGCAGGGAAAAGTCCTGGACCGGATGGGTTTACTCCCAGGTTTTATAAAACGATGGGACCCCTGATTGCCCCTTTCTTGACAAGGGTATTTAACTCTGTATCGGGTCGCTGCCCCTTCCCGAGACAGACCCTGGAAGCTCACATTACTGTCATTCCGAAACCTGGGAGGGATAATACCTTTCCGGGTAACTATAGGCCGATCTCACTGATCAATGTAGATATCAAACTGTTCGCCAAAATTATGGCGAACAGGATCCAGCCCTTGTTACCTTCACTGATACATAATGATCAAGCTGGGTTTGTCTCGGGCAGGGAAGCTAGGGACAATGTGATCAAAACAGTTTCGCTGATTCATTTCGCTCAATCAAAGGGAATCCCATCATGCCTTCTGGCAGTGGATGCAGAGAAGGCATTCGATAGGGTGCATTGGAGGTTTTTGGAGGCCGCGCTCTCCCAGGTGGGGGTGGGACCAGTCATGATGGACAGAATTATGGCTCTCGACCATGACCCCACTGCTAAAGTTAAAATTAACGGCACTCTCTCTTGATCTTTCGACATAAGGAATGGCACACGACAGGGGTGCCCTCTGTCCCTCTTGCTCTATGTCCTGGTAATGGAACACTTGGCGAACGCCTTGAGAGCCAACCCTTCCATCAAAGGGGTGTCATGCAGGGGGAGGGAATATAAGCTCTCCCTCTTTGCCGACGACCTCCTGTTATATATAACCTCTCCATATACCTCTCTGCCATCTGTCACTAAGGAGTTTGAAAGATTCAGTAAGCTGAGCAACTTTAAAGTCAACATGGCTAAAACGGAGATCTTGAACATCTCCCTAAAGGAACAGGCCCGGGAATTAATACAGGTTAATTTCCCATTTAAGTGGCAGAGGGAGTCAATAAAATACCTTGGGGTACAAGTGTCCACGGATCTGGGGAAACTCTATAGATTAAACTATGTGCCACTCCTTAACGGCACAATAGGAAGCCTGAAAACGTATGCTAAAAAACAATACTCCTGGTTGGGGAGAACTAATATCCTAAAAATGGACATACTGCCTCGATTCTTATATGTTTTTCAGACTTTGCCGTTGTTGCCGGAATGGGAGTTCTTTAAGCAGCTACAGGCTGCTTTTTTCAACTTCGTTTGGGACGGTAAAAAGCCCAGGGTGAGCAGGAAGACGCTATGTAGACCTAAATTTGCAGGGGGGCTGGGGGTCCCCGACATGAAGTCATACCACGCGGCTGCGGTCCTAGTGAGGCTCGTGGACTGGTTCCAACATAAGGGGAGTAAACAATGGGTGGATCTAGAAAACGATACTTCTCCAATCAGTCTGACTGCCTTGCCTTGGGTGGACCCTGAGTTCCGTCCAAAAAGGCGGGAATTTCCCTACCTTGTGAATCCCCTGTTGACTCTCTGGGACAGGTCTCTGAAACTAAGGGGCATATCGTGTAGACCGGGTCCTCTCACCCCGCTCTTCGATAACCCTGCATTTACCGCGGGACTGGGGGCCAAAACGTGTCTAGTGTGGGAGGCGTCTCAGGACACAAGAATGGGGCGAGATTGCCTCTGGATCTGGCCTGCCATCACTATCTGATCTGAGGGATCGGGGGGAGAGGAGGAAACTGTCCTGGTTTTTATATGCCCAGTTAAACGCCTTCATCGGCTCGGTAGCTCATGGGAATATCCTGTCTCGGCCATTAACAGCGCTGGAGACGATCCTCAAAGCTCAGTCCCCCCCCTCACGGGCAATCTCGACCTTATACAGGATCCATCAGGCTGGGGGCATGGAGGAAGGGCTCCCATTATTTTGTAGAAGATGGGAGGAAGAATTGGGTCAGACGTTTGAGAAGGAGGAGTGGGAAAAGACTTTTGCTCTAACGCACAAACTCTCGATGGCTTGTAGGGCCCAGGAAATTATAAAATCCTGACTAGATGGTATAGGAGCCCGACAGACTTGGTGAGATACGGGGGCTCAGAGACTGACAAATGTTGGAGGTGTAACAGAGCACGTGGGACCCTAACTCACGTCTGGTGGGAATGCCCCTCTATTAATACTTTTTGGGAAGGGGTGTTAAGGATATTTGAGTGTGCGACGCTTGAGAGTGTCCCCAACTCCCCTCAGGTGACCTTCCTATCGATGACTCCAGGTTCGGTGGCGGCAGGGGGGAGGGGCCTGCTGAGGCACATGCTTACGGAAGCCAGATCAATTATACCCCGACATTGGTGTTCCAATACTGTACCCTCCTTAATTGAATGGTACAGGGATTTGGAAAGTATCAAAAGGATAGAGGAACTGGCACTCGACGGTGTCGAGGGTGGGGCCGAGAAGCACTATAAGACCTGGACAATATGGGAAGTGTCTAAGAGTTCCCTGAGGATCCGGGATCTACTGGAGAGAAGTGGTTGATGTGGACATTCTTTCTTTTTCTCTTTCTGTCTTCCTTTCTTTTCCTTTCCTATATTTCTTTCTTCGTGTCTATCTTTTCTGACTCTATTTCAACCTAGCGCTTTATTTTATGGGCATTACTGTTTTATTCCCAGTATGTGACACACCCCCTTTCCGAATATTCATGACACTTGGGTAACTGTCCTGTAGAGGGCGATCTTGCAGAGATGACATGAAAAAAGTAACCCCTCCCAGTCCATAAATACCTGGGACCTCCCACCATTCCCCAGTCTTTTGCCTCTGCAGTCGGCGAAGCAAGTCAGAAGATGGCTGTCTCCTCCTTGCAGGTAGCCGGGGTAACCCCCTGGCCGTTTGTTTCTATTACTGCCTGAATCTTTTTTATTTAAACTATTGCAGTATGCCCCCCAGCCTAGGCTGAAGGTCCAGGCAATGGTAGGCTGCACCTTGTGGTGTATATGGGAGCTTGCTCCCCCGGTTGACCCCATACAAAGGGGTAGGCGGTGTCTGGGTTGGTGATCCCGGCTTGGGATGCCCCGTCCCTCTTGTCCTTTCACCTATTGGTGTGGGTTCTCCCCCCTACCGTGTCCCTCTGTGCCCCTTGGGGGGGGGGAGGCCTTTTCTCCCGTGGGTTGTTTTGCTTTATTTGGGGGAAAAGGTGTGTGTATGGTGTGTGTGTATGTGTGTGTTTTTGTGGCCGTTGTTTGCTGGGCCGGTTTCACTTTTACTACAGGTGCAGTTAAGGAGGGGGCGGGGCGGGTGCTCGGCCGCTCCTCAAAAAGGGGAATTCTTTGGGACTTCTAAGCCGCGCCTGGAGTTCCAAAATCAAAAGCATTTGATGGCATTATTCTTAAGGAATGGGGAAGCCTACACTGCTTCCAGGTATCCCTTTCCGGTGGACGTGGTAAAACGATGGTCGTTCCCTCCTGAGGTGGATGCCCCGGTGCTCGGGTTATCCAATACTTCTATTTTGCATTCTCCTGACTCCACCACTCTCAAAGATGGTGAGGATAAACGCATTGATCAGATGGCTTGCCACGCTTTGCTAGTGTCGGTTCAGCCTTGCGGCCTGTTTGTGCTTCGGCGCTTATGGCAGTGGCTACCAGGTCTGTGGTTAGAGACCTGTTGAGTACCTCCAGGCTTGACCCGGCTAGTGATGAGTTCGCCGCCCTTAACCCTTTTGTTGCCAAGCACGTAACCCCTACGTGCTGGCTTGGCTGGGCCTTAAGTGCCAAGCCCGTAGGTGTTACGTGCTTGACTTTCCCCGCTGCTAGTTTAAAAAATAAAAATACTCACCTGACCCCTTGTTGGATCCGGCCGGGTCTCCTCTTTAATTTGGTGCCATCCGATCCCTCGTGGGGGCTCGGATGGCTCCAGGGGAGCCCCCGGAATAGGCCGCCCCCCCCCCCGCTTTTGCAGCAGAAGCTGCTAACTGTAAAAAAAAAAAAAAATGACATTCACTTACCTGCATGTGTGATGGCTCCCGCTATCCCTCCTCTTCACCTGGGGGGCCTCTGATCCCCCCCCCAGGACTTACCGATCTTCAGGAGAGAGCGCGGGCTGGTTACTTTGGGTAAGGGGGACCCCATGTCAATTTTTGGGGGGGATTTTTAAGGGTTTTTAACCCTTAAAAATCCCCCCCAAAAAATGCCCCCCCCCCCCCCCCCAGGGAGGGGGACCCTATGTGATTTTTTTTTCTCGATTTAACCCTTTGTAGTGTGGATGGTAGTTGTATTTTATTTGTAAATGTTATAGATTGCTTGTTTCAGTTAGGGGGGTCTCCTGGGCAGGAACGGGGGGCTACCGATAAATATGTGGTACCGTAATCGGTAGAAATGGGGCTTTCACATGCAATATGCTTTTCCTTAATAAAATACATTTTTTATTTAAAATAAAGGAGTCAATTTTCTAAAAATGTTTTTATTTATTTATTTATTTTTTACTTAATAATATTGTAAAAAACAAAATAAAATTTACAAACAAGACATTTCATGTTAAAGCCTAAACTCTGCTGCAAAAAATATAAATATAATTTTCCTGAAAATTACAGCAAAAATGGCGCAAAACATGGCGCAAAATGGGGAAAAATGACCTGTCAACAGAGGGTGACCCAGCACCCAGCAGAGGTGACAAAATCTCAAGTAGGCTGTCAATTAAAAGGGTTAATAGTACCTATGCATGTTGGGTATTGTTCTGTTCGGGGGACCTTGCGCTTTCAGACTTAGCTTGTTTTTTCTGGTTTGCATATTTATATTTTAGGAAAAGGTGTTTTTTATTCAGCTTTTTTATACATTTTTTGTGGGTGGCCGATTTTGTGGCCAAAAAGTCGCTTACAGCACTTCCCTTTGTGGGATTGCGGCTCTTTGGAGAAAGATTAGATTCTGTCACGAAAGGAGGGAAGTTACCTCAGCATAAGAGGCAACATCGTCCCTTTCGGGGGGGCGCCTCCTTTAACCCTTCCTTTCGTGGTGCCAGAACTGGCAGAGTTTTGGCCTTCTCTACCCTCAGAAGTGATTCCTGGAGTAGATGCAGAGGTCGTGCCCGTCTAGGTCACAATTGGAGTTCCAAACCCAAGCCCGCTGCTAAGCCAGCTCAGCAATGAGGGGCGCCCTCACCCTTGCGGGTGGGGGGACGGTTGCAGCACTTCTTCCAGGTCTGGGACCAGGAGGTCTCAGACAAATGGATTCTGGAAGTGGTGTCTTCCGGTTACAAGCTGGAATTCGAGATCCGGCCTCCTCCCAGATTCTTCAGGTCTCGAGTGCCTTCGGATCCACTGGCCACACATGGGCTCCGGGCGGCAGTAAGTTATCTGCTGGACATGGCTGTCATTTGCCCGGTGCCTTCCGCAGAAAGGGGCTTGGGATTCTATTCCAATCTATTCACGGTGCCCAAGAAGGGCGGCTCCGTTCGACCCATTTTGGATCTGAAGATCCTCAATCGGTGTATCCGCTTCAGGAAGTTTCGCATGGAAACCTTGCGTTCAGCCATCGATTCTCTTCGTCAGGGGGACTTCTTGACGTCCATAGACATCAAGGATGCGTATCTGCACGTACCTATCTTCCTGGCACACCAGAGATTCCTCAGGTTCGTGGTGGAAGATCAGCATTTTCAGTTTGTGGCCCTTCCATTCGGGTTTACCTCGGCTCCGAAGGGTGTTCAGCAAGGTATTGGTGGGGGTGATGGCCCTCCTCAGGGTCCAGGGCATTCGCATTCTTCCATACCTGGACGACCTTCTCATTTTGGCTTCCTCTCTCAGCCAAGTGGAGCTAGACACCAGAGTGGTGGTATCCACTCTGGAGAGGTTCGGCTGGGTGATCAACTATCCCAAGTCCTCCCTCTCCCCGTCTAGGGAGGTTTTGTTTCTGGGCATGACTCTGGATGCCTTTCAGGCCAGTTCATTCCTCAGCCCAAGATTCTTCTGATCCAAGATTTGATTCGGCTTCTGCTTTCCAATCCTCGCCCATCTATCCGGCTAGGGATGAGATTGGTAGGTCTGATGGTGGCTTCTTTCGAGGCAGTTCCTTTTGCCCAGTTTCACATGAGGACGCTTCAGCTCCATCTTCTAGCGACTTGGGACAAGTGTTCGCTGTCATTGGATCAGCCTTGTCTGCTGTCTCCCCGGGCTCAGCAGTCCCTTCAGTGGTGGCTAGTGTCAAGCAATCTGTTGAAGGGCAGATCCTTTCTGACCCCTTGTTGGGAAATGGTCACCACGAACGCCAGCCTGTCGGGCTGGGGGGGGGGCTTCTGGAGGGAACATCAGTTCCAGGGGTTATGGGGGCCTCGAGAGGCTCATAACCCCATCAATGTTTTGGAGCTGAGGACCATTTGGTTGGTTCTGTCTCGCTTGACTCTTCTCTTGCAGGGATTGCCGGACGGCGGTCGCTTACATCAATCACCAAGGAGGGACTCGCAGCAGGAGTTCCCTCAGGGAGGTATCTCTGATCCTTGTTTGGGCAGAGAGCAATGTCCCATGCATCTCAGCCATTTACATCCCGGGAGTGGAGAATACGAAGGCGGACTCCCTGAGCAGGAGATCCTCTCACCGAGGAGAATCGTCTCTCAGTTCCAAGGTATTCCAGTCCCTTTGTCACAAGTGGGGGACTCCGGAGGTGGATCTCTTTGCCTCACGTCACAATCACAAGCTTCCTGCCTTTGTGTCTCTGTCTCAGGATCCTCTGGCCCTGGCAGTGGATGCCATGTCCCTGGCTTGGAGGGAACTGGGGTTTCTGTACCTGTTCCCCCCCTTCTCCATGGTGGGCAAGGTGGTGCGCAAGCTAACTCTAGAAGGGGCACCAGCAATTCTGGTGGCTCCAAGGTGGCCAAGACGAGTGTGGTTCACAGACGTCGTGCGGCTGGCAGTAGATCAGTTTTATCAGCCTCTCCTACCGGATCTTATCACCCAGGGTCAGCTACGCTACCCCAATTTACCAACGCTGGCTTTAACGGCGTGGCTGCTGAAACCTCCATCTTAAAGGAGGAAGGTCTTTCTGATGCGGTGGTTCAGACTCTTGTTAGAGCTAGGAAGAGATCTTCCTCTAAAGTCTACTATAGGACTTGGAGGTCTTATATTAACTGGTGCGAGGCTAGGGTCTTGCCTTGTAGGGTGTTTTCTATTCCCAGAATTCTGGAGTTTCTTCAACATGGTCTGGACTCGGGGTTCCAGCTTAGTACTTTGAAAGGGCAGGTTTCTGCCTTGGTGGTTTTCTTTCAAAGGTCTTTTGCCCTTCATCCCCTGGTTAAGACATTATTCTAAGTATGTCACACACCCCGCTTCAAGATATCCATAACATGTGGTAATACCGACCTGAAGAGGGTGTTCCTGCAGAGATGATAGCAAAAAGAAAGCCCCTCCCTGATCCATAAATACCTGAGACCTCCCACTCATCACCCAGTTTTCCATCTCTGCAGACGGCGAGCAAGTCAGAAGATGATGGCTCCTCCTTGCACAGGGGGATTTAAGGTAGCCGGGATGATTCTCGGCCCGCTACTTATTTATTTCCGTTTGGACCCTTTTTTCCTAGAATACATATGCCTCCCAGCTGTGGCTGTGGGTCCAGGCGAGGGTATATCAGCACCTCAGGTGCTCAGGAGCAACGCTCCACCGTGAGACCCTATACAAGAGGGTAGGCGGTTACACCGGGTTGGTGACCCCGGTTTGGGATGCCCTGTCCCTTAGTTTTAACCTTTGAATGGCCCTCCCAGGATCCCTTTTCCACAGTGGGGATGGGGGGTGTGGGTCTCCTTTGATCATGGCCTCTTCTTTCAACCAAGCGGAGTTGGACACCAGAGTGGTGGTGTCCACTCTGGAGAGGTTCGGTTGGGTGGTCAACCACCCCAAGTCTTCTCTTTCTCCGTCCAGAGTAGTGACCTTTCTGGGAATGTCTCTGGACACTTCGCAGGCCAGGGTGTTTCTGCCCCAGGCCAAGATTCTTTTGATTCAGGAGTTAGTTCGGCTTCTCTTGTCGGCCCCTCGTCCGGCCATCCGTCTAGGGATGAGGCTGGTGGGGTTAATGGTGGCCTCATTCGAGGCGGTTCCCTTTGCGCAGTTTCACACAAGGACGCTTCAGCTTCATCTGTTGAAGGTTTGGGACAAGTCTCCTCTATCGTTGGATCAGTCCTTCCTGATGACCCCCCGAGTTCGTCGATTCCCTGCAATGGTGGCTGGGGTCAGTCAATCTGTTGAAGGGCAGATCTTTTCTGGCTCCGTGTTGGGAAACAGTCACCACGGATGCCAGTCTGTCAGGTTGGGGGGGTGTTTGGAAGGACCTCCAGTTTCAGGGTCTGTGGGGCCCGCAGGAGGCTCACGAGCCCATCAATGTTCTGGAGTTGAGAGCCATCAGGTTGGTTCTGTTTCGCTTGACTCATCAGTTGCGGGGCCTGCCAGTTCAGGTCCGGTCGGACAACCAGACGGCGGTTGCTTACATCAATCACCAGGGGGGGACTCGCAGCAGGAGTGCCCTCAGGGAAGTGTCTTTGATTCTGGACTGGGCGGAGAGCCACGTCCCGTGTATCTCAGCAGTCTACATTCCGGGAGTGGAGAACACGGAGGCGGACTCTCTGAGCAGGGCCTCCTCTCGTCAGGGGGAGTGGTCTCTCAGTCCCAAGGTGTTTCGTTCGATTTGCCTCAGGTGGGGGTTCCCGGCGGTGGACCTCTTTGCCTCTCGTCACAATCACAAGCTTCCGGTCTTTGTGTCTCTCTCGCAGGATCCACTGGCTCTGGCGGTGGATGCCATGTCTCTGAACTGGAGGGATCTGGGGTTTCTTTACCTGTTCCCTCCGTTTCCAATGGTAGCCAGAGTGGTGCGCAAGCTGGCCCTGGAGGGCGCGTCGGCGATTCTGGTGGCACCAAGGTGGCCAAGGCAGGTTTGGTTCGCAGATCTGGTAAGACTGGCAGAGGATCAGTTCGTTCTGCCTCTACTGCCGGACCTGCTCACCCAGGGTCGGCTACTCTATCCCAATTTACCTTCGCTGGCTTTGACGGCGTGACTGCTGAAACCGCCATCTTGAAGGAGGAAGGGCTTTCTGACGCGGTGATTCAGACTCTTATTAGCGCCAGGAAGCGCTCTTCCTCTACTGTTTATTATAGGACTTGGAGGTCCTATATTGACTGGTGTGAAAGTAGGTCTTTCTCTTGTCGGGAGTTCTCCATTTCCAGAATCCTGGAGTTTCTTCAACATGGTCTGGATCTGGGGCTTCAACTTAGTACCTTGAAGGGGCAGGTTTCTGCCCTGGCGGTGTTCTTTCAAAGGTCCTTTGCACTTCATCCCTTAGTCAAGACCTTTTTCCAGGGAGTTACGCATGTACGGCCTCCTAGGAAGCCCTTTGTTCCAGTTTGGGATTTGAACCTGGTTCTTTCTGCTCTTCAGGGTCCTCCGTTTGAGCCCTTGAATGAGGTTGCTTTGTCTTCGCTTACTCAAAAGGTGGCCTTTTTGGTGGCTATCACTTCGGTTAGGCGTGTTTCTGAGTTGGCAGCTTTATCCATTAAGGCTCCGTACTTTGAAAGGCATCAGGACAAGGTTGTCTTTCGTTTCAAGCAGGATTTTCTTCCTAAGGTGGTCTCTGCCTTTCATCTGAATCAGGACATTGTTCTGCCTTCTCTTTGTCCTAATCCCAGCAACGACAAGGAAAGGGCGTTGCATTCCTTGGATGTAGTTCGTGTTGTGAAATATTATCTGGTGGTTACGTCTTCCTTTCGTAAGACTGATGCTTTTTTTGTGGTGCCCTTTGGGCCTAGGAAAGGTTTGGCTCCTGCCAAATCTTCCATTAGTAAATGGATTCGTCAGGCCATCATTGGGGCCTATTCTGCCAAGGGGAGGAACCCCCCTTTTCGTGTCACTGCTCATTCTACTCGTGCGGTTGGAGCGTCCTGGGCTTTTCAGCACCAGGCCTCTGTTGAACAAGTTTGCAAGGCCGCTACTTGGTCACACGTTTTCCAAGTTTTACAAGGTTGATGTTCGGGCCTCAGCGGATGCTGTTTTTGGCCGCAAAGTTCTGCAAGCTGTTGTGGTTTAAGTTGTGCATTGTTGCCTTGTTTTGGATCCCCGCCCTTTTTATGGACACTGCTATTGGATGTCCCACATATTATGGATATCTTGAAGCGGGGTGTGTGACATACTTAGAATAATACCATTTTGTGAAATACTTGTAAAATGGGTATTATAAGTATGTCACACACCCCGCTTCACCCGCCCTTCTTGTATTCTGGATCCTTTATATTGTGAACTTTGCGTTGTTTTGACTTATATTTGCCTCTTCCTGGTCCTTTACCTTACTGCTTCTTTATACTGGGTGATGAGTGGGAGGTCCCAGGTATTTATGGATCAGGGAGGGGCTTTCTTTTTGCTATCATCTCTGCAGGAACGCCCTCTTCAGGTCGGTATTACCACATGTTATGGATATCTTGAAGCGGGGTGTGTGACATACTTATAATACCCATTTTACAGGTGAGTATTTCACAAAATGGTATTTTTCCAGGGGGTTACTCATGTGCGGCCTCCTAGAAAGCCCTTGCTGCCTGTTTGGGATTTAAACTTGGTTCTCCAGGAGCCTCCTTTTGAGCCGGTGCATGATATTGCTCTTTCTCTGCTCACTCAGAAAGTTGCCTTTTTGGTGGCTATTTCCTCTGTTCGGCGTGTCTCTGAGTTGGCGGCCTTGTCTATTCAGGCTCCTTACTTTGAGAGGCACCTGGACAAGGTAGTTTTCTGCTTTAAGCCGGATTTCCTTCCTAAGGTGGTTTCGGCCTTCCACCTCAATCAGGATGTAGTTCTCCCTTCCTTGTGTCCTAAGCCTAGTAATGACAAGGAGAGGACCTTACATTGTTTGAATGTGGTTCGATGTGTGAAATATTATTTCGTGGCTACTTCTCCTTTTCGTAAGACGGACGCCTTTTTCAGACGGACGCATCTTGGGCTTTTCAGCATCAGGCTTCTGTTGAACAAGTGGTCTTCTGTTCATACTTTTTCTAAGTTTTATAAGGTTGATGTGCGGGCCTCAGCGGATGCTGTTTTTGGCCGCAAAGTTCTGCAAGCTGCAGTAGTTTAAGTTTGCATTATTGCCTTTTTGGGATCCCCACCCATTATGGGCACTGCTATTGGATGTCCCAAGTGTCATGAATATTCGGAAGCGGGGTGTGTGACATACTGGGAATAATACCATTTTGTGATTACTCACCTGTAAAATGGTTATTACAAGTATGTCACACACCCCGCTTCATCCTGCTCTTTTTTTGGTTTTCTGGGATCCTTTATATGGTGAACCTTTTTCTTTGCTGTTTACATTTGGCTCTTCCTGGTCCCTTTACTGCTGTCTTATACTGGGGAATGGTGGGAGGTCCCAGGTATTTATGGACCGGGAGGGGTTCCTTTTTTCATGTCATCCCTGCAAGATCGCCCTCTACAGGACAGTTACCCAAGTGTCATGAATTTTTCGGAAGCGGGGTGTGTGACATACTTGTAATAACCATTTTACAGGTGAGTAATCACAAAATGGTATTAATACGTAGTGAGAATGTAAAGTTTTTGCGTGGGAACCACTGTTGTCATCATCACCGTTAACTTTTCGCAGTTTCGCTATTTTTATGCCCATACTGGATATCTTCATCATATATTTGAGGCGCTGTGATCTTGTGCTTTTCTTGCACTGTTTCTTGCTGTTTCTATGTATGTAAAGTCTATATAAAACTCAATAAAGATATATTGCATAAAAAAAAAAATGACATAGGGTCCCCCCTCCCAGGAAGGGGGGGACCCCATTTTGTTTTGGATTTTTAAGGGTTAAAAACCCTTAAAAATCCAAAAAAAAAATTACATGGGGTCCCCCTTACCCAAAGTAACCAGCCCGGGACCAGCGATGCAGGGCTTGTAGAAGCAGGGCGCAGGGGCCAGCTTTTGTGGCCCCTGGCCCTGCAGGCTACAAGCCCGCATAGCCCGTGGCCACGGGCTCTTCTGCCTCCCCCCTGGGCTTTGGGGAGGCAGGTAATGGGAGTGCTGGGGGTTAATGGCAAGTCACCAGCTAGCCGCAGGTGACTTGCCATCCCACAGCCTTGTGAACTGGTATAAGGGGTCTCATGGACACCTTACCAGTTCACAAGGGGTTAAATGTAAAAAAAAAAAAAAAAAAAAGACAGACACAAAGAGAAAAAAATGATCTTTATTTATTTTTTTTTTTTTACTTTACTCACCTCCGATCCTGTGTCCCCGGTGTCCCCACGGGGGATCGGATGGCACCAAATTAAAGAGGAGACCCGGCCGGATCCAACAAAGCCGGTTGGCCGGTCAGATGAGTATTTTACTTTTATATTTTTTTTACTGTGGGGGTTTAAAGTCAGCTACGTGAGTCTCACGTAGCTGGCACTTAAGTGGAGTAGAGGCAGCTAGGGTTAAAAATGACGAGATTCTTGGTCCAGAACTACCGGACAAACCTAGATTAATTTATCGGAGACCCCCCACACTAGCAACAAAACTGGTAAAGAGTTTTGTGGAATTGAGACAAAATTAAACTATGGGTACCATAAAGGACATGAAAGGGTTCTATAGGTGCAAAAAATGCATGGCGTGCAAAACATGCGAAGATGACACACCCCGCTTTTTAAGGAGTTTGCATCAAAAAACACAGGAGAAAAATGCAAAGTGAACCAATTTATAACTTGTAACAGTGTCAATGTGGTATACCTACTTGAATGCCCGTTACAATATATAGGAGGGACGGGTGGAACACTTAAAACGAGAATCAGGGAGCACCTGTACAATATAAAGAAAGGCGTTGAGACGCATAGCGTCTCAGCGCATTTCAAACTGGTACATGGATGCAACCCTAAGGGAATCAGGTTCCTTGGGGTGGATACTGTGAAATTTAGTTTAAAAGGAGGAAATATCTTAAGATCTCTTTCCCAAATGGAATCCAAATGGATTTTTAAAATGAAGACCATGAATCCACAAGGATTAAATATCGAATTCGATATAAATTGTTTTATAGGGAAACATTAAATGTATTAAGGGTGTAATATTTATTAATTCTGAAATAAAATAATTTAGATAGGGTTCAATTTATTTTTTAAAATAATTTTTGGTGTTGAATTTTTATAGGTTTAGTCTGGTATCAAGTATTAAACAAATGGAATTAAGAATAAAGATATTCGTTGTTGTATACATTAGTAATAGATTTATTTTATTGTAATTAAAGTTTAAGAGTTTATTGCTGCTATATAATATTTAGGTGTTTTTCAAGTTTTAGTATGTATTGGATAATGTATACATTGCCTTCCACTTCCCTTTTTAAAGAATACTACTACTACTAATACTACTAAGCATCATTGCTATTTGAATTGTATGATGCACTAAGCAAAGGCGCTCCATTGGACAGAAAGCAGTAAGCTTAATTGCAAGGTGAGATGAATAAATGAGTGACGATGTGGTGGGCCCGCAGCCTAATGACTAAGTCTGAATAGACGAAACGGGTTAAGCGGGACCCTACCACATCGTCACAACGTTTCCTTCAGACAGTTGCGTGGGCCTGAATTTACCTGCGCAGCCCGCGGCCGGGGCAGCGTGGTTTATCTGGTTTAAAGAAACCTGCTCTGAGGAGAATTGCAAGGCAACGTTTTTGCTGGAAAGTGTACAGCCCTTTGTCTGACGATATGCATCTTTATTTGAGTGTCTGGTAAGCTCAATTAAAGCTTTATAACTTTTCAATTTTAAATGGTGTCACACTATGTGCGGTTTGTCTCTATCCTTCCCCTATTGATTTCAAACTAACAACTACAGAGTCTATAAAAAAGAGAGACGGTTTATAATCAGAAGTTGTCCCATGAGGTTTATTTTATTCTGACGTGCTGGATAAAAAGAAAGTATCTGGTACGTGCATTTATATTCTGGTGGCTGGTGTGCACTGTTCATTTATAGGAGCACCGCTGGGGAAGTCATCTTCAGAAAAAGTAAAAGAGTTTTTGGACTAATTAACCCTTTGGTTTATCCTGCGGAGTCATGCTATGCTATACACATAGTTTTTTCTGTTTATATTAATACAGACTGCTCTGACACGGTCCTGGGACTCCCTGCGTAGGATTTTGTTTGTGTATAAATAGAAGTGCTGGAGATATAATTGTGTTTGCGAAAAAACTAGTGCGGCTTTAAGGCGATAGAAATAGGAGGTGCTCCATCCTGCTTTTTTTCTCCTGTAGTAGTAGGATCCTTTATTCTTGCCCAGTATTGTGTGCTCTAGGGTGCTCTTCACTGCTTGGTTAGATCATTCGCCCGTGTCTGCGGTTGTGGCCTCGTTGCTACCCCCAGGCCTACAATGACCTTGGAGTCTCAATGACTCCCTCCTCACCTGTAAGCATACGTACTTACAAATTGAACAACACATTAAAAACTATTTTGCTGAAAACCTTAGGCAGTTGGAGGTAGCCGAGCAGAGTTGGAAGGCACGGCCCACAGCTGAATGGAGGGGTAGGGTGGATTCTCTTAAAGCTGAGCTCAATCTCCTACTGAATGATAGAGCTGAAAGATCCTTGCATTTGACCGAGCAAAGATTTTACCACTGGGCCAATAAGCCGGACACCTTGTTAGCTAAAAGAATATCTGCACTTCTACACAAAAGAAACCCAATAAGGTTTAGACAGCCTAGTGGTGGTCTCTCTGCTAATCCTAATACTAGCAACAAGCAGTTCACTGAGTTTCTGCAAAATTAATGTAAAGCCCCAACACCACCCCCATCTGACAAAATAGAGAACTTCCTTGCAGATGTTAAAACCCTGACGCTCACAGCAGAGCTACAAAATGACATTGATGTGGATGTGACGGTCCTGGAGGTCTTGGCTGCTATCAAGACTCTGAAGGCACTGGATCTTGCCTTTCCTTCATAATGCCCCCACATCCTCGACCAACACAATGTTTGAGCATGTGCGCAATATGGATCCCCTAGGGAAGGGACATATATCCAAAATATATTCGCACGCTCTGAGGACCTCACGCGCAAGTGACATGGAACGTAGTCAGGAATCAAAGTAACAACTATGGATATAGCGTACAAAGTAATTATGCATTGGTATTTGGTCCCAGTACGCATTGCTAAAATAGGTCAGACCTAGTTCGTCCAGCGCTGTGGCACAGAGGGCACAATGTTTCATACCTGGTGGACGTGCCCATGAATGAATCTGGTTGTGCAATCCTTCCCCCACCCCTTACCTCCCTTATCCCCTTCTACTTTTCCTCTCTTTTTCAACCTTTTCACATTCTCTTTCAGTCTTCAAAACTAAATCGCATAGTTAAGTAAATATGAATATAAGACCTACACAGCTTTATTTGTGAATCTTCGGAGGTTAATTAGCCAACAAAGGGAGCACAAAACCTTACTTTACTGGTATTAGCAAGTTATGTAATGGTAGCAGATCAAAGCAGAACTTCAGTTAAAAGTGCCCCCCCCCCTCACCATGCCACCCTATCCAGGCGCTGAGGCAGGACAAGGGGAGTTACAAAGAAAAAAACCCCATAACTTAGACAGGCGTCCGTGCCACTCCTCCAGGTCTGCATGGCCGCTGCAGGGAAAGAAGCAAATCCTGCATCCCCGGATACCGCAAGCGCTCCCACCTCCCATACACCTGAAACTTGTGGTAGCATGGGCATTGGGTTAAAATATTTAATTATAGACCACATATGCTCAACATGTGACCCGGAGGCCAAATGTGACATAAGGAGCCATACGATGTAGCTGGTGTAGATGGTGTTGTTAATAAAACTGGCCTGTAAATGTAATTAAATAGATGTTCAGTAAGGATGACTGCAAGAGGAGTGATAAAAGAGGGGCACATTGCTAAATAGAGGTGGCAGCAGTGAAGAAAGTAGTGGCATTGATAATGCAACATAACCCCTGAGTGAAATCCCTGGCTCTATAAAAAAAATATTTTTTTCTAATTGTATGTTTAGCATTGGTAGACATTGAGATGGGTTGAGCACTACGAATATGATTTGGGACTCATGCAGGGATGGCCTATAAATATGGGGCTGATTGGTAAGTGTGAGTTAAAGCAGGAACTCATGTGATAACCTTTGGGAAATTGGGCTTGCTAGGTAAATAAAATAGTACAAACTATAGTAGGTTTAGTTTTGTAAAAAAGTGGGTAATAATGCTGTCACAAATTTAAACAAAAAAAAAACGTTTTTTACTCTCCTGGATTCCTGCTGAGCGGCTTAATTTAAGCAGGTGGTTTATAAGGAAGGCCACACCTCTTGGAGCCTGGCTCTGCAAGGCTGACTCGTGGTAAGCTGTGAGAAATTGGGCTCACTGGGTAAATAAAATAGTACAAACCATAGTAGGTTTAATTTTGTGAATCACTGGGTGTTAATGCTGTATTTAAACGGGATGTGTGCGAATTGCACATTTGCTGACACCGACAATCTCAAGGAGCAATTGCCAACACTGAGAAGCATTGGTATCATGGAAAAGTTTCTGGTGATCACTGAGCAGGCACTCTCTGCGTTGGGGGGAGGGTGGTATTATAGGGGGCAGAAAAAGCAGGATAATGAAGCAGCCTGCTGGATAACAGTTAGAAGGCGGGGGAAGGGGTAAAAGTTACAGGGAGGCTAGCCCTGAGCTGGCACCCGCTAACAAGTTTGCATGGTTGGCAGATGAGGAGGATGTTAGCTCAGGGGTGGCACAGCTGCAGCAAGACAACACTAATGTCTGCTCCAGTTAGGAAAGGAACGGAAATGGGAGAACAGGGAAGGCAAGCCAGGTGCAGGTACTGGGCGACTCTATTATTAGGGGAACAGACAGGGCAATCTGTCACAAATACCGGGATCGCTGAACGGTGTGTTGCCTTCCTGGAGCAAGAGTATGGCATGTCATCGATCAGGCTGACAGATTAATGGTTGGGGCCGGGATCATTAAAAATTATTTCAGGGACTTAGGCCTTAAGCTTAAGGCAATGACCTCAGCTGTAGTATTCTCAGAAATAATACCAGTACCAAGAGCTACACAAGAGTCAATGGAAGATTAGGGGAGTAAACAGGTGGCTTAAAAATTGGAGTAAAAAGGAGGGGTTTGGGTACTTAAAGAACTGGGCTGACTTCACAGACTCTACAAGTTTTTTTTGGGCAGGGATGGGCTGCACCTCAGTGGGAAGGGTGCATCTGTTCTGGGGGAGAGGATGGCTAAAAGGTTGGAGAAGCATTTGGGGGGTATAAGCAGCAGGGGAAATTAGGAAAGAAAGTGACAGTGGGTATAGACATAAAAACGGTGAGGGGGGAGCACATCTAGCAGGAATAAGGGCAATATACAAAATGATCATAAGCATTTGAAGTGCATGCTTACAAGTGCTAGAAGTTTGACGATGAACTAAAACTGATGATAATAGAAGGACAATGTGAGATAGTGGGGGAAACCGAGACTGTGTGTTTAGGAGGGACCATAAAAACTGCAAAGGGGGTGTTGTCTGCTTAATTGTAAAATCCTCTCTACAACCCGCTCTGCGGGAGGATATGTGTGAGAGAAATTACCATGTGGAGTCTGTATGGGTAGAATACACGGAGGAAGAAACAAAAATAAAATACTTATGAGGTTTGCTACAAGCCTCCAGATATATCCGAACCCACAGAAAACTTGATGCTAAGGCAAATAGATATAGCCACTTAATTAAATGAGGTAGTTATTATGGGGGACTTTAACTACTGGGACGCTGAAACCTGTGGCTCTCATAAAGGTAAAAGTTCTTTGTCTAAAACAAAACATGGCTACCTTTCCCAGCAAGTTCAAGCCCCAACAAGGGAGAGAGCCATATTGGACTTAATACTAACTTATGTACCAAAGGTACAGGTTGGGGGACACCTTGGAAACAGTAATCATAATATTATTGATTTCTGCTTAGCAGTCACTAGGGTGCCATATGGAGCCACAAAAACTCCAAAAAGGCAAGGTTTGACCAGCTTCGAGATGCCCTGACCTGCATTGAATGGGAAAATGTCATTAAAAACTAAAGCAATGACAGTAAATTGGATACTTTCAAAGAAATCCTCAATTTTCATTGTGATATATATATATATATGTCACAGGAATAAAAGGGTTAGAAACAGGTGTAAACCAATGTTGCTAAACAAAAAGGTTAGGGGGGGGCAATAAACACCAAAAAAAGACATTTAAACATTTAAAGCAGGAAGGGACAGTGAACACGTTAAAAAACTATAAAGAAGAAAAAAAAAATTTAAACAGATAAGGGCAGCAAAGAGAGTAAAACTAACCTCAAAAATGTTCTTTAGCTACATAAACTGTAAAAGATACAAACCTGAGTGTCGGCCCCCTGAAAAGCAATAGGGGACACCTATAGTGGGGAATGAGGAGAAAGCAAATTTACTAAACATCCTTTTTGCTTCCATATTCACAAAAGAATGTGACATGCCTGGTGAAATGCAGAGCAATAACCCAAACTCTCCAATATATGCCACTGGTCTAACCAAGAAGTGCATTGCCGTCTCAAGCAGATAAAAACCTTTAAATCCCCGGGACCAAATGGCATACATCCCCGTGTTTTAAGGGAGTCATGTACAGTAACAGCAGCAAGCTATTATTTATAATATTTGTAGATGCAATAATTATGGGGGCTGTTCCGAGGGATAGGCGCTTAGCAAATGTGGTGCCAATATTCAAAATGGTGTTTAATGGGGAACTTGGTAACTTTAACATCTGTGGTGGGCAAGATGTTTGAAGGTTTTGATATTGTGCCACATAAAAGACTGGTACAAAAGATGAGACAAATTCTTGGACTGGGGGAAAATGTGTGCCAAGAAATTGGCTTAATGATCAGAAGCAGAGGGTGGTTATCAATGGTACCTACTCCTGGTCCAACGGCGCATGTGGCAGCCGTGGCCACATCCCCGCTATCCCTCTAGCAGGGTGCGTGCCCACGCCAGGCATTTGTGAATGGCCGGCGTAGGCACGCTCCCTGTTAGGCGTCAGCGTGCTCTGAGCTGCTGGCCTTAGATGAGGGCTTAGATGATGAGACATCAGCTCCTCCCAGCGCACTGGACGAGCGGCCGTGCATGCACCGTAGGACCGGGGAGAGGTGAGTTGGCTTTGGTGATCTAGGGGGTTTTACTCAGCGATTGGGGTGCCCCGGGGGAAGGACCAAAACCACTTTAACTGTAATAATCAATGCCAGGCAGCAGCTGCCAAAGCAAGCAGGATCATGGGGTGCATCAAGAGGGGTATAGGTGGCCATGACCAGAGCATCATTTTACCCCTGTAAAAGTCACTGGTCAGGCCCCATATGGAATATTGTGTACAGTTCTGGGCACCTGTGCTTAAGAAGGACATACCAGAACTGGAGCGCGTTCAAAGGAGGGCAACTAAGTTAATAAAAGGAGAGTGGGGACTAGAGTACCCTGAATGATTGTCAAAGTTAGGTTTATTTCATTTGTAAAAGAGATGCCTGAGGGGTGGTCTAATAACTATGTATAAATATATTCGGGGTCAATACTAAGATCTGTCCCACAATCTATTTATACCCCGGAGCGTAGGCATAACCCGAGGACATCCACTAAGGTTAGAGGAAAGGTGCTCCACCGACATAGGAGGGGATTCTTCTCTGTAAGAGTAGTGAGACTATGGAACTCGCTGCCAGAGGAAGTAGTTATGAAGGATACAGTAAAAATGTTCAAAAGTGGCCTTGATGCCTTCCTTGCATGGAATAACATTTCCAGCTATGACTACTAGACCACTGGAAGGACTAAAGTCTTTATTCAGCCGCACATACTATGTTACTATGCTATATATTTGGAGAGCCTACCTCTCGATTCCCTGGGAGTATGACCTGGGGTTCCCACACAGCTAAGCCTATCCCCTCTTGTGGGGGCTCTAGTGAAGACCATGGTTGCCCAGAGATTCCTAGCTGCTGGGTCCAGTCTTGTGTTCTGGAAAATAGCATCCTGAACCCAGCCTTGCTAGCTGAGAGACCCTGGTTCCCTGCAGTCAGGACCCTGTCCGGATGTGTTAAACCGTTCTATTCATCAGACATAATGTTACATACAAGGAACAGAAGAAATATCAGATTTGTCTCCCAAAGAACCAGTGAACATCAAAGTGGACATGACTAAAAAGGTCTGTGATTTCTCTATTCATTGTAAATAACATCATGTCTAAGGGAAAGGACTAAGTATTCTCGAAATCTCACCTTCCAATAGACTCAAAGTTGCCTGCCAAATGTATTGCCTCAGTTCTTAATTTTTTACGGTTCACTATGCTAACCTGGTACAACACATGAACAGCATGTTCCTAAAAACTGGACCATTTCCAGGAACAATGTTCAAAAGCTAGGACTGTCCCTAGAAGAGACAGCTGGCAGCTATGCAAATCATGTGTATCTACTGAAGATGTAAAAAGTGCCCCCAGAGTAGTAAACGTCATCTGAAATATTTACAGAATAACAATGATGAGGCATAAACAGCCATTTTGTTGTTTAATAGGAGACACAACTGACAGTATGTGGTGTTATGAAGATACTTTTCTTGCCTCGGTTGTATACAGTCTTTTGAACAGCTGTAATAGCTCCTTCAGATTCTCCGACAAGTCACAATTATCTTGTAATTAAAGATTCGGGTCCTCTCCCTTATTAAACTCAATGAAATAGTCTTATATGTTAACTATAAACAACATTTTACTGTCAACACGACAAAATGTTTCCTTAGGAACAATTTGCTGTGAAATGCCATTTTCCACAAAGGAAAGTGTGAAGCGGAACAATCCATTTTTAGCCATATTAAAAAAGGCATCCATACAATATATACAGTACAGAATTCTTCTTCTTAGTTCACTTCAGATTTCATTATCCCCTTCCAAAAAAAAAAATCTTGTTATATTATAGTGCCTCTGAGTAGTGAAATAAACAGAGAGGCTTTAATTTGCCTTTAGAGGTCTTAGTGTTGTTTTTTCTGTTTTAAACAACATTTGTGGCTTCATTAATAACTGTATAGGTATAATTATATGCATATGTGGGTTACCTGGGCAGTATAGGTGGTTAGGAATCTGCATAAACTTTAGGGTTCTGTTTTTAGTCACAGGGTATATTGTCCCCAAAGCAATAGGTACCCTTTGCTAAAAAGTGAAACCTCTAAATTGCTGGTTGCATGTTCATCAAAGTAAATCTGTCAAATTGTTTATATGGTAATTAACAGATTTTTAGAGCACTGATCAGTTTATAGGTTAAATATCACTCAGCACAACGAAAAACAATTTTTGCGCCACACCACAAAAACATAAGTTATTAAGCAAAGTGCCAGCGGACCCCATCCAGACCCCCTAATGTATATGCAGAGTGCATCCCTCTAAAACAGAAATCAATGCGGTTTAAACTGGACCTTCACCCCGAATAAGAGTCTTGTATGTTTCCCCAACCCTGTACATGCAGATTGCTCACATTAAAAATCATCCTACCTGGATCTACTGCATTTTCTGAGCCATTAAACATCCAAGATGGCTGCACATGGAGTCACAGGCTGTATCTTCTGACTGTACTGCTCTGCATTCTGGGATTGCTGTCCTTTTCCTGACCCCAGCTCTGCTCTGTCTGAGAAAAGCACAGCTATATCCCACCCCTGCACTTTTAACCCCATCTCTCCTCAATATGTAATGCTTCGAAGGCAAGATGGCAGTGCCGTATCCGAGTCCCAAACAGAGTTGCAGCCCAGTGAGGTAAGGAAAAATAAATAGGCCACATAAAATATATTAATTTTCGATTCTGAAAGTCACATGAATGCATATGTCATTAGTCTGAACCGCTGAAGGAGAGGAAGAAGAATGCAGTAGCTGGGGTAATTATGACGGCATGCTTCACAGCCACGACCCTGTCAGTGCCATGCCTGCCTTTCCCACACAAACACTCCCCCATGGCAGAGGGATGTAAAGTAAACGGGGCACCCGAGCCTTCCTGGTACCCAGGGTGATTGTACTGTTTGCCCAGGCCTAGAAACAGCCCTGGCACTCACATATTCTGAAACACTTTACAATGTTCCTAACTTGATAACGATATTTAACATTTTTTAAATATCCACAGTCATAGCATTCAGAACAAACACAAACGCTTATGAGCACTTCAATAGGGGCAGCATGGCTGCTTTAACTGTGCATACTGAAATGTCATTATTGACCATATTGACCACACTGGAAAAAAAACTCTGGCAGAAAGGTTAGAAACCAATCATTTTAACATTCGGAAAGGGAACAGTACAACCTGTGCTGTTTCCATTTCAGCAAAAATGAACAAATAATTTCATCAGCTAAGTAAGGCATGCTGCTAGTTGGCCTTTTTCCCTGTGAGTCCCGGCGAAATTACCTGTAATTTTTTTCGAAACCGCGTAATGCTTATCATTCAAAAGGCAAAACTGTTTTATGCAAAATAAGGAGTAAAGGTCTTTGATTGCACATTTTATGATGCCTCAGAAAGCCAGTGGATGAAGAAGCTTTGATAAGTCATTTAAATGGCAAAAAAGCTGGTTAACGAACAGCAACTGAGCATAACAGTAGCTTAGCTAATCATTTCCTGCACAGATCATTCCCCGCTCTGCCTGCTTGTTTCATCATAAACCCCCAGTAGAGATACAAAGACAATTATATGTGGTTAGATGGCTTGAAAACCCTTAACTCAAGAAAGATGGTATTTCCATGGAATCTTTTTTGTTCAGCCCCTTTCACACAACAGAAGAGAACATTGATGTTATCACTATTATATAGCCAGTAAAATTATTAAAACATGTACTTAGAAACAGGAGCAGCCCAAATTTTATTGACCTCAACCACCACCATGGGTGCTTTCCTATCTAAAAGTTCATTCATAAGCCAAGGCTATAATATCACAGGGGAAATACAGCTGTGGGGTACAATGGATTCGGGTATGGCGGGAAAAGGTTGAGGGGTGACCTCTGCTTAGAAAATTCTTTGTTGGATTAGGTGACTTGGCTGCAGAAAGACAGGTCTTGCCAGGGCTAGATTGCCAGTGTAAATTGTAAATATATAAATATGTAAATATGTAAATAGTAAATCTTAGATATTCTAGAAGTGTTGTTGCTCCTTACACTATGAAAAGCCAATTGGTAACCACTTGCTTCTTGGAAAAGCTCGGTGTCCTAGGACCCCCCCATCCCCCCCTTTTTTCTATCCCTGCCCCCCGACCCTAATTTTAACACGCTTACCCCCTCGTAAAAGCGGAGTTTGCTCCTTTGGCATAGGCGCCCTGGACTTGCATGAAGGTCCGCATACAGTCTTCATAGCAAGGTACGATACTTAACTATTAGCTATATGGTTGCACACTCCTTTCTGTCACATTATAATAATTAGTGGAGCCCATATAAGATTGTTAAATGTAATAATAAATGCATCGTCTTTTGCTTTGTAGTGTTGTAACCCTCCATAGAGGGTCTTTATTTGTCTGTAGTTAAGTTGATATCGATATTTGCACCTATACTTTCCAGCACGCTTACTGTTGTATATGTACTACTTTATGCTTGCAAACCCAATAAAATTTTTGTAAAAGAAAAGCCAATTGGGAGCTGATGAGGACCTCAACAACCTTACCTAAAAGCAGGACCCCTTTCAAAACATGCTATGGTCTTCATTTATTTTGTTGGCATTTGATACTGCTGTGATTTGGTGCTTTTATGGTTGTTGCTTATGTTGCTTTGTTATTTGTGTTTTCTTTGCTTTAATGTTTACAATCCGAAAAAAAGGTGATTAACCCATGTCTGGATCAGTGACAGACTTGGGTTGTGCAAAATGGGTGACCATATGGGGCACCTTCATCATAGGGGTGTCAGACATTTTTTTATTGCCATATTTGGAGCTGCCTGGTTTGCTGCCCCCCCCCCGCACTGGGGGTTCCCTCACATCCTTAATAGAAATGGAGGTGTTGAGTGAAAGTGGTGCCACACTATCACAGTCTACCTTGTTTTTCCTACCTGGGACCCAACAGAAGTGTCAGCTGTACTTCAATACCACGTGTGTGTTGAGTTCTTAGTGTTGTCCCCAGCAGGGAAAAAAGTTGCAGTGCAGGTGAGTCAATGGGCAGGAGGTTGGAACTGCAGCCTCACTCATGCCCTTGCCTAGTGAGAGTCTATTCTAAGGAATCTGTTTTGTTGGGGGGAAGGGGTAATTTGTGGTATACAGTCTCTTATGTTGGGTCCTGAGGGGGTGCCACCTGCTCACCTCTGCCAGATTAAATTTTTTGTGGGTGCAGATTTTTATTACAGCACGCATGGTTTTGATTGGGGGGAACTTTCTTGAACATGGCACCCTCACCCTAAGACCAGCCCTGGCTAAACCACCTTTTCATCATGACCGTTTTTCTTAGTTTAGTATCATAGCCTTGCAACAAAAAACAAATATCTTTCATGCTCTGCCAGTGTTTCAATTTACTTTGGTTGTATAAAACATAAGGGGTGCCCAGATTAAGTTAAGCAGTGTGCAGGGCTGTTCTTCCAGTCAGTAGGTAGCCCCCCTCCCATATCACTGTGTGGAACGCGCCTCCATTGTGCTAAATGGAATGGACATGCTTGAAGCACTGTGATTGATGCGGGGACAGCCCTACTTGCTGTATTTCACCAATGACCATGAGCGCTGTGGTGCTCGATCTCGGGACCCAGTATGTTTTTTTTTTACCAGAGGAGGGCAAAACAACTGGGAAGGTCAAAAGTTGAGTATGTGTAAAAACGTTTTTGTTTGCTTACCTGTCATGCAGAGGTTTCTTCCTTGTATGCTGCTTAATAAAGTTGTTGAGATTTAGTTTCCTTCTTATAGCCCAGCCCCAGTTCCTTCCCTTAACCATTAGGATATCTGGCCCCTGCTTTGCTTGTCTATCTTTTGCCTACATCTCTGTGTATGTCCACCTGTCAGTGCTAAAAAATGTGGAAAAAAAAAATAAAATTAAATAAAGAAAAATGTACCAAATCATATATCCCAAATCCATACAGACAATTGATAATTGACCAATTAAAATAAAAAAATGTCAAATATCAAATTATCCACACAAAAAAGATGGTTGACCATGCAATTTTTTGATATTCACATATTCAGCAGGACTATGTGAAAACTACATTGGGAGCTAAACATAAAACAAAACACTAAGCATCCCAAAAACGTAATAAATGTGCCAAAGACATAATGATCATGGATGCAAGTTTATCAGTTATGGTGCTCATGTTGTCATTGCTAAAATGTGTATTTATTGTACAATTTTTACATGTTCATAAATGACATGAGTCATTTATTGAGTCACTTTTGTGACGTGTTTTCCTTTCTCTTTAGATGTGTTACACATGATGGCGCCATTACCCTCTGCTTGGGAATAATGATGATATGAAGATTTAACGTTGATTTGTCTGGTGAATATTTCACCCTGCTGGTTCTCTTATTGAAGTCTGGACTGGGAATTTTCTCTTTGGTGCATGGAGTGCAATCTTGTGGATATAAAGTATACTGTCCCCATCCCCCTTATGATTGATGTATCTTCCTATTGGTTTACTATGTTTGTATATTGTGGGTGGGTGTGGGTTTCTATTACCCCCTTTTCTTTGTTTCTGTACATGTCCTCTAAAAGTCAGGATCTATATGCATTACACATTTTTGCATATATTAGTTAATTGTGACTTATTTATGCATTCAGAGATATTAGGAATTTTTCCTGCCTTGGGTCTTCCCTGCTCGCTGATGGTGTCCCCCCACCTTCCCACACTTGGTGCATGTGTGTGGTTGTGTGTGTGTGGGGGGGGGCTGTGGCACACCACTGTGCTTGCGCCGCCTCACTGTGTTGGGTGGCTTTGTCTTCCCCTGGCGCACGCATCCCTCATCGTCTCACTTCTGGCAAGGGCTGGAGACGTGCCGATGTGTGCTCACCTTCCTGGTGTAGCGGTGCGGCGCATGGGTTTGCGGTTGGCGGGGTTTCTTGCCGCCTGTCATTATCTACTTGGTGGTATATAATGTTCTAATGGCTCTATTGTTTACATGGCACTTGCATCCATGATCATTTTGTCTTTGTTTGGCACATTAATTAAGTTTTCAGGCATGCTTAGTGTTTTGTTTAATATTTAGCTCCCAACGTAGTTTTCACATAGTCCTGCAGCACATACATTTCTTGAGTATGTGAGTATGGTTAACCCTCTTCTTTTGTGTGGCTAATTTGATGCCAGCACAAAACGAAATGTATCATTATTATCTACTGAGATCTGTTTTCGTTCATATATTATCTGCCAGTAAATGCATATTGTGTGTGGGGGGTAGGGGGGATGTGGATTTTAATCATGGTATTTTTGCACAATAAAATTGATTGATTATATTTTTTATTTTTGTGGTGCTCCCATTTTTAGAGGCAGGGGAATTTGTTTCACTTTCTCTTATATTTTCAACAATTATTTGTTAATTATTATTTGTTTTTACAGCCCAGACAATCCCCAAAAACCCTGAAAATGTTCACAACTTGACTACTACACTATAGTTGTACAACCACTAGGTCTCCCTTTTGACCAGAAGTTGCCTCAAAATTGCTCAAAAGAAATCTTTTATCAAGAAAACATATGCCATTGACAAGCCTGGGGGGGGGGGCAAGTAGGGGTAAAAAATTCCCATTTAAGCATACTCATCTACATTTCCATTCATGTAAACGTCTAGTACAACTGTTTGACAGATTGTAAAAATGATTTCCAAAAAAAGAACCAGATAATGTTTAACTTTCTTAAATGCCTCTATGTCAGACCTGCTGTCAGTCCAAACAGCAAGACTAAAATTGCACTTAAAGTATAAGGAAACCCAATTTTGGGTCCACCGCTCATTGTCTGGGGCCCCCCCTGCCCAAGCAGCCAGGCACTGCTGTTGGCTTTTCCACCACTGAAGCCACGCCCCATGGCACTTTTTAGAGAGGGAGTAGGATTGGTTGAAGCATAGGGTAGGCTAGTGGCCAGGCCTGGAATCTTTTATATTCCAGGGCCTGGTCATGCAGGTTTTCACCCACATTAAGCACCATCCCCTGACAATGCAGGAATCTTTCCATGGTTAGAGGTGCCCATGTTACGATGTCAATGTCTACTGGCTTTAAAGGTGGGCTAAAGAAAAATTGGTTGGTGTCTTTTGCAATAGGGTTCAAGCTAGCAAGCACCAAGAGCTCAAAATGATAGAAAAAGATGCCACAGTCATGTAAACTCTCTGAAAAGCTGAAAGCCCTTTGTAAAACCCAACTGCATTATCTGAACAGAGATTCTGTATCTGTGCTCAATGTTTTTTTATGACAGAACTTAAAGTGGACCAACAGTCAAAAATGACTTAAACCAGACCAGCACAACAAACATTGCTCATATGCATACCTCCCTGGGGCAATTTAGATTGCTGCACATAAAAATTAATTTACCTTTTTCTAACTCCTTCTGTAGTAAATTTTAGAAACAAGATAGCGGCTCATGCATTTGCAGGCCACCTGCAAACAGGGAGTGCTGCTGGGCTTCCTGTTACTGTGCATTGTCAGTTGAATCCAGGCAGCAGTATGGCTGAGATGCTGGGAGAGGAAGCTCCAAAATGGCCGCTACCTTTCTTTTCCAACTGTGCCAGGCTGTTGGTCCAGTTTAATAAAACCTAAAATGGTTCTGCAAAATTACTGGTTCTCAATAGTCACTAGCATAACAATCTAAACTATCCGAACTTTTTTCTTCCAGAGGAACAATATAAACATAAAGCCCTCAACTCTATACTTTCTGTTGTCATCATCTAAGACTAATGTCACAATTAACATTATTATGCTATTGTATAAGTGTCATGTGAAACGTTTAATTTTTCATTTCTTTTTCCGACTTTGTGCTTTTTCTCTGCCTTGGTAGATGGTGATAGAGTTTTTTTTTTATTTTAGCGTTGGGGCTGTTAGCTGCAGCTTTTAGTGGTGTTCTTATTGAACGTCTGTTTTATTGTATAACACAGAAAAGTCACTCAGCACTTTTCTTTAGATTGCTGCTAAAATTACGTTCCTTGAGTTGCATTTTCAAAGGAAAAAATGACACATATTGATCTGGAGTCTTGGGTGCAGAGTTCAGAATGCTGGTGGAGAGGCTAATTGCTCAATTAATTTAGACACTTCAAGTTGAAAAATGTTGAAATGTGAGTCACTGGCACTTTTAGCTGACATGTTCTAAAACATTGTGATTGATTGCCCTGTGGTTACTGGCACCTAAACTTTAGGACAACTTACTACTCAGACCTAAATAAAGATAATGTTTTACTGCCTATTGCAACTAGTAGATTGCAACTTCCATCGCTGGCATTGTGTTGTTAGGATACTTATAGACCTTGCACCTTTGTAAACAGGCAACAAAAATGAAAAGCTGAAGCATTACTACCTTGCTGTTGAGAATACCCCAAAATACATTTTGTATTTCAGTAGGCTCGATAAGTGTTACTGTACATTTCCCATATTTTCAATTCAGCTCAAACCCATATAATGCTTTGAATATGTATATGTGACATCAACTGTAAATGGCCGTTGGCTACCTTAGATCATTAGATACCAGAATAGAAAATAAAGCAAAGGTAAATAATTATGGTTTAAAATGTCACTTTAGGGGTTTTGTTGTCTTGTTTTTTTATATTGTATTTTGTATTGTATGCCATGGCAAAAACCCTTTTTTTATCATGGGTCTTTGACCTCAGATTATTCCTTGACCTTTTCCTTGTATGATCTGCATCCAGCAGTTCCGGCTCAACAGGGATGCCACCCTGTGATGGCACTGGAAGCCTGGAACCTGGAGTCACCTGCTTATCTTGGCTCAGTTTCCGTGGTTGCCAACTTCCACTCCATGGTTGGAGTCTTCACTAATAGGGAACTCTAACGCCCAGGCACTTTTCAGCTGACAATGGGTAGTTGAACCCTCCTCAAAGGCCACCAACATGCCAGGTTTCACAGATCTCCACACTGATGCACAGGTGATTTAATTAGAGCTCAGTTTATAGCTCTGTCTAGGCAGGATTACTTCACCTGTGCATCAGTGTGGAGATCTATAAAACCTGGCCTGTTGGTGGCCCTTGTAGAGAAGGTTTGAACATGTGAGGGGTGTCAGATAGCCCATCAGGTCCTTTGTATCTCATGGCATCCTAGCCTAAAAAGTTTTTTTGGTATGGTTTGAAAAAAAGTGACTTTGACCATGTAACCCACAGGCATGTTTTGTCGACCTTCTCTAGCACCTTGGGGGACAATTGTGTACGAACCACACTGGTACCAAAGTTCTGAATAAAAACAGTCTACAGCTGCTTTGTATCAGAAAACTTTCATTGTTCCATTAATGGTGCCATGACAGAGCAGTGGTGCCAACATTTTTGATTTTGCTTAAAATATTAAAATAAAATGACCCCTTTTATCAAATATTATATAGATAAGGTTCTTATGTTAAGCTAAAATTAAGCAAAAAAAGAGGGTGCTGCTGATTAAGGAAAAAGAGTGATCCTGGGTTTGGGGGTCAAGCAGCCCTTGTCAGGGGTTTGTTAGGTAATTGTATGCAATACAGTATCAAAGGCCTGCCTCTAAAATTTCAGAATGCAAATAAAAATAATATTTTAGCACCTAGCTAGTGGCTACAAAGTTGCTTGCTTTCCAGTTTTGTTTTCACTATACACCAAAGACTGGTTCTCTTCAGTCGGTCACGATGCTCAGGTACACCCATGATATGCAGGTCAACACTGTGGCGATGGTAGTTAATTTCAGGAAGCTACTGCAATGGAGGGAACTACCCTTCCAGCAGTTACCACCGTAAAGAACCTTGGAATGGGAGTAGAGAAGGTACTTTTTCCAGAAGCTTAAGTCATAGGGGCTGGAGAACCAGCAGAACTAGCTCCCTGAGCCCTGACATGCTTTAAAAATATAAAATAAAAATAAAAACAGTACAAAAAAAAGAAAGGTCAGGGACAGACTCGCCGTTGCAAAAAAAGGTGAAACTTGCATTCAGTCATTCTCTCACTCTCTCTCTCTCTCTCTCTCTCTCTCTCTCTCTCTCTCTATATATATATATATATATATATATATATATAGATATATATATATATATATATATATATATATATATATAGATATATATATATATATTGTTCATAGTGTTCTTCTGTAATTCCAGATTCCTAAATATACATAATGGCGCTGTGTGAAGGAAAATTTCTATGTATGCAAGTACATGGCAAAAGAAAAACTGATTCTACTCCAGCTTGTAAAGTATACACACACACAAACGCAGTAGTATGTGTATATATGCAAAAAGTTCCACAAATTTACTTTTGTTAAGGAATACTTGTTAATACATGTCAGCACTATTCCAAGCCACTACCACTTGAAGCAAATTGAGTTGCCAATAGTCTGCAAAGTTGACAAAGAAAAAGTGGGGGATCTCAAATATAAGACATTTTACACTTTTGTGTCTGCTACTTCTGTATGTGTTCTTTCATAGTTTTCATGTCCTGTCCAAAAGTTGATCTGATAGTGTGTTGTACTTAGGAGGTCATTTACAAAATGTCTGTATTGAAAAAACAACTAATAAAGTGGGTTACATGTGATTTTTTGTTATTTTTTAAACATTTTGGAGGCTTCCAAAACCCTCCAGACTCTCAAGAGACATAACACATACATTCTGGGACAATTCCATGCTGCCCTGAGCTGGGTTTCCAGCAAGATTTCTGGGCGCAAAATAGCTTAGATTTGCCGTGTTATTCAACACTCCCAATATACACGGCTCACCCAGCCATGCCTGACAAACAGGCACGAGAATAAAAAATGACCCCCTAAATAAAATGTACGGCTCTTTGAGCCTTTTTAGGTCACACACTTATGACCACCTGTATTTAAATAGTTGTCCACCATTGTTTTAGCTCAACCAGCAGTACTGTATATTTATGCTCAAGGTAATGGCCTACAATATCAATTGCAGGTTCTTCCAGTTATTACACCAAAACAATGTGGGGTCTCTTGGACATACTTACAGGTACATCAAAAAATGTAAGATATTTGAGGGGACAGAATATAAGACATAGCAGAGAAATCTGATATTTGGAAGATACAGAAGGTATGTCATGATGAGAAATTGAAACATATAGGCCTCAATTCAATAAAGGTAGAAAAAAATTCTCATAGTAGTAAAAAATTCAATTAATGAGAAAAAAGCCTGAGAATGTCACTGTTACTGAATAACCAGATAAAAAGACAATGAAAGTCAATGGCAGCTTTTACTACAGTGTAGAAAGGAGTAAACAGTTCTCTACTTTTCTTAGGAGTAAAAAAGTTCCACTGACTTTCATTGTTTTCTTAGCTGGTGATTCAGTAAAAGTGAAATTCTCAGGCTTTTTTTCTCATGAATTGAATCTTTTACTACCATGAGAATTTTTTTTCTACCTTTATTGAATTGAGTCCTAAGTTATTACAATATTTGGATTGATTGGACAGTTCAGAACATAGGCTGACTGTCTGACTTATCCCACTGTTCTTAACTGCTAAGAAACATTATCTGGGTGACTATTTCAGTATTTTAATAAAATGTTATACCGGTATATATTAAACCTTTTTTTCTGAAGAGGTAAATAGTGAAAATAAAGCAAAAAAGCATTGATAGCCTTTAGAGTAATGATGTATATTGGTAAGCAATAGAAACTTAGTGAATGATGTGCAGGTTGCGGTGATTAAATATAGATTATTGCTCCTGCTGATTCTCTGCCTGCAGTTATTCAGTTCTGGCTAATGAGAAAAACATTTAGCCAGGACTTCTGAACTAATATGCATGCTTGTTAGTCACAGTGCAAATTGATGCACATTTGGACGAGTGGGGTATGAACTTTGGTAATGAGTGCTTTGTTGTACTGTATACCAAAATATAAAAGAATCACAGAATGCAGACACCTAAACCAATTATATGGGAGCCATAAATGTGCCCATAACTTAAATACCAATGACTTTGTGCTTTATGAATCAGAATCAGGCTAATGCCAACCTCATGGCAAGTCATCCTGTACAGATCAACCAGAATAGAGGTTTAATGAAGCAAATACTGATCGCCATCAAGAGGATTGCAAACAAATAGGAAAAAATAAAGATATTATGCACAGAATTGGCAGAACAAGAGATAGCGACTATTAAAAGAAATGCATTATGAATTGTAGCTCCGCGTTGCTCAGAGCAGCTGGTGAGTGAAAGATACAGAGGCTTTGCTGGCCGGGCAAGTGTCATGAACGCAAGATGTTATTTGCGTTTTAATGTAGAAATGTATTTGAAAAGGAGTGTACATCTGTTATTTCTGTTGCAGAAGTTTACTGTAAAATGCAGAGGATGGAGTGTAAATCTGAGCAAATGTAATTTCAGTTTCAGAAGTTTGCTGTAAAATATGGAGAATTAATGGTAGATCAGAGCAAATGTAATAACTAGGTGTGTATGAAAATGGTAGGTAAAGTTTTATTATGTTGGTATTTGGTTCCAACTGCAATACCTAAGACCTTCCTGGGGGCTTGTCCTGCGTGTTTTAGGTGCTCCTGGAGACATACTTCATATGGTGGTCTTGCATCTCTGCTGCTTGGACGAGAGCCTGCACATGCTCCATTGGGCCAAGAAAAGGTGAGTTTTCCTGGCAACTTGGGGGGGGTTTCTCACATGGGGACACAGAACAAAACTCGGGATTGTAAAAATCACTGGCTTTGTTCTGCTTTAAACCTCTGGTTTACTTGTGTGCCCCCAAAAATGTTAAGTGTGAAACAGCATTAAGGCAAGACCACCATATGAAGCATGTCTCTAGGAACTTCACATGTCCTAAAACACTTTGGAGAGCCTCCCAGGAAGGTCTTAGGTATTCATAATAAAACTTTATATCAAGTATCGACTGAGGCTATATTTATGAAGCACATAGCGACACTACTGGCTAAAATACTCGATTTCCAGATTTGTTTCTAAATTCCTCTCTCGTGCTCGCATAATGGAATTTTGTAGTTAGGTCTAGAGTTTGCAACTGATTATGAAAATACCACCAGGGAAATGAGATGTATAGGCTTCAAAGGCAGTCCTAGATGTTACATTTCTTGGTTTGAGTTCTATATTCTATTTCTAATTCTATATTTTAAGGGAGCTAGAGAGACAGAATGATAGGGCAATATTTCAGGGCTCTCTACATACCTCCAGTAGATCTAGGTTTATCAAGGGGCCTCTGAGTTCTGACTGGCAAGTGAGGGTGACCTGCGTACGGCTAGTCCCACTAAAAACAATGGGCACCTCCTTACTCCAGTAACTTCCCTGTACCATTGTTTTCAATGGGAGCTGGCTGTAACCAGGCCATACCCACCCACCGCCAGGACCTGGATGCGCAGCTCCCAGATCAACAGCAGAAGGACAATTGGCGGCATGGGACCAGTGGTAAGGTATAGTGTTCTAGTTACTGTGGGAGCTGCATGGCCTGGAGTCTAAGATAAAGTCCACAGAAGTGGACTTTTTCTTTAGAGCCTCCTTCAGGCCCCCCCCCCCTTATAGCTCAGTAATAAAATTATAAAAGTTTATTAAAAAATAAATAAATAATCTGAAGATAATAAACCACCTTCTGAGATGTTGCGTGATGTGTAGCAAGCATAGACTCTCCAGAACCATTAGGGGGTTAATCAACATTTTTGCCCACCAAACCGGAATTATAGAATGCTTGTGGGTTGCTAATTATCCTTTCGATTTGGTCAGCATGAGACCAGGGTTCAGAAACCCCTGCACTATGTTACAAATTGTCACTCCCTTAGTACCCTTAATTGTAAGCATTACTATAGTTGGCCAACATGTTTGTTTCCCAAACAGATAAAAAATGTTTGGGGTCACCAGTTATCCTTTATATAGTGTGATATTGCCTCACAGTAATGTTTGGGGTCACCAGTTATCCTTTATACAGTGTGATATTGCCTCACAGTCTTTACATTGAGCAGCTGCCTCTGCTGCCCCTTTCCATTTATACTTCTGTCAGTGCCACATGGCTCACTGGCACAGTGTTGGGTCACATCTATTGACACAATATAGGCCAAGTTAGGGGCCATAAAAGCTAATAAAGTTAGTTATTGCAAGCCTAGCGGAGCAGCAGCCACGAACAAACTTTATGTCCCAATTTAGCAAGCGTCACCCCGCAACAGATTTTCATGGCGTTTAACTATACCTTTGTACAATATCCACTGTAATGAATGCCTGGTTGAATACTTTGTGCATCCACTGATTTAGGGCTCTTTCCATCTAATATGGCACCGACTGTTGTTTTGAAAGGGAGTTAAAAATGCGTTTTGTAACCCCCCACGAGAAGCAGCCAATCTCCTTTGTTGCGTGAGCGGTAAACACAATAGCATCTTGAGCTAAAATGCACACGACTCATCCCATTATTCACAAGATACCATCCAAATATTTCAGCATAAATGACTTTACATTCAAGCCAGTAAATTAACCATAAAAATAAAAAGGAGGGGCTTCGGTGGACAGAAACAAAATATCACAAGAAAGAATAAACTGCAGATAATAAGCACCAATCTGGCATTGAATGCAGCCCAAAATACCAATTGTTTTAAGTCACGACAAAGACAGCTGAATGCTCATCTTGTGGATACAGGGAATGGATGATTGCCTACGATGAGTATCTTCTCTCACAAATAACAGTTTTTTCCTTCTTAATTTTCTGCTAAATTGGAAGCTAACTGCTTCCCACATTGTCATCGGAACACCTGCAGCTGCGCTGGAGCTCCACACACCATTTCTTTTAGGTAAAACAGCACCCCACTTCCTTCATCTCATCATTATGCCTCTGTCTTCCTTTCATTACTCGGCAGCGCTAATGATTCAGGCAGGCTGGACAGTCATTAAGTGACAAGCAAATGATACTGTATGCAACGTGTGACTAATCGGTCTGAACAAATGAAATCACAGACTTGCCTTTCCCATCATTCAATTCACAAACAATAGCAATGTGATGCACAGCAGGTAGTTCAGTTAAAACCAGCCTTGTAAAACAAATTTCCTGCAGCTGTTTAAGTGCGCTGCCATGGATGTGATGCACTGACTGGTGGATGGCGAAAAAAAGAATAAAACAAAAAAAGCTTGGGGATGGGAGGGAGCAATAGAAAAAAAGCAATCTTCCCTACTTATATTAGAGTAATTAAAGGTTTAGTGTCCTATTGGAATGTTTTTCATGTGTATAGGTCTTTTGGATGACTATTGGATTAGCAAAACATGCATAATCATCCCTAATAACCAAACCAATGGGTGGAACATTTTTCAAGAAGCTTTTTATTAAGAGGTCATGGTGATCCTTGCTAATTACTTTTATTAGGACCTCGAGTACATACTTACAGAGAACCTCTGTGGTAAGCACATTCTTGGAGACGCCCCCCCCCCCCGGCTCATTACCATGGAAAATGAGCTCCACCCTTGCATAGGGAGGTTGCTTTGTTTTTCTGTTATTATGAGGAATGCTTTGTGTTTTCATTTTTTAGATTTTATATTCTACCCAAAGAAATAATAAAGAAATATTAACCAAAAACCATCAAGTGGCAGCAGACCTAAACCATTACTGGGAACTTTGCGGTAGGGAGGGTCCTAAAGCGGTGGTCCAGTCTCAGGGCAATGCGGGTTACAAAGGAAAAAACCCTTAAATCGCCTGCGGTCTGGCGCCATTCTCTCGGGCTTGTGCGGCTGTCGCGCAGACAGGTTCTAAGACGCCCCCCCCCCCCGATATGTGCGCTCTCCCACCTGCCTATTGAAGTGAATGAGCGGGCAGGGCCGAGCACACAGCAGAGAAGCAGCTCTGTGCTTTCTCCTCAAGATGACAGTGCCCAGGTCCTGGAGCACTGGGAGAATGAAGCTGGACTGTGGGAAGGGTAAGGCTTTTTTCCCCGCCCTGCCTCAGAACCAGGGGTGGGTAGCAAGGCAGAAAGGGGGGGGGGTTACCCTGAGACTGGACTCCTACTTTAATCCAAATCTAACAAAAATCTTGCAATCCTGACCCTAGAGTCCAAAAGAGTCAGGGACCAGGTAAGTACTACCCTAAGTGCATCCCAATTTCGGATTACCTGTTGTGTGAAACCCTTGTAGAATCCCCACCAAGTCACCACGGCTCTGTGCTACAGCGTGCTCCTGGGAGGGGTAAATTCGGCTCCCTGCAAAGTTCTGCTCTAAGCTGAGGCACAAAGAAACCCTTTATCTGTGCTGTTGCATTTTTAACATTACAAGATTTAAAAAGTATGTCAGTTCCAGTTCTTTCAGAGGAGGCACCACTGATACATAAGCACGGTCTAATAACCACCCGCTCTGAATATGTCTCTTCAAAGGGAATCATTTACTTAACTGTGGTGAGCTCTTACCTCTCATGTGGTAAGTTCAATTTCATGTGTACCCTATGGGAGAAGCAAGCTGTGCGCCAGAAAAAGAAGGCTCCCTGATAGGGCTGCACTGCTGTGAAACACACAAAGCACACCATGCAGCTGGAACCGAAGCTAACTGGCCTAGTGCTTTATTAAATCAGGACCCTCTCCAGGTGCTATTTCATTTACCATAACCCTTATTTGACATTCCTCAGGTTGTTGTTTACTAATCTGTAGAAAAGATGTCTGCACATTACCTGGAGAACTTCATCTCAGAGCAGAATCAAATGCAGGGGATTAAAGGGACTGTAAACCCAAAATATAAAAAAAGCAGGCACTTACGCTCCTCCTGGTTTCCCAGAATGAGAACGCAGCGAGCAATCAGAATTCTTTAGGCCAAAAACTGAGCTGTAGGTCGTGGTCCTGCTTCTCCTGTCAGGCACAGTGTCTTTCTATTCATTGCAACTGAGGGGGAAAGTCAGGCACTGCCTTGGCACTCACCCTCAATTACAAGGAAAGGACATCGGATGGGGATGACAGGTTTTGCATATATGATTCTGCTTTTATAGGGAAGAACTGCTCAGTTCTACCTGTCTCCTGAGCTAGGCTGTGCTGAAATAGCAGCGGAATGCTTTTACAATTCTTCTGTGGATGTGTCTTTCACCCATCATGCAATGCTCTGGGCAGATATTACCTATGGAATGCTGTTCAAAAACCTGTCTCCCCTTATTTCTACCAGTAGAAGAAAACCACAAGCTTGGCAGGATTTATTTTTCAGTTGGGGTGCATATTTGAAATTTCATATCAAACTATTTTGTGATACAGCTCCTTTAAAGCTGAACAAAACCCTGGGTGGCTGTCCCTGAAGTCTAAAAAGCCTTCCACCGGGGCATACCAAATCGATTTGCCACAGAACTCACCACGCTGGCTCCCACAGTGATGATGACAATATTGGCAGCCACTTCCCCAGCATCACTGGGCTGAGAATAGGCTGGGGACGGGAACCCTTGTCTAATGAAAAACTAGGGATGCAGCAGCCAAGCTCTGTGTGTAAACATAGCCGTATACCAATTATTGATATGCACGCCATACAGTGCTGATTGGATGAAAGCCTGCGTATGTCTTGTAGGACCAGGGAAAGGTACATTTTTAAGGCCAATCTGGGGTTTTTTCACCAATTTGGGATGCCCCGGGGCAAGAATAAAGACACAATATAATGAAAATCCTGCTTTTTCTACTTTAATTTTACTGAAGTATTCAATTAAATGCGGAGGGGCTCCATTAGTGATTGAGCTCCTAGAACATTTTGGAACATCTGAATTATACTGAATTCTATTTGAAGTAAAGATATTATTTAAACCTTATTGCATTCAGTATAAATGAAGCTTTATATTGCATAATCGGAATGTTTAAAGCAGACCCACAACTTCAAATGGAAGGCGGTCCCTACATATAATTGCAAAATGGTTTGGCTACATTTTAAAAGTCACTTCCACTAACTTTTTCTACAACAAGCAGAAAGTTAAAGAAAAACTCAATATTTGTTAGGTTTTTGGTGTTCTGCCTTCTTGTTTTCCTCTTTTGGAATGTAAAATAAAGTGTTAGTATTGTGATCTCCATATTATACCATTCCAGGACCAGACGCTGGTGTTTCCCAGGGGTAGGGCCGGCGTCAGCACCCGGCAAGGCGGGGCAGCTGCCGGGGGGCCCCCATCCTCCAGGGGGGCCCACTGACAGGGCCAGCCTTTGGGGTGTACAACGGTGCTTGACCGGCGGCGGCGACCTGGGAGGGCACCACCACAGCTGGTGCCCACATCTCCTCGGGCTTCACACAACAGGGCATCTCGATTTAGTTTCCAGGTGAGGAAGTGCTGGGTTTTCTTCTCCTTTTAAGGTGTACAAATTCAGGCCAATTCTACCAGAATTTAACAAATTCGGTTTAGTTGGACCAAAACATTAATTATTGGCAAAATTCAGGTTCAATTCGACCAGCTCTGTGTTTTGATACAAAAAATGTTTTTATCTGTCTGTAGTTAATGGCAGAGGTTGCCAACTAATGTATTTGAAAGTGGTGAAAAGATAGAGGAAACCTCCTTTAAACCGGACCTTCAGTATGATTTAATGAAAAGTCCAAACACTTTAAAAACTATTCCCCAGCATCTAAAATTAATATATTTTAAGTTTTTAAATCTTGTGATCTTATAAATGCAACAGCACAGATAAAGGGTTTCTTTGTGCCTCAGCTTACAGCATAACTTTGCAGGGAGTCAAATTCAACCCCTCCCATCACTGTCCCATTTTCTACTCATTTCTCTGTATGATGGACATCCAGAAACAGCTGCACAAGTGCATGGCATGTGGGATATTTTTGGGTTCCCAACTGGTGAGAGAAGATTGAAGAAATTGGTAAGTATCTCTCCACTGTGGGTCTAATTATTGGTGGGAGGGGGTGGATTGGGGTCCCTTAATGCACCTATTTCCCCCCGGGGCATCCTGATTTGGCATGCTCTGGTGTGTGAAATCTATGACTGCCCTGCTTCCTCGATTCCACAGCACACCCGTGGCTTGGTGCAGAGAGCAGGGATGCTGTAAGGATGGGCACGCTATAGCACAGAGCCGAAACAAAATGCAAACACGACCATTCAGACAGAATTATTTTACCCTGGACAGATGCAGAATTATTTTGCCTAGGTCGGATGCAGATGCAGAATTATTTTACTCAAACCGATACATGCCCCCCGGCAATCAATAACCCATGCAGCAGCTGTAGAACCCTCTGCTGTGACAGTAAGCTAGTTGGTTTCCCCTTATATGGTGAGAGCTGGTTGAACATTAGCAAGGCACACACGAGCTGCAATTATAGGCACCGGGTCTGGGGGCATAGGACGCTTCACAGTGGAGTGCAGTGTACCGAAGCATTACATGTATATCTGGTGACATGCAAGGTATGCAATATTCAATATGTTGGGTGTACGACTAGGCTTTTCAAAAGAAGAATGGCGGAACATTTACCCCTTACCCCTCATGCTGAACGTCCGAACGTCCGAATGCAGATTTTTCGAATCTCTAGTGCATGGCTATAGAGAAAGTTAACTTAGGACCCAGAGGTGGGGATTTACAGGCTAGGATTTTTCAGAGGGAGGTTTTTTGGATCTTCAAGTTACAGACCTGCATCCCAAAGGGACTTAATTCCAGATGGGATGTGGATCTGTTCTTGCGGGACTGAATCCATCTCATTTATCATGTCATCCCCCTTTACCTATGTTATTCTACTCTAGTTGTTAGAATAAGTACAAAAATAAGGTTGTACCAGGACTATAGATGTAAGGCTCCTTGTTTTCATCCATACAGCACCTATTCTGCATGATATGAGAGAAAGCAAAACACCCCTGACCGTATATTTGGAAGTATTTATGTGTTGTTGTAGGAAGTAGGGGTCTATTTAGTTTTCTATATACATTTAGGTGTATTGTCCTTTTCTTGGCACATGAGGTGTTTAAATCATCTTGCCCAGGATTGGGTGATGTTCCTTTTATTGTATAGTGGCACATCTCTCCAGTCTTGTTTTATTGTAACTTACTTCCGCCCTTTCTCCTTCCCATATGAAGGTGGCTTCTTGCCATTCCTATGACACTGCGTGTCGGGCACCAATGGGAGACGTATACGTCACCCTATACACGGCATTGGTCTGCAGCTCAGCTGTGACCGGATAGGGGAGAGCGCGCTGGTAATCAAACGAGCATGGAGATGGCCGCGTTACAGACGATACACATGTAAGTTTCCCTCATATGATAATACTTATGTAATTAGGTGAACTTGATTGCTAATTATTGCTTGAGCACTTGTGTATATATTAGGGGCACATTTTATACGAAATTGTCATGATTAAGGGCACGTCGCCCGAAACGCGTCGACGCTTTTCACATTTTTAAATGCCTGTTGTATCGTCTATTGATATGGAATATTTTAATCCTTACTTCAAATAAACTGGACGTTTTAATGAACAACCAGATGTCGGCTGGCCTCACTGTATGTAATGGGATTGACCATATAAGAGGTGAGCACTCTTGGCCATGCGGCTCCAACGGCTGTATCCAGATTAAGTGATTCAGAGCTGGCAATTGTTTTCTCCATTACTTGGCAGTGCCGCTAACAGACGCAAAGATGTGCTGCTGGTATTAGCAACTTTGGAGTGACTGGGTTTGATAGAAGGGGCACTGCCTTCATCTGGCAGCTTTCAGAGGGCCACAAGAAAAGGCTAGGAAAGCCGCATCTGCCTCCCGGGCCTTGAGTTTGACATATGTGTCTTAAAGTGAAACAATTTCCTTTTACTTTATGATATAATAAAAATAATTGTATCAACAAAAAGAAGAAGACTTAGATGGTTACAGTTACTAAAATGCACTTCTTTCCGGGGCAGTTGTTGCCCAAAAGTAATGGGTCAAAGAGCCTTTTGGTCTTCTTTAAGGCCTAATTGCCAGTATTAAGGTACCGTGTGTCTGTTATCTAGGCCTGTTACTATCTTTGCTAGCAAAGAGCTGCTGAGTGTGTTCTGCAGCAATGCCGGGGCTGTGAAAGATCTGTGCTTTGAGAAATCTGGATATTGCTCTTGAAGCGATGAGATGAAGAGAATGGCTTGTGACTCCATAGGGTTGATTCATGGGTGCATGTGCCTAGACACTTGACTCATGGCTGCGTGTGCACGCCAGGTGAACATGACAATTGCATTAAATCGCACTAGAGAAGCACAATTTGCGCCTTCCAAAAGGTAAATCTTCTGTTTTAAAGCGCAAATGGCCCTGCCCCATGCACATTTGGCTGGCTAAGCGCTTAACTGCTCCTGATGGTCCTCCATGTTTTCCCCCCTTCTTTTACTGTTTATCCATAGTGATTTGATCTCTCCAGCTTCTGTGCTTTCTGCGAAGATCTAATCGCCATTTCAGAGTGTATTCTCTGGAGAACCTGTGTTCTCCATTTTTTTGGGTGGGTTTTTTGGGGGGGATATTTAGACTCCAGTTAACCCTTAACATTTTTTTCAAATGTTTTGTCTTAGATGTTCTCTTTAAATATGTTTTGCATACTAATGCTTATAAAATGTAACTATTTTTTTATTGTTTCTTTTTTGCTAAACTTATATCCACATTTTTGTTGTTTGGACCTACATTTTTATGTTTTTTGAAAACTTTTTAGCATTTTTTTTGTAGGAACCCAAACCAAAAAAAGGGTTTAATTCCTAAAAAGGACTTTGCAGGACGCTGCCTGAATGTGTTTTTGGAATAAAATAAGTCTGTTACTTATTGGAATCGTCAGTTTCCTCCACCCATTTGCTGGAGGATATTCACTCTTCACATTCACATAGCCCTCTAAACAAACCCTAAATCTGGCACCGGAGACAGTTTGGTGCGCAAAGAGGACGCTAGCAGAAAATCTTAGGAGCAAATTGGCACAATGGCGGATGCTAGTGCACAAATTGACGCTAATATGAAAGCGCATTACATTTTGGTAACCATGAATCAGGTGAAAGCTTGAGCGCGACTTGACACTCCAAACTCACCGGCTCATCGACCATAAATGTGTACTTTTGAAAAATGGATTGCTCATGTAAAAGTATTTGTATCACCTTATTACTATCCCTGGGGTCATGTGATGAATCCAGCTTCACTCAGACTTAGCATTGCAATAATCTTAGAATCTAAAAGTTAATTGTCCTTTATATTTGACATCAATAGTTAATACATAGTTAAAATCACCTTATCAAAGTCAGTAGTTTTTCAAGTAAGGAGCTTGTGCAACTTATTTTATAAATGTAGTTTAAGCCGTGTTAAGTTGTTAAATGTGATGTTAAAATCAATGTCTAGGGCCCGTAGCGTCTTGGCAGCTCTCAATAACTGTAACAAAGCCTTGTATCTGTCTTCTCCCTCAGAATACCAGCACTGAACTCACTGAACTGTATTATTATTGTAATGAGCTGGGTGGCTTACAGGCTCATTACATTAATAGTGTTTGATAAATAGGTTGCAAAAGTGTGGTGGCCAAATGGAAGTGAGCCAGGCCTGACTTAACTTCTACCCATTAATCTCTGCAAAGTGTCGCTTTCAGTATTAATACCTTTCATCCATGTTATATCAAACATACGAATGTGATGACACATGCAAATCATGTCTGTCACCATTATCCAAATGATTTTAATTGCTGCAGGGCAGTAGCAAAATACGCAGAGGCATTTTGTATCAGCATTGCCCTATGTTATTTCTGCAACTGATACACAATTTACCCAATTGTCAAGGTAGAGTCTTCATATCTTTACACCACATTTTTATTCAGAAAAATAATTACCATCTAAAAGATGCAAAAGTAAATGTTCCATGCTAGGAGTATGATAAAAATTTGATTAACTAGGGACTAGAGATAAGCGAACCGGAGTTCACTCCGAATCTCAGGGAAAAAAAACAATTCGGCATGAATCAGGATTTTTTTGTGATTTGTGCTGACCAATTTTTTCCCCTGAAATCCTTAAAGTGGACCAACACCCACGGGTGATCGGCCCGGGAATCTATAAGATTCCCGGGCCGATCACCCCCCACCCCGCGGGACATCCGAGATCGGGATGTCCCGCGGGGTGAAACCCCCCCCAAACACCCCAACTCGCCTACCTTATCTTCGGCGGCGGCCGGCCGCCGCCGCCTCCCTCGCGCCCCTGTAGGCGTGCGCGCACCCGCGCCGGCCGTCTGCGAATGGCCGGCGCGGGCGCGCGTGCGTCAAAAGTGACGCGAGGGAGGCGGCGGCGGCGGCCGCCGCTTAGACGTTCCTTGTACGTTGGCGCTGGGAGCGGGGAGAGGTGAGTTATTCGGGGTGATCGGGGGGGTTTCACACAGCGGGGCACCCCGATCGGGGGTGCCCCACCGAAGTGGACCAAGACCCAGGATAGTCAAAATCCTGGGTGTTGGTCCACTTTAAATTAGAGAAGTAAAATCTCACCTGCTGTCCTCCAGTCTGTCCATGCTGCCTGCGCTCTGCAGACATCCATAGACCCAGCACTGGGCTCCGACCACATCACTCCCTGCCACAGGGAGGGGCTTTTATACCGGCGAGTGAGCTGACATCAGCTTACTCCCCATTAAATTTCTAACACCAGTACTTACCAAGTGGTGAGGCCCTGCATTTATGCAACCAACTTTGAATGCAACCGCAATATTTTGGTGCATCATCTTGCATATGCATAGCTAAACTCTACAGTAGCAATCCTATCCTCACTGCCTGAATAGAGGAAACAAAAATGAAAGGACTTTTTTCTTGGTGTGTGTGTGTGTGTGTGTTTTTCCCTTTTTTCACATTTAACCCTTTGTGAACTGGTAAGATGTCCTTGAGACCCTATTCCAGTTCACAGGGTACGGGGGCTGGAAAGTTACCTGCCATCAAGTGGTGACTTGCCATAATCCCTCCCCCAATTACCTCCAGGGGGGTTTAGAAGAGCCTGCAGTTTCCGCTGATCACACCAACTTCGGACATCTCACTCCTGCTTCAGGGAGCCTTTATACCGGCGGAGTAAGCTGACGTCAGCTCGCCAATATAAAAAGCAAATGCATATTATCTCCAAATACCTGCTTCCCCCTTTCAACCAACTGGTACCCTTACTAAACAATACAAGAGCTGCATTTATCTGGCAACATTAGTATATCCAGGGGATCCATTCTGACAACTAAGAGCTTCATTTATCAAGCGTCAGCGCCAGTCAATGCCACTCAGCTCCAATAGTAATGTTAAACACATTTATTTGTACAACACTTGCTCTAGTGCTGTAATAATGTAAACACAGGACTTAGATGTCACCAAATGTCATTTTATTATTTTCTTTTAAAATCGCTTACTAAAGCGCAGACTAGCGTACTGTAAAATTTGTCCCCAGCAATGATATCCTGTAACTGTAATTATGAAACACTGACCAGCGCCATTATATTAAGTGTGCCGAAAATGAATATAGGCGTACAGCACATAAAAGTTGGACATTTTGACGTTCAGTGCCATTCTGTAAAAAACACAGCGCCAAAATTCAGGTGCTCCAAGGTGAACACGTATGCCTGCAAAATGAGGCTAAACAGTACACTTCATAAATAAGGTTCCAAATTCAGGATCGCCTTGTCAAGGTGCCATTTAAATTGCAGTTACAGTGGTTCCCTTGCCTGCACCTAAATAAACACCACAGTAAGGTATACTCACCTGTTCCATTGCTAGTTCCTCATTAGATATGAGACAGGTAGCAGCAGCACATACCTCAGCGTCTGGCACCTCCTGTTGAAAGAGCTATTAATAGCAGTGTCACCTTTCTGCTTTTTATTATGATACTATTGGGGACAGTGCAGGAGCACTGGTAGCCGCTTTGAATGGTACTTAGTAGCTGCAGAACACTTTTGAAATATATCCAGTATCAATAATTAAGTTGAAAAATCTACAAAGTCAATAATAAAACCAAACTGACAAAAGTTCCGCATTTATGCTTTTATTGTCCCCAAGTTACTAATGAGCAATGATTTTTTTCTATCCATATAACTGCTTTAGCAGGGGAATAATTTGGACGCAGATGTTTCACTACCAGTAACATATGGCGTTCTACTCTGATAATGATACTATTAGAAGTAGTCAGCTAAGATTTTAAAAGCACTGTACAAACAGAAAAAAAACTAAAACACTGTACTCACCTTTTGTCCCCTGCAACATTTCCGTTCTGTGGTTTGAAAAAACTCACTGGGTGCTGAGATCAAGTCCTGCAGGGTCCATAGTAGACGGGCAGGCTGATTCATTACTAACGCCAGGTAGCGACAGATGAGCGTCTGTAGAGCGGATTTCAGAGCGACTGCTAGTAGACGCTGTGCTCAGCCATGGTTTGTTGTTTCAGAGCGCCTCAGTTGCTGACCGGCATTGTTGAATACGTTATGTGATTCGCAGTACTATGCTGTATTGGAGTGAATAATAGCGCCAGCTCAGCGCGACTGACTCACACCACATTCATCAAAAAAACAGCCTCAAACAGTTTCGGCACTCAAAATCGGGTCGCTGTAGCCCACAGCGCCAGAAGCTGTGTGATTAAAGTCTGTTTTTGAACATGTATCCACTAGTAACTTTGCGAAAACATATGAAATTACATTGTTATTACATTGTAACATGAACAATTTAATACCAGACATGTAAGGACAATTCTGTATAAAAATATTATTAATCAAAACATTTTTCAAAAATTTCATTTTCAAGGCCAGGATACATGTCTGAAAGATTTGAGTTAAAAAAAAAAAAAAAATTGGGATCAGGAAAGGGTTTTAAGGATCGTCCATAGAAATGTACGGGAGAGCGCCAGGTAGTGAGAGGTAATACATGGCACTCTGCAAGGCTGAACGCCGGCGCTGTATGCCGAGCCTGGGATAATGATGAATCGGACGCTACATGGCGTTGTTCCAGTTGCTCACCAGAATTGCCTTCATAAATGTGTAATTGCGTGCCGTGTCCGGCGTTCACCTGCCGCTACCTGCTGCTTACAAGGCACTACCTGGCGCTATCCCTTCATGAATAAGGCCCTAATAACATCAAGTAGGTCTCACAATGGTACTAAATGCACCACTTAGGCCCTTATTTATGAAGGAATAGCGACAGGTAGCGACTGGTGAGCGGCCGATAATGACGGGCCCCGCCACGAGAACGCCGGCTCTCCACCACAATCACACATTTATCAAGCCAATCCTGCTTAGCGACTGAGATAGCGCCAGATAGCCACTCATTCATCATTATTCCAGCCTCAGCCCACAGCGCCAGCGTCCGACCTTGAACAGCGACAGGTATGACCTCTCGCTACCTGGCGCTCTCCAATGCATTTCAATAGAACAATCTTTAAATATTCATAATTAATTGTTATTAATGTTTTTTTTTTTTTTTTTAAATGTGAAAAATTCTGTGACCACTTCTGCCATGTTAGATAATTTTATTAAGGTAAAAAAAAAAAAAAAAATGTGCAGAATTGATATTACAGGTCTGATATTGTATTTATATTACTAAATTCTTTAAAAATTTTTTTTTTTGGTTTCCAAAAATATGGTGGTTTGGGGGTTAAAAAACTACTTTTAACACATCGCCGCTAGTGCTCTGGGGTTTAAACATGCATTTCACAGCGCGAGAATTTTTTGAGCGTGATTTTTTGATGAATATGGTGGGAGCTGGTCGCTCTGACCAGTCGCTATCATGCGCACCCATACATCGCGGAACCTGTCAAATAGCGACTCGTCACCCCGTATTCAACATTACTGCACACCGACTCAGTCGCTATCAACAACCGAACAACGGCCAAGCACAGCAACTACTAGCGGGCGCTGTGAAAATACTGCTACAGTCGCTCAACTGTCGCTACCTGCCGCTATTAATGAATCAATCGGCCTCTTTGTTACCTGGATGTTGACACCCCTTAAATAGTATTACTTTTTATAGAAATATGCTAAAAGCTGGTGTTGGATAAGAGGGTTTCTGATCAAGAACAAATAACTCTGATAATATAAATACAGTTAAAAAATTATTGCATTCATTGATACAGTATTCTAAAAAAACATTTATAATGTCAATACAAATCTGGTTTGGTCACAGATAGTCCAGTCAGTAACAGTTACTGATTGGACTGTTTTTAGAATACTGTATCAATAAATGCAAGAATTTTTTTTTAACTATATTTATATGTAACTAATGGGTACAGTGGGTTGTAGGAGAACAGAGAGAGAATAAGGATTACCCGGAATCCTTAACACAAAGTTAGTTGCTTACCAGCGGTGACCAGCAAGGGTGGCAGATATGTGCCTTTTGTTCTGTTTTATAGGCAACTATGGTGCCAATACCTCCGCATGCTATTCAGAAATTAGGGTTTTACGGTCTATCTACAGATGACCCATTTGTTTCCATAGAATAATAGCTGTCAGCAGGACCAGCACTAGTAGTTTCGGGGCCCCATATAGCCACAATGTCTGTACCCCCCCTTTTTGGTTCTACACAAATGTATGAATCCAATATTTATTTGTCCTTTTTAAAAAAAAAAAATTCCCAAAAGATTTTAAAGTGGAACAAAACCCACCGGCCGGCATATGTCTCTCACTGAACAAGAGACCGCTGTTGAGCCGTTGGAACTAGGAAGAGGTGAGTAAATAGCATTCTGGGGGGTTTCGCACAGCAGGGTAACAAGAGAAATATCAGAAATGAATGGTACATCCTTTCTCTAAATGATGCCAAGTGAGCACAAATATAAATAAGATGAACAATGATGGGGCACCTCTGACCTCCTGGGACCCAGTGTGATCACACCCCTATAGTAAGCCCCCTGATGAGCCCCCTAAGTTTGGCCATCCTTTTCTGCACTGTCTGCACCCCAGTAAATGCTAACACACGCAGCAATGGTGCAAGCCATGTAAACTGCAGTAACGGCAAGCAGGGCCCCATGAGAAACTGTCACCATTAGGGTGGGGTGAGCCCGCCCCCCCTCAGAGTCTGGACCCAGTACATCCCCTCTGCCCCCCCATGGCGGCCCTGGCGGTCAGTCATGATAATGCAATAGAAGGAGGAGACTCAGATGTGCCATGGGTCCTAGCCACTACAATGTTTGGGGCATTGCAGGAAAGTTTCTGAATAGTGATGATCAAAATGAATTCTCAAAAGTAGCTATTCTAAGTATGTCACACACCCCGCTTCAAGAAATTCATAACGTGTGGGTAATACTGACCTGTAGAGGGCGATATGCAGAGATGCCAGGAAAAAAGAGAGCCCCTCCCGGTCCATAAATACCTGGGAACTCCCACTCATTACCCAGTCTTCATCTCTGCAGTCGGCGAGCAAGTCAGAAGATGTGGTCTCCTCCTTGCACAGGGGGATTTCAGGTAGCCGGGATGACTCCCGGCCCTTTAGTTATCTATTTCCGCCTGGATCTTTTTTTTCTGTTACCTCATGCCTCCCAGCCTAGGCTGACGGTCCGGGTGAGGGTAGAAAAGCACACTTGGTGCTTAAGAGCAAATGCTCTCCCGTGAGACCCTATATAAGAGGGTAGGCGGTCATCCGGGACGGTGACCCCGGTTTGGGATGCCCCGTCCCTTGGCCTTACACTTTGGGTGGTCCCCCCCTTTGGGTAATGCCCCTCTCTCTAGCGGGATAGCGGAGGGTAGGAGCAGGGCCCCTTATTCGGTGTTAGGTCCAAATTTTGTAATCATTAATTCTTAATAATGTTTTAATGTATTAATTTATTAAATTGTCCTCCCAATAGTTATTAACTTATTTATTACTTCATAGCGTGTATTTCTCGGGCGTCGGGGCGTCAGGGTCAAAGCCACAAATCGAGAGAAAACCAGCACTCCAGTAGTAAGCACAAATAGAACTATATTAGTGAGTTTCAATCCAATCCAACGTTTCGGGGGTTACAGCAGGCCCCCTTCATCAGGGTCAACACACAACAAGTGGCACACAGACACAGCACATTATATATACATGAGTAACCAATAGCAGAGTCAGAAAAGCCCACCTGACATCAGAGGGATGTCACAGCGGTGCCTGCTGTCAGAACTGACAGTGGCATCTTATAATAAACACATTAAATAGATAATAATCAAAGATACTCACTGGCAGAGCCCCCCCAGGCAAAAACCGCTGTGCTGCACTACTTGTATGGCAGCAGCAGCTGGTAACACACTCATACTGGCAGGCTGGTTGCTAGGAAAACAGCCTGGCCAGGCCTCCAATGAGAGGAGGGGGAAGTGACGTCACAGTGAGGGCAGTGAAGCCCTCACATGATGATGTCCGCCCACAAGAGCCTAAACAGGCTCTGGGCGCAGCTTCTGTCACTAAAGACAGACAAAGTGTGTGCCTGTAGGGGAGCCCTGACCAGGAGAGACTAAGAACAAAACATTTACATATGTAACCATAAAAATAAATGGATATTACACAGAGCCCCCGGATTGGCCCATCAAAATAGAGACAGCACAACTAAGCACAGAGCCCAAATGAACGATCACACTCAGCGTGACAGGAAACCTATCCACTGTGTGTGACATTATAGTGCAATGTGGCCCCCTAAAAAAGGGGTGTTAAAGAAAGGTACTAAGGGCCAAATCGTCAGGGGCAACGGCTGTGATGCTGTGGATCGAGGCCAAAGAGTGAAGAAACAAGTGGAGAAAAGTCAGAAAAACACAGCTGGGATGTGTGAAAGAGGAAGGCGAAAAACAGGAGGAGGGCCAAAATAAGGAAAAACTAGCTGGAGTGGTTAGTGCAAGGGAGCAGAGAAAGAAAGAAAAAAGACAGAAAAGAAGGAGAATAAAGAAGAACTAAACCCGGATAACAGTAAGTAGGAAAACAGAATGAAGCAAGAGGAGAATAAAGAGGGACTGAATTGAAGTGAAGGAGTGAGACAGCAAATAAGACCATTGGAAGTGCGGAGAATAAAGAGGAACTAAACCAAGATAATAGTGAGGAAAAAAGGCAGAATAGAGAAAAGAGGAGGAAAAAGAGGGACTAAATAGAAGTGAAGGAGTAAAGCAGCAGATAAGACCATTAAGCAAAAAAGGGGGGCAAGAAGAGAATGAACCAGAAAAGAATTATAGAAGACAGTCAGAATCCACAAAGACCGTGATAAGGAAGAACTAACTGGCGTGATTGATAATTAATGTGTGGGGGCAGGAAAAGGCAGAAAAGGGAAGGCGAAGAGAAAGGAGAATAAAGAGGAACTAAACCAGAATAGATGTGAAGAGGAAAAAAAAAAAAAAAGTGAAAAAGCAAAGCAAGAGGAGAATAAAGAGGACCTGAATAGAAATAAAGTAGATTCAGAAATGAGCAACATAGGGGAAAACGACAGAAACAAGAGGATAAAGAGGGACTAAATAGCAGTGAGGAAGTGAGGCAGCAGATAAGACAGATAGTTATCTCAATTCTAAGAAGTTGTGAAAGCCAAATGAAGTATTCAGTCCGCGTGGAGTCACAGTATCCATTTTGTGAATCCAGAATGTCTCTTTCTGTAAAAGAAGTTGTTCGCGATCACCACCGCGTTGAGGTTTGGGGATTTGATCAATTACCATTCCCCTAAGTTCATGGACCTGATGTTTCTTGAGTAGAAAGTGTACCGCCACAGGTTTATCTGATTCAGTGGTTTCGTTATGCTCAGCTTTTTCTTTCAGAACCTTGATGTCGCTCCTATGTTTTTGGAAACGACGCTTAAAGGGGCCCACTGTCTTACCGACATATACCAGTCCGCAGGGACACTTCAGAATATATATGCAAAAATCGGTGTTACAATTAAAGTAGTCCCGAATCTTAAAGCGGTAGCCCGTATGTGGGTGTGTGAAGGATTCTCCTGTAATCAGGGAGTTACAGATGTTACAGTTGAAACATCTGTAACAGCCTCGTTTGGTGGACAGTGGCCGCGGTGCACTTCTGTATTTCTCTATGGGGTCAGCCCGTACCAACAGGTCTCTCAGGTTCCGACTTCTTTGATATACCCTGAGGGGTGGCTTCTTCAGGGCTGGTGACAGACTCGGGTCAGCCATGAGTATATTATGGTGTCTGCGACAGATTTTTTCAATCTTAGGTGAGACCACATTGAAGGTCTGGGTAAATGGTACACAATCCATCTTAGACCTCTTGGTGGGTTTCTCTTTAAAGATATCTTTAGCTTTCTGTAAGGCCATATCTATGACCGATACGGGATACCCCCTAACGCGAAATTTGTCGTACATCATTTGTAATTGTACCATCCGGACTTCTTCATCTGAATTTATTCTGAGAACCCTCAAGAACTGAGAGATGGGAATATTGTCAAGAAGGGATGTGCACTCTCATACCTCAATAGGGTATTCCTGTCAGTCGGTTTACTGAACAAACTAGTGGAAATGGGACCATAATCTGTCCTTGTTAATGCCACATCCAAAAAGGTGACACGCTCGGCCGAGATCTCCGGGTTAAATTGTATGGAGGGAAAAATCGAATTAATAACAGTGATAAACTGTAGCAATGACGGATGGTCTCCTTTCCAAAATACCATCACGTCATCCATATAGCGCCCCCAGAACACAACGTGATTTAGAAACAATTCGGAGGGATATATTGCATTTTCTTCCAAGAATCCTACAAAGAGGTTGGCGAAAGATGGCGCCACCGCACTGCCCATGGCCACGCCCCTTATTTGACGGTAAAAGGTATTTTCAAACTTAAGAAAAAATTCAATTCAGTCCCTCTTTATTCTCCTCTTGCTTCATTCTGTTTTCCTACTTACTGTTATCCGGGTTTAGTTCTTCTTTATTCTCCTTCTTTTCTGTCTTTTTTCTTTCTTTCTCTGCTCCCTTGCACTAACCACTCCAGCTAGTTTTTCCTTATTTTGGCCCTCCTCCTGTTTTTCGCCTTCCTCTTTCACACATCCCAGCTGTGTTTTTCTGACTTTTCTCCACTTGTTTCTTCACTCTTTGGCCTCGATCCACAGCATCACAGCCGTTGCCCCTGACGATTTGGCCCTTAGTACCTTTCTTTAACACCCCTTTTTTAGGGGGCCACATTGCACTATAATGTCACACACAGTGGATAGGTTTCCTGTCACGCTGAGTGTGATCGTTCATTTGGGCTCTGTGCTTAGTTGTGCTGTCTCTATTTTGACGGGCCAATCCGGGGGCTCTGTGTAATATCCATTTATTTTTATGGTTACATATGTAAATGTTTTGTTCTTAGTCTCTCCTGGTCAGGGCTCCCCTACAGGCACACACTTTGTCTGTCTTTAGTGACAGAAGCTGCGCCCAGAGCCTGTTTAGGCTCTTGTGGGCGGACGTCATCATGTGAGGGCTTCACTGCACTCACTGTGACGTCACTTCCGCCTCCTCTCATTGGAGGCCTGGCCAGGCTGTTTTCCTAGCAACCAGCCTGCCAGTATGAGTGTGTTACCAGCTGCTGCTGCCATACAAGTAGTGCAGCACAGCGGTTTTTGCCTGGGGGGGCTCTGCCAGTGAGTATCTTTGATTATTATCTGTTTGATGTGTTTATTATAAGATGCCACTGTCAGTTCTGACAGCAGGCACCGCTGTGACGTCCCTCTGATGTCAGGTGGGCTTTTCTGACTCTGCTATTGGTTACTCATGTATATATAATGTGCTGTGTCTGTGTGCCACTTGTTGTGTGTTGACCCTGATGAAGGGGGCCTGCTGTAACCCCCGAAACGTTGGATTGGATTGAAACTCACTAATATAGTTCTATTTGTGCTTATTACTGGAGTGCTGGTTTTCTCTCGATTTCTGGATTTGCGGTGTCACCCCTAACCGTGCACCCCCTCTCCTATGCTCGATTGGTGTGCAGCGGCATACGATATAGCTAGGGTCAAAGCCACGGCCCGCTCCCCTCCTTCTGTCTCTTCTGAGACCGGCGCCGCGGCTGCACATGGCTGCGGTGCCGGCCTTTTTGCATTGTCATGGCGGAGGGGAGCTTCTCCCCTCACGCTTTCACTCTTGGGTGCGGGGCCGGGCTTTCCAGCGCTGCGGCCCGCCCCTGTGTCACAGGCACCGCTGAGGTGCTTTTCTCTGTGCCTGTTTCCTTAGAAGGAGCTGGCCACGCCCCCCTTCTCTCCTCAGAGCTGCTCTTTACCTCACGGAGAGAGGAAGCTGTCTTCAGGACCACAGTGAGGGGCCCGGTGGGCCCCCCTTCTGTCCCATCACCTATAATTATATATTTTTATGTCATATATATATATATATATATATATATATATATATATATATATTTTATACTCCGCTTTTCTTATTAGCCTTTTTTATTATGTATTTCAGATATAACCTACAGTGGTGTTAGGGGGTTTCTCCCGGTCCTAGGGTCCCTGGGTTCTTAATTGGCTTATTGCAAATCCTCCCACTTGGGACATTAAAGGGGCATCCCGGGTTGCTTATATGCGTAATTCCCTCGGTCATTGCAACCAACTATAAGTTCACCTTATGGAGGCATCCCCGGATACTGGGCTCGGGCTCCCCTCGGGGCAATCCTGGAAGTGTATGGGGTGTGGGGCATCCCTTACTGGCGATGATGTATATCTGTGTATACCATGCGCACAGCAGACTATTACGCGGCAGTCCGGACACCAGGCCTCTGATTCAGCACCGCCAGTCTCTCCTCCCCCCCCTCCCAGTTTGATCCGTGCCCAGTCTGACGTTGTCATGGGTGGGCAGTTGCAATCGGAGATGTGTGCCCGATTGGCCAATCTTGAAAAATTATTCTCCAGCACGGTCACCAGAAAGGCTCCGGCTAAGAGAAAGCACTTGTCGCCGTCTTCACCGGCGGCCGACTTGGATGATCTTGATAATCTGGACTGGTCTGATTACTCCCAACTTGAGGAAGGGGAGGTATATGAAGAATCAGATAATTCAGACAATCAGCAGTTTGTGGGTGCTGATACCGAGCGGGGCTTGGGGAGGTCTTCGGATACTCCTAATGTTCTGGCTCAGATGTTTGAGGTTTTGGCTATTTCTCCTCCTGAGGCGGTTCCACAGCAAAAGGGGGAATTTTTCAAAGAATTCAGGCCGCGCTTGGAATTTCCTAACCAAAAGCATTTTGATGGGATTATTGCTAAGGAATGGGAGAGGCCTGCCCGGCTCCCAGGTGTCCCTCAGGGTTGGGACAAAAAATATCTTTTTCCCTTGGATACGGTTAATCGTTGGGCGTCCCTTCCCGAGGTGGATGTACAGATTCTGGGTTTATCCAACACTACTGTTTTAAATTCTCCTGATTGCTCCACGCTTAAAGATGGTGAGGATAAACGCATTGACCAAATGGCTTGTCATGGTTTTGCCAGTGTTGGGTCAGCCATGAGGCCAGTTTGTGCTTCAGCGCTGCTGGTGGTGGCTACCAGGTCGGTGGTCAGGGACCTGTTGACTTCTTCCGGGTTAGATCCGGATAGTGACGAGTTCCTTGGCCTTAAAAGGTGCGAATTGTTTTTGTCATTTGTACTAGCCGCCTTGGATGACACACTGATGATGTGTGGCAGAACGTCGGCTCTATTGGTGACTATTCGGCGTTCGGTTTGGTTGCGCCAGTGGGCGGCTGATTTTGTGTCTAAAAAGTCGCTGACCGCTATTCCCTTTGTGGGATTACGGCTCTTTGGTGAGAAGTTGGATTCAGTTGCCAAGGGTGGTAAGTTACCTCAACGCAAAAAACAGCGTCGTCCCTTTCGGGGGGCGGGTTCATTTGCTCCTTCCTTTCGTGGGGCTAGAGCTGGCAGAGGAATTGTTTTCCCCGCAGCCAGAGGAGATTCCTGGAACAGGGGCAGAGGACGTGCCCGCCCAGGATACAGCTGGGGCTCTAAGCCCAAACCCGCTGCCAAGCCAGCTCAGCAATGAGGGGGCGCCCTCACCCATGTGGGTGGGGGGACGGCTGCAACACTTCTCCCAGGTCTGGGATCGGGAGGTCTCGGACAGATGGATCCGGGAAGTGGTGACTTCCGGCTACAAGCTGGAGTTCGAGCTACGGCCCCCTCCCAGATTCCTCAGGTCTCGGGTGGCTTCGGACCTTCTGGCTGCGCAGGAGCTCCAGGCGGCAGTAAAGAGTCTGTTGGATATGGCAATTATTTGCCCAGTGCCCCCCTCAGACAGGGGTCGGGGCTTTTATTCCAATCTGTTCACGGTGCCCAAGAAGGACGGCTCGGTTCGACCCATTCTGGATCTAAAGATCCTCAGCAGGTTAGTCCGTCCGCGGAAATTTCGCATGGAAACGCTGCGTTCAGCTATCCATTCTCTTCGGCAGGGGGACTTTCTGACGTCCGTAGACATCAAGGACACCTATCTGCATGTGCCGATTTTTCCAGCGCACCAGAGATTTCTCAGGTTCGTGGTGGAGGATCAGCATTTTCAGTTTGTGGCACTTCCTTTCGGTCTTACCTCGGCTCCAAGGGTTTTCACCAAGGTGCTGGCCGGGATGATGGCTCTCCTCAGAGCCCAGGGTATTCGCATTGTCCCTTATCTGGACGACCTTCTCATTATGGCATCTTCCTTCAGCCAAGCGGTATTGGACACCAGAACTGTGGTGTCCACTCTGGAGAGATTCGGGTGGGTGATCAACTACCCCAAGTCCTCCCTTTCTCCGTCCAGGTTAATGTCTTTTCTGGGAATGTCCCTGGATACTTCCCAGGCCAGGGTGTTTCTTCCTCAGTCCAAGGTTCTCTTGATTCAGGAGTTGGTTCGACTCCTCCTGTCTATCCCTCGTCCGGCCATCAGACTGGGGATGAGGCTGGTGGGATTGATGGTAGCCTCCTTCGAAGCGGTTCCCTTTGCTCAGTTCCACACAAGGACACTCCAGCTCCATCTGTTGGCGGGCTGGGACGGGTCGCCACTGTCGTTGGATCAGTCCTTTCTGATGACCCCCCGAGTTCGGTGCTCCCTTCAGTGGTGGCTGGATCCAATCAATCTGTCGAGGGGCAGATCCTTTCTGGCCCCTTGTTGGGAGACAGTCACCACGGATGCCAGTCTATCAGGATGGGGGGGGGTTCTGGAAGGATCGTCAGTTTCAGGGACTGTGGGGGCCTCAGGAGGCTCACGAGTCCATCAATGTTCTGGAATTGAGGGCCATCAGGATGGTTCTGTTTCGCTTGACTCATCAGTTGCAAGGATTGCTGGTTCAAGTCCGGTCGGACAATCGGACGGCGGTCGCCTACATCAATCACCAGGGAGGGACTCGCAGCAGGAGTGCCCTCAAGGAAGTGTCTTTGATTCTGGCCTGGGCAGAGACCCACGTCCCGTGCATTTCAGCAGTTTACATTCCGGGAGCGGAGAACACGGAGGCGGACTCTCTGAGCAGGTTCTCAGCTTGCCGGGGGGAATGGTCTCTCAGCTCCAAAGTGTTTCGCTTGATGGGTGGGGGTCCCCGGTGGTGGACCTCTTTGCCTCTCGTCACAATCACAAACTTCCAACATTTGTGTCTCTCTCACGGGATCCACTGGCTCTGGCAGTGGATGCCATGTTTCTGAACTGGAGGGATCTGGGGTTTCTGTATCTGTTCCCTCCGTTTCCCTTGGTGGCCAGAGTGGTGCGCAAGCTGGCCCTGGAGGGTGCGTCAGCAATTCTGGTGGCTACAAGGTGGCCAAGACAGGTTTGGTTCGCAGATGTGGTAAGGTTAGCAGAGGATCAGTTCGTTCTGCCCCTGCTGCCGGATCTGCTCACCCAGGGTCAACTACGTTATCCCAATTTACCAACGCTGGCTTTGACGGCGTGGCTGCTGAAACCTCCATCTTGAAGGAGGAAGGTCTTTCCAATGCTGTGATTCGAACTCTCATTAGTGCTAGGAAGCGGTCTTCCTCTAATATCTACTATAGGACTTGGAGGTCTTATATTGATTGGTGTGAGATCAGGGCGTTGCCTTGTAGGGAATTTTCCATCTACAGAATCCTGGAGTTTCTTCAACATGGTCTGGACCTGGGGCTCCAGCTTAGTACTCTGAAGGGGCAGGTTTCTGCCCTGGCGGTGTTCTTTCAAAGGTCATTTGCCCTACATCCTTTGGTTAAGACTTTTTTCCAGGGAGTCATGCACGTGCGGCCTCCTAGAAAACCTTTGCTCCCTGTTTGGGATTTGAATTTGGTTCTTTCTGCTCTTCAAGATTCTCCTTTTGAGCCCTTGAATGATATTGCCTTGTCTTCACTTACGCAGAAGGTGGACTTTTTGGTAGCCATCGCCGGTTAGGCATGTCTCTGAGTTGGCGGCTTTGTCCATTCAAGCCCCGTACTTTGAGGGGCATCAGGACAAGGTGGTTTTTCGTTTCAAGTCCGATTTCCTTCCTAAGGTTGTTTCTGCCTTTCACCTAAACCAAGACATTGTTCTGCCCTCTCTGTGTCCTAATCCCAGCAATGACAAGGAGAGGGCCCTGCATTCTTTGGATGTGGTTCGTGTTGTGAAGTATTATTTGGAGGTAACGTCTTCCTTTCGTAAGACGGATGCCCTTTTTGTGGTGCCCTCCGGGCCCCGAAAAGGCTTGGCGCCTGCCAAGTCTTCCGTTAGTAAATGGATCCGTCAGACCATAGTTGGGGCCTATTCTGCCAAAGGGAAGGTACCCCCTTTTCGTGTTACTGCTCATTCTACTCGTGCAGTTGGGGCGTCCTGGGCTTTTCAGCACCAGGCCTCTGTTGAGCAAGTTTGTAACTCTGCTACTTTGTCTTCTGTTCACACTTTTTCCAAGTTTTACAAGGTTGCTGTTCGGGCCTCAGCGGATGCTGAGTTTGGCCGCAAAGTTCTGCAAGCTGCAGTGGTTTAAGTTGTGCCTTGTTGCCTTGTTTTGGATCCCCGCCCTTTATGGACACTGCTGTTGGATGTCCCACACGTTATGAATTTCTTGAAGCAGGGTGTGTGACATACTTAGAATAATACCATTTTGTGAATACTCACCTGTAAAATGGGTATTATAAGTATGTCACACACCCCGCTTCACCCTGCCCTTTTGTATTCTGGATCCTTTATATGGTGAACTTTGCGTTGTTATGCTTTGTGTTGGGCTCTTCCTGGTCCCTTACCTTACTGCTGTTCTTATACTGGGTAATGAGTGGGAGGTCCCAGGTATTTATGGACCGGGAGGGGCTCTCTTTTTTCCTGGCATCTCTGCATATCGCCCTCTACAGGTCAGTACTACCCACACGTTATGAATTTCTTGAAGCGGGGTGTGTGACATACTTATAATACCCATTTTACAGGTGAGTATTCACAAAATGGTATTTTTTGTTTAAATCCAAGTACATGGACCTGATTTAGCAAGCACTTCCGCCCAACAGTGTCACATCAGTGTAAATTATAGTAGTAAAAATATAATAAAATCATTTTTTTCACACTTGCGCATGTTGCTGCACTACAAGAAACACATTTACTAATACATTAGCAGTGCAGCAACATGCTGAAAATGTATAAATCATTTCTCACTACTCTAATTTGCCCTGAAATTGCATTGTCTGGCAGAAGTGCTTGATAAATCAGGCCCTAAGAGAAAACTTTCACTAAAAAAGGAGCAGTAGTAAGAAAATACTGTTGGCTAACTGAGCCCCCACAGCAGTCCTTTTAGAATGTTGGTCCTCTTTAAGTTTTAGATAGCTTTTGAAAGGCTTAGAAGCAATTTAACAACACCAACAGCCTTGCGCAGGTGGGAAAAAAGGTCCCCAACACTCACCTTCCCCATCTGGATCATTGTCAGCACTTATATTTTCTCCTGCATCCACTCAAAGCTGAAATGCTGCCTCACTGATTTTTTCCTGGTTGCGGCCTTCTTGAAGCACCCCGGTGACTATCTTTCTCAACTTCCCAGCCATACTGCTGTCTGGATTAAACCAACATATCCCGCAATGACCACAATGGAACCCAAGCAGCACTTCTTTTACAGGCGGCCTTCAGGTCCAAAGGACGCCATTTTGGGGGTGAAAATTGATCATGGCAGGATGAGGTATGCCATGAGAACGTCAGCCACAGCACGCAATTGCACTTTTATGAAGCCAATTCTGTTGAGCGACTGGGATAACGCCATGTAGCGTCCGATTCATCATTATCCCAGCCTCAGCGTACAGCGCCAGCGTTCAAATTTTCAGAGCACCACGTCTTACCTCCGCCTCCCCCGCTACCTGGCGCTCTCCCATACATTTCAATGGACGTTCTTTTACTGCTCTTTAAACAGGGGTTTTTTTATTAATTTTTTTTTATTCTCAAATAATCAAACAAAACAAAAGAAACGACTGCACCAGTGCTCAATAATACACCAAAGTGTGCACACTGCTGGGTATGTACTAGTGCAACTGCACCCCACATGCCCCAAATCATGCCCGGTCTAACAAATAAGTGGCACCACTACTGTATAAAAAATTATCAAAATATTTATTGTAATGCCAAATACACAAAAACACTATTAGGACAATCTAAAAAACATATACACATAAGACACAAGGGGGCGCCAGCACTCTGTCATCAAAACTACATATTCACATGATTTAAAGCGAACCTTCACTCTGAATAAGAGTCTATCATATATGTTTCCCACACCCTGTACATACAGATTGCTCACATTAAAAACCATCCTACCTGCATCTACTGCATGTTATGAGCCTTTAAACATCCAAGATGGCGGCTTATGGAAGCCGCCATCTTATCAGGCAGCCTGCAAAGAGGAAGTGCCTCCTGACTGTGCTACTCTGTATTCTGGGACTGCTGACCTTTACCTGACCCCAGCTCTGCTCTGTCTGAGCAAAGCACAGCTATAACCCGCCCCCCTGTACCTTATCCCACTCTCCTCTCCTCAGTAAGTGTGATGCTTCTGAGTCAAGATGGCAGCGCCCGTATCCTAAATTCCTGAACAGAGTTGCAGCCCAGTGGGGGAAAGAATAATAAGTTAGTGACTAAAAACATAAAATATATTAATTTTTGATGCTGGGGAACCGTTTTTTAAGAGTTTGGGCTTTTCATTAAATCACGCTGAAGGTCCGGTTTAAGCTGCCCAGGTAAATACTGTGATCATAATAAACAAGACTGTGTAAACCACCACAATTAATTTAAGACTATTAACTACTCAAGTGCCAAGTGCCTAACTCCTATAAAGTGCCAGTGCGAAAAGTGTCGTGACGACGTGTGTCGTGACGCTCCCACGTCACTTCATCAGGGCGCCCTGATGAAGTGACGTAGGAACCTCCCGACATGTGTCGGCGGCCATCTTTTCTGGGAGGGGGCCCCAACTGGTTTGTCTCTTTTTTACTCTTATACATGATCCTATAGATATGTATTGATTCTGCCCCGGCGGGTCCTCATAAAAAAGTTTTGCACATATATATTTTTTTCGCACTGGCACTTTATTAGGATTCTTGGCACTTTATGAGTAGTTAATAGTCTTAAATTAATTGTGGTGGTTTACACAGTCTTGTTTATTATGATCACAGTATTTACCCGGGCAGCTTAAATCATGTGAATATGTAGTTTTGATGACAGAGTGTTGGCGCCCCCTTGTGTCTTATGTGTATATGTGTTTTAGAGTGTCCTAATAGTGTTTTTGTGTATTTGGCATTACAATAAATATTTTGATAATTTTTTATACAGTAGTGGTGCCACTTTTTTGTTAGACCAGGCATGATTTGGGGCATGTGGGGACCCCTACTCTTTATTCTCAAATAAGCTTGTGACCTCTCCTGCCCTAGAAAAAGCCATTTTTGCAAACTTTTTTCATTTTTTATATATTTATGCAGAATTGATATTACAGGTCTGGCATTAATGTGTTCATGTCACAATGTTATAACAATGTAATTCCATATGTTTTCGCTTTGTTACTGGTGGATACATGTTTAAAAACAGACTTTAATCACACAGCCTCCGGCGCTCTGGGCTACAGCGAAGCATTTTTGAGCGCCGACGGTGTGTGAGGCTGTTTTCTTGATGAATATGGTGTGAGTCGGTCGCACTGACCAGTCGCTAACATTCGCTCCCATACAGCGCTGTACTGCTCATATAGCGACTCCCCACAACGTATTCATCAATGCTGCACCGCGACTGCGGTGCTCTGAACTAGCGACCCACGGCCGACCACAGCGACTACTAGCGGGCGCTCTGAAATTCCTGCTACAGACGCTCATCTGTTGCTAGCTGGCGTTAGTAATGAATCAGCCTGCCAGACTTGGAGTGTTGCTCTGCCTGTATGCCATTCGAGCTGCAGATACTTGAACCAGTTGCTCCACTGCACCCACCTTTCACCACCATTGGGAGCTTTAGTGAAAACTAAGAGATCCTCAGAGTCTCTGGGCTTTCCCCAGGAGAAGCAACTCCAATTTCCCCTAAACAGAGCTCCACTTTGGTCACTGCCACAGCTTCCATTCATCTGAAGGGATCAACAAATGTCACACAAGGGTCCCCAGAGACGCCAACCTGACCCATTCCTGCAGGGTAATTTTTCTCTAGTCCTGCACTGACCATGTTCCTCAACACACCTAAGCCCAGCCAATTAACTGGGTTGAAATGGAAGTCTAATTAAGTCCAAGAGGCTGATTCATTAATAGCGGCAGGTAGCGACAGTTGAGCGACTGTAGCAGTATTTTCACAGCGCCCGCTAGTAGTCGCTGTGCTTGGCCATTGTTCGGTTGTTGATAGCGACTGAGTCGGTGTGCAGTAATGTTGAATACGGGGTGACGAGTCGCTATTTGACAGGTTCCGCGATGTATGGGTGCGCATAATAGCGACTAGTCAGAGCGACCGGCTCCCACCATATTCATCAAAAAATCACACTCAAAAAATTCTCGCGCTGTGAAATGCATGTTTAAACCCCAGAGCGCTGGCGGCGATGGGTTAAAAGTAGTTTTTTAACCCCCAAACCACCATATTTTTGGAAACCAAAAAAAAAAAAAAATTGTAATAATTTAGTAATATGAATACAATAATATCAGACCTGTAATATCAATTCTGCACAAATTTTTTTTTCTTTTTCCCTTAAAAAAAATATCTAACATGGCAGAAGTGGTCACAGAATTTTTCACATTTAAAAAAAAAAAAAAAACAAAAACCCATTAATAACAATTAATTATGAATATTTAAAGATTGTTCCATTGAAATGCATTGGAGAGCGCCAGGTAGCGAGAGGTCATACCTGTCGCTGTTCAAGGTCGGATGCTGACGCTGTGGGCTGAGGCTGGAATAATGATGAATGAGTCGCTATATGGCGCTATCTCAGTCGCTAAGCAGGATTGACTTGATAGATGTGTGATTGTGGTGGGGAGCCGGCGTTCTCGTGGCGGTGCCCGTCATTACCGGTCGCTCACCAGTCGCTACCTGTCGCTATTCCTTCATAAATAAGGGCCCAAGTGTGCTGGGGTAAATGGTCATTGAGAAAAATCACCCTGCAGGAATGGGTCGGGTTGGTGTCTCTGGGGATAGTGAAATAAACAACTGCCAGAAGCATTTAGGCTTGTGGTCATGTGACAAACTCTTGCACAACCAGAAGCATCAACTCCTATGAAAATGGTCACTGCTAACAGGAAGCTCATTTTGAAGGGATTGTTAGGGCTAAAATGAAAAAAAATCAAAACTTACCATTGTACTCCTTTCACAGCTGCTCAAAACGTACTTGTCTGCAGTATAAAGTAATCGGGGGATTCCCAGGGAGCTTGTCCACTATTTGCAAGACAATTATTCGACGAGACTCTGCCTTCCTCTGTCACAGTAACTGGAGTGTGCAGCTCCCCTCACTGTGACAATAGGGGGCAGGACATCTCTGCTTGAGGTGGTGGGGGCATACAAAACATAACAGGACCTGAAGGTTCAGGGCACTGGAAACCGGGGGCCACTGTGTAGGACAGGAGAGAAGAATTGACTTTTTTGCCTAAATTCTTTTTTTGCCCGAACAGGTTCTTTAATGAAAACATCAGGACAGAAAGGTGGCATATAAACTAGGATTGCTGTGCCAGTGGCACCTGCATCTTTTTGCTTGGATCACTGTAGACCACTGGCGACTGAACCACATAAGAGAAAAAGTTTTGGCTGTAGTTAGTTACATTTTAAGTAATGACCTAATACCACTGAATCCCAGATAAATCACATCCTGACCGTTGTTAAGCATACATATGAATTGTAGGATTAATTCCTTGACCCCACTAGATTAGAAACAAATAATGGATTCTGTAGTCATCTACAGTAATATGTGCAGTGCAAACAGCATTAAGCTAAGATAATGAGCATAACGATGTCAGGGAAGAATAACAGTGTTTCAGTTTTTCCAGCAGTTTGTTAAAAAGTATAATTCATGAGTTTTTTCTTTTAGTTAGAAGGTTAGTGATCATTTCAACGGGGAGTGTCAAAATTCAAATGTGCATATGATGAGAGCTCAGCTTGATCATGGTCAACTGTATGTATGATTTGTCCCTGAAAAACTAAATTAATGAGTGTGTTGATGCTTAGCTGGGTATTCTATAGACCTGGAACAATGTTACAAAAATTCAACAAATCTCAATACAAATATGGAATCAGAGCTCCCACTAGTGTCTAAACAAAGGTTAGACAACTTAAGGATAATGCCTCGTGACACATTTTACCATAGTTTCTATAATAATAAAATTTAAATTGAGTTTCGATACTCTTTTATTAAAAATATTCAGTGGCAAATCCCTCCCAAAACATAAGGATCTTACAGAGAAACCCTGTGAAAAAATTATAAAAAAAAAAGAATATAGAATTACAAAGAAACATAAAAAGAGAAGGCTCATGGTTACATAGGGGTCAAAAGAGCAAAGAAAGGTTAGCCAATAATGAACTGATATATGGGCTGCGATTTGCTCAAAAAGAAAATCAATAAGGGTTAAAGCAACCTGCAATCTGCTGCAATTATCAACCGTAAACCAAGTATGTACATCAAGATCTGAACTTGTACCATGGCAATAAAAAAAACCTAGGCCAATAGTTTACTTAAACCCTCAGAGCAAACATCCTGTAAGGACTGGCCAAGTAATCAGTTGCCACCCTTATCATACTGGAAGAGATGCAGCATTTTTCCCAAGGTGGGGAAACAACGGCAAACTATGGGATATGCAGAATGATTTAGAATTTTTTTTATCATAGCCCACAGGGTTTTTTTTTTTCAAAATGAAGAAGAAAATGTCCTTACCTCATTGTTAAAATTATCTCACCTATACAAAACAGCCCCCTATGGCATCCCAATTTGGAATGCCTCATAAAGAGGTAGCCCACCACCCCAAGAGTCTTATATACTCAAGGGGGGGGGGTTTGTTCCTCTCTAAAGCGGACCAAAACCTGTGCGGGTGTTAGTCCCGCTGCAATAATTGCCAATATTCTTACCTTAGCTGCCATTCCTGCCAGGAAGCACAGCGATTGGCCACCCAGAGCTCACATGAGTAGTGATGTTCCGGCTGCCAGAAAGCTCCGTCCACATGAGCCTTGGTAGCCAATTGCGGTGCTATATTCCCAGCAATGATCAAGGTAAAGGTGTTAAAGAAATAAAATTTTTCATAAGAACATGAGATTCAGAAGCATGGCCGCCTCCTCTCTTTGCCGCCGCATCCCCGGCTTCTCTGAACATGTTTGCACGCACATGCAAGCACGTCTCTCTTATGCCCTCCGGCCGTCGGGGGCTGTATTAAAGGGCCAAGGATCCCAGAGTTTAAAGTTTAAACGGGGCAATCAGACCATAGTATGCACCAACCACGTACATTCCCTTGTCCACTCCCGTTATGTTCAGCCCTTTAAAGGTTTTTTCCCCTCAGTCTATCGCTGCCCATGATAGCGTTTAGCTGGGTGTTTCTTGATCCTGATATTTCCTGCTTTATCCCATTGCCGACCTCGTTTGTTTGACCATCCCGTGATTGCCGCCTGGACCGACCTTCCGGTTTGCCCTTTGGGTTGACCTCGACTCCTCTCTTGTCTCTTCCTTGGTGCTGCAATAGTTAAGTACAGACATCCTGTGTATGACCCCGACTTACCCAAAATTGCCCAGTCTTGCCTCTGGTTCACGCACCTTCACCCCCTGTAAGCTCACATCCTTGTGCTATGAAGTCCTGGGGGCAACCGTGTCCGGCGAGGCATGTAAAGCGTCCTGGCAAACGGGGGGTTGACTAAAGGTGAACAGATTGGGGGTTGTGGGCTTACCTAGAAGGCGGGTGTTCCATGGGGCCTGACATACGCCCTATGTCACCAGAATTTTGTGTATAAATATTCTAATATTCATGGCTGATTTCAGCACGTGCTCACTTATTGCTTGTAAGTGCATTCATGTATTTCACTTTACTGTAATGTTTATATGGTTAATAATAACGATTTGATTCGGACCAGCTGATTACAGGTTGTTTTCCCGCCCTTTGCAAAATTTTTCCCTAACAACTTTTGTTGCCTGAAACCACGGGAACTAAAAACAGAAAAGTATCCAGAAAAGCACAAAGAATGGGAGACTGAAAGGCACCACAAAAGGTGAGAATATTTTTTATTCTCTCATAATATACTCTGCCCTTCTCTGCCTTTTATTCTCCCCGTTAGTTTGCTGTGATTACAGTTTCTAAGAACCTGAATCAGCTGGGTACTAACACCTTTAGATGTTGAATAAGAATCAAGGTGCCCACCAGCACCAGGTAAAAAGAGGTTCTTTACGGCTGAGTGAACGTGCTGCCTCAAGACGCACCTCCACCATCTATGGTGGGGGCAGTGAGTGTGTTTGCTCTTTGCATTGAAAGTCTACTATTTTCTGTGTCTTACTAACCATTGCCTGAACAGTAGAGGGACAAATAGGAACAGGAATATAGTGGGAGCAGTGTTTTTATCAGGCTTTAGACATTTGTACATTCAATTCAGCTTTTTAGTCTACTAAAGCTCGGGGAACGAGAGCGACCAATTTTTGATCACCTCTTGGCCTGTTGCCAGACTGTTGGTGACTGGTATGTCTCTCTCTATGAATAACCATACTGCAAAAATAGAACATACATGGATCCTATGGTTAAGTTTTTACTAAGGGGTCAAGTACTTTATTATCTTTGGCATTATTATCTTTGTCATTTGGCTCTGTTGGAAAATTTGGAGAGATCAAAAGCGGGGATTCTTAGTGTGGAACTTTCCCTAACATCCACAGACCATCAAGTAGTGTAGTGTAGTGTAGTAGTGTGAAGGGTAAGAGTTCCCTCCACCATAGCTGGGCTATGACAAACAGTCTCGGTACACTGAATTCCCACCTGGGCGAATAAAACCCCTTATGTGGGAAGAAGTAGGTAACCTGGGTGGAGGGAGGGTCCTGTGTGGAGTAAAAGGAAAGCTCTTGATCACGCCTAAAATGAATCAAGAGTAGATCAATAGGATTGATGAAGAACACCTTTTGTCACAGGCCTCAGCTTAACCTGTTAGAGAAGAGGTAATACCCATAGTAAATGGCCAGCCATAAAGGCTGGAGACCCTGGGGAAATGAAAGGATTCCTTTCATCTGTCTCCAAACCACGAAGTAATCAATATGGGTTTGCAAATAAATTGTATATCATAACAGTCAGTTACGAACCCACATGAAGAGATTTGTTGCAGATAATAAGGGCAATAGCAGGTCCCATTGATGTTACTGACATCTGCACAAGGCTCATGCTGCCATCTAACCCAACTGATGCAAAAAACACCCTGGACTATGTAAACCAGATCTGAAACAAGGTGGGGAAAGTCGTTCTTCCCCAGTCTTGGATTGGGGTGACAAGCATTCAGCAGAAAGCAAAAGAACCAGTGTTTCTGTTTTGAGAGGTTTAGACAGGTAGTAGAGGAGGCAGAAGGGAATCTTGAAGACCACAAAATGGGAAAAATGCTAACTGCAATTTTGGTTGCTGGGCTGAATAGAGAAACTCATGAAAAGCTGGTCTCTGCTCATGCAGACTGTCAGGATAAGACAGTACCAGCAATGACTATAGCAAGCTCCATTCAAAGAAATATACAGAAAGTGCAGTGAAAGTCCATAGGGTGATGCTGCAAACAGTGGCAGGTAAATCGTGAGACAAGACCACAGGAAGGACAAAAATGGGATCCTAGCAAGGTAAAGTGCTTTAGGTGTAGTAAAATAGGGCATATAGCAAGGAACTGCAAAGCACCAAGTGAAGAACAGGTGAGTAGAGAGGGCTCCCAGTGATTTCTGAGAGTAGGGGTGGTGCTGCTTTTGTCCACTTGACTTTCCCTGAAATGTCTTTTTATAAGGCAGAGCTACTTGTGGACACTAGAGCAGTCAGTTGTGTCTTAAGAAAATCTGAAGCCCCCTTCCTACAAACCTATAGGATCGATAGCAGGCACATCCCTCAAACTCACAAAAACTGTACTGACCCCTGTAACAATAGGCCCCATTCAAACAGCTCTATTCTTTGTCCTTAGTGGCTCTATCACTTGCAACCTGCTGGGAAGGGATGCACTAATGAAATTAAAAGCTAATATACAGTACACTGAGGAAGGACCAATTGTGACTACATCAGTGGGATCAGATGACCACAACACCTTGGAGAGCCTGATTCCCCTGATAGCACTCCTTTAGCCAGAAACAAGTCAATGGTGTAAGAGACCAAATCAAGTCTTTTATAAGCCAAGGGATACTGGTACCTATCAAATCCCCATTGTCTATACCCCTTTGTCCCCTTAGAGCAATCAGTAAATCAGGAGGATGTACACTTAGTCCTGGGAGAATTCCTCTGGGAAGCCTCCTGGTTTAATGTGACTGATATCATGAAAGCATTCTTCTGCATCCCCCTACACTTTGATTCCTGGTACCTGTGTAGTTTTGTATTTGAGGGTCAAGGGTTGGCTTTTGCAAGACTCAGGAGCTACTCTTAGGCCCCATCAGAATTTGGATGGGTGATGAAACAGGTGGCAGCCACCACCTAAGGTTTCGGTGGTCAATTATGTGGATGACCTGTTAATCACAAGATGTGTGCTGAGGCAACTGCTTCATTACTTAGCCATCTAGCTGATGATGAATGCAATGTATCCTTGAGCAAATTACAATTCTGACAGAAAAAAAGTTTTTTTTTTGTTTTTCGCCCTACCCCTAAAGTGCCAAACCAATCAGAGCCTTTATGGGACTAGTGGGCTACTGTAGACAATGAATTCCAAACATGTCTGAGCTTGCTGCTCCCTTATATACTCTGACTACCTAATCTGAGCACATAGAGCTGTCTAAGGAGGAAAAGCAGGCTCTGGACTGTTTAAAAGCTGCCATCCTCAGTGTCCCCTCACTGGCACTCCCAAATTACAACAAGCCATTCTTTCTGTTCTGTCTGTCATGAACAGGAGAGGCAGGCTTCTGGAGTGCTCACCAAAAGTATGGGGGGAAACAGAAGTAGGGTACTTCAGTGCCAAACTGGATTCTGTCATCCTGGCAGGAGCTACTTGTGTGAGATCTGCCAGATTGACGAAGTATGACATTTCCGTGTTGGCACCATCTAATATAACCATACTCAAATGTGTTGAATACAGCAACTCTTTTGCCAATACACTCTGAAGAGGAGGGGAACACATAGCATGATTGTGAGAGGCAGGTAGAAAACTTCTACACCCCTCCCAGTCCTGTTCTGGATGAACCCATCCCTAATGCTGAAATGACTCTCTATGTAGATGGGTCGAGACAGCAAAGACCAGAGGGAGGCTACGCTGTTTGTTTTGCAGTAGTGGATTGTTGTCCACTCTGAAATGCTTGATCCCAATGTACATTCTGCCCAACGTACAGAATTGCTTGCTCTGATTAAAGCATGTGAGTTGGCGGAAGGAAAGGTTGTAAATGTATTCTCTGATTTGCGATATGCAACTGGAATTCTTTGTGATTTTGCATCTTTGTGGGCCTACCTGGTGTCACAATAAACTCACCTCGCCTCCGGACCCGCGCTGTCTCCGGGCAGCTGGCCCCGAGCGGCAGCTCGAGCAGTGACAGCTTGTGCGGCGCCGAGCACGGCCGCCTTCCCTTCTCTCCTCCACATCCCCGGCTCCTGTCAACATGCTCACGCGCGTGCGAGCACGTACTTTTTATGCCCTTCTGCGGCGCTGCACACAGAGTGCCTGCCGGAGGCTGAATTAAAGGGCCAAGGAGCCCAGAGCATTTATGGGCGAAAACGGCCTCTAAAGTTTAAATGGGGCAATCAGCCCAAAGGTTCTGTATGCACCAATCACCACACTTCTTTCTAACCAATCCTGTTAACCCCCATCAAATAAAGGCGGTTTCCCTACACGTATCCGTTGCCCGTGATAGCGTTTGCTGAGTGTGCCTTGGATTTTATTTCGCCTACTTAATATTGTTGCCGACCTTTTCTTCGTTTGACCATTCTTGCTTGCCGCCTGGATCGACCCTGCCTGAACCCCGACCACGCCTCTCCTGTACTGAAAACCCGTGACCTCCCGGATTGACCTTTGGGCTGACCTCGACCCTTCTGTTTGCCTACTCCTTTGGTGCTGCGATTTTATCTGACTGCCTTCCCGTGTATGACCCAGCTCGTCTACGTTGCTCTGTTGGGCCCTTGGTTCATCTGCCTTCACTCTCCCGTAAGCTCACATCCTTTGTGCTAACAAGTCCTGGGGGCAACTGTATCCGGCGAGGCGTATAAAGCGTCCCGGCAAATGGGGGCTTGTCTAAAGGTGAAGCTAGCAGCGGAGATTGGGGGTTGTGGGCTTACTACAAAGGTGGGTGTCCCACGGGGCCTTACACCTGGGTTTTCTAACCTCCAGTGGAAAAACTGTGAAACACTCTGATCTTATCAGAGATCTGCTATAGGAAGTGAAAATTCCAAAAGCTGTACCTGTGAGAGATCCTATCACTATGGGTAACAAAGGGGCTGATGAAGCAGCAAAAAAGGTCGCCCTTATGATTCTTTTAGAAACCCCAAAGAAAAAGAAAATCTGACTTTAGATATGCTGGTAACTACAAAAACAAGCAGCCCACTACATTACAGAAAATGGAGAAACATGATGATGGTTGATTATGTGCACCCCCATCTCTGTATCCTGTCCTGGCAGGTCGATCACATCTCCCTTCTCATGTTTCCAAAGGGGAAATGATTGATACTGTTAGCACATTCTGGATTTCACCTGGATTTCCCCAATATGCAACAGAACGGTCTGATCTGTATCAAATATAATCCAGGTAAATTGACAAAGGTAGAAATGAAACACCTTGTAAAACCTGATTACACCTTCCAGTGTTTGCAAATAGATCATATTCAGCTGCCTACATGAGGTATCTATGAATATGTCCTGGTACGTGTGTACATTTTCCTCTTGGATAGAGGCCTGGACGGTTGCAATGGGAACAGCCTCAGTAACTGCAAAAAAGTTAATAATTGAGATTGTGTGTAGTTTGACTTGTGCGAAAGGTTGGACTCCAAATTGATCAACACCTACATACCCCCTACCATCAACATACATCAGGAAAGGTGGAAAGAGCAAATAGTGTCTTGAAAAATAAAATAGCTAAGATTTGTGGGCAGACACAGCTCACTTAGTTGCAAGCCCTACCCCTGGCTTTGTTTTTAATGCGACACACAAGGGTATCCCATAAACTCTCGCTGTTTGAAAATCTGTTTGGCAGACCACCCATGACAGGCATCACAAGAACTGCACAGACAGTTTGCTTCTCTAACTGATGTACTCTACTCTATTACTCCATGTAGTCCAGCTGACTGATTTGCATGGCAAAGTTTTCTCCTTTTTACCAGACCCACAAGAGATGACTGGAATTCATACTCTGCAACCTAGAGACTAGGTTATAATCCAGAGATGCGTGAGGAAAGTCTGGAACCCCAATTTAATGGCCCATACTAGGTGCAACTGACCACTCCCACCTCGGTTAAGGTGGAGGGAAAGCCTAACTGGATCCATGCTTCCCATAGTATGAAGGTCAAGTTTCATTTTGGTGACATAGACCAGTACCAAAAGGATGAGGCCTCACGAGGTAATGAGGATTTAGAAGCTGCCAGGAGTACATTTGTTGTTCCATTCACTCCTCTTTATGCAGGTGAGAGGAGAGTGGAGGAGAAATACCATCCGGTTCTTGTGTAAACAAACTGCCAAACAGTTAAATGCTACTGATTGTTGGATTTGCTCACACGTCCCAGCAAATCATAAAGGAATCCCTTTGCTTGGTGCCTCATTATCAATGAATGATCTTAATCTCACAGATTATAGTTATGATGTGACAATAAACATAGACCAAACAAGTCACGATGCCATTTCAGACTCCAGGACATATTTTGAAATTGTTGGCCTACTCTACACTCCCACTATGGTTTAGGACCTATGTACACTAACCACACAGCCAAGTTGAACAGTCACATAGTTGGTTTACCTAAAGTTCACACAGGGGAAACAAACTATACAAATGCTAAACTAACATTTACTATGGAATATGATGGTGAAGTATGCGATATGGTACAAAATTGTAATAGTTTGTGCTGGTGTGCAGTCATGGAGGCACAATGTGCTCCAAGGTGTGCCTGCCCAATAAGAGGGAAGGACTCAGGAAACTGCCCAACTAAGCTATATAAAATATGATATGGTTCCTCGGTTGGTTGGGTAACCACGGTAGGATAGCAACCAGGGTACTGAAACAGAGTCTATACTATCTGTGTGGAAATAAGGCCTTATTATGGATAAAGGCTGCAAAGGAAGAGATAAAATACATGAATGACACATAATAAACTACCATCTGAAAGGAAAGCCATAGGTTGTAAATGGAAATACAACTGTACAGTTGAATGATACAAAGCAAGACTTGCAGCCAAGGGATATCCTCAAAAATATGAAGAAGGCTAGGATGAGACATGAGTAGTCAAACATGCTACAAAAAAGACTTGGCTGACAGTAGTACAAAATGCAAGTGGAATCACACATCTACATGGAACAACTATCAGTATTTAAAGATGATCCAGACCTAATATGCAAACTTCAGAAGAGTATACATGTTCTAAAGAAAGCCACCAAGGCATGGAATGCACATGGAATTACACATGAGGGCTTTCAGAGATGAAAAGCATACACAAAGATAGATCTATGTGCTTATTTATGTGGACAATGTCCCAACTTGTTTTGAGCAAGAAAAGAATGAAACAGCAGGGCCAGCCTTTGGGGTGTGCGAGGTGTGCCATCGCATAGGGCTCCATGATCAAGCCATCCGATGCTCTAAGGCACCCACCAACCAGCTTGGTAGTCTACTGGTACTTTTGGGGGGGTGTTAATTGGAGCTGTTAGTGGTGCATGGTTGGTTGGGTCAGATGGAATGGGTGCTTACCTCTGTTCTGCTCTTTAAAGTGGACCAAACCAGCTGATTTCCTATCCCTGAGGCATCCCAATTTGGGATACCGCAATGTATGACACCCCCTGGGATCGCTGACATACCCACGCTGCATGGCACATACACAGGCATTCATTCAATTAGCACTCTACGCTGAATATATTAATGCAGGGCATAGAACTCTTTTTGTCCACAGAGCTTGGCATACAGAATGGGTACTGGCATCCCCCGGTTCCCCTCCAGCATGACAGTGCATCATGCATGCATGGTATCACTTGTGAGGTAAGTATTGCAGCAATCCTGGGAAGTTTCACATAATAGGATGCCCTGATCATAGGGAATCAACCAGTTCTAGAGTCTTTTAGACTTCAGGACCCCGCAAATACAGGTTTTGTCCACTTTTCTCGCCGTCAAAATTGCCTCTTGGTCCACAAACCCCTGGCATCATCTCTGATAATGGGGTACTATCTGCATTGCCTCCACATCATCTGCCAGTTCACCACCCCACATGGATGGTCACATTGGGGCAATGAACCAGCAGCCATTATCTGTCAGTGTGTACCTCTGCTTGGCCTCAGTCTTGATTCTAGGTTTGTGAACCCTGGTGGCTGTCAGTAACCAGGTGAGGCAGCAGGCTGTTAGTGAGCATGCGCAGAAGGGTGTTGGGGGCACTATTTTGTAGTCTCTTACATCCTAAGGCCAGCCGTGTGAATCAGAAATATTGTAAACCCTAAATCAGCATTTTGACACTACAGAGCTTGGTAACATAAAAAAAAGAAAGATGGCAGTTTTCTTCTGAACCAAAAGCACAGAATACAATAAAAAAATAAAAACTTTTGGAATGGAAGATGCCAACCATATGGAGACAAGCTACCTGAAAGAAGTGAACAGCTAAGATACTCTGCTACTACAGGAAAGCATTTGGGAAATTGCTGTACATTACCACCACTACAAGTCCTGACATTGCAGCAGCTATTGGAATCCTATACCAAGTCAGATGGACTCATTTGCTATCTTAAAGGGACTTTGCATTAAAAGTTAAACTTACCAGCAATTGATGAAAGTATCCTGACAGGATATGTGGATGCTGACTGGGCCGGAGACACCAGTAACAGAGAAAATCCACCAGTGGCTACTTGTTTCTTCTGTCAGTTTACACTTTCATCTACTGAAGTAGAGTACATTTCAGCAGCGCATGAATTTATATGGGTGAGAAAACTTTTAACAGACTTGGGTAAGCCACAGTTGGAACCATGAAAATCTTTGAGGACAGTCAAGGATACCTTTCACTTGCACAATGGGAAGGGTTAGCTCAAGAATCAAGCATATTGATGTGAGGGATCTTCAAGAACAGGGACTTCTGGAGTTACTTTATTGCCCAATTGAGTACATGACAGCGGTTATAATTACAAAGTCCTTGACCTCTGAAAGACATTCAAGGCTTATGAAGAAGATGGGTCTAACAGGCTAAGCTTTAGCTGTTGGGAAGGGGTGTTGCAGATGTTTCAGATACAACAGCCTCAGCTTAGAGGCCGATTCATTAATAGCGCCAGGTAGCGACAGATGAGCGACAGTAGCGGTATTTTCACAGCGCACGCTAGTATTCACTGTGCTTGGCCGTTGTTCGGCTGTTGACAGCGACTCAGTCGGTGTGCGGTAATGTTGAATACGGGGTTAGGAGTCGTTGTTTGACAGGTTCCGCGCTGTATGGGAGCGCATGACAGCGAATGGCCATAGCGAACGGCTCCCAGCATATTCATTAACAAATCACGCTCAAAAAATTCTCGCGCTGTGAAATGCTTGTTTAAACCCCAGAGCGCTGGCGGCGATGGGTTAAAAGTAGTTTTTTAACCCCCAAACAACCATATTTTTGGAAAAAAAAAAGTTTTTAAACACATTTTGTAATATGAATACATTAATATCAGACCTGTAATATCAATTCTGCACAATTTTTTTTTTTTTTACCTTAAAAAAAATATCTAACATTGCAGAAGTGGTCACAGAATTTTTGACATTTAAAAAAATAAAAATAAAAAAATAATAGCAATTAATTAAGAATATTTAAAGATTGCTCCATTGAAATGCATTGGAGAGCACCAGGTAGCGATAGGTCATACCTGTCGCTGTTCAAGGTCGCTCGCTGGCGCTGTGGGGTGAGGCTGGAATAATGATGAAGCAGGATCGGTTTGATAAATGTGTGATTGCGGAGGGGAGCCGGCGTTCTCGTGGCGGTGACCGTCATTACCGTTCGCTCACCATTCGCTACCTGGCGCTATCCCTTGTTAAATAAGGGCCTTAGTATATTTCTTGAGTAACTGCAGTTTATAGTTATGACTGTAGATGGCACTGTTACACATATTTATATGTAGTACCGGTATTTCCACAGTATGTTGTATTTTCTGTGTATTGAAGTGAACATGTTTATTTCCATTTCCTGTCTGTGTGTAATCCACCATGTTAAGGTGACTTTCTCTTACTTCACGCACGTTCTAGTAAAAACCCAGTTTGTTCCTCCACAATGTCTGTCTAAATTGAGTCTGCAGCAATTAAGTACCATATTTAGCTGTGCACATTTTTTCAAAAAAATTTTCTTTTACATTGTTGCCATGCTTATCATCCCCTGTCAGGTGGTGCTGGAGCCCCTGCTGCATTGGTGACTTTCTGCTCCTCCTCCTTGTTCTCGTGACACCACTGAGCCCTCAAATTTAGTTTGGAATTCCACCAATAGTGCGTCCACCAGAGTGCACTTGTACTCTCTCATTTTGCAATCTCGCTCCTGTGCTGGTAACATGGAAGTAATGTTGTCCTTATAGTGGGGATCCAGCAGGGGGGCCACCCAGTAATCGGCACTGGTGATTATGCAGGCAACTCTGCGGTCATTGTGCAGGCACTGGAGCATGTAGTGGTTCATTTGAGCTAGGCTGCCCTGAGTCAAGGAGAAGCTGTCTACAGTGTCAGGTGTCTCCTCCTCCTGCTCCTCTAGCCAAGCTCCATCAACGCCTGTGAGCTGTGCTGGGTGCCACCCTGCTGAGAAAGTCCTCCTTCTCCTCACTCTCACCAGCCTACAAAAATGCACTTGAAACCCTGGCGCCTGCTTACACCAGAGGAAGTTGTAGCAGGCAAAGATGAAACACATACTCTCCCTGCAGCACCAGCTCCATTACCAGCATCACAGTTACGTCCCAGGCCCTTATTTGCTGCTTTCTGCATTGTTAGACACCTGCAGTTACAGTGTCCGAAATGGACAAAAAATAATAATCACAGGACAATTCCCCCTAACCCTTTAACTGCCAGCCTACCTAGAGATTTTGGCACACGCTGTTGCCAGACGGTACCACATGTTTATTGGTAGACACCCTTTCCTGCCCAGAAGACTTCCCCAAACTGAAACAGCGTTTCAGGAGATTTTCACCCTGATCACCAGCACTACTGAGCATCTTCGGATGGCTGCAGGATGACATCAAGGATGACAACATCCACCTCACCCACAAAAGGTGGGGCTAGCAGTGACAATGGAGGAAGTAGGGAAGAGGGCCTATTTCAGGCCCCTCTCCTCACCATGGCCCACCAGGTGAAGAGGAGACCCGGTGGGAGGGATTGTGACCGCAGGTGAGTAAATGTTATTTTTTTCCCAGATGTCGGCAGGGGGCTCTTTTGGGCTCTCACCTGAAACCAGATGAGTCCGGGGGGGGGGGGGGGGGGGAGGGTTCAGATGTCCCCCTGTGTGAAGAGAAGACCCGGACGGATTTTTTACTTTTTGTGGCCGCTAGCAGGGGGGAAAGCCAGGCGCGCTCTGAACCAGTGGATACTCCACTAAAAATTGTTATAAGTGGGCACTAACACACAGGTGCCTTCAACTATTGGTATAAATTAGCACTAACACAGAGGTGACTATAACTATTGGTATAAGTGGGCACTAACACACAGGTGCCTTCAACTATTGGTATAAATTAGCACTAACACAGAGGTGACTATAACTATTGGTATAAGTGGGCACTAACACACAGGTGCCTTCAACTATTGGTATCAATAAGCACTAACACACAGGTGCCTTCAACTACTGGTATAAGTGGGCACTAACACAAAGGTGGCTTCAACTCTTAGTATACGTATGCACTAACACAGAGGTGCCATCAACTATTTGTATAAATTAGCAATAACACACAGTTGCTTTCAACTATTGGTATAAATTAGCACTAACACTATAATTATTGGTATAAGTGGGCACTAACACACAGGTGCCTTCAACAGAGTGACACTGATATGCTATTACAGAGTACTGACACTGTTGCAGTACTATCAAGAGTACTGACATAGAGAAGCTATTACAGAATATTGACACCATACCTATCTCTCCCTCACTCCACCAACTTTCCCTGACGAAATGTCCTGAAAAGGACAATAGTGTGCTTTAACATCTATGTAGCCTTGGCAAAGACACTTTCCTTAAATAAATGTCCTGAAAAGGACAGTTGTTTTAAAAGAATAAAGCCTTATCTGTCCCTCAGCAGCAGCAGCTCACCCTGTCTAATTTGCAGACTCGAGCAGCAGTGCAGCATGACGCAGACCCCACCTTTTTTAGATGCTATTACAGAGTACTGACACTGTGGCAGTGGTATCAGAATACTGGCACTGAGATGCTATTACAAACTACTGACACTGCTGCGGTACTAACAGGGTGTTGACACTGAGATGCTTTACAGGGTACTGACACTGCTGCAGTGCTATCGGAGTACTGACACTGCTGCAGTGCTATCAGAGTACTGACACTGTTGCAGTGCTATCAGGGTACTGACACTGCTGCAATGCTATCAGAGTACTGACACTGTTGCAGTGCTATCAGGGTAGTGACACTGCTGCAGTGCTATCGTAGTACTGACACTTCTGCAGTGCTATCAGAGTACTGACACTGTTGCAGTGCTATCAGGGTACTGACACTGCTGCAGTGCTATCAGAGTACTGACACTGTTGCAGTGCTATCAGGGTACTGACACTGTTGCAGTGCTATCAGGGTACTGACACTGCTGCAATGCTATCAGAGTACTGACACTGCTGCAGTGCTATCAGGATAGTGACACTGCTGCAGTGCTATCGTAGTACTGACACTTCTGCAGTGCTATCAGAGTACTGACACTGTTGCAGTGCTATCGGAGTACTGACACTGCTGCAGTGCTATCAGAGTACTGACACTGCTGCAGTGCTATCAGAGTACTGACACTGTTGCAGTGCTATCAGGGTACTGACACTGCTGCAGTGCTATCGGAGTACTGACACTGCTGCAGTGCTATCAGAGTACTGACACTGTCGCAGTGCTATCAGAGTACTGACACTGCTGCAGTGCTATCAGAGTACTGACACTGTTGCAGTGCTATCAGAGTACTGCCACTGCTGCAGTGCTATCAGAGTATTGACACTGTTGCAGTGCTATCAGAGTACTGACACTGCTGCAGTGCTATCAAAGTACTGACACTGTTGCAGTGCTATCAGAGTACTGACACTGTTTCAGTGCTATCAGAGTACTGACACTGTTGCAGTGCTATCAGAGTACTGACACTGTTGCAGTGCTATCAGAGTACTGACACTGTTGCAGTGCTATCGGAGTACTGACACTGCTGCAGTGCTATCGGAGTACTGACACTGTTGCAGTGCTATCAGAGTACTGACACTGTTGCAGTGCTATCAGAGTACTGACACTGCTGCAGTGCTATCAGAGTACTGACACTGTTGCAGTGCTATCAGAGCACTGACACTGTTGCAGTGCTATCAGAGTACTGACACTGCTGCAGTGCTATCAGAGTACTGACACTGTTGCAGTGCTATCAGAGCACTGACACTGTTGCAGTGCTATCAGAGTACTGACACTGTTGCGGTGCTATCAGAGTACTGACACTGCTGCAGTGCTATCAGAGTACTGACACTGAGATGCTTTTACAGAGCAATGACACTGCTGCAGTGGTATCAGAATACTGACGCTGAGATGCTCCTACAAATTACTGACACTGCTGCATTACTATCGGAGTACATACACTGCTGTGCTATCAGAGTATAAGAATATTGGGCACCCTGGGGGGTTTCACACAGTGGGGCATTCATGTTCAGGATGTCCCGTGGGGAAGCCTGCCCCGGAGTCTCATAGACTCCAAGGTGGGTTTTAGTCCAATATAGTGGTTATGACTAAGCAGTCAGAATTGCAGTTTCACAGATAGACTGTAGATGGCAGCATATGATAAGGCATTAAGTAAAAGCACTTTGGTATGTGAGAATATTAGAGAAAGTGGTAAAAGAAAGATACAATATGGAACTCCAGAGACTGATAAAGATGGTTTTGGAAGTAAACCGGCGGCAACAGTGTTGTCAAGTATTTAGGTGAAACCCTGTGGTATAGTGAGGTCCTGTAAAATCCGGGCTGCCTAACGGGAAATGTCTGGTGTTGGAACAGCAGTCCAGGTTAAACCGGACCAACAGCCTGGCACAGTTGGAAAAGAAAGGTAGGGGCCATTTTGGAGCCTCCTCTCTCAGCATCTCAGCCATGCTGCTGCCTGGATTCAACTGACAGAGTGGCTGATTCATTACTAATGCCAGGTATCGGCAAATGAGCGTCTGTATAGCGGCGCTTAGAGCGACCACTAGTAGACGCTGTAAACATGTATTGGGCGCTATAACAGAGCGCCTCAGTCGCTGTAGTAATCTGTCCGGCAGTGATGAATGTGATGTATGTTGGGCGCTCTAACACCAGTACAGCACTGCAGCGAGCGAAAGGTAGCGCCAGCTCAGTGCAACCGACTCTCGGCGCTCCACACCATGTCCAAAAAAGGATACACACACAGCGTCGGCACTGAGCAAAAGATAATACCTGGCTCTCTGGAAGCTAGTGCGCCAGCGCTATACGCTGAGCCGCCTGTAATAATACATCGGACGCTACATGGCGCTGTTAGAGGCACTTACCAGATTCACTTTCATAAATGTGGTTTTGCGTACAGCACCCAGCATTCACCAGGCGCTGTCTGCCGCTATGAGGCACTACCTGGCGCTATCCCTTCTTAAATAACCCCCAGAACTGACAATACATAGTAACAAGAAGCCCATGAGGTCCTTCCTGTTTGCAGGTGGCCTGCAAATGCATGAGCCTCCATCTTGTTTTTACCTCAGCAAGAGTTAGAAAAGGGTTCATTAATTTTTATGTGCAGCAATCTAAATTGCCCTGCATATGAGCCCTGTTTGTTGTGTTGGTCTGGTTTAAGCCATTTGACTGTTGGTCCGCTTTAAAGTCATTAGGCACACTCATAAGTTTTTTGCTTTAGGGTTGATTCAGCAACTTATTTTTTTACTCACTTTTTTGAGAGGAAACCCTGTTTTACTGCTTGGTGCAATTCAGTACCATATTTAGCTAATGATGGTGCTAAATTGCATTGAGGTAAAAAAATCATAAGAAAAGTGTTTTCTTAAAAAAAAAAATACTCATGGTGCTGAATCAGCTCTATTGGGAAAACCTTTGTACTGAAGCCTCCTACTCAAGGGCCAATGGGCCAGGTTTAACAGGTCTCCACACAGATATACAGGATCCTCGGTGGTATGCAGACAAAATTTACCGGTACATTTTTTTAGCATATAGGAGACTTAAAAAAAAGAATGGTGCAGCTTACCTGTAAAATTTCCCCATCGCAAACATTTTTTTGCACTTTGTTGTGTTAAAGTTTACTGAGATTCAGGCGGCAATCCACACCCAAATTTAAACTTGCTTCTCCACACCTTTAGCATGAGCAATACCGTAAGAATCTTTGGATGCTTTCTTCGGCGGTGTGAAATAATTATGCAATTAACAGCTTGTCTCTGCACAGTGCGGCTGTGCAAGAATTCAGTTATACCTGGGAGGATTGTGGGGTTTCTACTCCTCTCAGGGGGAACAAGATGGCGCATAATGGTCCTTGTTATCCTTTTATTTTATGGTGGGCTAGGGTGTTGGACTGCTTTATTTTACCTGCTTCCCTTTTATAATCTAATGTTCAGTTATATCTAACAAAAATGCACTGCCCCAGCAGAATCCTCCTATTCCGTGTCTGGCAGCAACACTAGTGATACCCCAGTACTGCAACCTGGTGAGAACTTGTCTGGTACCGCAGTTGGGTTTTGACGGCAAAATCGTTTGTATCTGAGTCGTCCTCTTGCATACGAATAGTGTGATTGTTTGCTCACTCAATGAACAGTCAATTAATCTGTTCATTGCAATGAACCATTATTGCTCTTAAAGGGATTGGCCAGTCAAATTTTAAAATCAATTGTCTGCCAGCTTACTTTATGCAGTGTATGCTGTCTGTTTATTCTGGTCATTAAAAGAAAGGGGAATTTGGGGGCGCTCGTGAGCAGCCGAAGCATATGACAGCAGCCTGAACCGGCTCCTCACTGGACGGGGAAGTTCGCCGTAAAAACGGCCATTTCGGTGGCGTTTCTCTGTCTGCAGAATCGAGGGACTCCCCGAGACTACAGGGGGACAAGCAGAGGAGCAGGGGGAGGCACTCCCTCACAGGAAAATGGAGATTCCACCCCAGCGCTGAATCCCCAAGATGGCGGCCGCACTCTGAAGCCAGCGCTGTCTCGCAGCCGGCCTGCGCAGCCCGGATCCAACAAAGGACACAGTGGCCCCAGGTTAGTTGATCTTCGGGGACACTGGGAATGCGGGGGAATTGAGTGTCAGAGGGGAGGCTTGATTTTCGGGGCACTGAATATCCACCCAGGACCCCCAGCAGCATCCAAGATGGTGGCCGCATGCTGAAGCCAGCACTGCCCTACAGCTAGCCAACGCAACCCAGACCCATTGTAAAATGCAGTGGCCCCAGGTTAGTTTGAATCCTGGGGACACTGGGAGCGCCAGGGAGCCGATTGTCAGAGGAGGGAGTTGGACGCCAGGGGCCCAGAGTACCCATCCAGGACCCCCAGCAGAATCCAAGATGGCGGATGCACCATATTAGCACCTGCACACCCCTCAGCTAACAGCTTCCCGTAACACAGCAGCAGCCCGGAGGCTGTGACCCCGGGATATCTTGACCCCCGAAGGAGCTGAGAACACCCAGCAGCTAGGCAGCAGGAGGAGAGAATTGGCCTCTGGGGCCACAATATACCCACCCAGGGCCCCCAGCAGATTCTCTGAGGGTGGTCGCAGCCCGAACGCAACAGCTCCCCTGCCAAGTACAGCCTATCCTCGGCGTCGGCTGAAGTGCTGTGCAGGAAACCCAGGGATAGACCACCCGGCATACCCTCTGAACGAGCCCAGGCAGCGAATGGGGCGCAGAGATCGGGGCAAGTCGGCGCAGACCCCAAGACCCTCTATGCGCACAACAGGCCTTAAGATGGCAACCTCCACAGGATCTGTACCTAGGCCACTGCTATCCCCTTCCCCGATACCATCACCAGAATTAATAGATTCTCAGCCAGAGTCACGACTGGGGTCCCAGACCGCAACCTCGGAGCCCCCGCCATCACCACGTGCAAACCCGGGCATACGGGATGCAGAGCTGCTAGAAAGATTTACATTTGTATTGCAGCAAGAGCTAGAAACAGCCACTGAGAAGCTTTCCGCTACATTTAAAACAGAGCTGAAAGACCTGAGGTCCTGTACATCAAAGCTGGAACACCAGATGACCGACACCACCTCTGTTCTGGAGGAACATGACGCGGAGATTCAAACCAGCAGGGCCGAACTATCCTCAGCCCTCCAAAAGATAGAGGACTTAGAGAACAGACCCCGACGCAGCAATTTACGTTTCAGGGGCTTACCAGAATCCATCATCGACCTTAAGTCCACTATTACGGCCCTAATCCAGGAATTAGTTCCGGCAATCCCAATTGAACGCCTGGAAATGGACAGGGTCCATTGAGCCCTGGACCCCCCTAGAGCAGATGGTCAGCCCAGAGATATCATCGCTAAGTTTACTTTTTACAATACCAAGGAACTGATTGCCCAGACCACCAGGGCCCGCAACAACCTGGTTTTTCAGTCCCATAGCCCCAGTGACATTACAGAAATGTTGCCTGTTGAGACCGCATCTTCTAGTCCTCCAATCGCACCAGATATCTTACAAATGGGGCTTCCCGTTTAGACTATCCTTTACATACATGGGCCGCTCGCATGCAAATACAACCCTAGAAGAGGCCTCTGAATTGCTGGAGCGCCTGGGCCTGACCACAGCAGCTGAGTTGTTGCCCGCACCAAGGCCGCTCCGGGAGCAACGTTCGCGAGCTGCGCGGAGAGACCAGTGGACCAGCAGCCTGCGCCCCTATCCTGCTTCAACCCCATTGCGAGTAGCAGTGGCCCAACGGCTGACACTGAGGGCTGGGCAACCCACTAACGGTGCTGAAAGAACCCGAAACCCTGATAACCATGTGAAGCATCTCAGGACTTTTTCTTTGTCCTTTTGACCCAAATCCCCCCGAAGGATCCCCTTTTTCCTTTTCCCCTCTTATAGACCCTGTCAGGATCCTCGGTGGACTGTATGAAGGTAACTGACCTGGTTGAGTCGGGGGCACTCATCCGCTACCGGGGGGGGGGAGGTATCTTTCCTCTCCCTTGAGCTGGTGGGGGGGGGGTGGGTGTTCCCGCCGTTGGGAAGTTTGCTGTTAAAAGTTTTATTCCTATTTTTTATGCAATGTTGCTTGTTGCCGTTACAGTTATTTTTCTAAGCCATTACACTGTGGGCCATGCAGGCTCCTGATGGTTGTTTTTGTGATTCGCTCATGGGCTTGTCGTGGCGAGGGACGGTGGTCTCTGCTGCCTAAACCCCCCTTCCCGCTTTGGGAGTGATCATGATGAAGGCGGAACCCTCGTGTGGACAATTGGATGCGGGGGGGGGGGGGGCGCGGAGGCCATTCGCCCCGTGCGGGCCCCAGAGTGAACCAAGTTATTGTTAAATAGCCCGTTTTAAATGTTTACATGTTTCATGATTTTGCACCACGTCGGGAGACTGGTCATGTGGAATGTGACATTCGCGGACCGTGGTGGCAGTCTCCCGATGGGCGTGAACTTACTTTTTCTTGAGGTTAAGCATACTAGATAGGTATAACGTTTCCCCAGAGTGCACTAAATTATTGTTAAATAGCCTGTTTTAAATGTTTTAAATGTTTCATGACGTCGCACCTCGTCGAGAGGCTGGCAATGTGGAATGTAACATTCGTGGACCGTAATGGCGGCCTCCCGACGGGGGTGAACTTATTTTTTGAGGTTAAGCACACTAGATAGGTATAACGTTTGTAGATGACCCCTGGTGGGGTGCTGGTGTTGGGCTGGTCTGGCACCAGTCTCAATTTTTTGGAAGAGTGAGGAGGATAGAAATGCGCAAACCTTAGTTTGAGTTAAGATTGTTGTTTTGCAGCATGGAATGGTGTGATGACACAAACGAGTATAAGCATGAAGCTCTGATCCGACTGCAGTCTGTCTAGGCTTGTGCCCCCTCTCCTCCCCCATATTTTACTGCATACTATACTGGCCCTGAGCCGCCGCAGATAACTCTACAATTGCAGGCGACTCCCCGCCCAGAGGCGACCACCCTCTAGACACCAAGAAAACATCCGGTTGTGGGATACCCCCGGGAGGCAACCACTGACTCGTTTCGAGTCACCAACCCCCTTCCCCTTTGTTCCCCTATTTCGGGGACACCACCTGAAACCGTGGCCCCCGGCACCCCCGCACTACTCGGGGTATACCTGGGGCACTCTACTACTTGATACTTACAGCACCAACTGCTACCCATTCTACCCTACGTGCACCTGCCGATCCCTAATCTCTCCCTGAATTCAAACACCCTACCCTCTTCCCCTCCCCCCCCCTTTTTTTCTCTCTCTCTCCTTCTCTTCTTTCTCTTAGATAGCTCCTTCCCACTCTTCTTAACGCTCGGCCCTGCCTGTTATTTAGTGGAGCTGCCATCATGAGCCAATCCCAAAGATCATCAAACAGTGCTGATCTTAACTTTAAATTGCTTTCACATAATGTGCAGGGTTTTAACTCCCCGCACAAATGGACTAAAGCGTTCCACTACTACAGGCAGATGCAAGCTGACATACTGTGCCTCTAGGAGACGAGATTTTCCACCACAAGCTTCCCAAAATACCTAAATCCGCAATACCCCACATTCTTTCTAGCTTGTTACACAGAGAAAACCAGGGGTGTAGCCATTGCATTTCAGCGAAATATTCCGTTTAAATGCGAGACGACAGTAGCTGACCCAACTGGCCGGTACCTGATTGTAATAGGTAGCTTAAATGATACACAGATGACCTTTGTATCGTATTATGCGCCCAACACTCATCAGCAAATTTTTTCTCGCACCTTTTGAAAAAAATTTAAGAGCATAGCAAAGGGTTAATAATTATGGCCAGAGACTCCAATGTAGCACTAGACCCTAAGCTTGATAGGTCACCCCAACAGAGTAGCGGATCTTTCTCGCCGTCCATGCAGCAACCCCCAAATCGTATCAATGCCATGTTGCGGGATGTGACTCTGATAGATGTGTGGCGTGAATTGCACCCTAAAACACGGGATTACACCTTCTACTCGAACCCCCATAATTTGTTTTGCAGAATTTACCATATCATGGAGCCCCAGAATGTTATACCTATGATTGGCAAATGCCAAATTCTAGCCACGCCCTGGTCAGATCATGCCCCAGTACTCGTGGCTATCCCCCCCACTGCCAGACCATTCAAGTGGAGACTAAACGACTCCCTGCTTACACGCAAGGAGACCCATGACCAGATCCCCCAGTCACTTAGAAATTACTTTGCAATAAATGCTAATTCAGCTATGGTGGTGAGTGTATGGGAGACTCATAAGGTGATGAGAGGAGAACTTATTGCGTTAGCTACCTCTATCAAAAAAAAGCAGAGCAGAAAAGATTACCCAACTAACAACCAGCTTAGAACAGCTACAAACTGCATGAAAAGCGAACCCGTCAGGGGAACTTAAGAAAAAGGTAGATGAGGTCAATATGCAACTTAACCTAGCGTTAGATGAGATAGCAGAGAAGAAGCTTAGATGGGGTAGACAGAAGATGTATGCAAGGGCCAACAAACCTGATACCCATTTAGCAAACAAGCTCCGATACTCAGGGCCGAAACAGGCTCCATTCACGCTATGGTCTGCAGAGGGGACCAGTACTGCTAACCCCATCAAAATTGTTGACATTTTTAAGAAAATGTTGGGCAAGCTTTATGCGGCACCCCATGCGTTACCTCGGGAAAGAGCTATCAAGTTTCTAGACTAGATCTCGCTTCCTGAGGTTACAGAAACTCATAGAGCCAACCTCAAAGCAGCGGTTCCGGAAGTTTTGAAGGCGATCAAAAGCTTTAAGGCCTCCAAGGCACCGGGGCCCGACGGCTTCTCAAACCTATATTATAAGAAATACGCCGCAGAACTAGCCCCCCACCTAGCTAGAATGTTTAATTCCATTAAAGAAGGAAGTATATTGAACCAAACCTCTTTGGAGGCATTCATAAGCATGATCCCGAAACAAGGTAAGGATCACCTTAACCCACAGAATTATAGACCCATATCCTTGCTTAATGTCGATCTTAAAATCCTGGGTAAAGTTTTGGCCTCTAGGATTAATTAATTTTTGGGTACCCTGATCGGGAAGGATAAAGTGGGGTTTGTACCTAATTGGCAAGCCTCAAATAACATCCGTAGAGTTGCTCATTTGATCAGACTAGCCCAGCAGAGGGGCATCCACAGTCTTCTCTTGTCGCTAGACATGCAGAAGGCTTTTGATTCCCTATCGTGGGACTATATGTCTCTTGCCCTTCAGAAATGGGTATTTGGAAGCAACTTTCTAGCATGGATACGGTCCATATACTCGTCTCCTTCAGCAAGAGTTCAGTATGGGGGATGCTTTTCTGAGCCATTCCCAATCAGCAGGGGTACGCGGCAAGGGTGCCCGCTCTCCAGTGTTGTTTGTCTTGGCCCTGGAGCCGCTGGCAATTGCAATCAGGACACACCCGGATATAACAGGGATAGATTTAGCAGGATATCACCATAAAGCATGCCTTTTCGCGGACGACATCCTACTAGTCCTCTTGCAACCTCATATCTCGCTACCCAATGTCCTCCACCTGCTAGATTACTTCTCACAAATCTCTGGCCTCAAGGTTAACAATGAAAAATACTTGGGGTTAAACTTCAACATTCCTTCCCAGATACTAAGATCGCTTCAATCCAACTTTCCCTTCCGTTGGGCCCCAGGGACACTATCATATCTGGGGGTCAAGGTCACTCCTCACTATCATACTTTATACCAGGCCCTGTTTTGATCACTGAAAACTATTCTTGATTCTTGGCAGGGACATGGAATTTAGTGGATAGGAAGGATCAACGCAGTAAAAATGACCCTATACCCAAAATGCTCTATCACTTTAGGACGCTCCCTGTTCAAATCCCCTCGCACCAGATTAGAAGCATGCAGAACAGCATAATGAGATTTGTCTGGGGAAGTACCAGACCGAGGGTAGCTAAAACTACTATGTTTAGACACAGGACGGAAGGAGGGCTGGGGGTTCCGTGCGTGAACAAATACTACTTGTCCGCGCAAATTGCGCAGTTACATAACTTATATCTCGAAGTAGAAACCCCTCTCTGGGTGTTCTTAGAAGCCATGGCATGCGACCCCATCCCCATAGATAGCCTGATTTGGATCCTACCACAGTATAGGCCCCGTATCACTTGTCCTATCCTAGGCCATTCCCTCCGTGTGTGGGACAGGGTGAAATACTCGGGGAAGCTAATTTCGCCTCGCCTCGCCTCCCAGCAATGCGACTATTCAGAAATCCCTGGTTCCGTCCAGGGATGGAGAATCCTGAGGCATTTGCGTGGTGGAGGCGGACAGGTATTAATAAAGTTCACCATCTAATAGATGGGGAGGAAATAGTTTCTTGGCCCGCACTAGCGTCAAAAGAAATTGCACCAACTGCCGAATGCTTCAGGTACCTCCAGGTCCGCCATCGGCTAGCTCCCTTGCTAAAGAACAAAACCCTTGGGGTGGACAAAAAGACTTTTGAGAAGGTGTGCTTTCGGGGGGCACCGACATCAGGCTTTATTTCTATGATCTATGCTCATCTTACTACATTACCGGCCAACCTAAAACATGGGTATATGATAAAATGGGAAACAGATCTGAACCTGGTTCTAGATAGAAAAGAATGGACGGATATTTGGGCAGGGATTAACACATTTTCAATAAACATCACTACGTTAGAAGCGGAATATAACATACTTACGAGATGGTATCTGGTTCCGTCCCGCATGACGAAAGCAGTCCCCGGGGACCCGGCAACCTGCTTCCGAGGCTGTTCTGCAGAAGGGATGGTTCTCCACATCTGGTTGGAATGCCCGAAGGTTAGGAGGTTCTGGTCTCAGGTCTTTGGCTTGCTATATACTCTCCTGCACAATAATTCACGAAGGGACCCCTGGGTTGCTTTGCTACATGTGAAGCCAGAAGGTATTACCAAGCCCCAGCATGCCTTGCTGACCCAAGTCATGCTGGCGGCAAAATTAGCTATCGCAAGCTCATGGAAAAAAGGAAATGTTCCATTTCAGATGGAAAAAGGAAGGCTGAACGGCATTTTTATTAACATAAAACTAACCAGCATCCTGAGAGATTCCCATGAGAAGGCCCTACTGCAGTGAGGGATGGCCTGCAAACCCTTCCCTTTAAATATATACACACTTCCCCCCCCCCTTTTTTTTTTCTTTCTTCCTCCTCCTCTTTCCCTCATGTCTCCCGTCTGTCACTCTCCTCCCTTTCTGTCGTTCCCCTCCCCCCCTTTTTTGCCCAGATCCCTTGGCCCCCCTCACCCCCCTGACACCAGAGGGGTGGTGGTGTGGAGGGTTGGGGGCAGGAGAAGACAATCTACCTGCCCGTCAATTTGAGTAAGATTGACGATCAGTTAATAGATTAATTAATTTTAAGTCGTTCATGTTGGCGCATAACCAAACCTAGAAGTCCCAAATACCCTAAATGTGCCTTAGTAACTTGCTGAAAATGATATGTCTGTATGAGGAAATGTATAAAGAATGACAACCTGTATTCTGTAACTCTTTATTTGCAAAAGAACAATATGTCATACTGTGTATCTTTTATACAAAAAAATGACAATAAAAAGATTGAAACAGAAAAGAAAGGGGAATTTCTTCTTCCTCTTCCTTGTCTCCAGCAATCCCCCGTATCCTAAGGCCCGGGCCTGGAAAAGGGCCCGCAGTCCGCCGCCAGCAGGGGCGGACTGGCCATAGGGCGTCGTCTGTCTGGGATGACACGGCATGTAGGATAGTACATAGGGGGTGATGGCGGTTACTAATAATAATAATGCCCCTGTTGCTCAGTTACCCCGGAGGGGTGGCGGGAAGCGCGCGGACCCCACCTAACAGTTGCCGCCTTAAGAGCCTGTAGCAGACTTGGCGTCACCGCTCTGGCGGCCCCGGCCACTCCAGCGTGACAGCTCTCGCGCTCGGCCAATCCGCAGCCGGGAGTCGCCTAGTCCCGCCCCCCGCTCCAGCCAATCGGAGGTGCCCTAGGCGCGCAGCACTTCTTGGTTGTCAGTTAAAGGTGGCCCCCCGTGAGGATGGCAGCTGGGCAGAGTTTAAATGTGGCAGGGAGGGGCCAGTGACGGGGGGGCCGGGGCAACCTGTGGCAGGTGAGGTGGGGGGAGGGGCAGGAAGTGGCAGGGTGCTGCTGCTGGGTGTAGCTGTATCCAGGGGGACAGGTGAGGAGGGTGCTGCTGCTGCTGGGAGGGGACAGGACAGGTGTGACAGGAGGGAGGAGGGGGGAGAACCCGAGGCTTCCTGCAGCCAGAGCCCACCTGGAGCCGACACACACAGGAGACAGCATCACCCGGCAGGTAAGTGGCCACCCACCCACCCACCTACCTACCTCCTCACACTTACCTGGCTGTCACCCCTGCCCAGAATAGCCTACCTGCTGCCCACCTACCTCCCATTACCTCTGCCATCTGCCCCCTGCCACAATGTCTACCTACCCCTCATTACCTCTATCATCTGCCTCCCACCACAATGTCTACCTACCCCTCATTACCTGTGTCATCTGCCCACCTACCCCTCATTACCTCTGTCATCTGCCCCCTGCCACAATTTCTACCTGCCCCTCATTACCTCTTCCATCTGCCCACCTATCCCCTCATTACCTCTGCAATCTGCCCCCTGCTACAATGTCTACCTGCCCCCTCATTACCTCTGCCATCTGCCCACTGCCACAAATGTCTACCTGCCCCTCATTACCTCTGCCATCTGCCCCTCATTACCTCTGTCATCTGCCCTCCCTACCTTTGCCATCTGCCCACCCACCCCACAATGTCTACCTGCCCCTCATTGCCTCTGCCATCTGCCCACCTACCCCTCAATACTTCTGTCATCTGTCCCCTACCAGTGTCTAAATACCCCTCATTACCCCTTCCACCTGCCCACCTACCCTTTGTTACCTCTGTCATCTGTATCCCCCCCATCTGCCCTTTCACCCACAATGTCTACCTACCCCCATAACCTCTGCCATCTGCCCTTTCACCCACAATGTCTACCTACCCCCATAACCTCTGCCATCTGCCCAAATACCCCTCAACATCTGCCATCTGCCCTTCCCCTACAATGTCTACCTACCCCTATAACCTCTGCCATCTGCCCCCCTCCCATTGTCTAACTACCCCGTATTACCTCTTTCACCTACCCACCTAACCCTTTTTTACCTCCGTCATCTGTTTTCCCCCCAAGGTCTACCTTCTGCCCCCCCTTATGTCTGGCAGCTGCCCTCCCTAATGCCTACCTACCCCCATAACCTCAAGCAGATGCTCTTTCCAGCGTATCTGCCCCCCCCCATTGTCTACCTACCCTCATTACCTTTAGCATTGGCAACTATTCTTAAACATACTTACTGTGTTATTCCATAACAGCCTTCCTGTCTGCCAGCCAGCCTTAGCAATCTGCCAGCCAGCCATAGTATCCTGCCAGTCAAAGCAGCCCGTTTGCCTTAGCAGCCAGCTTCAGTAATTGAGGTGAGTGATGGCTGAAGCCAAGTTGGACTGGGTATCACAGACAGAGATCCAAGTTGGCATAAAAAGGAGGAGGATAGTTTAGTGTATTGAAGCGTTTGGTGTAGTTAACGTGATTGGCATTGCCATCCGTTGAAGTACACCATAGCTAACTGGGCGGGAACAGGGGCGGGACAGAGGTGGGACCAGGGGTGGGGTCTCGCTGGGGGCCCATGCTTTTTTTGGTCCGGGGGCCCTGAGTGGTGTCAGTCCGCTACTGCCCGTATCTTGAGCACAAATCCAAGCCCGGGGCTCGTGTCAGGTGGACCCCCCCCCCCCCTCAGTGGTAGACTAGAATAAAGCCATCCATAATGTCACTTAAGTTCAGTCACCCCAATGCAGAGATACCTTGGAGACCAGCTTTTAGGGTGATGAGTGTGGCAGTGGGGAAGGTTTAGGGGCGTGGCTTTCTCAGAGTTTTTTTTTATGAAATATTTTTATAATTCGATGGTGCAGGAAAAGGCGAGCCTGGGGGACCTTAAACTGGGGCATCCCAACTCAGGATGCCCAAGGGAAATGCCAGTGGCTGGCCCTTTAACTTTTCTGGTGGCTCATGTTCTGCTTTAAAGTGAATACCAAGTTTACATGTAACCCCTTGAGCTGAGGCAGGAGAGGGGTTACAAAAAATAAAACTCCTTAACTTGCCTAGGATCCAGCTTCACTGGTTCTGTACATGCACCCAACACAATGTTCCAGTGAATGGATGGGTGCAGAGCAGGGGATGGTGCAGTGCAAACTCACCTTCCACTGGTCCTACGGTGCAGTCAGAGCACTTTGCTGCGCTGTCCGCATTCTCTCTGCAGTGCTAAACCTGTGGCGATAAGGTGGACAAAAGATCAGAAGACTCTTTTTTAACCAGGTATATTATTACAATATACATTGAAGTGAGTTTGGCTGGAGATTGCAGGCATGTAATTTAAAAAAAGATAATGCTAAATATAACTGTACAATGGTTTTGTCCTGGATAGCATATATCTTAGGTGTTTTGTCTTACAGTGGCCACTAGATGTCACCATTTTCTTGCAACTAAATTTTTGCTTCCAAAATCAACTTTCTGCATTAAAGTGGACCAAAACACATGATTTTGCCTATCCTGGGTTTTGGTCCACTCCCTCGGGGCACCCTGATCAGGGGTGGGCGACTCCAAGCCCAACACATCCTCCTCTTCAGTGGGCTCCATGGCTGGTGGTGGTGCTGCTTCAGAGGAGGAAGAGGACGCTGGCAGGTTTCGGGGCCTCCATCTTACACCCACAACCTGTTTTTGTGGCCGCCCCCCCGCCTCTGGGTGGGATCTATCTGCAGCCAGAACTACCCAGCTACAAAAGAAAATATAATGTGTAAAACATGTTACACATTTCCCTGATAGCTCACCTTCTCTGTTGTACATCCACTTACCTGGGAAGCTCTGGCAGTAAAACCTCCACACCCAGGGCCACTTCCGTAGTTTGAGGTCTGACCAGTGCTGCATGATTTGGGTAAAGGTGTAAGGCGATGTCCCCTCGCAACTCACATGGGCAGCCACTTCCTCTGGCAACATCCTCTTTTCATGTGTGTTGGGCTTGAAGTCGTACCCTAGCTTCATGACAGTCTGCAAACAACAAACAGATGTGTATTGTTAACTTATGTCCTATGTTTGGGTCTCCTTTAGGTCCACATGCATGCCCCTGCCCCTTTAAGTAATTTTCAGGGACAGTGCAAGCACCCAAGCCTCATATACGCTAGTGTATGCCAGCTCACCCATCCCATAATAATAGGGGATTGCAAGAGCAGATGCACTTAGGCCAAAAGGCGCGCCTAACTCTCCACTCCGCTACTACTGTCAGATAGGGCTCACTGACTGCGGCCAGCGATTAGGTGAAGCCTCTCCCATCCCTCAGTAGCGGATTGCATGTACAGACAAACTTAGGCCAAAAAGGCGCGCCTAACTCTCCACTAACATGCCAGAGTGGTCCATGTGACAGTGGCAGCAAATTACTGTGGACATATAATTGAAAAAAATGCACACCTTACCACAGAGGTTGTAAATTGCAATATTAAAAAATCTGTATTTACAAGTGTGAATAAATAAACAGTTCCAATATCTCCTCCTTCCACAGTTGGAGGCGATGGTTGCCCAATAGATCAATATGCTTTACATAGATTACCATGCATTCGTATCCACTTTACAGTATAAACATAGAACAGTTGCAATATAGATTATGGCCACTATACTCAGTCCATATCAAGCTCAATATAAATGGCATTAAAGGAGCACTATCAGCAAAAATGGCCCAGTGATAAAAATCCATTTAAATATGCTGGTTGGCGGTACACCCGACATCAAGAAATATCCATCCATGCTTGTATCATTTTAATGGAAGGAAAAGGAAGTCAGGGGTGACAGGCTCTGTCACCCCTCATATACTAAACCTGTCATCCCTGGATTTTGTTCCTACCAGGAGAAGAAAACCTCAAGCTTGGCAGGAGTTTTATTCAGTTCTGGTGTATAAGTGACCCCTCCTCTCATTAGCCGACATGTTTACATGGATTTTTAATGCTATGCAATTTCGCGATAGTGCTCCTTTAACCCTTTTAGTGCCAGCTAAGTGAGTATAAAAGTAAAAAACTCACCTGACCCCACGTTGGATCGGGCCGGGTCTTCTCTTTACCCGGGGGGCATCTCCGATCCTGATCCCCCCCGGTGCTCTTCTCGCTTCAGGAGAGCGCCCGAAATAGCGCCCCACGGTCTCTTCCGTAGTAAGGAGAGGGTAAGAAATTGCCCTCTCACTCACTTCCTGGTTCGCGGCTGTTAGCCCCGCCCCTTTGTGGGCTAATGATGTCATTGTGACGTGACCTGTCAGTCAACACCGCATCTGAGCCAAGAAGCTCAGTCGATGCCGGTGATCAGTGGAGGCAGGTCAGAGGGGGCAGATGCCTCTGATCATCTGCCCCCCCCCCAGCCCAACTCCACTGATCAGCTGCATCTGTCAACAGAGCTTCGTGAGATACGATCTCCGGGGGACAGCAGAGGATCAGAGGTGAGTAAAGTAAAAAAAAAAAATAAATGTCATTTTTAGGTGTGTGTGTTTTATTTTTTACTGTTAACCCCTTGTGAACAGGTAAGGGATCCATGAGATCCCTATACCAGTTCACAAGGCTGGGGGCTGGCAAGTCACCTGCAACTAGCGGGTGACTTGCCATTAACACCCGGCACCCCAAATTACCTGCCTCCCCAAAGCCCAGGGGGGGAGGCAGAAAAGCCCAGGCCCACAGAGGGTATGTGGGCTTGTAGGCTGCAGGGTGGGGGGCCACAAAAGCTGGCCCCTGCACCCTGTTCCTACAAGCCCCCATAGCTGGCCCTGGGCTGGTTACACTAGGCAGGGGGGGGGGGAATGTCATTCTTTGGGGTTTTTTTTAAGGGTTTTTAACCCTTAAAATTCCTCAAAAAAAGTGGGTCCCCTCCCCCTTGGAGGGAGGACCCTATGTCATTTTTTTTATTAACCTCTTATGCTCTGTTGGCCAGCATCTATAAAAGGCTTCCAGCAGCAGCAAGAGAGCAGAAGCCAGATTGATTAGCATGGGACACAGTGCCCAGGGATGGATGGGACGTAAGTATAAAAAAAATATATATATATTTTTTCTTTTTGTGTCTGTGTGTTTTTTTTACAAGAGATACATGAGACCCCTATACCAGTTCACAAGGCTGGGGGCTAGCAAGCCACCTGCGGCTAGTGGGTGACTTGCTATTAACCCCTGGCACCCCCAATTACCTGTCTCCCCAAAGCCTGGGGGGGCAGAAGAACCCGGCCCACGGAGCTTGTAGCCGGGGGGCCACCAAATTGGCTACTGCGTCCTATTCTACAAGCCCCTATAGCTGGTCCTGGGCTGGTTAAGCTGGGTAAGGGGGCCCCATATCATTTTTGTGGGATTTTTAAGGGTTTTTAACCCTTAAAATTCCCCCAAAAATGGGCTCCCCCCAAGGAGGGGGGACCCTATGTCGTTTTTTTTTTAATTAACCCCTTATGTTTATAGTGTGGATAGTAGTTGTATTTTATTTGTAAATGTTATAAAGTGTTCTTTTCAGTTTAGAGGGGTCTCCTGGGCAAGAATGGGGGGGCTACCGATACATATGTGGTACCGTTGTAATTGGGAAAAATGGGGCTTTCACATGCAATATGGTTTTCTCTAATAAATTAAATGTTTTATTTAAAATAAAGGAGACAATTGTCTAAAAAATATATATATATATATTTTTTTTTACGCAAAAATATAAAAAAAACTGTAGAAAAATTACAAACAAGACATGTTAAAGCCTAAACTTTGCTGCAAAATATATATCTATAATTTTCCTGGAAATTCCCGCAAAAATCAAAGTTAAACATGGCGCAGAATGGGGAAAAATGACCTGTCAACAGAGGGTGGCAAAACTTCAAGTAGGCAGGCAATTAAAAGGGTTAATAGTACCTATGCATGTTGGATATTGTTCTGCTCGGGGGCCCTTGCTCTCTCAGATTTAGCTTGTCTTTTCTTGTTTGCATATTGATATTTTAGGAAAACGTTATTTATTTAGCTTTTTTATACATTTTTTTAGGGAAGCCCTGTGCAACCTAAGAATTCTTCGAGGGATTACTTCCAGAAAGATGAGCCCACTACAACAAGCTGGGTACGCTTAGAAAGCTTAACATGTGTACTTTCAGGGGTTGTCTTGGTTGAAAAATTGCAAGGTGCGTACTTTGCAGAGCTGAAATTTTCAAGTAAAATTACCGTTATGCGCATGCTTTACTTTGTGGTGTTTGGCAACTCTTTCTTTGACAGTACCTATGCATGTTGGCTATTGTTTTGTTCGGGACATGTTGCTTTTTGAGATTTTACTTGTTTTTTCTTGTTTGCATATAGTTTTTTAGGAAAATGTGGCTTGATTCTTCCTTTTTATTCTTTTTTAGGGAAACTCTGTGCAACCAAAGAATTCATTGAGGGATTACTTCCAGAAAACTGTGGCCACATAAACAAGCCTGGTACGTCTAGAAAGCTTGAGGTGTGTACTTCCAGAAAATATATAGTTTGTGGGGGTATTATAAATGTAAAGGGTTGTTTTTCTGAAAAAACTGCAAGGTGCGCATATTGCATATCACAGTTGTATTTTATCTGAAAATCTCTGGGCAGGAAAGGGTGTATATGTGGTACCATTGTAACCGGGAGAAATTGGGGTTGCACACGCAATAAGATTTTATTGACAAACTTAAATTTTTTATAACAAAAAAACACTACAAATTGCAAAAAATAGATTTTAAAATTTTTTTGCACATACTTCACCCAAAAGTATTGAGAATACACTAAAAAAAGGCCATACAAGACATTTCATGTTGAAGCCCAGACTCCCCCTGGGAAATCCCTGAAAATCCCTTCAAAAATCAAGGTTGAACATTTGTAGAGCAAAATAGTGAAACGTGGTCTGGCACTTAAAGGGTTAACCGAATAGCATAAAAGTCTGAAACATCGAAATGCAGTAAATTGACAACCTAACGATCAGAGAAAGTTCAGTTAGATTGAGAATATGTTACAGAACAAGCAGACAAAGGATTACAATGTTTCAGACCGTGTTGGGTCTTTCTTCAGGGTGGCAGAAAAGCGGCGATGGCATCCAGCCCCAAGATAGCGCTTGGCCATGCATCATACAGATGGGGAAGGCGGGTGCACGGGACCGTGGCTTCTCCTCCTTAGCAACAAGTGGATAAATCTGATTGGATGTTTAAGACAGGAGGCAGGGATATGTAAATCTTCTGCTTATCGGTACATACAGCGTCCTAGACTTGGTTCTGTTTGTAGTGATGGTGTTCAACCTGCAGTGCTGCTCCTTCGCTCGGTCCGCTTGACATCCAGAGGGATTGTTTTTATATAGAGACAATTATATAGCATTACTTCCTTAGTGGATATCCCGGTTTTGGTCTTTTAAGGCCCTTGGCATCCAGCTGCTCCTGTTCTCCGTTTTAAAGCCGTAGTCCTCATTTAAATAGTATGCTGGTTTAAGAATCCAGCATATGTGTTTAAATTGGAGATAATTTGCCACCAGAGATCCAAGTATGGGGAAACCACCATGACCCTTGTTTTATTCTATATAAGACACAGAATCTCACATTAGTGAAAAGAATTAAAAGCATTGCACCCGCCCGTTGCTACCGGATACCATCATTTAAAGTGCACACCAGAGAACAAAAAAATATAGTGAAGTGAACATGACAAATATATTTACAATGATAATCTCTATACTGGACTGTTGGATCGATTGGGGAATAGATTTTGTTAAAAAGGCATATGCACCCATTAATAAGAATCTTTAGTGATTTCATGGTGTGCGGGCTTGCTGAACTAATTTGTTTCTAAGCAAAGTACTGTGGGCCTGTAACGTTGGAAGGCCAGGCCTCTGCTATTACTGTGGCGCCATGGGCCTTTGCTTGTATTTAGCGGCCACACTATCACCTGTTTGCACCTTGGCAGGAGTGTAATGTGGCACATATGTGTAGGTGAATGGCATAAAAGTGTGACTTACCATCGTAATGTCTTCCTGCTGCTCATGGGTGAACACGGTGGGTACCATGTTGGAAATGTGTATGTCATCTGTATGATGCACCCCTGCGTCGAGGCGCAGATTGAAGTTTATGTTGGCTTAGGCACCCTTTCAGAAAATACCAGAAAATACCCCAAAAATCCGCCCTGGCGGACCCCGGAAGTGTGCTTGCGTCTATACAATCATGTAGCATATAAGTTGCTTATGCCTTTGATGGATTGTTAAATAAACCAAATAGTTTCCAATACAATTTCCCACAATTAGGTATAAAAGAACACAGCTGAGGCTCAGATTTTTTTTGCCACTGCTGACTATGACGGAGCTCACTATGCCACACCATCAGCGCCACCACAGCCCCCAGAGCCAGGAACACAGGCATGGCCAAGGAACCAGCAGCACCCAGCCGAAGGAACTGCCATTTGTCTCACAGGCACTTCCCTGCTGATACCCACACTAGCCACTCTAAGCAGGTTACGCGCAGCAGGGTAATAATTCAGCAGTGGAAGTCAGAAAACCAGGGCTCTCAGCACAGCCCACCACGTACTAGTCAACTGGAAACTCAGCACCAGATGGGCTAAGGAGTAAGTGCTGAACGACCAAAGGGCTGCTTGTACAGGAAACATTGGACAATTCACTAAAGCTACCTTTTCTTTTGTTTGAATCTAGCTTGCAAACTGGTGAGGGGCTCCCCTACACTACAATTTACCCATGCTGAGGAGCAGGGGTTGGGGATGCTCCACCCCAACAGGTGGGTGTCGTGCACCATGGACACCAATAGGCGGCATGTGCTCACCAAGATTTGTTAGCAAATTGTAGCTTGGCACAGGCCAACCAAACACCCCACCCACCAACCTTAGTTCCCAAGTGCACAACCAACTTTGAGGGCTTGTCTGTGCAACATATGTTGTGCAACAACACACACCAAGGGTATTAGGCAACCTTTTTATATAACCCCTAGCAGACCAAAAAGGGTGTGAGCAGACCAAACTTTGGGGGCCCACATTGATGTGGGACCCAGTGTGTTTCACTTGTATGGATTTTAAAGGGCTCATATACTGTTAAGAGGAAACTAACAGTGCATTTACCTTGACTTTGCAGCAATACCCCAGCCAGCAGCACCTCACCTGTAAGACCCACCACCTGCAGCCATCTGGTTTGCCTACTACCGAGACAATATCAAGGACAGGCCCACCTGAGACAGTGATAGAGGTAAATGAGTGAGCTTAATAGGCAGTATGGAAGAGGAGGGTGAACCCAGGATAAAGTTTGGGGCCCTGGAGGTGGTGCGGCAGCGCCAACACCAGCAGATGGAGACGCTGGTTGGGACAAGGTTGCCCTTCAAAACCTAGAGAGGCTGGAAGACAACCAGGTTGCCCTTCAAAGCTGGAGAGACTTGAGGCACAGTAAGCTGCAAACACCCAAAGCCTGGCAACATCCCCCTAACCTGCCATGCTGGACTTTGGGTAAGGGGGATCCCCAAGCTTTATTTACGTCAAACAGGCACATTTTTGGTGTTCAATTTTCTGCTGACCTGCATCCACAGTTGTGTCATAAACCAGCAACTTGTGACAATTAACAAGTAATTAGAGAATAAATACCAGAAACGTGAACTTTGGGTGTTATTTAATCACACCCAGTGGAGATGGTGGGGCTGCTACTGGCAGAATGAAGCTGGAGCTGCAGGGAGGAGTGGTGATGGCCAATGTCCATGGTGCCAGCATACAGATGGCCAGAATCACTGGAGCAGAAGTAGGGGTTGTCTCCTCCAATTATGCTGCCACCCTCTCGCTCAAGGCAAAATTATAAAGGCTGCACGTCATAATAATTTGCACATCTCTGGCTTGTATTGAAGGGTGCTCCCTGTGTGGTCCAAACAGAGAAATCTGGCCTTCAACCGCCCAACGGCACATTCAACTACAGCCTGTGTGTGGTGGTGGGCCACATTAGAAGCCTCCTGGTCAGGTGTCTGGGGCCTTAGGAAGGGCTTCAGAAGCCACAGCAGCAACGGATAACCATAATTCCTGCCCTGACTAAGAATTTGTAACAGCAACAGGGGGAATGGGACATTCAAAGAGGGGCATGAGCACAATCGAAGGTTGATAGAGGACAGGGAGACTAATTGGTAAACACAATAAACTTGAAATTACAAAAAGGGGGCACTTAACGGAAAATAAAAATACATTGCAAATGCTACATAAACACTAAGATCCAATCCAGCAATAAACAGACTATCCCAGAAGCCAACCCCTAGTCAGCTCGCCACTCTCAAAACTTGTGTACAAATCGGAACTCCTCAAGATAAATGCATTGTGGTACAAGCCAGGGAAGCTGGCCAAAACACTGAAAAAGCAAAGATCCGCCCCAACAACACATTAAATGTTAAGAGAGTGGACCATCTTGCGGTTGCTGAAAAGAAGCCACAAATAAAAAAAAAAGGGTCACTAGACTGGCAACAACAAATGAACAGCAAAAATAAAGGAAGACAAGGGCCAACTGCGACACAGGGAAGCTGTTTGGCGGGGAGGGGAAGCTAGGGTAGCCTCAAGAGGGGAGAGTGGGCTACAAGGAAAAGCAATGTGGACTTAAACAGAGTCCTGGGGGCCCCAGGTAGCTGCCTGATTTGCCTGCCCTAAACGCCGGCCCTGGTCTCAACATGGATTGCTGGGTGATGAATCCAGTTTGATTATCCAGCATCACTTGGCAATCTATTATGAGGGGGAGGACAGTAGGCGCATGTACCTTGGGTTCGGCCGAGAAGTAAGTATACCAGCCAAACAGGAGAGTTTCACACACCGGACCACCACCCTTACAAGAAACAGTGCTCAAATCCAAATTTCCAAATTTCAAATTCAGATTGCTGCACATAAAAATGCATTTACCTTGTTGTAACTCCTGCTGAAGTCAATTTTAAAAATGAAAATGTGTCACATGGAGCTGCAGCCTGTCTGCAAACAGGAAGTTTCCCGCCGCTGTGCATTGTGTTATGCCAGTTAAGGCAGCAGCATAGCTGGGATGCTTTAAAAGGAAGCTGCAAAATGGCCACCACCATGAGAAAATCGTTAAGGTGGTGTTTCAGCTTTGAGTGGATGCAGGGGCAAGGGAGTTTTGGGAAGTTTTTTTTTCCAAATCTGCAAGACTGTCAGTCCAGTTTAAAGTAGACTAAAAGTACGTACACTCTTTAGCCACTGCCTAACTTCCTTAGGGTTAATCTAATATTAAAGATTCTATGATCAATAGATGGTCCTGGAGTCTCAAAGGTCTTTTTTTACATTAGGTTTACTTTGATAGGAAATAGAGACCAGTGCACCATAAGACTGATAATGCCACTAACTATTACAATGTACAAAAATATATTTTTATTAAATAATCTTCACTACATATACAGCAATAGACAATATAAAAGCTATTCTATATACACAAGACATAACCTAAGAACTGCCATAAAGATGCAAACTCATCTCACAATCTGTTTTCAACCTGTGAATATTTTGCACAGACCTTTACTTCATTAGATGCTATGTTACATGAAACAGTGCCTTAATGTACATAACTAAACCTTAGCCCAGGGAACCCTCCCAGCACATGCTGCATATTAAACCCTATCCAGACTTAGCTTACAAATAAGGATAGGTGAATCCCCCAAAGTTCGGGTCCGGTAAGTTGGCGGTTGCTGGGGGAGCTCAAAGACTTCTTGTCAGCAGCGGTGTTTAAGGGTCATGGCCCGGGACACAGAAAAATGGCCACTTCTCCCCATGAGTGAGGACACTTCTAGTGCCAGCTGTTAGTGCTGGCACTAGGAGTGTCCTCACTCATGGGGAGCAGCCCATCAGCTTTTCCGTGTTGGGCTGGATGCCGAACTCGAACACAGATGTCTGGCTGAAATCCGTGTTTGGGTTTGGGAACTCGAACTTGCAAAGTTAGGAACGAACCTAAACTTTGCGGTTCGGGGGTCACTCATCAATACTTAGACCATCAACCAAAATCATGGAACTAGATGCTACCTGACCTGCAGTGACAAACATTTTGACACCTGACTCAATGGAATACATTGCCCTGCATAACAACCTAGGTTATAAGAGAACCCTTTCTTAAACCAGGTGTTGGTCCCACGGTCCGCAGAGCCCAAGCAACCAAAACTCACTCCACACACTTCTAATTGTTAACCCCTTGGACCATGTGTGCTACACAGGCAATAGCATAAAAAGTCTATACTCACCTTCTATCCCCCATAGTTCCTCCATGCAGCTCAATCTTCTTCAAACTCATCGTTGATGGAGAATGAGTGTTTTGGGCCTATAGGGGCCTGGCAGTGTTCATCAAGATGTTTTGGCATGGCCCCTCCATTGCAGTGCAAGCAGGCATGTTAGGGGTAGAAACAAGTCCCAATGGTCGCCGTCATACGAGGCCTCCAGCGCTGGGGGATGGACTTGCTCTTCTCAGCCAGTGAAAGAATGAAGACCTTGACGCTGTTTGGAGGAATACTGGAGCTGCATGGGGGGGGGGGGGCTGCGAGGGATAGGGGGTGATTATAGATTATTTTATGTTGCTGCCTGGAGTGTCTCTTCAAATGTCCTATTTTGGGATTTTAGCTTTAGATATGTTTTATGGCCACTAGATGGCATCATTCTCTCTGCTATTTATTAGCATTGCTTGAGAATGCCTCTGTTCAGATTTATTCAGCACCAAAATACAAATATTAAAGCAGACCAAAACCTGTGATTTTCACTTTCCTGGGTCTGCTTTACAGGAGAATCCTGATTCAAGATGCCTCTGTGTTTGAAACTCCCTGGTTCACCCAGTTACCTCCACTCATGCTCCCCCAGCGCATGCACAGGCTCTTCTCCTTTTCGTTGCGGTGCATATTAATGCCTGACATTAAATGCTGAATGTGTAACAAATGTGTTTTCATGTTGTGAAAAAAGAAAAATGTTCTGGGGAGGAAGCCGCCATTTTGGTTGAGGGCAGTGAGGTTATCTCGGCCTGGACCTGCAAGATCATGCAAGATTACGGGTGGGGTTGCCACCTGGCCGTAATTTTTTTTTTGGTCTAGTGATGGCGGTAATTGTAATTTTACTGGTAAAAGTAATTGCGGATATGCTTTTCCCATCCTCAATTACCAGTAAAAAACAAATACTAGCACCAACAGAACAGTAGCCAGTAAAGTAAAAAAAAAAAAAACATCCAGGTGGCAACCCTAATTATGGGCACAGGGAGAACTGGAGCAGGGTGATATAAAATGCAGGGGCGGGATTACGCTGAGGAGAAAAAAGCCACGAGGGAGAGCGAGGAGGATGGCTGCTGAGGCTTAGCCAAGGAAAATAGGCCCCAGCTCGCCCTGGCATCCGGTGGATCTTCCCCAGTCCCCACACTCCTGAGGTGAGTGGACTTCCCAGCCAGGGGATAGGACAGAGGCTGCAGTTGGCCCTTTCCTGAGGTAAATCCCAGGGCCTATAGCCTGGACAAGTGACTGGGGTGGTGGAGTTGGTTCCTGGTGACAGAGACTTTGCTGTGGGGCCATGTGCAGAGTTGAAAGTGGGGCCCAGCTGCTGTGGGGAATCGTATGGCCAGAATGTGAGCTCTCCCTATTAGTGCACCTCCCAGGTTAGTTATAAAATGGTCTGAGCGGCTGCCACCCCCCCTTTGTTTCTTTTGGATTTGTGCAAGCACATGGTGTGTGGGGTCTAGGCTGTATTGCAAGGTCTTTGACCCTTCCACCCCATGGCTTGCACTTGAGAGGTTTAGGGCAACCTCAGGTTAGCCTGCTCCCAATTTATCTATTGCACTGTATGTCCCAAATGGGCTCTCAGAGATTAGAGTTAGGACTGCACCCCACAGAGGCACTTTGGCGTAGTGGTGCAGCTTAAGCATACTTCTGCAGATGTGTGTGACCGAGTCCTCTGTTTTTAACCAAGTTTAGAGACAGTTGCTAAAAAAGTGATTTGAGACTGCACCGGAAATTATACAAAATGTATATTCTCAAGAAAACAGTGTGCACATGTGGGTATACAACACTCTAGAATTATATATTTAGGACAAATCCCACTAATTGCCCAAACACCCATCAAACCATGGCACCACCGCTGTATTATCAAAAATAGATATCTCTTTATTACTAGAAAGCATTACATGTACTGGACAAAATTAAAAAACACTAAAGACAACAATATGTACAAATAAGGAAGGATACAAATTGTAGGGGCAGTGGGAATGGCGGTTCTAATAAATATAATCACAGTTAAATATATAATAAACCTGGCTAAAATCTAAAGTGCATAAGTGCAATGTACCATAAATCCATATGTGCTAAGTAGCACCTGATAACCAAACCAATACACACCTAATAAGAGCTATAAACTATATATACTAAACACACATGTGATTCAAATCCCTACCAGTGCACCATACAACACTGTAAACCCTAAGTGAAGCCACCTAGCTATAACTGTAAATAATATGCGTGAGAACAAAGCCAGGAGGGACCAAAGAAACAACCCCAGTATAAGAGAAAGTGAACTTACATATACATACGACCACCTGCCCACTGCCTACAGCCGTCCTGCCTAACGGCTGTAGGCAGTGGGCAGGTGGTCGTATGTATATGTAAGTTCACTTTCTCTTATACTGGGGTTGTTTCTTTGGTCCCTCCTGGCTTTGTTCTCACGCATATTATTTACAGTTATAGCTAGGTGGCTTCACTTAGGGTTTACAGTGTTGTATGGTGCACTGGTAGGGATTTGAATCACATGTGTGTTTAGTATATATAGTTTATAGCTCTTATTAGGTGTGTATTGGTTTGGTTATCAGGTGCTACTTAGCACATATGGATTTATGGTACATTGCACTTATGCACTTTAGATTTTAGCCAGGTTTATTATATATTTAACTGTGATTATATTTATTAGAACCGCCATTCCCACTGCCCCTACAATTTGTATCCTTCCTTATTTGTACATATTTTTGTCTTTAGTGTTTTTTAATTTTGTCCAGTACATGTAATGCTTTCTAGTAATAAAGTTTAGAGACAGATTATAGGCTGGCCTGCAAGCTAACAGGGTTGAGTGCTGTGGCTCCCTTAAAGCTCTCCCTATTAGTGACATTAGAATGGGGTGGCCTGTGCCCCGGAAGATGTCCCATATCCATTACTTGTGCTTGGTGACCAGTCGCAGGAGGGGGCGTGCAATAGACATTGTTTGCCACTTACTGCAAGTGTATCCTTTTGCCAAAGTGTGTTAAATAAAGTTGCTTGCAGTTTTAAAAGTCTGGCCATGCTCTGACCACAACCCCCGCATCTATCGGGGAACTCAAAAGTGGCAACTTGTGATGGTATGCAGTGAAGTGATTCTTGTCCCCCACTTGGGACGCACATTACAAACAATTGGATTGCCAGGTTCCATCCCTGGGCCGTTCCCTCATTTATGCTTAGTGGTGGGGGGGGGGAGCATTTCATGGAGGGTTGCTGGGGTTCTGTGTGTGTCATGTTTGATTGAATCTTAAACCGGACCTTCAGCATCATTTGATGAAAAGCCCAAACCCATAAAAAACTATTCCCCAGCATCTAAAATGAATATATTTTACGTTTTTATTCGCTTACTTTCTATTATTTCCACCTCTGGGCTGCAACTCTGTTCATAACACTAGGATATGGGCGCCGCCATCTTGCCTCAGAACCATCACACACACACTGAGGAGAGGAGAGTGGGGAAAAGTACAGGGGGCGGGGTTATAGCTGTGCGTTGCACAGGGGAAGCAGAGCTGGGGTCAGGAAAAGGACAGCAATCCCACAATGCAGAGCGGCAAAGTCAGAAGGCTCTTCCTGTTTGCAGGCTGCCTGATGCTCCGTGAGCCACCATCTTGGATGTTTAAAGGCTTGGAATATGCGCTAGGTGTGGGTAGGATGATTTTTAATGTGGGTAATCTGTAAGTACAGGGTGGGGGAAACATATAAGATATGCTCTTATTCAGGGTGAAGATCCGCTTTCAGTATATTAACCAACGGGGGGGGGGGGGGCAAGCTGTAATCCTGGTGGAAACAGGGGCAGGGTGCCTCCAAATTGCATAATAATAAGGGGTCCTCTTTGGCTACATATTTGAAAAACTGAAGCAGAATCTCCCTTTAAGGCTGTGGCACACAGGATTAGACTGTGGGACCAACAGGAAGCAGCTGCAGGGAGAAGAGGAAACAGTTATTATTATTTTTGCCATACATTTCCCTCCTACCTGATTCATTGTTGGGATGGGGCAGTTTTACAAGTTAAAGAGAGAAAGTCTCTCTCTTTTAAACCTCACTCCCCAGCTCCCTCCACCAGCGCTGTGGCAGGACAGGGCGGCTAAAAATAAAAAAAATCTATTACTATCTGTACGTTTCTTCCCGCTGTTGGCTTTAGAGAGCGACAACTCTGTGCAAGTGCACACTTTCATTTTACAGCTGCGGTATTCAAAAGGTCAGTTATGGTTTGTGTCACAGGGCAATCCAGATATTCTGACATTATTCCTTCAGAATAATAATTTCAGATATGGCTGGTTTTGGTGTGTTCACATGAAGCGACCAAACAGGGTGTCATGGCACCACTAGGGCACCAGACTGAGCAGAAGGGGCACCACCTGCCCAACTCAGACTCAGACCAGATTGCTACTGAAGGGCAGACAGTGTGTTTTGTCCCAGGAGTGGACACCATCTGCTTACATCTATCAGAAGTGGGGCATCCATGGGCACACAGTCTGTTTTTTTTTGGGGGGGGGGGGGGGTTGCATTATCCCACAGTCCTGTACAGGGCCCCTTCCAACCTAAGTCCAGCTCTGAATTCAGATGCCAGATGTGCTCAGTTTTGTAAGAGTTGAAGTTATGCAGGGGGGCAGAAAGAGATACAATTGTATATCAGGGACAGATGTGTCCTTCCTTACCTTTAATTTTATCTCAGTATATCCCAACACGATTTTGAATAAGCCTGCTATGGAAGTAGCCATGCAGTAGCCGGGTTGTGTATTGCAGTCTGTCAAGGTTATCCAGACTGAGAGAAGGTAAAATAGAACACATCTGTACTGCTTGCTTCCACATGTTGCTACCACACTCTGCTACAGACCATTATAATCCTCCTTCTTAAGTTATCACAGGTAAATTCGGGGCAGTCCGCCTCCTCACCTTCCGCCATAAGCTTTCTCCCCTGCTCCTGGAATGGTGTGAAGATTGACATCTGCAGGACCTTTAGTCCCACAACAGGATCTCCACCGATGTAACATCCCCGGCTTCTCAGTGGTCGTATCGGCTCCCTGGCTGGGCACAGAAACGCACACATGCCCGAACACCATGCCGGCCAACCAGCTGAACCTCTTCATAGTGGCACTTTTGAGAGAGCCAATAGTCTCTGTTCTTCTGGTGATGTTCAAGACTCTTTGAACCACAAAGACAAAGACAAAAAACTCTACAATGATATACTGTAGGTTCGATTCAGAACAAGGTGAGAACGGTCATTACATTTTTAGGGGTGAAAACAGCTATTCACTTCCATTGCTTACCTTGTGACCGATTCAGTACATTTTCACCTGGTGCTGTATCATTCCCAGGGCAGACAAACATGAATGGCAATTTTTTCTCCTAAAAAGTAGTAACTAGTGATGAGCTTGTTGAGGTTGAAATTTGAGTTCGCAAGATTAACCAAACTTGCCACGAAAGATGGGGTCCAGGGCCCCAAATTCGAACTCCATTAAAGTTAATGGGTTCCTAAACTTTGGGGCCCAAAAATGGCTGTAAAATGGGGATAGCAAGGGCTAGAGGGCTTTTGAGAATTGAGGGTATCACCTAGGCAAATGCCCTGCACAAAATGGGCTAGGCAAAGTACCCAAAATAACTTTAAAACAATATTATACACCAAAGAAAAACATTTTTTTTTTACGGATGTTGGAGGCCTAGTTTGGGGGGTAACACCTGGGCGAATGCCTTCACTAAATGGGCTGGGGAAAGTTAATAAAAAACATTATTAATCTTAATTAACTTATACTTACCTTCCCCCTGCGGGCTCCCATGCAGGCTCCTTTAAATGTATGTCACCGGGGCGTCTAAGGATGCTCTAGCAGCATTTAACTAGGAGGGGAGCACAGGTTCCCCTCTGATCATCCCGGCTCCTGGCCGGGGACTCCATGATGAGCCGCTGGGGAGTGGCTTTTATATTAAGAGGCAGGGCCTCTTTAGAATCTCTCCATTTTCACTTATGATGTTAAAAAAGGGGAGCGACCTAGAGGGGTTGGCATGGAAAAATCCCCTCTTGGCCCCTCCTCTTTTGTGACATCAGCAATGACGTAAGATTCCGTGGAGTCCATGCCTCCAAGTATAAAAGCCATCTCCCCCGGCCCTCACTTCAGTCCTTCACCGGCTAGCGAGGATGAAAGAAGGGGAAACTTATGTTCGGCAGTGCCCTGCCAGTACAATGACACATTACCCGCACCCTCATTTGGGGCACCGGGGGTGCGGAAGAGCATATGCTTATCCTTATGCTTGGTAGCTGGGCTGGTAGCCTTTAAGGGGTGGACCCCACATTTTTTTTTAAGTGTAAGAAAGATTAAAAAAATGATTCCCCACTGTCAATTTTCTGGCTTTAAGGAATGCTAGTTAAGTGGTATTCAATAAAAAAAATATTTTTTCATTAGACACACACAGGTAGTTTCCATGTTAAATTGGATGCCTTAAAAAGCCACAGTTAGTAAAACAGTTCTTCTGGCGGAAGTCCGTATTCAGGTTCAGGGACCCAAAATCTCAAAATTCGGTACCCCACAGACCCAAACATCAATATGGAAGGCACCAGCTGCCATACCCACCCCCAAAACTCGTAACATGATTATGTGAGACACCAGCTGCCATCTGCCCCAGAAACCCAAACATCAATATGGAAGGCACCCCAGCCCCTGTCCCACAGACCACGTTAATTTGATGTTAATAAGATGTTACTAGCTTATGATTTGCTCCTCCTGCCTTGGGAATTATGATTAAGTATGCCCTGCTGTGTGTATCCCCCAGGATTGCCCATATATTCACCTTTTCCTTGTTTCCATGATGCATGTTCTATTCAGATTTCCATTGCCTATCCCCCGATGAGCAATGGAATTTCCCATTCCCCAAAACCATGCCACATTTCTTTGATGGGGCCACATCCCGCTGATCTCTAGCTGTGTGTGTGCCCGCGTCGGCCATTAGAAATGCCTGGTGCTGGTATGTGCCTCAATTAAAGACATAATGGGGATGTGGGCAGGTAGTGAAGATGTAGTGTGGGCTTGGGGAAAATGTGAGTCTGTTGGGCAAACCAGGGGAATTTCACACAGCAGGGCATCCCGAATAGGAGTAAAGAGAGGGACCACCACCCTGAGAGACTTATAGACACAAGGGGGGTGGTTGCTCCTCTTTAATATGTCCAACTGCACCTAAAACATAAAAGTCACCAAACTGGTGACTCTAATGTCCTCCTACCTTGTTGCTGATTCAGGGAAGGGGGGTTAAAGTGGACCTTCACCCTGAATAAGAGCATATCTTATATGTTTCTAACACCCTGTACATACAGATTGCTCACAAAAAAATCATCCTACCTGCATCTACCGCATGTTATGAGCCTTTAAACATCCAAGATGGCGGCTCATGGAGCATCAGGCAGCCTTCAAAGGGGAAGTGTCGCTCTGCATTCTGTCTTTTCCCTGACCCCAGGTCTGCTTTGTCTGTGCAAAGCACAGCTATAACCCCACCCCCTGTACTTTATCCCTCCTCTCCTCTTCTCAGTATGTGTGATGCTTCTGAGTCAAGATGGCGGATCCTGGAGTCCTGAGCAGAGTTGCAGCCCAGTGGGGGAAAGAATAATAAGTTAGTGACTAAAAACTTAAACCAGATGCTGGTGAATAGTTTTTTAAAGGTTTGGACTTTTCATTAAATCATGCTGAAGGTCTGGTTTAAGGGCAGGGGGTTTAAAAACAGAACCCAACAGAAAACAAGAGAGATTCCAAAATCTTCATTGACTTTAGGTCGTCTTTAAAGAAAACCCAAAGTTCCCATCAGTTGAGAAACACAGGCTTTGTTTTGGGGCTCTATTATTGGTCTACCTAGGGGGCATGCAAATGGATAATTTTGACAAGGTGAGTTGTTTATAGGTTATGTTTGACCTTGGCATTAGTCAGTTGTGATCAATCGGTTCTCTTAGAGGCCGATTCATTAATAGCGCCAGGTAGCGACAGATGAGCGACAGTAGCGTTATTTTCACAGCGCACGCTAGTATTCGCTGTGCTTGGCCGTTGTTCGGCTGTTGACAGCGACTCAGTCGGTGTGCGGTAATGTTGAATACGGGGTTAGGAGTCGCTGTTTGACAGGTTCCGCGCTGTATGGGAGCGCATGACAGCGAATGGCCATAGCGAACGGCTCCCAGCATATTCATTAACAAATCACGCTCAAAAAATTCTCGCGCTGTGAAATGCTTGTTTAAACCCCAGAGCGCTGGCGGCGATGGGTTAAAAGTAGTTTTTTAACCCCCAAACAACCATATTTTTTGAAAAAAAAAAACATGTTTTTCAAAACATTTTGTAATATGAATACATTAATATCAGACCTGTAATATCAATTCTGCACACATTTTTTTTTTTAACCTTAAAAAAAATATCTAACATTGCAGAAGTGGTCACAGAATTTTTGACATTTAAAAAAACAAAAAACAAAAAAACATTAATAGCAATTAATTAAGAATATTTAAAGATTGTTCCATTGAAATGCATTGGAGAGCGCCAGGTAGCGAGAGGTCATACCTGTCGCTGTTCAAGGTCGCTCGCTGGCGCTGTGGGGTGAGGCTGGAATAATGATGAATGATTCGCTATCTGGCGCTCTGTCAGTCGCTAAGCAGGATCGGCTTGATAAATGTGTGATTGCGGAGGGGAGCCGGCGTTCTCGTGGCGGTGAGCGTCATTACCGTTCGCTCACCATTCGCTACCTGGCGCTATCCCTTGTTAAATAAGGGCCTTTATCTTGAGGCTCTATTATTGGTCTACCTAGGGGGCATGCAAATGGATAATTTTGACAAGGTGAGTTGTTTATAGGTTATGTTTGACCTTGGCATTAGTCGTGATCAATCGGTTCTCTTAGGGCCTTATTTATCAAGGGATAGCGCCAGGTAGTGTCTGACTAGCGCCAGGTACCGCCAGCTATCGTCGGCTACCGACTCCAGAACGCCCGGCGGCGGACACAATGACGCATTTATCACGCTAAATGAGGCTAGCGCCGGCGAGAGCGTCAGCTAGCGCGGGATTCATCATGTAGCCGACTGCAACGAACAGCGCCGCTGCTAATCCCATCACAGCGCCAGGTCTGACCTGTCGCTCCCTGGCGCTCTCCAATGCATTTCAATGGAGCAATCTTTAAATATTCATAATTAATTGATATTTTTTTTTTAAATGGCAAACATTCTGTGACCACTTCTGCAATGTTATATTTTTTTTTTAAGGTAAAAAAAAAAATGTGCAGAATTGAGTTTACAGGTCTGATATTAATGTATTTATATTACAAAATGTTTATAAAAACTTGTTTAATTTTTTAATCAAAAAATATGCTTGTTTGGGGGTTAAAAACTACTTTACACCCATCGCCGCCAGCGCTCTGGGGTTTCAACAAGCATTTCACAGCGCGAGAAATTTTTGAGCGTGATTTGTTCATGAATATGCTGGGAGCTGTTCGCTATGGCCATTCGCTGTCAGGTGCACCCATACAGCGCGGAACCTGTCAAACAGCGACCCCTAACCACGTATTCAACATTACCGCACACCGACTGAGTCGCTCTCAACAAGCGAACTACGGCCAAGCACAGCGAATACTAGCTGGCGCTGTGAAAATCACGCTACTGGCGCTCATCTGTCGCTACCTGGCGCTATTAATGAATCGGCCTCTTTGTGTTCCAAAGTAAATTTAGTAAACTAAATACACTGAAGCTGTTTAGACAAAAGAAAGAAGATAGACAGTGCTCTGAACAGATGTAGTTTATTCTTAAAAGGAAGATATAAAACATTTCAAATGCAAGAGAATATTACAGTGGCTTGCACAAGTTAAATTCTCATATTGCTTGGCAACTTTACATTGTAGTTATTGCTTACAAGCTCCAATAAATACACAAACCATTATATGTACAAACATGATAAAGCACATCAATACAAAAACAAGACTGCCTATAAACGAAGGCCCTGGTGAAATCCACAGCTAGGCTGCTTCATGCTCTCCAGGTCTAGTGTTGCAGATGGGGCCTGCCATACTGGAGGTCCCTGAGAGCCCAGTATATCCATTCGCTTCCACAGGTGCCATCATGGCAGAGGCAGGGCCACCATTACTCCAAAACGTACATAAAAACAACAGCAGTATTTTTGCACTCTTCTTAGAATGACAGCAGAGGTCTTGTGTTCTTTTGGCAGAATAATATATGACAACTTTGCACTTTATGTTAGCCCGATAAACACTTTTCCTTTAGAGGAAATTTGGGTTTACAGTGCTCTAAAATGTTTTTTTTAATATTTAACAGTCTGCATTCAATTAAAATAAATGACAATATAAAATGTCAGCCTAGACCAGTGCATCCGAAACTGTGGGGTATGGTGCAACAACGATATCTATCTTCACTAAAGGCAATGCAGGCTACAATTTAAAGTGGCCCAAAACCCAACATCGTCGGCTCTGGAATCTTTAAGACTCCAGGGCTGCCTTATTCCTTTCCCCTGAGTCCCCTGTAAAAACCTGCCTTCTCCTCGTTCCAATGAGCCATGGGCACAAGCTATATCTTTAGCCAGACGCACATCCATGCCAGGCGTAGGCTAGCAGGGATGCGGCTGCCAGCGCACTGACTGGACGCAAGTCCATGCATGTGCCACATGACCGGGAAAAGGTGAGTTTTACTGGGAAACCTGGGGGGTTTCACACAGTGGAACAACCCAAATCGAGATGCCTCAAAGACAAGAACCAAAACCTGGAATAGTCAAAATCCCAGATTTTTGTCCCTTTCAACATTGTTGGAAGTTATCCTCTATAATGTCTTATTCCAGATTCTACTGAATGAAAATAGGGTCTCCAGCAGATGTTCTGGTGGTCAGATTCAGTCATTTAAATAGTAGGGGGTGTAAAGGGGGCTTTACAGGGTTACATGGACCCTACAAATGGTAAACTGATGGTAAAATATTTAGGGAACCCTAAAAGATTTTGAGACGACCTTCATTAGCCTATTAGCATTTATCCTTAAAAATTGGTGGTTGGTACTTCATTTACAAAAAAAATTAATAAAAAGTAAAACAATGTCTACTTTTACTCTTTAAAGAGCTATTGCCATGGGGCAGAAGTGGCTATTTATTTCTCTTCCTATTTTATACTTGAGGCTCACACTTTGGGGCACAAGATGCCTGTCTTCACAAGCCATTGCCAGTGCCAGATCAGGGTTTCCCAATGCCAGTCTTCTAGTTATCCTAATGGGCTATGATTTGAGAGCATATTGTATCACGGTTGTAATAACTTACTATAGATCAGTCCAAAATTAAAGTTTTAGGGATATCGTAAAAGCAGACCAAAACCCACATTTTTAACTAGCATCCCAGAAATTGCTCCCCCATGAGGATTACCTTTTGCCAATTTTCACTGCTCCTGCTTCACTCTAATCCCAGATAATGGCATCTGTTTTAGCTGTAAAGCTCCGCCTCCTCCATTCATTGCCATAATTGTGTGTGGCAATATGTCATTACCACACCTAAGCAATGACTGATCGCCTGCCTTCTTCGCCAACAGACAGAAAATAAATCCGTGTTTCAGGACAATTTAAAAAGCAAAAATATCCACTTCTAGTTTTACACCCTAATAGGGGAGTATTGGCAGGGGCTTTGGCCAAATGTATTACACAAGTTCGGTGGGTTTTGGTCCGCTTTAAGTTGAGTTAGTTACTGCCATTTATGGCAAATAAGATTTCAGCACCAGAATCTCCAATCTTCTGTCACCAATACATTTCCTGCTCTTCCTGGCTACTCTTTCATTTATCAAGGTAAATGCAACACAAAATGTGAGACATGCCCTACTGATCCAAGTTGCAGAGGCGGGTGCAAAGTTAGGAACTGCACCAATGAAGCTTTGCAGATAAGATAAAAGCATCAGAACAGAGACCTATTTCCTACTAATACTTAAATTTGACCTGTTTACAGTTGAAAATCACTGGCTTGCTACTTACAGGCAACATTTGAATTTTGCCATCCATGGTTTGCTACCCGGCTATAGAGAAAAAAACTGTTGTTATGCTTTTAGTTTTTATTTTTACTAACAGCATCTTAAATATTTTTGCTTTCAACATTGCACTGTAATACTAACTGCAAAGCCACTGCTTTGCCATACTGAAGAGGAGCCACAAGGTGGCGATGTCAGAAATTGCGCTATATACAGGAAATGTTACAGACATCATGGCATTTAAAGGTGCTGCACTTTTACTCATCCAGAATACCAAAACAGGATTCCTCTGGCACAGCAGTAAATACAAAATTTACAATTACTTTACAAATAAATTGTAATATTAATATATATTCCTATTATGATTTAGAGGAAGCGTCTAAATCATTACTAAGTAGATGTAAGGTTTGTCCAGAGGCGACGCGTACATTGTCTGGTATGAGAAGCCCCAATGAGAGGATGCCATGATGGTCAAGCATAGCTTCTGTAAATGCCAAACTAATCTTAACATGCAAAAACATGTAAATGTCTCCATGTTAGTTTCTGTACATGTAACAGCTTATATGTTCCCCTTCCCTCCCAGGAAATGACATTTCATCATTAGATACATTATAGAAATATACAGAAGTAAGACCATCCAGAAACATGGTATCTGTAGCAAAAACAATGGCAATATCACCTGTGTAGTATTATTGGTGAGAAAAAAGCTTCATGAATAATGTCACACATTATATAATACCAGGTCAGCAAACATTTTCCATAGCTTTGGTATAATTTGGTACAATTGTACAATCATTGTACAACCAAATTTGATGGTGTGGGACTTTAATTGTCTAGTACTAGATTGGTAGAGAGACGGCTTCTATATTGGATGGGGGTGTATTGTTGTAGTGCAATTAATAATAAACACTAATTGGGAATGCAGATTTAGCAAAAAAAGTAGACAAAATGGTTGCCAGTTAGATTGCACTGTATCATTTAAACTCAGAACCCAACTGGCTGGCCATTTGCTCTAATCTCTCTCCATGTATCTTTGCGCTCTGAGGCATACTGGCCAGAACTTGGAAATTCCCGGGCTGCAATGCTTTAGGGCCGGTTGGGCTGCTGCCTACCCCCCCCCCCCCTTCAATGCCTGCTGCCTTAGTTTCCCTCCTCGCAGTTAAGAAACCCCAGCCAATGTTCTTCCCCCAATGTTACAGCCAGGATTATGGCTGTGGGGGGCGTTACCCGTGTTATCCACCCATGCATCACTTGTCCCCATGATGCTATAGCCTCAGCATTGGAGTGAATATGGGCTCAGTGGGGCTCCCGTGGTCTAGTCATGGGCTGTCTGGACCAGTAAAATCACGCATCTGCTTGTGCTGGCATTAATAATTCTGAATAAACTTGTCCTGGAAAAAAAAAAATGAGTTCCACTCACAGTGTACAGATCTGTCCAACCATAAACCAGCAAGATAGGGAATATGGACCCTCCCCGCTGGGTGCCGCAAAGTGACTGGAGCACACCAACATAATTTATTGCAAAGGAGGAGGCATGTCAGGCCTCTGGAGTAGGGCACCAAGGGACTCAATATCAGGACCTGGTCATTTTTAGATTGCTGGACTAGCATGGGCATGGGCGCAGTGAACAATTTAGAACATTTAAACTGGACCTGCCACAGTTGTAAAAGAAAGGTAGCGGCCATTTTGGAGCTTCCTCTCCCAGCATTTCAGTCATGCTGCTGCCCACCTGCTGCTTAAACTTCTCATTTTGGTGTAGAAGGTGAGCAAACCGCGGCATAGGGGTGGGTGGAAGTTAAGAAGGGAATCTCCTATCCTCCTGGCATGTCTGATCTGCAGGTCTGAGGAAAAGGCCATAATAGTGAACTTTCCTTTTAAAGTGATCCTATACCCAGAAAGGAAGTTTATGTTGCCATCTTCTATCCCAGGCCACTACCCCAAAACAGCCTCTTTTTTTCTCTTAAAGCCAATATTCATAATAACACGAACTGGATGCAGTCGGCCATATTGCTCCTTCGCCGAGTAGTCTTGTCCCCGATGCTTTTAAGTAATGATACATTAAGTTACAGTACACACAGCTCAGCATTGGGGGTCAGCCTTATCAGTTTTAATTACTGCAATAAATCTAAAAGCACTACAACCTAACTGCCATTATGTGACAGTTTAGCTGGTAACTAAATTAATTAGCATACATTTTCCATTGGGACATCATACTGCTTCCAGTGCTTTTATGAATATTAGGCAAAAGAAAGTAAAAAAAAAGAAAAGAAATGCAGGCTGTTTTGGGGCACTAGGCTGGGGATAGAAGATGACAACATAGACTTCCTTCCTGGATATAGGATCACTTTAAAGTGGACCAACACCCAGGATTTTGACTATCCTGGGTCTTGGTCCACTTCGGTGGGGCACCCCCGATCGGGGTGCCCCGCTGTGTGAAACCCCCCCTAACCCCCCGAAAAACTCACCTCTCCCCGCTCCCAGCGCCGACGTACAAGCCAGGTCCAGGAACGTCTAAGCGGCTGCCGCCGCCGCCGCCTCCCGCGCGTCCCTTTCGACGCGCGCGCGCCCGCGCCGGCCATTCGCAGACGGCCGGCGCGGGTGCGCGCACGCCTACAGGGGCGCGAGGGAGGCGGCGGCGGCCGGCCGCCGCCGAAGATCAGGTAAGGTTTTTCGGGGGTTTTGGGGGGGTTACACCCTGCGGGACATCCCGATCTCGGATGTCCCGCGGGGTGGGGGGTGATCGGCCCGGGAATCTTATAGATTCCCGGGCCGATCACCCGTGGGTGTTGGTCCACTTTAAGCCTTTCCCTTTGGCCGTGAGCACAGGCACAAGGGCTCCTTCTTCAAGAACTTGAAATCATGACAATGGATTCAACTAGTATATCAATTCTTTGATGCAACTTCTATTTTAGCTCAAAAAATCTAAACTTCCCTGTAGCTGTTTTTGCCTTCATCATGCTTCTTACTCAGAACAAGGCAGTGCTGAATATTTTGTTATGGAGTGCAGCAGTTATATGTGCTGAAATAATGACCATTACATTGTGCATATAAAAGAGCCAAAATAGTTCTGCATTCACATGTGTTTGGAAAGAGTTAAAATGTGTATTAGAATCTTGTCCTTTTGGAGGAGTCTGCCGGAGAACTTCATTGTTCTCTGTGAGCCAATTGGAAACCCCCTGGACTGCAACACCCGCTGTTTCCATAATGTATAAGCCATCTGCTTTACTATGTACAAATATTATTTTTATAGCCACATAAAAATAGAGCTTCATAAATACTTGCAGGCAGAATAAGTTAGTAGGAAAATGTAATTTTTTTTTCTATCTGTTTAGGAGGAGAAACTCGTATTTTATAGGCCGAGCCATGCCTGCTTGTTTTATTTCATGCTCAGTAAATCATGAAATAGGCTTCTTTTCTATGACATTGCCTTCTCCAGACCTTCCCCTGGCAAACACAAAAAACAGTGAGATGCTGCCCGGGTGACACATTAATCCCGCCATAATCAATATGGGAGAAACTGCCACAAAATAAGTGACAGCAACACTGGCTAATTACCTTTCTGGATATTGGGCCTCGGTATGTGGTGCCTTACAGAACAACATGGCCTGATGTCTCTACCACATGTCTGTGTGACAAGGGAAAACAATCATTCCTAGTGCATGAAAGGGGAGACAAGCACACATATTTTTTTTGTAAATCACATATTTTTTTTTGTAAATGTGTCAGATTTGCCCACCAGAGGATCCTCCGGTGGGCCCCAGGCAATGACTGAAGGCCACCATCAGGGCACTGCAGGAGATCCAAGAATAATATTGTTTTGGACTGCATAAATAAGTAATAACCATTACACTTTATTTAGTGCAACATTATTAAGAGTGCTCTTGCATAAGTTCTATACAGTTGAAGAGTGACCTTCAAGAATGATGGACTCCAGTCTGACACTGGACTCATATGCATATGTGACAGAGGCACATAAAGGGTGAAAACAGTTTCATAAGAAGGAATCAGGACAGGGCAAAGAGCCAGCAAGGAAAAACATGGACCACTGGAGTGACTGGAATGGTAGCTAAAGCATATTGGCTTCATGCTAGAAGCTTAGTCTAATTAATTATAACATCTAATTAGATTAGTATGCACTAACTGATGTTTGATTATACATGGTATGCATGCATTTCTTTTCTGAGGGATTTAATGTTAGGTTTGCCATAATCCTGGTCTTTAACATTTCCCAAGGACATGGCTTCCATTTGATCCGTGTTCTCTATATTTCTAGGAAACATTGGATTAGAGGGAATGGACATTCAGAAACCACATGCACCGTGGGTCACAGGGTGGTGCCAACACCAGACCAACACATGGTGATCTGGAGGACTTCAGGAAAGGTTTATGCAGGAGAGATTCAAGGGCTAAAAAGAAATTGTGTTCAAGGTTTGTAACAGGATTATCGACATTTGGATCACTAAGGTATGCATATGTTTACAGACATCCAGACAGGAAAGGGTATTTTTGTAGTATAACCATAAACTACATTTATGAACAAGATTAGATCTCAAAGCCACCCTTACTGCTAATACTGTCCTAAAATGCACAAGTGCTTTCATTCCTGCAGGCTTATGTAATGACACAATGGTCAATGTGGTGGTTAATCAATAAACCTGACTGTGTATCATTTACACATCTTACATGTTTAGGTTTATATACAGAGGCGACAGAGCCCAGAGAGCCATATATTGGGATGGGAGGTCAAATATTAGGATGGGCTATCTCTCCCTCCTGCTGATACTACCAAGATTAGTCATCCTGAAAAGCCTGCCAGCGCTTTGCTGTGCATTAAATAGTTTAACATTGTTACAGCCAAGGAGCATGATGATTTATCTTGACTGTTTCTATTGTAATTAGCCGTTATACATTGTAAAGCAGTCATGAGCCTACTATTGGAATGTAAATAACTTATAGATATCTTACATTGCAATGTGATGTGTGCAATGCTCTGTGTGATGGATTCCATGGACTCTGTGAAGTTTGTCTCCTCTGTATATGGAAACATTGTGCAAACAATAATGATCACTATTTATAATGAATCTCCAGCATTGTGCAGGCCCAGCTAGTCAAAAAAACTGTGGAAGTTTCCTCTCAATGTATACCAGCCACATGCAGAAAAGGGCAAATAGGCAGGGGAAATTAGTAAGGTTTCAGCCATTTTGCAAGATACAGTTCAGTGCTTCTGTTCTTGGGAAAGGTCCGCTCCACATTGCTTCTCTGTTTTTTTGTGTTCTGTCCACTACTGATAAAACTCAGTAAAAATATTTGTGTAAAGCTACATGCTTGGCATCAGCGCTCATTCAGTCCAGACGGAGCTGTATCTACAGCCGTGGCTCTATCCTGTGAGATAGCTCAAACAGAGTCTGCTGGTTGTCAATCACAAGCAAGTTATGTGTGTAGAATCGGGCCTCCTGGTGCTCCTTCTGTGTCATATCACTGGCTGTAATAAAAGCAGAAAAAAGAATTACATTAGCCATGTTAAAAAAGCAAAAAAAAACTTATATTGCTGGTTTGCCTAACATCTTTGATTGGGGGACATAGCGCAGTAAATGCCTACCAGATGATTCACAGAAATTTACTGATAGAATAGATTAGAACAGAAAAAATAATTCACCAAGTACACAGAGTGCACAATTACATTTTTTTGGGCAGTTTACACCTTTCCAAAGCAAAGATATACAGAGACAAAGTATACACTGGGGCAGATTGACATGATATTACAACCGTACATCTGTGGAACAAAAGCTAAGCAATGCAATACATGTAAGGAACACTGTCTTAACAGCATAGGTTTAATGACTTGACCAGTCACCAGCTTTTGTACAGCTGTTACTCCCTGATCTAAATTGTGCGGGTCACCAATAGTGGGCTCCTCTGCTCAGCCGTGGAAGGAACTATATGCTATCCCAGGACTTGGGTGTGCAAGGAATAACAGCTGAGGTTCCCAAAGACCAATAAAAAGTCAGATCAAACAGAGCAGATACAGCCCAGAAGAGAAGAGTTTAACATACACTGAATCACACCCTAAGTCACCTGAATGCTACAATGGGCAATATATGCTGCGAGAGGGAAATTTTATTTGGCTACCGGGTAATCAGTGCTGGCAGTCAGTGTCAACCAAGCTTTGGCTAACGGAGCAATATAGCACAGGGAGGTTACAAGCAGAAATGTTATTCCTTGGACCTTTGTATCTCTACTCCACTGATGGATATAGCTAGGGTGGGACCCAGGGTATGCAGTAAGTCAAGTATAAGCTCCACTATTTTTATTTTTGATCACAGGTCATTCCTGATATGCCACGGCTATGGTACGCCCCCTCATCTCTGCTGCTTATCAGACTGATAACTGTAGCGTCCAATTTCAAAATGTTAACAGTGTCAGCTGTAGAGATGTAATCATTGACATACAAGAAGATGAGGATCGGAGAAAGAACCCTGGGGTAAATACGACTAAACATTCTGTTGGGATTACAGCAAACCCAGCTTCCCCATACAATGATGTACAATTCAAAGCATCCTACCAGTGGCACTGTTAGTCCCTATCCACTGTCGCTTTGCATTTTAATAGATAACCCATCTACAACATTCAATCTTGGATTTTTTTTTACTCTAGATGGATTTGGAGATACTCTCAAATCCTTAAGAATACTATTGCAATGATGTAACCTCTAGAAATAATAATTAATTAATAAATGACCCCCTATGACTTATCAATGAGATTTGCTACTTTGTAGAGCACCATAGAATACAATGGTACTCTGTAAATAAACAATAAGAAGAATTTGCTAAATCTGAACAAAAAAATGGATCCCTCAACAGTCTTGGGGAAGGGTGAAATTATAAATCTAGCAATTATAAGCTTGACTGACACTCCCCTAAAACCCATTCAGTGCCTTAATCACTTTTGTTTTTGCAAGCGGATCAACTAAATACAAAATTAGTAAGAGGAAGAGGATTTATAAAAGGCGATTAGCGTTTTTTGGATGGGTTAGTTGTGAATTGAACATTTTTCTACTTCTGGAATTGAACACCGTTCGTGCGGTTTCTGTTATATTGTTTGACTTCAGTGTTATTCATGTAATTAAACCCAAACTATGCATTGGGCCCAGGGGGTTTTCTTGCCATGTTGGGGTGGCCCATTATTATAAGTGTTCTAGCAGGACAACCAAATACCTGCAGTGACTACTCTATTCCCGCCGGGACCTAAACAGTCAACAAATCCTTCAAAGGAAGACGGCAAATAAGTCTAATGTCTTCATAAAATTGACACTGCCATATCATGCCTTCAGGGCAGCTATCCTCATTTGCCGTCATCTCTCGGTGCATCCTGTCCCCAGAGCCATGGATGAGTAATGAGACACTCGATGGTGTGAAAACTCAGGTTGCAGTGCTGTTTTCTATGCAGAGTAACAATGACATGAAGCTGTGACAATCGGTAAACTCCTTTTCTTACTTAATGTGTCTGTGGGGATTTATTTTTTAATTTAGAACAGCTAATTTATCAGATGATCCGTAAAAGAGTGAAATTTAATGTTGATTTGATTGCAAGTGACTGCTTCTGATGTTACTTTTGAGAGTTGTTTACGGAAGATATTTTTCTTTCCACCACATTTGGTTTCTATTTTGGGATTTTGGCAACAAATGCAGAATTTCTCACTGCCATATAATTACCCCCATGCATTTGCATCAGCAAGACTAGTTCAGCCACTGAACCGTATAATTGTATCAGAAAGTTCATGGTCGATTTCCATATTTTATTTCAGAGTTTTTTTTTTGTCAGGGCACATTTCACAATATAAGGAACACTAGTGTATAACCTCTTACAATATACAGAACACCTGTATATGCAGCTGCTCACCTATCTAATAAAGCCACATTCAGTTACATAAGATGAGTCCCCACCGTGAATATGTAAAACAGACTGGCACTCCAAAGATCTTAGTTTGCGCACCCTGTAGTAATAAATCGAAGCAACTGGAGCTGCTGTGTTTTTCTAGTTAGTTATCTAGCTGGATTTTTTTCAATTCAGGAGGTCAAAGGGCTTTGACTACAGATATACCACGGCTTGTAAGACAGTGAACCTCTAAATCTTCTGCACACTGAATTCTACCCTAGCAGAACCCAGCATATCTGGGCAAGCTGGGACTGCATGATCTTCCAGTGAATCCCACTCACTGGGCCAGAAAGCTGGATGCCTTGCATGCAGATCTGCAGAATGGAGGGCGACTGGTAACAGTAGAGAAGGCGACAAGAATTAGAGGTTGACTGGTGGCAATGAAGTAGGCAAGAAAGTTTGGAGGGAGATCAGTGGTCACAAAACTGAAGGGCAACAAGAACTAGAGGGTAAACATGAAGTTCAATGTGGAGAAATGTAAAGTCATGCACTTGGGGTCTAATAACCTGAAGGCCACATATGTACTCGGGGGAGTAAAACTGGGAAAACCACTTGTTGAGAAAGATCTGGGGGTACTGGTAGACCACAGGCCAAATAACAGTATGCAATATAAGGCAGCCGCTTCCAATGCTACCAAGATATTATCATGCATTAAAAGAAGCCTGGAATCATGGGATAGGGATGTAATTTTGCCTCTTTACTGGCGAGTCCTCAGCTGGAATATGCCATCCAGTTCTGGGCACCACTTCATAAAAAGGATGTTTTGATTTTGGAAAGGGTGCAGAGGAGAGCCACCAAACTGATAAGAGGAATGAAGGATCTTAGTTATGAAGAAATATTACGGGAATTAAATCTGTTAAATTCTGAGAGGAGGGGACATGATTAACTTATATACTTATATAACTTATATGGGGAACACCATTTTAGGGAAAATCATCTCTAAAGACAAGGGGGCACTTACTTCGACTGGAAAAAAAGAAATTCCGGAGGCGACAATCATTTCTTACTATAAATATGTGGAATCGCCTCCCACAGAAGCTTGTTGCAGCATCAACAGCTGACAGCTTCAAAAAAGGATTAGATGCTTATTTAGAAGAAAATAACATTTACTTAGTTATTGGCTGCTATCAGTAAAAAAAAAAAAGAAATAAAAAATAACTTTCCTCAACCCTGATCCTTTGTTAAACTTGATGGACACAGAGCCGTAGCAGCCATGAGGCGAATGAGGCACTGGCCTCGGGCGCAGCTAAAGCTCTGATGCAAAGGGGCGCGTCCGCAGGTTGCCAAGCAGATCCGATCTACACCAGAGCACATACCATCTCCAGCCCGGCCCTGCGCCCCCCCGCTGATCATCTGTCAGTTTCATTTTTAACGTAACTAACAGGCACGCATTCGCGTGCCCGCTGTGCTTCTGCGCGCGTGCCCGCGGGGCCGCCAGTGCGACCAAGAAGTGCCCCGCCCCAACCGCCCCCCAATCAGCTGTCAGCTGCTTCGCCGCCCGCCTCCAGGAAGCAATGCCGGAGCGGGACATGCGAGAGAGGCTGTTAGGCTCCACCCACCTGATGAGACTCGTGACTGCAGCAGAGACCAGAGGACCGCGGAGGAGAAGGTAAGGAGAAAATATAAATTGTTTAATATTAAAAAAAAAATGTAAAAAAAAAGATGATTTTTTTAGAGGGAGGGAGTGTGTGTGTGTGTGTGTGTGTGTGTGTGTGTATATATATGTGTGTGTATATATATATATATGTGTGTATATATATATATATATATATATATATATATATATGTGTGTGTGTATATATGTGTATATGTGTGTGTGTGTATATATATATATATATATATATATATATGTGTGTGTGTGTGTATACGTGTGTGTGTATATATGTGTGTGTGTGTGTGTGTATATATGTGTGTGCGTGTGTGTGTGTGTGTATATATGTGTGTGTGTGTGTGTATATATGTGTGTGCGTGTGTGTGTGTGTGTATATATGTGTGTGCGTGTGTGTGTGTGTATATACACACACACACACATATATACACACACACACACACACACATATCTATACACACACATATTTTTCTTTTTTTTTTGCGGGGGGGGCGCGATTTTCTGGGCTTGCCTCGGGCGCAAAAGAAGCTAGCTACAGCTCTGGATGGACATAAATATTTTCTCAACCTTATCAACTATGATACTATGTAACTATGATGGGTGGCAGTCGAGATGGCAATAAAGATTAGAGGGAGATCAGTGGTAGCAAATCTGAATGGTGATGAGACACTACGCAATGGGGCCCAGTGAGTATCTCACCCAAGGGTTCATATAAACCTGGAGCTGTCCCTGGAAGCAACACACCATAATAGAGCTCAAGTGCCCACATAAACCTGGAGCTGGTCATGTGACTGTTGCTTTACTTTACAGCCGGGGACAGGGTTTGTGAGGGACTTTCTATAGACATTTTCCATAGCCATCTATTGGCGCCCACTAGAGCAGCATAAAAGCAGCAACTTTACTACATACAAAGAACCCGGAACTTGGGGAATAAGAGCACAGAAACGCTGCTGACAACCAGACTACACCTTCCTTACAAGAAACTTGGAATCCAGACAGCATGTTGTGCTCTTCTGCACTTCTTCTTCTCACTCGTCATAAGGTATTTCTCACCCATCCTTATAACTAACTTTCCAAATACACTGTTGGCAACCAGGAAATAAACAAAAATTATCCTAATCATTTAAAAAAAAATACAGTGTAGCTACCTGGGCAGGAGCACACAGAGACATAACAGCACATTGACACTGGAAGGATACCCCCGGTATTCAGGCACAGGCATCTGAGAGGACATCGAAAATTGTAAGTACTAGAGCACTCCCTTTTCTCTTTATTCATTTTTGGAAAAATTCCTTACTCACAAACCTATCCCCCAAACCCCTTACTATGATTACCAGGATATCCCATACACTGAAGAAGCCAAAAAGGCGAAACGCATCTGTATGGACACTTGCTACAAACTGTATGGACACTTGCTAAAACTGGGTACCCACCTTACTAAAAAACAAGAACTGAACCTGACACTCCCATAAGCTTACTACAACTGTGACTACCCAATATTTATAGACCTTTTTATTAGAGGGACCACTAATTGTATATAGCATGTATTTCAGGACTGTTTTTCACACTATAACCAGCTTTCCATGTAAATGTTTGAACAGCAATCAACAAATGTATGTTTTTTTTCATTGCAACATGGTAATTTGAATTATGTAGAACTAACTTAATCACACACTTTATCAGTGAGAAGAATATGTCAAGGGGCATCTTTTCCAGATCCTAGAGGGGTCACATGCCCTTCAGGACTCGGGAAAGAAGACCCTAAACAAACCCCCCTCTTTTTACGACTTTCCATAGACCGTGATGGGTAATGTAAAGTAGGCTTAGTGGTGCCAGTCTGAAGTCTGATAATTTAAGGTCACAAAAGTCGTGTTATACTTTAAAGCTTTAAACTTTCTGTTAAAATTATGTATATGCTCATTTGTATAATCCCAGAATCCTTTTCATTTATTCAGTTCATTTAGTTATAATAATTTGGTTATTAATGCCTTGTGCAAATGCAAAATGTACATTTATTTCTGGTGGGATTGTGCTGCATGAAATGTAGAAAAGGCACAGGTGAGCTCTTTGTTACCTTTCCATTGCTTGGACTGTAAACCCTTTAACTTGCCCTTTAATATGTGAAGCACTAGTAGTTTTTTAAGAAAGGTGGCATATACTAATAAATTATATTTTATTTTTTCTTTAAAGGACAACACTTACCAAACTGGTTATTCCTGCAGTATCTCAATAATCGAACTGTATCCGCTATCATGTGCTGTGAGTAAGAAAAAGGAGAAATAAATCTTAGACATGCAACATAGTAGACTCTGGTCACACAAGGAATTCAGGTTAGATAAATCCCCTGCCTGTGGTCTATTCCAAATCTCTCTGAATTAATGTGATGTTTCTATTTATCGGGGATTAACCTACCTCTGTCATTGGCAGTATAATGTATTTAACAAATAAACATACACTAGGCTTTAATGGTTGAAGCACCTTACTGTCTGCATTATTAACCCCTTGATCTCATTTTTGTTATTTGGCAAACATGCACCTCTGTAATATTGCTGAAGCAAACAGAATTAAAAGCCTCAAAAGACCAGTTGGACACAGATTTTGATGCTAAAATGGACTAATTCATGCCCTCAAAAAGTCTGCTGGGTCTTTATCTAGCCCACACAGCTGCAGGACAATATTTAGGAGTAATAAAGGCTGAGTCAGTAAAAAAGAAGGAAGAAACTGCTCAGCAATGGGTTTTGGGAAACTGGAGGGATTACATTGGATAAGAAACCATGTGCTCGAAGCAGATAATTCTCTCTGGCATCAAGCACCCCTATTATACTGGTGCCATTCATGGTCTCTGCCAAAGTCCACAGCCTTGATGGATTTTTCTAACTTTATAATTGTACCTGCATTATGAAGTGTTATAGATTAGGTGGTTTCCAACTAGTTGGGTCACTGGCATTTCATTTATGGAAAATTAGACTATTTAAATTATGCACATGTTTAATAATGAAGTTGTGCTCCTCTATACAAGTCATACTGTCCCATGCGCAGAGCTCAGTGATTTTGGCCACTAGGGGAGCTATACATGAGATCATTAGAATATACAAAACACACTGATATTCTAGTGAAAGAGATTTAAAGAGAAGCAACTCAGATTTTGGATGCCCCACTGTGTGAAATCCTACCGGTATACTCACCTGGCTGGCAATCCCAGGGGGCAGTCATTGCCTCGTGGTTTGGGAAGGGACCTTGCAACCAGAGAGTTGCAGGTTTGATTCACATTGGGAACGTGAAAGCTCTCATTAAAGTCCTATCGTAGGCAAAGATTTTACCTGCATACCTAGCGACTCTCTCCCAGTTGAAGCATTAGGAAAAGAAATCTAGGCCACAACTGTAAGTGGCCTGATTTAGCCACTAGGGGAGGCAATGAAGAGGAGTAAGTTCAATCATGTTTTTTAACCAAACAATTGTTTAATGCAATTATCATCTGTATTGATCTTTATTGCATGTCTGTAACCAGTTTTACTCACTGCAGGAGAACATGGTGACATTTCAGAGAGGCCCCTTCCATTTAGAGCCAATGTGCCACCACACCAGCATCCACATAATAATTTAAAAAGCAAGCCCAACAAATTCCTCACATCAGGGAGTTCCAGAGGGAAGGAGACCCCCTTGCATTGTTCTCTAATGGGAGCCTCTGTACACAGGCTGTGCCCACCCACTGGCCTGTGACAGAGAGTGGGATAAAGTAGAGGAGCCTACTTAATCCCTGATCTGAGGTTAGTGAGAAAGTCTATGAAAGTTCACTTTTCTTTTAATTGTTGACATGGGTGCACTGGGCATTAGGAGACCAGGGGGAATTCCCGGTGGGCCGCACTGCTTCTGGGCCAGTTGTGCTGCTTTTTCTTACACTCCAAGTCAATTCCTGCATCCCTAGCCTCAAACCAGCACCCCTGTAACTAGCCCCACTTTAGCCTCCAAGCCAAGAGACCCCTCAGCATTGGAGGCACTCGGATTCAGGCTCAGTGGGAATGCTGCGGGCTGGTCAAGGGTCTAGCCAGGCCAGTAAAATCCCGGGCTGATTTTTGGCCTCAGTCTGCCACTGTATGTTGAGATCTCCTGTGAATTGCATGTACTTGCAAATGCTTTGTTACCATCAGGCAGGTCTTGTTTTTGATTGCTTTGTTCATATCTCTGTATGTTCCCACACTCCCCTATTGAAAATGTGCCCCATGACTAGTCGGCCGCACTCTGCTCCTCTATGTTCAACACCCATTTTGTAAAATAATTTCTTTTAGACCTATGATATCATAGGCTTTCAAGATTAAACATTACACTACCTTAGCTTCTCCATCATCTCTATTTTACTTCTACTGTAATGGCTGAAAGGGTACTATTGTGACAAGTCCTATATTCCCACATGATTTAATAACAAGGATCACGTTACTACAAGCCAAGAGCTGGATGGTCTCATGGTTTCCATATACATCATATTAGATTGGATAGCCAATGGAAACTTTCAATATGCTCTTTGTGAGGTCAGTACACACATATGTGAAACTAAAACGTGACAAAAAAACAGAATGACCATAGGCAAGGATGTAACTAAATGAGGTGCAACCGCACAGGGGCTCAAAAGTTAAGGATCAGATTTGTGCTCACTTGGCATCATTTAGAAAAAGGAAGCAGAATTCGTCTCTGCTGTTTCTGACTTTAGTTGCCTAGTTGCATCCAACTGAGCTAAAAGACAGAAAAAAGTTTACTGTATGAGGCTTGACATGGCCCATTTAATGTTTGCACCAGGACCTTGTCACATTTAGGCTGGTTTCACACCAGCGCGACTGCGGGACGCTTGTGCTTTCAGTGAGCGTCCCTCAATCGCTGTGTTCAGCGCCTGGAGGGCGTTAGCATTCTCCACTCAATGGAGTGGAATCGCAAACACCGTGGCCTCAAGGCGCTGCAGGCAAGGCTTTTGCAGAGTGCTCCTCTAACACCCGAAGTATATGTGAAAGCGCCTATAGAATACTATGGGCGGATTTTCACAGGCGGATGTGGGGCGCTTGCACAAAAGCACGAGCACTCCGCATCCGCACTGGTGTGAAACCAGCCTTAGTTATGCCACTGGCCATAGGCTACAAAAAGTCACCAGTATTAACAATAACACGGACATGGCTGTGACTCACAAATTTAAATGATCAGAACATACAATATCCTGATCTTGGTGAAAGGGCAGAGGCACATGATATATGTCACAGAGGTTAAGGAAGTGCTGGAACTAGGAGTCGGGCAGGCAGAAGTGAATCATCATTTATTAGACTAAACACAGGGTGGTCACTGCCAAGAAACACTGTTGCTGGTCAGCACAAGCCTGACTCTCATTGTTTTGCCACATCTGGACATCTGATTTCACATTTACTCTTAAATGTCGCTTCTGGCCTTACTCAGGAACCAGGCTGCTAGGCCAGCACAATGAAAACAATAGAAACCACGCATTAAATAGTGCAGGCTCATATCCAGCAGGCAGATGTTCCTTGAACATTTTGACGGCTGATCTGTATCCTCTGATAAATGACAAACAGCATGTGGTGTGTTTACTACTGCTAAAAATCACAACAATCCCAAGCAAAACACACAGGAAATGATTTCCTGGTTATCAATTTCCCAGCAGCTTCGATTTAGCAGCGAAGGAGAACAACAGAAGCTAGGGGTGTCTGAGGGGGGGACGCCTGGACTAATGAGCCACATCACAACAACAGTCACTTAGGCACTTTCAGCAATCATAACATCAGGCTAAAAATACAGCATTTGCTACCAGTGTGCACAGCACAGGAAAAAATATATGCCATGTCCGATAGGGAAGATCACAGATCCACTGGATTGGATGGAATATAGTAAGTGTAGGGATTGCTGCCCAAGGCGATAATGATTAAGTACTCTTCTGCCCAAAACATGTCATCTTATGCAGCTGTACTTAGGCTGTGATGATTTAAAAATAGCCATTGTGACACTGGAAGACTTTTAACTGGAAGCAATAATAGCTTAATTATTCATCTGACCATGGTGAGTGCTGGAGCTTTTACCTAAGACTAAATGCCATGTCCAGAGGCGAACCTAATAGCCATGAAACCCCATTAAAGGTTGGACGAAGACCAGAAATAAACAGTGAAAAAAAAATGAATTTATCGACTAGAAGCTTACACAGCAGCTACAAAATCTATTTATAGGTTTATGTTGGCCCCTGAAGGGCTGCTGCATCCCATTTTCTTTTGGGATGGCTGCTGCCTGACCCCCCCCAAGCATAGATTATACTTAGCAACTTATGCAACCGGTTATGGTTTTCTGTAACCAATGGTGGCAAGCTCTTGTGGATCGGCAATTCTGCTCTGTGCTTGGAGGGCTTTTTAAGACAGCATATGTAAGGCAGGGAATGCAGCAGCTGTCATGTCCCACGACGTGTATTTTATTTTACCTAGGGTAACAGTTTAATATATGTTTATTTGCATAGGCTGAGCAGTGTGCCTTTAATTCCCCTTGTCCCTTCCAGGATCCCTTAGTCTTGCTCTGATGCAGGTAATTCCTACCTTCTTCTCCTTTCCTTCTGCCATTTTAGTCTGGCAACCAAGCAGTGCACATCTGCTGCTCCTTTTCTGCAGCTACAGTCCTTTTACCTACTGCTTTGTATGGGTCACATCACAAGTTTTCCAGCTGCATTGAATGTACATGTCTGCTGTAAGAAGTTTGCTGCAAGATTCTGTACCGAAATAAAGTTTTGAACTTATCTACATGACCCTGGAGTAGCTGAGTTAAGCTATCTGCCAAGCCTTATGGAGTAAAGAAAACATCCATCACAGACACACGCAAGATGTGGATCTGTCTACAGGATTCAAATTACTGCCATTTGGGTGAATCAGAATAGCAGCTCTCAGGCCCCTGCATTCTTAGCAGCATGGAGGATCACTTTAATGAGCCATAGTGGTCTAGGGAAAGAAGCAATATTAACACTGCATTCCTTTTAATGGCGGGGTTTTTAAATCTCGAAAGCCCCTTTACAGGCACGAAATAACATTCTCCCTCCTTATCCCCCATGGAAGCAATGAAACAAGGAAATACAGCAGTGGCTGCTAGACCACTTTTTTGCATTGTCCCTGAAAGGAGGGCAAACTTTGGAGCCCTGCTATAGCTTCTGCCCTGAGCTGCAGGAAATAAAGGAAAGCCACATGGGACAGGCATCTGGTAAGATGCTTGCTGTCTTAATATTGCCGTTGGGTTTACAGTCCTTTTACATTTTGCTGTGATCCAGCAACAATCCACCTCCACCTCTTAGAAGCAATTTCCCCCAGTGTGAGGGACCTTGCACTTACAGTACATATCTAAAGCACAATTGCACATACAGGGCCGGCTCTACCACAGACCCCGGTCATCTGACACACTTTGCTCATCTGCTCTGACTGCCACTCTTGCCTGAGCCTCATCGCACTGCCTCCACTACTGTGCTTTTCCCCTCATATGTGCAGCATATATCTCAGCCACAGACACAGCATAAATGTCCCCCTCCTAATGCCCCATGGTGCGTAACAGTAGTGTTTATTAGCTGTGATGTGATAGCTCTCAGTGGGCCCCCGAAAACACTCTAGGCTCCGGCACTTGCCCAGTTTATCTGGGCTCTGATGACAACTCTGTTCCTGTTTTGTCCACTTAGCCTTGCAAGTTTAGTATGGCAGATACCTAGGTCATGATCCTCAGGGACACTAAACTAACCTCACGCCCCACCCTCATCACCTCAGACTTATACACTACTCCTAAAGCTTTCTCCAATTGCAGGAACCAGAAACAGCTATTTTTTAGCCAAAAGACAATACATACACAAAGAAAAAGTATGTTTCACTCTTCATTGCCCTGGGCTCCTTATCAAGGCCTATCAAGAGATTATTAGAGAGCCTATTTTGTAATGACAATCCAGATAAGCTTTGAAATCAATGCCAGTCACATTCAAACAATACACTTGAATGTATAGTTTGTAAATACTACATAGTAATAGTATGCAAATATTACATAATAATGTAAAATGTATGATTCTGAGCTGGCAGGAATGTATGGACAATGTTTAACTTACCAGCTTTTCAAAGTTGACAAGGTTATCCAAAAATGTTTTATTTCCTTCATGAATGAATGTCACATCTATAAGTGGAAAAGAAGACTTGTGTTGTTGAATTTGCAATCTACTAAAGATAGGTTATCCAAGCCAATTCATAATATACTAATGAAATAAGATATAGACATATGGGTCATTCACCTCAAGTGGTCCTAAAAACAAAAGACCCATGAGGCAACCCCCCCCCCCCCCCCCCGGAGCACCCTGATCATCCTGTTTTGTGAATGCTGGACAATTTGCCATAGTGCTCACAGGCCTCCCTCCCTGATTTATGCCAGTCTTCTGTCTCAGTTAAAACTAGTAAAACTAGTTACTCTAGTTAAAACTACTAAGCAGCATTATAACTCCAGCATAGAATAGAATACATTTTTTGCTGTAAATAAAATGGAAGATGGAGCAGTTATTCCTGCAGACACATGTCTGTCATGCAAGAGGAGATAGATTAGACCCACCTCTCAGGGTGAAAAAATGTGGTCACCCATAAATAAAATCTGGTGGCTCAGCTACAGAAGAGGTTCTAGATGTCAACTCCAACAACTTTACACACCAGCACAGCCAAAGAATTACCTACATGGCATGCAGGCACATACTGATTTGCTTTACACTTAGCTACTCCCCTGATGACTGCCAGGGTTACAAAAGTTTGAAGTGTGACCTGATTTCTTACCTGTCTGAGGTGACCAGCCAGAGAGTTCATGTAAAAGGAAAGACATGGGCCACATGGAAATGAGGTCTACTGGTACAGCATTTTACTATTTGCACTTATTCGGAATCATAAGGAGGACGAAGACTGGAGGAGTCTGTTTTATAAAACTGATGAGATGGGAGTAACCTTGATGTTCCTCATTTACGCTTATCTTTTTGAATGACATTTATTTTATTGATTGGCAGACACATCCAATTACAGTGACACAAGCAGTCAGGTCTTATATAACAGACTGGGGAGTCATTCGGATTTCCTCAGGTATAGCGCAATATGCAATTAAAGTGAACTGAGATTCTTGAATTTCCAAAATAGCAGAACATCTACAAGAGCAGAATTTGGCTTTACATTTTAATGACCAAAATCCTTAACTGCCTGAGCAAATCTTCAAAGCTAGTGACGCTGGAATATAATTTGCATTTAAACCAGGGGTACCACGGGTACAGCTGTCTTTTAAGTAGAGGAAATGGTGAAATGATTGAGCCACAAATTATGTACATGGCTGGCACTTTTGTACTTCAATCAGAATGCTTTTATGTGAGATGTAGGGCATAAAGCGGAGGATCAAAGGAGAACCATCAGTTTCATTCCAGAGATCATTTTACATGCTATGGCATTGTTTATTTAAATATGGACTCACAAATATGCCCATGGGACTGTTGTATGCTATGGGCTGGCACACTGCAATGAACCTGTATCTAGATCAATGAGATTGGCTCACCTTTTAAGAGTAAAGGCATAAAGGGGATTTTTGGTGGCTTCATTTTCTTGAAAGCATCTCTGTAGGCTTTATGATTCAGTGATGGATCCTGCAAATAGCAACGAACAAGGAATCAGACTTTACATAATGTGGAGTGTATATTTGGTTACCTATAACAGCTCACAATCCAAAAGTGAACCTATTCCTTCCCTGGTTCTCTGTGCTAAGGAGGGTTCTGGTCCTTAAAGTGGACCAACACCCAGGGGTGATCGGCCTAGAAATCTATAAGATTCCCGGGCCGATCACCTCCCACCCCGCGGGACATCCGAGATCGGGATGTCCCGCGGGGTGAAACCCCCCAGAAACCCCAAAAACATCTTACCTGATCCGCCGCCGCTTCCGCCGCCGCCGCCTCCCGCGCGCCCCTCCAGACGTGCGCGCGCCCGCGCCGGCCCTCTGTGAATGGCCGGCGGGGGCGCGCGCGTGCCGAGAGTGACGCGCGGGAGGTGGCGGCGGCGGAAGCGGCTTGGACGTTCCTGATCCCCGCCTGGACGTTGGCGGGGATTGGCTGCGGCGTTCACGTGGGAGCGTTGAGAGGTGAGTTTTTTGGGGTTTCTTGGGGGTTTCACACAGCGGGGCACCCCCGATCGGATAGTCAAAATCCTGGGTGTTGGTCCACTTTAAGGACTCTAGCACAGGGGTTCCCAACCTGTGGTACTAGTACCTCTAGTAGTACTCAAAGTCGCTTGGGGTGAAAGTGTGGGGGGGCATGAAGAATTGTAGACAAGCTACTGATCCAGTAGTCTGTGCCAGGTGGGAAAGTCAACAAGCTGCAGGAGTGGAGCACCATGTGATGTTTGCATTGCTGGCAGAAGAGCTTGCATTGTTGGGCTAGTATAGGATCTCTACCCTCACTTGGAAGTCTGTATTAGAGGGGTAGAGTGGGTAGTACAAGAGAAAATAGCAAAATGGGAAGTGGTACTTTACAAATATAGCTTGGGAAGCCATGCTCTAACCCACAAATGGCCTGTCATTAAAGAGATACTTTCCTTTTCCTTGCTGTTCTCTGTCCAAAAGGGCCTGGAAATAGATGCACAATGTAGCACCATGCATCTCTTGGAGGGAGTGTGACTGTATCAGGTCCCCTGTGAGCCAGTGCTTTATGAGAGGAAAGGTAAAATCTCTCCAGTGTAGGGCTTACTGGCAGCAGACAGGGGCTAGTAAGGTCTGTTTAGAACCTATGCAGACCGGGACTATCCCTGGAACCCATTAATTAAGATGGTACAGAAGATGTAGGGAGCAATTCTGTAGCCAGCAATATGATAGGTTAGTAGTTTTAGTTAAGCTAAGGCCAGTGGTGTCCCTCTTAGTGCATCCGGGGATCGCGTAAAACTTTTCTTGCAAGTTGATCCCATGCCACATGTGTGGAGTGCCCACGCATGTACTGTCGCTCACCTGGTTTGTGCAGGGGGATCTCTTTTCAACTGGAAGCTTTGTGCTGCTGGCTGAAGTGCTATGCTGCAAAAACTGTGAGTAATAATTTCATCACCCAATCACTGCAGCAGCTAGGCTAACCGCTTAGTGATTAGGCAACAAAAGTGTCACTCACAGCCCTGCCGCTGAGGCTAAAGTTTTGAGCTTCTGGCGGAGAAGAGAATTCTCTAACATTAACTAGCTGAGTATAATTCATTTTATTCATAATGATAATGAGAGTCAGCTGGGAGGAGGAACAAAAGGAGGGGGGTGCCACAGCAGAAGATCCCTCCCATTTTCTTATTTTTACAGGCACAGTCCTCCATCTACATAGAGCATCTAAATGCTGCTTGGATTATTGCAGACCTAAATTTGGGAATTGGCCAGCAACAATAAGGGGGGCATCTGTAGCATCATCATTATTATTAGAGGCTGGACTTCTGGACTACTGGCATACTAATTACACACACACACACACACACTGCCCCACTGATTTGCATTCCTATATTCCCTCCAGTTTAATTTCAGAATTATTTCCTTTTGAGCAGTATACAGCAGCCTATTTCAGGCAGAAGTGTTCTGGATACTGTAAACGAATAATAAATATCTGCACTGCGACAGAACAAGTGTACGCGCAGCAAGAAACTCACCGTCAGACTTTCAAGTTCAGAGAAAAGTTTCTTGAACTTCCCTGGGATTTTCTGGGAAAGAGAAAAAAGAGAATGCATAATGTTACCCTGTAGCACAGGAGCACAAAATCATTTGAGGGCTCTGCTTGATTTTGGTTCACTGTAACGCATAACGAATAACAAGTATCTGTATTATGAATCTAAAATGCCAAAAAAATCACACATGTACTTGGAACCCTTTGAAATGGCTGGATGGATTGATCAAGGGAAAAACTTCCTTTTACATTAAATAATTAACATAACAATTAACATTGTCAATCTTTAAACAACATTTGTATATCTTCAGGAGTTTGACAAAAATACAGTTTTGTGAGTACTCACCTTTAAAACGGGTATTATGAGTGTGCCATACACTCCACTTCGGTCTTCATGACATTTGGGTAATCTCCAGTAGAGGGCGAACTTCTGCAGAGATGAATATGCAAAAAAGAAAGCCCCTCCCGGTCCATATATACCTGGGACCTCCCACCAATTCCCCAGTGTATAAAAGCAGTAAAGGGACCAGGAAGAACCAAATATAACCTTAACAATCAAAACCAATGGTTCACCATATAAAAGCCCCAGAATACCTGAAAAAAAGGGGTGGGGCGAAGTGGAGTGTATGGCACACTCATAATACCCGTTTTAAAGGTGAGTACTCACAAAACGGTATTATTCTAAGTGTGCCATACACTCCACTTCGGTCTTCATGACATCTGGGACATCCAATAGCAGTGTCCGTCATGGGTGGGAACCAGAAACAGTAAAGAATGTACCAACTCAAACCACTGCAGCTTGCAGAACCTTGCGGCCAAAAACAGCATCCGCTGAAGCCCGCACATAAACCTTGTAAAACTTGGAAAAAGTATGAACGGAAGACCAAGTAGCAGTCTTACAAACTTGTTCAACAGAAGCCTGGTGCTGAAAAGCCCAGGATGCACCAACAGCACAAGTAGAGTGCGCAGTGACCCTAAAAGGGGGAGACCTCCCCTTAGCAGAATAGGCCCCAACGATGGCCTGACGAATCCATTTGCTAATCGTAGACTTAGTAGGCGCCAACCCTTTCCTGGGCACGCAGGGCACCACGAAAAAAGCGTCCATCTTGCGGAAGGAAGGAAGGAAGTAGTCACCAAATAGTACTTCACACAGCGAACAACATCCAAATTGTGCAGAACCCTCTCCTTGTCATTGTTAGGCTTAGGACACAAGGAAGGGAGATTGAGGTGGAAAGCAGACACCACCTTAGGAAGGAAATCCGGCTTAAAACGAAAAACCACCTTATCCTGGTGTCTCTCAAAGTAAGGGGCCTGAATCGACAGGGCCGCCAACTCAGAGACCCGCCGAACTGAAGTAATAGCCACCAAGAAAGCAACCTTCTGAGTGAGAACCGAAAGAGCAATATCCTGTAGCGGCTCAAAAGGAGGATCCTGCAGAGCCGAAAGAACCAAAATCAAATCCCAAACAGGAAAGGATCTGCCCTTCACCAGATTGCTCGAGTCCAGCCACCACCGAAAGGACTGCCGAACCCTGGGAGTCATCCTGAAAGGTTGATCCAATGACGGTGGGCACCTGTCCCAATACATCAATAGGTGAAGTTGAAGAGATCTCATGTGAAACTGTGCAAACGGCACCGCCGGATACCATCAAACCCACCAGTTTCATCCCCTGTTGGATAGAGGGACAAGGACTGGCCAGAAGAAGGCGGATCAGGCCCTGAATCCCCTGCACCTTGGTCTGGGGCAGAAACACTCTGGCCCGAATGGTATCCAGATTCATGCCCAGAAATGAAATCACACGAGACGGGGAGAGAGAAGACTTGGTGCGGTTGATCACCCACCCGAACTTCTCCAGGGTCGACACCACCTGGTGGGTGTCCAGCTCTGCCTGATGGGGGGAAGAAGCTGATATCAACAGATCGTCCAGATAAGGCACAATGCGAATGCCCTGAGATCTGAGCAGAGCCATTATGCCCGCCAAGACCTTGGTGAAGACCCTCGGCGCCGAGGTCAGACCGAAGGGAAGAGCTACAAACTGATAATGTTGATCCTCTACCGCAAACTGGAGGAATCTCTGATGTGCCTGAAAAATCGGAACATGCAGATACGCATCCTTGATGTCTATGGATGTCATAAAATCCCCTTGGCGAAGGGAATTGATAGCCGAGCGCAGAGTCTCCATGCGGAACTTCTTGGCTCTGATAAACCTGTTGAGAACCTTGAGATCTAGAATGGGTCTCACCGAACCCTCCTTTTTGGGAACCATGAAAAGGTTGGAGTAGTAACCCCTGCCTCTCTCCGACAGAGGCACCGGGCATATAACCCCATGTCCAGAAGGTTTCTTACTGCTAAAAGGAGCCCCTGTGCAGCCTGAGGGTCTGAGGGCACCCGAGACCTTAAGAATCTTGGGGGCGGCCAGTACTCAAACTCCAGTTTGTACCCGGAGGAGACCACTTCCAAGATCCAATTGTCTGTGACCTCCCGGGCCCAGACCTGGAAGAAGAGCCGCAGCTGTCCCCCCACCCTTGCGGGTGAGGGCGCCCCTTCATTGCTGAGCCGGTTTAACGGCCGGCTTGGCCTTGGAACCCCAGGCAGGCACGGTACGAGCCCGACCTCTGCCTCTGTTCCAGGACGAGCCCCTGACACCCGATAAGGCCAAACCCCTAACCGCTCTGGCCCCTCGAAAGGAAGGAGTGAACGAGCCCACCCCCCGAAAGGGGCGGCGCTGTTTCCTCCGCTGAGGCAACTTACCTCCTTTAGCAACAGCATCCAATTTATCTCCAAACAGCCACAAACCCAAGAAGGGAAGAGCTGTGAGCGATTTCTTGGCCCCAACGTCCGCTGTCCACTGGCGGAGCCAGACCAATCTGTGCATAGCCACCAGTAAGGCTGAAGTCCTACTACACACGACAATAGAATCTTCCATCGCAGCCATGACAAAATCCATGTACAATTCGCATTTTTTTTTAATTATAGTGAACTGAGCGTTATTCAGCCAGTCTCTGATAAGAGACCTAGTAGCAAGCGACACCAGGGCAGATGCACTAACAGGCCGCAGGGCTGAGCCCACATTGGCAAATGCGTGGCACGCCATCTGATCAAGGCGCTTATCCTCGCCATCCTTAAGGGAAGTGGCGTCAGGGGTGTTCAGCACAGAAGAGTTGGTCAAACCTAAAACCGACGCGTCGACCTTGGGAGGAGAAGACCAGCGCTTAACCGCCTCCACCGGAAAAGGATTCTTCTTATCCCATCCCTGAGACACCAGGAAGCCGACTGGGCCTCTCCCATTCTCTAAGGATCAGCGCATCAAAATTACCCTGGGTAGGGAATTCCAGACGGGGCTTGCAGGCCCAAAAAAATTCCCCCTTCTTGAGAGGGGGTGCCTCAGGCGGTTCAATATCCAATACCTCCAATAAATGTGACACAACAGTGGCCGTATCTACGGCATCCCCCAGCGCCTGCTCGCCATTGGCATTCCCAGACTGAACATAGTCAGCCTCTGTTTCCTGATACAATTCCCCCTCCTCTAACGGGGAATAATCTGACAAATCAGCGGAATCGTCATCAACATCCCACACGGGCTGGGCCGACGACAAATGTCTCTTTTTAGCCTGGGCCTTCTTGCCCACAGTGCTAGCTGGCCAACCTAGCCCAAACATCAGAAAGCGACTCCCCACTGGTACCAATGTCACTTGGGGTACGGATAAGGTGGGGAGGGGAAGGCGATGAAGCGGGAGGAGCCGACCCAGAAGGCTGGGTACCAGACTGCCGCGTTATGGCCTTTTGTGCGCATGGTATACAGATACCCCAAACCCCACACAAGGCCCGGATTGTCCCAGAGGGATCCCGAGCCCAGTATCCTGCGGAGCCTCCATATGGTGAATTTTTGTGGTCAGTCGCAAGACCGCAGGGAATTTACGCATAAGCAACCCGGGATGCCCCTTAAAAGTCCCGGTGGGAGGATTTTAGGTGGACAATTTTACACTAGTGACCCCAGGACCAGGAGGGACCCCTTAATATGCACATATACAGGGCAATCTGTAACACACAAAACAGGCAACATAAGTGCAGTGCTGAGAAAAGATGGCAATAACCTTACAGTATATAAGACCACAGCATTTGATCTTGCAGTCACACTATATATATACATATATTAACTGTATCCCAGCCAGACATTGTGAAAAACACACACACACACGCTCGCGACCAGTGGGGGCCCCCGCTAGAGAGGAGCCCCCACACACAAGCTAAGGAAGTGGCCATCGGGCCCCTACCACACCGATCGTGATAGAAGATGGCCCCCACGAAGCCTCATGCCTGAAGAGGGAGAGCAGAGGGAGGGCGGGCCAGCGCAGAACGCGCGCTTGCCGAGGCCACGCCCCCCTTCCAGAAATGCGGATCCCTAGAAACGAGCACAGAAATCGCGCCAAAGAAGGGGGCGGGGCTACCGCGGCCGCGCCAAGAGCCCGGCCCTTCCCGAACGCAGCCTGAGGGGGAGGAGCTCCCCCAGGCTGCCACAGCCCTGTCATGCCAGTAAAAGCACTCCCTGTATGTCACACTCACACACACACAGAGTAAAACACACCAACACACACAGGGACATAAGCTGGGAAAAACGAAATAACGGCGAGGCCAGGCAACCCCCCCGGAGGGGAATAAGGGACCCGGAAGGGGGGGAACCCTGCCAGAAGCCGGCCATAAGCCTAGAGGGACGGGGCATCCCACACCAGGATCACCAAGAAACCTGGATAACCGCCTACCCCATAGTGAGGTCTCACGGTGGAGAAGTGCTCCTGCTGCACCCATACCTTCACCAGGACCCGCAGCCTAAGCTGGGAGGCTCAATATAGGGGCAATTTAGAAGGGTCCTGGCAGCAATAGGGACAATAGACAGCCGGGCGCAAGCCCGGCTTACCTGTAAGTAAAGAAGTCTTCATCTTCTGTCTTGTCGCCTTCCCTGCAGAGAAGGAACTGGGGAATTGGTGGGAGGTCCCAGGTATATATGGACCGGGAGGGGCTTTCTTTTTTTGCATATTCATCTCTGCAGAAGTTCGCCCTCTACTGGATTACCAAGATGTCATGAAGACCGAAGTGAAGTGTATGGCACACTTAGAATAGTTGCATTATGATGCTGAGAGCATCCTGTCTCTGGGATGAAAACACCAGGAATGACTCTCAAGCCACTTTACAGCACAACCATTGAGCTCAAAATGGCTCATATTTCCCACCAGGCATTCCTATTGTAGATGCCAATTCAGTAAAAAGGACCAGTTCACAAATTGTGGAGGCCACTGTATCCAAATGCCAGGTACTAGGGACGAGGTTCCTTTTAGGAAAACAGATCGGCCGGACACTTTTGTGTATAATCAGGACATTTTTACAATCACATCAGGAGTGTGGTGCCTTGTTTAAAATAGAAAAAACATAAATAATACATATGCTTTAGGATGTGGATGCATATGCTATTGTTTTAGAGTGACACATTTGATGACAGATATCCCTGTGAGATACGGGGATGAAGCAACCTATAAGCACTTTATTTAGGAACAACAGTAATCCAGCAGTTCAGGATTACAATATGAGTCAGCTGCTGACACAAGTATGGGTACATAGTTCAGAGGCATTTAAAGCAGATCTCCAGTTTAAAAAAAACAGATCTTATTTTATAGTATACAATAGTAACCCCTTGTCTCAGTCATTGTTTTAAGACCTTTCATAGGTTCCTAACAAAGTGTGTTGGTTTGAAAACACTGTTTTTAGTCTTGCCACCATAACCTGTGGCACCACCATAATGGTACACCTGGTGATCTGTTTCCAGGTATACAGAGATAGAGACATGAACAGCAGGAGGGCTGGCTGATTGAATGAGAAAGGATGAAGTACTTGTGGCTTCTATAGGGTAGGATCATGACCCATTGAATCACTAAATTTATTTTACAAGAAACAATGGGACGGATTTATCAGTGTCCAAAACCTGTCAGGGTAGAGGAGATATAATCAGCAATTTTTTACCTTAGGTTTGCTTTAAATAGATCCCACAGCATGGGCGACAGCACTGTTGCTCAAGTTTGGGGGGGGGGGGGCATCCTGATTCGTGAGGCCCCCCAGCAAACCTCCCAACTAGGACCTTGGGATTCTATGCCCCATTCTATGCCCCAATTTTTGTCCACTGGCCAATTGGCCGTCAGCAGTCAAATGGGTCCAGGACTGGAAGTGAGTTTTTGGGGCCTTGGTTTTGGAGGTTGCAAAAGGCCTGGCTATGTGAGGGGTAGGGTCATCACCAATCTGATTTTTCTGCCCTCCCTCCCCCCCCCCACAACATGAGCTGTTCCACACTCCCCCGCAGGATATGGGACTGCTTCAAAATGGCACATGGCTATAAAAACAGCATGCAATCATGTAACTATTACAGTGATGTGTTGGTGAGTTCACATTTTGCTTAAAAAAACTTTAAATAGAAAACAAAAATCAAGACAGAATAACGTTAGTTAAATGCAAGGAAGCATAGCACATTGCAATGTACCAATAAATATGTGTTATACATACATGCAGATGGTGGGGCTTTCATTTTTAGGGGTCAAATCATTACTGTAATGATCAGTGGACTTATACTAAGTATAAGGTAGATAATAGGTTTTATAGCTTTACCTCCCATGTCTGTGAGAGCCGGCACACCGATGCTGTGTTCAAACCCATTATAATTGCGAAGAAAGAATTTAAGTTCCTTTGAGCTTTACAGCTGTAAGAAAAATATTTGCAATTATTTGCCATGTTTATAGCATGACAGTGTCCATATTACTCCTACAGTTTACAATATTTTTTTCATATTTCATAGTGTGATACAGACTGAGATACAGAAGGCAAAGGCAATTGTTAGACCATTGTGTCGGGCTATGTTCGACACGGTTCATTTTTAAACTGAAGAAGAAATGTCTTAGATATCAAGGTTTACAGTGTGCAAAACAGGCATTCTCATCACCTTTCTCCCTCTCTCCCATTGTCCAAAGCCTGATGATGTGAAACTTTATACTAGCAGCTTAGCCTTATTATTGGTGGTGTATGGCAAAGAAATTCAGGAGGTGTGCCACTACTCTTTACCTTGTTTCTACTTTCAGAAGCATCTGTGTTATGATAGAAAGGGAGAGGGCGGCCACGATGAGGTGAGCTGTGGAATGACAGTTTTTGCACTTTGTCCTTTTAATGCTAGTTTTTCTGTTTGTGACATTGTATGCCCGTTAGGTTACAGCAGAATTATGTAACAGAAATTGCATAGGTGAAACTGGAACCAAAGGTGGTGACCACTACACAAATTAGGTTATGCTAAAGATCTGGTAATGCAAGTCAAATTTCCCCCCAAAACTCACCTCCCTCTGTGATGGGGCATTTGTACAGGTGACGTGCATTATATTTCCAATGAGTTAAGGATATTTTTTTCAGTTTGGGGTTGGGGTTTAGCATTAGGGCATCCAGTATGGGATGGCATATCTAGGAGACCTCCAGTACTTTTTAAAGTTTCTCTCCACATATCTGGTTATATTTATGTACAGGGGCTGACTGGCCAAGGGAAGCAACTAGATGGGCAGGGCAGTTTTGATACTGGCTGTGCTAGGAGTAGCCCCCTGTTCCCTTCACCCGGAACCTGAGTCAGAATTCACTTATTTCTCTTCTAAAACCGCTCTTTCATTTTAAAGTCTCCCCTAGTCCCACCCTCTTACTTTCACTGTATCCTATCAGGCAAGACACCCAGACCCTGTTCGGCCCTGCAATGCTATAGACCCAACATTATAGCCTTACCCACCCCTGTCACAGTATCTGCCCCAACAGTATTAAAGCTTCAGTGCCATTGCTTTAACAGTGGCCATTTCCACCCATGCCCATGATCTGCCCCTGCAATGCTATAGCCTCACTTTAATATGAGGTGGGGTTCAGCAGCTTGATGGTTGCTTGTGGGCTGGCTGAGGCCAGTATATGCTTACCACTGTTTATTTGTACTGTTTTACATATTTTTGGTTATGTGGCCCAATTAAACAATGGGGGGATCACTCTAGGCGAGAGTTGTTTAACTTTGGCCTGAATTTGGCAATTAGCTGAGGCATCAGAAAAAAAAACAAAGCTAAGGAAACTAAGTAAAATTTTGAAGTTTCCATTAGAAGCAAGGACTCTACCCCAGTTGTTCTTTAACATTCCTCCTGTTGTGTTTTGGAGCAGCCAAAAGCCTTAGCAGGAACAGAGCCTTGTTTTGCTGCTCTTTCTGTAATGGAAATGATGATAAATTATTCTTGACTAACAGAGCTTGATGCTGACGCCGGCATCCTGGAAATAGTAAATCCTCAGGGAGTCCAATGGAACTGGTATAAACCTCAGGAATTATAAATAGAAAGAGGCAGTCCTGAAGACACAAGCAGATTCATAAATAACATGCATGGCATATAGATTTTATTCCAGCTCCCAGACTGACCCCTAGGAATACTCTGCATAATGCATAATCACAAGATGGATGAGTAGAACAACTAACAACACTAAGACAGATTGTGGAAGAATTCCTGGCCAGGGTATCCTCACCCACAGCTAATATTTGGCTTCATTTGTATAGATAACAATGTTTTTTTAGTACTAAACATACTAAATATATAAAGAAAAATCCCTGTTAGTCTTACCGGTAACAGTATTTCTATTAGTCCTTCAGGATGGACATGGAGAGAGAAAGCTCCTCCCCCTAGAGAGGAAACACAACTGGCACATGTTCAAGAGCCCCACCCCTTCCCCTCAGTCCTCAGTTTAAAACAAGTGTTAATTGGTGGTGAACTGTAGGACCCAATGTATAGGGGGAGTTATAAGGGCCATCCTGAAGGACTCATAGAAATACTGTTACCGGTAAGACTAACAGGGATAAAGAAGTACTTTAGAACTAGGGATAGGAAACTGCCTTTAAGACCCTTTGACCGAAGGTTTGGTCTTTGTCAGATAATAAATCTAGCCTGTAGTGTTTGAGGAAGGTGTTGGGAGATGACCATGTGTCTGTCTTGCAGATCTCCTCAACTGAAAACCATTTCCGCCCATGATGTGCAGACTGCTTTAGTAGAGTGAGCTCTAATGTAAGGCGGGGTGGTATCCATAGATGTATAAGCTAGGGAGATTGCCTGTCTAATTCATCTGGCTAGGGTAGCCTTAGATGTTTCCCGGCCCCTTTTCCTTCCTGAAAAAGTAAATGAGGTAATGAGGCATCTGCGATCATCAGCTTGTGTTGATTCTACAGAACTACCTGGATCAGTAATAAAGAAGGAATGGTTATGTCCTGAGAATGGTGAAAGTCACGGGACATCTTAGTTGGGTATAGGGGACCAGGCCTAAGAACGTGTCTGGAAAGATGGTGCAATAAGGCCCTCGGATAGATAGAGCCTTTAAGCCACTAACGTGCCTGGCCAAAGTAAGACCTGATTTGATGGTTAGGACCTTATCTGAAGGTTTGAAGGGAGATCTAGCTAAACCTTTGAGGACCAGGACCAAGTCCCAGGAACAACAACTGTACAAAGTATTGGCCTCTTCCGAGCTATATAAATAAAGAATCTGTTAATCAAAGAGTGGTTCTGCAGTCATCTGTGTAGGAAGAACAATAAGGCCGAGGCCTTAGTCTTCAGGGTACTAACTGCTAACCTCTGTTCAAGCCCTTCTTGTAGAAATTCAAGTACAGTTGAAACTGTGTCTCTTTCGAACTCTTCAACACACAGAATTAATTGAAATGGAGCTATGCCTAGCGTAGATTTTTCTGGTAGTCATTTTCCATGACTTTATGAGCATCATGACTGCTCTGAATGAGAGACCATTCTTCCTCAATATTGACTATTCAAGAGTAAGCAGGTCTGGAATTAGAGGTAGTTTCCACGGGTCTTCTTGTGTCATTGCTGTTAATATTGTGAACGAGCTGGTGCAATTAATATTACTTTGATCTGTTCCAAAGCTATCTTGCGGAGCAACTGTGGCAGAGGGACACAAAGAGATCTATATCTGGTCTGCCCCACCTGTCTACCAGTATTTGATAAATCTGTGGATATAGGCTCCATTTTGATTGCCTGATTGGAGTCCGGGTCAAAAAGTCTGCTACTAAGTTTAGGGATCCCTTTATGTGAACTGCTGACAGGGATCTGATCCAGAGATGGAGAAGCCACAGATGGAGAAGCCACAGAAGGAACAGTACAAGGGACTGTAAAGCTTCTGGTCTGGTGCCCTACTGATTATTTAAATAAGCTACTGTCATCATGTTGTCCGATCGAATCTGGAGGGGTTTGAAGTGATTTATAGATTCTTGTACAGCTTTGAGCTCTCTTTGAGGATTGGTGCCTCAATTCTCTGGACCAGATCCCCTGTATGTGGTGGGAGTACAGGTGTGCTCCCCATCCTCAACCACTGGCATCTGTGGCGATAAATAAAGGATTTCTCTGCCTCCATAAGAGTCCTGCCTGCAGGATTGAGGGATCCATCCACCAACAAAGAGAGTTCTTGATTCCCTCTGGGTGGTGGTCTGCTCCAGGGAATCTGAAGACTGATCCGTGGATTGAAGTAGAAAGACTCTGTAGTGGCCAGGAGTGAAGCTGTGCCCAGGCAATGGCTGGGATGGTGGAGATAATTCATTCTAGGATTGTAAGATCCTTCTGAAGGAGACCAGATCCTCCCTGATGAAGTTTTGAACTTTTCTGACCAGCTTGCTTTTCGATTGGTAAAAAAATAATCTGCTTTTAGAAGTCTACGATGTATGACAGAAACTTGCAAGTTTTGGATGGAACTAGGACAGACTTGTCCCTGTTTATAATCGCCCCCAGAATCTGCAGGAGTGATATTTTTAGACTGAGGTTCTGTAAGACTTCTGACTGATCTCTCTGTCACCAGAAGGTCGTCCAGGTATGGAAAGACTGGGACCTTCCGAGATCTTAGGACACATATCGCTTCTGACAAAGTTTTCGTGAAAATTCTGGGCGCTTATGTCATGAAAATAGACTCCATGGGCGCTGCAGGAAATAGAGAGGCACATGGGACAGGCTTCAGATGAGCTGCTTACTGTCATATTATTGCCATTGCCTGATTCACCGCTTTAAATAAAAGTTGCTTATACAGAAGCAAAGTAAACAGTGTACAGTTAGGTTTACAAAATCTTATAGTCATGTGTTAGTGTAAAAGACGAGTTGCACAACTTACTGAGCAGCAATCTTTATAAACTTTTTCACTAGCTGCACGCGCTTCCCGAGTTGGCCACAGAGCAGGATCTCGGTGGCCACCCATAGTTGGACTTCATTGCATCTTTGCAGCAGAAGACTCAAGTTCAAGGTGTTCTCTCCCTTCCCCTGTCTGCTGAACGTGAAGTATATCAACTCTTGCTGCAAAACAAGCAGAACAACATTTTGTAGAAAACACTGTCGAAAAGTTTTGTAGAAAATCATGTTTCTAATCACATTTGTATTACAGCTTAAACCGGACCTTCAGCAGCATTTAATGAAAAGTCCAAATCTTTAAAAAAACTATTCCCCAGCATCTAAAACTAATATATTTGATGTTTTTAGCCATTTACTTTTTATTCTTTCCCCAGCTGGGCTCCAACCCTGTTCAGGACTCTAGGACATGGGCGCCGCCATCTTGCCTCAGAAGCATCACATACTGAGGCACAGAGAGGGGAGCAAAAGTGCAGGGGGGCGGAGTTATAGTTGTGCTTTGCCCAGGCAGAGCAGAGCTGGGGTCAGGAAAAGGACAGCAATCCCAGAATGCAGAGCGACACAGTCAGCAGACACTTCCTGTTTGCAGGCAGCCAGAGACTCCATGCGCCTCCATCTTGGATGTTTAAGGGCTCATAAAAGGCAGTAGATGAAGGTAGGATGATTTTTAATGTGCACAATCTGAATGTAAAGGGTGGGGGAAACATATCAAATGAGGTCTTATTCAAGGTGAAGGTCCACTTTAAAACTCCTTTTGGGCTTCAGGCAGTCTCCCTCAACTGGCTCTAACACTCGCTCTTTCCTCCAGGCTGTTTGGGCAAACAAGTGCATGTATAGGAACTGTGATAGATTAAAGCTGTGAATGCTGTTAATCACCATACACATCACTTTTTTATAGATCGTTTTCCTGCTGGAGCCTTTTTGCCTAGAGCAACGGCATGGAAGCCATTTTAGAGCATGGTCAGTCTGGGCATGTTGGAGAGTATCTAGAGCCAGAGAGCACTGGCAGATGAAAGCAACAAACACAGCTACAGGGTGCGATGCTGCTGTGAACGGGTGATGACACGATCACTCACGTTCAATGGACGCAGCTACTCGGGACAGCCAAACTACGGGGCTCGCTGCCAGGTCCAATGATTTTTTAGTTTTATTTACCTTGGCTGAGCATTGCGTCAGCATGGAGAGAGTTACATTTTGACTGACCCACTACCTCCACTGATCAAGTTTATGTAGCCATTAGCTCATACTGGAATATGATAATACTATACTAACTATATATATATTATATATAAACTACATAGTGTTGACCCCATGACCACCAGAGACCAATCACAGGTACGCATTTCATTGGGGGAACAATGAGCATAGTTGTGCTGGATTTTGATTACGCATGGGGGGAAATTACCAGTGGGGGTGCCATTACGGGCTGATGACTGACCTCTTACCAATCCAACAGCCATGACTACCCGTCATCCAGCAAAGGGCTCTAAATGTTTTCAGTGGGGAGAGCAAGCGGCCACATCACCAGCATCTTTGAGTTAATTCCCTCTACTGCTAGCTTTATCTTCTTTGCACCTCATCTCTGAACTTTCTACCTTATAAAAGGACTTTCCAGGCAAAGGGTTAAGTTAACCTGATTCTGCTCTCCCTAGGCTGGCTGTCTGTTATGGGGTGAATTATGCATTAGTTTGTCTCTTTTTCTTTCGCTCTCTCCTTTACTTGCTGGCCAGCAAATTTGTATCTGTCCCCTATTGTTTCTAAAGGCAAACTGATTCAGAATTATCCCCATACATATATACACACAGCAATCACATCTTACCTGCGTTTGATCAATGGGAAGTGTGATGCATGATTGATGCCAGGTTTGACCTGGCTGCAGCCAAGCAATGAATGTGTTTTTTCTTTTGCATGATTTTGATTTCATGAGATTATAAGCTCCATAGTGCTTTAAAAAGGCAATATTGCTGGTTTGTAACATGTATTTTGTAGAAAATGTACATTATGTTAGAGTTTAAATCCAGGAAATGTCTTTTTAAGACTGAATAAAAGGTGCAGCCCCTGACAGCCAGCATGAGACAAGTAGAAAGCAGGCTAATTTAACCCTTTGCCTGGAATCTCTCTTTAAGCTCCAAAAGTGTAAGCAGGACTCTTTTCCTTCCACTGGGGACCCCTCTAGTGACTTAACCCACTGCTTTCCCAACTGCCTGGCCATATCGCCTACTCTTTAGTCACCTAAAACAAGCACTGGCCCAAAATTACCCCCCAATACCTTTCCAGATCTTTTTTAGTCTGGCTCATTGATATATTGATGCTGCCATTGCTTCCAAGATTTTAATAAATAGCAATTCCCTTTCTATATTGCATGGGCCTATTTGGCTAAACATACCTCATGGATGGAGTTGAAAAGGCTCCAATCAAAGCTGGTCAGTTCCAAGGCCAGATCCCATGTGTTTATCCCCAGGATTCTCACCGATCGGTTCTGCGCCTCTTCATTCTCTGCAAATGGGTTCTGCGAAACGTAACATACTTGAGTCAACATTTTCCTTATAAAATACAATAAAACACAGGGTGGCTAGGCCTAGCTAAGCAAAGCAATACAGGCTGAGTGCTTGGTAATTTCTCTTCATGCTTGCACACCCTCAACAAGCCTATTCAGTCAATTTAGGAAAAGACCTTGAAAGCATGCGAGTGTGATGAATTGACACTCATTGAACAAAGCACTCGGGTTGGAAATTCAATTATAAAGAAACTGACCAGGCAGACCACATAATGAAAATAAAGATTGCACAGGTCATAATTAACCCTCTCAGTGCTGGACAAGGGGGGACTTATTTTTGGCATGACTCCTCCCATCCCTAGCATCCAACATGTCAGTGGTCCGTAATGTTAAACCATACAGACAAATGTTAATCCTAAAAAACATTATCAGTGAAATGTACATCACACCTACATCATTTATATTGAAAATATAACAAGACAGATTTTCCAACGGATGTCAGTCATGTCTCCTGGGTTAAAGAAAATCTGTAGTGAAATTAATATTCTACCAGTAGTATTACTAAGATGAATACATATGGTTGATGTTGCTGGTCTTATTTTGAAATTGTGAGCACCTAACTGTTAAGATTGCCATCCATCTTTTTTACTGCAGCTGGTGTGTGGGAAGTTGTGTGCTGCCAAAAAGTCATTCTGATCTTCATCCCTGTTCCAAGTCGGTGGTTTATTACATATCACAGGCAGAGGAGCAACACAATAATCTGGCAACTAATCATATTTTACAATGAGGTTCGCAATGGAAGTCTCCTTAGTTAGCTGGTGACCTTTTGGGGGGTAATGATACATAAAATATCAGTGAAATTGATTTTCTGTCTCTTGTAACCAAACAGGAAGCTGGGCAAGATCTCCCCAATGGGACCAGAGACAACAAAATATCAAGGTCTACTGTTACCTAAAAGTATGAAGATGGATTGGCCTTCGTTGGACCATTCTACTGAAGACTAAACTTGAAACTGGTAACAGACCTAAGATGAGTGTCATCTGATCTAGACTTTTTGACTAGATTGGAGACCCAATCCAGCATTTACAGACAAGTGTGAAAGCTCCAGGAGTGCACTCACTGTTTGACCATGTGTACATATTACAGATACTCCACACTGTATTCTGAATTCTAATTCAGATGAGTGAGCGGAGGGCCGCTTCCCTAACGATTCGTCTTCTCCGGTGAGCCACACACAGGCCATACCCACTTGTTGCAGGGAGCCAGGTGTTTGCCCGTGGGCGATGGATAAGAAGTGGCAGCGGGGACAGCGGCCCACCACTCGTCCATCTTCTGGCCTCCCAATGGATGTGGCAGCAAGGTCAGCAGTGTGGGAGTGCCGGTTATGTGAGTTTATGTTTTTTTTTTGTTTCTTTTCTTCTGCCTATGGTGGGGAATGGGATGGGGGAATGTCACACTGCCTATGGGGAATGGGTGGGTGGAATGCCACACTGCCTATTGGAGAATGGGAGAGTGGAATGTAACACTACCCTATGGGGAATGGGAGGAGGAAACGCAACACTGTCTCTGTGGAATACACCACTGCCTATGGGGGATGGGAGGGAGGAATTCCACACTGCCGCCTATGGGGAATAGGAGGGGAGTATGCCACACTGCCTATGGTGAATGGGAGGGGGGAGATTGCCACAATATCTGAAATGGGGGCCTGCTTCACGAAGTCAATACACCTGGGACATCCAAAAGCAGTGTCCATAAGTAGGGTGGGATCCCCAAAAAGTAACAACAGGCAGTTTAAACCACTACCACCTGAAGTACCTTGCGGCCAAAAGAAACATCAGCTGAGGCCCTAACATCAACCTTGTAAAACTTGGAAAAAGTATGAACAGAAAACCAAGTTACGGCCTTACAAACTTGTTCAACAGAAGCTTGGTGCTGAAAGGCCCAAGACGCACCAATTGCACGAGTAGAATGAGCAGTAATCCTAAAAGGAGGTTCCTTCCCTTTAGCAGAATAGGCTTGAACCACCGCCTGACGGATCCACTTGCTGATAGTGGATTTAGCAGGAGGCAAACCCTTCCTAGCAGGAAGCAGGAAGAACAAAAAGAGTGTCAGACTTCCTGAAAGACTCCGAAGCAACCAAATAAAATTTCAGAGCCCTGACAACATCCAAAGAGTGAAGGATCCGCTCCTTGGAATTAGCAAGGTTAGGACACAAAGAAGGCAAAACAATGTCCTAAATGAGATGAAAAGCAGACACAACCTTAGGGAAGAAATCCGGCTTGAGCCGAAACACCACCTTCTCCTGATGCCTTTCAGAATAAGGAGGTTTGATGGAAAGTGCCTGACAGAAGTAATGGCCACCAAAAGGCCACCTTAAGAGTCAGAATGGGCAAGGCAGCCCCACGGATAGGCTCAAAGAAAGGACCCTGCAGAGCAGACAACACCAGATTCAGATCCCAAACTGGTAGCATAGGCTTACGTGGCGGCCGCACATGAGTAACTCCCTGGAAAAAAGTCTTAACCAGCCGATGATTGGCAAAGGACCTTAGAAAAAAATTGCCAGAGCTGACACCTGTCCCTTGAGGGTACTAAGTTGAAGGCCCGAATCCAAACCATTTTGCAAAAATTCCCCCAGCCAAGACGTCCTGCTCAGGGAGTCTGCCTCCAGGTTCTCCACTCCCCACTCCACTCCAGGTTCTCCACTCCCGGAATGTAAACCGCCGAGATGCAAGAGACATTCTCTTCCCTCCCTGATGACTGATGTAGGCAACCGCCGTCTGGTTGTCCGAGCGGATCTGAACAGCCCGACCCCGAAGATGTGTGGTCAGCTGAGACAGAACCAACATGATCGCCCTCAGTTCCAGGACATTGATGGGGGCATGGGCCTCCTGGGGGCCCCACCGACCATGGAACTTCAGAGACTTCCAAAAGCCCCCCCAACCTGTCAGACTGGCATCTGTGGTGACAGTCTCCCAGCACGGAGGCAGAAAAGTCCTGCCCACTAGAAGGTTCCCTGAGTCCAGCCACCACGAGAGGGACTGTATGGCCGGGGGGGCAGAGCAAATTCCTGATCCAGGGACACAGGGTCCCGATCCCAAACTGACAAGAGGTGCAACTGAAGAGGTCTCATGTGAAACTGAGCAAAAGGGACCGTCTCGAAGCAGGACACCATCAGACCCACTAACTGCATCCCCTGCCGGATGGAGGGATGGGGACACAAGAGCCTGCTTATGAAGGCCCTACACCTTCTGCTGAGGCAGGAAAACCTTGACCTGAGAGGTATCCAGAGTCATGCCCAGAAAGGACCTCACCAAAGACGGAGACAGTGAAGACTTGGGATAGTTGATCACCCAGCCGAAGGACTCGAGAGTGGAGGTCACCACCTAAGTATCCTTCTCGGCCTGATGAAGAGATTAAGCAGCAATCAGAATGTCGTCCAGGTAAGGAAGGATGCCAATGCCCTGATTCCGCAGCAAAGCCATCACACCCGCCAGCACCTTGGTGAACACCCGACGGGCCGAGGTGATACCGAACGGTAAGGCCACAGACTGGTAATGCTGATCCTCTAGAGCGAACCTGAGAAATCTCTTATGACCTGGAAAGATTGGCACGTGAAGGTAGGCATCCTTGATGTCCACTGAGGTCATGAAGTCGCCCGGGCGCAGGGTACTAATCGACTGACAACCTTGGCTTGTTTGCCCCGCTCACCTGCGCAATATAGAGAGCCATCTTCTATCTTCGCAGAATCACTGCAGAGGAAAGCTGGATACGTCTATGGTAATTCCGTTTTTATATGGTACCGGGAGGAGCCACAACTCTTCTGCAGTGCACTGCGCCACTTTGTGGCGGAATACCCAGATGTAATGACTTTGTGAAGCAGGCCGTGCCATGCAATGGGAAAAATACAGTATGTATTTTGTATAGACATCATTACTCACCAGAGTCTCACTCTTCCTGTAGGTATAAATTCGGCTTGATGATTCCAGTGACTTTGACAGAGCCATTTCAGTTGGCAAAAGTTCATGTTTTTCTGTGGATATAAACTGACTGTCAAAATCAAGGGCTGTTCGAATGCTAAATAATGGCATTGTTAACACTAGCATGAAAGACCCATTGCTGATTTAAAGGATACTTTAATATCTCTTAACATATAGCCGAAGGGTAAATGTCCGATGCATGTACATTCTAGCGGCACTAGGAAAATGTTAATATAACTATAAGGAATCAGCCATCCGAAGTAACTGACTGAACAGCTGTATTTCTACCTGTGTTCAGAATATGTAGCTCTTCAGATTAAACAGAGAATGCGGGGATGAGCCATCTAGGATTTGTCCACTAATATGGGTAATGTGTCATTAGAGACAGGTCAAGCAAGGTAATAGTTTGTGAAGGAATCAATAAAAATTAATTGTAAGCCTTGATGAAGACACCGCAGCCAAAATCATTGATGCAAATTGTCCACTGTAGCCATATTAATGGCTTACCACTACTCCAGTATATGTATATTTCTATGAATACCCAGGGTAGCAAAAAAAGATAGTTTAGATAAGAACTACCTTACATAGTACGCTGCCAGGCAGGTAGAATAACCCCTATAATTCCAGTATGCAGTCTTCTCCTCTCCCTCCATTTTCTTCCCCATCCCCTTTTTGTTTTTGTTGTAGTTTATTATTTTATTAGTTTCTTGTATTTATTAGATATACAATATTTGTTCTGGAATGCTGCTCAACAGTTCAGATGCTTTTGTTATGCAGCATACATTACAATATGTCCAGATTGACTTGGTGCTAATAAGTCTAACGTTGACGCTTCAGTAAAAAGTATCTATACATTGTTGTGTATTCTGCTGTACTTTAAAATTCTACATTAGAGCAAATAGCCTGATTTGTATTTGATACTTTTGCCTATCAAATAAAAACATACTTAAATCTAATTCTAGCATGTCGGACTGAATTAAGCATTGCAGAGGCCCCTGCGCAGAAAGTCTGATAGGGCCCCCCCCCCCTCATAAGTGACTGTAGATAAGTCGCTACCCTCGTTAACAATAGTGAAGACCTCCAAAGTGTTAAAGGCCCCGGGTAGGAGCCCTGGTTTGCTCCCCCCTTTCTTCCTGTCCTGCCAGTATGGCTGACTTGGGTGTCGTAGACAGTTTATTATAAGGCATTTGTCATACTGATGCATGCACTAGTGTGTTTAAAAAATAGAACTACTATATAGCTCTATAAATCTATAGAATGTCCTTATCATCGTCACATTTTGTTTGGTTCCTCGGTAGAGGAAGTTAATTCATAAGAAAATACACGAGAGTCATTCAGATCAAAAGATGGGAGACAGCAAAAGTAGTAGAATGTTTAGATGTTGGTAGTAGTAGAATGTTTTAGGTTAAAGTTACTTGTTACTGTTCCAGAAGCAGATAACACAGGCCTGGCATACGAGTACATGTTTACCTTTAGGTTGATATACATATGTGTGTTTTTTCTTGCTATTAACCTCTTACAGACACCCTATGTAGTTTATTTTGTGGGCATAAAAACCAACCCTTGAAACACTGCAAAGCACACGGGCTGTTTTGACTTATGAAACAACAGAGGCCTTAGGAGCAGTGGTGGAGCGAATAGCGGTCTCTATGGTAACAGCCCTCTAGTTAAAATTCTGCAGTGACACAGCTGAGCACCCCCTCCCCCTGGGGAGATTCAAGTACCTGTAGTAGACATTGTCAGCCATTATGCTTCTACCGCAAAAGTAACTGAAGAATTAGCGTTGAATTGGAATTACCTCCAGAAAACGTGACAGTGACCAGAGCCAGGTCCTCTTCAGCATGCTGTATGCGCTCAGCCACAGTCTTCAGGATATCTTGCACAGAGCTTGATACCTTCGTCCTGATGCTGACATAGGAGTGATCTGTTATGTATACCCGGCAGAAAACTGTACAAAAAAGGCAGGGTGTAAGGGTGAGCCTTCCATAAAACTTTGCTGCTGTCATCCTCTGCTTTCCAGCTATGTATGGTCAATAGAAACACAAAGCCTGAGAATGCAGCTGTAACCATTCCTGTGCTGAAATACTGTTGCTGGTGTCTGCAGTATCTTTTCATGAAGCACATGGGCTTTTAGATTTTAGTTTGCATTTTATTGCATGGCTTCTGAAGAATACATGTAATAGCAGCTTAGATCAGTGTTTTCCAACCGGTGGTAAACAAGTTCCTATTAGGTGGTACCTGTAGATTTATCTGTACCTCAACCCGATCTGCTGTCATCTATACTTCACCCAAAATGTATTTGTTCTATGAATGAAAAACTAATGGGAACTATAGCCATATTTTATGTATGTAATGTGAGACCAGCGTCCTGTAATGAACAGCAATCAGGACACTAGAGAGAACAAATTTTCCACGATTTGTTTTGTGTCAGTTCACTCAAATCTAACTATGAAATTTCATAGAAATCAGAATAGAACTCAAACCACTGATTGGTTGAGCGTTCTGTGCATGCGCATTGGGGATGGGAGTTTTTGCGTGTTCCTGGTGGCGAGAGGAACAAAACCTGGCATAGTGAAAATCCTGGCTTTTATTCCTCTCTGAATATCCTTTGGAAATGTTTATTAAACTATAAATGTGATAGGATATATCTCTTATTTGCGGATTATATTACTATTATGGTCATCAAACTATCTAGCATTCTAGGGACTATTCATTGAGAACAAAGTTCTGTTTAAAAACTACAGTGATCTACAGAGAAAAAACTCTTACATTGCCTGCTATCCAGTGCTGTTCACCGAGCTCTCTAGGTCCTGGGTGCTGCCATCTTAGTAGAAAGCACCTGTCAGACAGGAGCACGAACAGAGCCGGGGAATGCTGCACATCCGTTAGATTGGCACTGGACCGCTCGTGAGGCAAGGGTTATTTTTCTTTGTAGTGAATACATACCTGGATTCAAGGGTGCTTTTATATTATTCTGAATTCCATTTGATCACATTACCATAATTATTATGTACAGCAGTTTACATTTGTCACTATCCTACTCCTTTTTATTTTGGTCTGTTTGTAAGATTGTCCCAATCCATTCTGAATATGGTCTGTAGGCCCTTATTTAAATTAAGTTCATTGGTTTCCATTCACAAGTAAACTAATGTATTATACAAAAGCATGCCCTATATACAGTATACACCTATTGATTGTAAGCCTGTTTGCCTTATAGTGCATGTAAAGCCTTGAGCTACAATAGGGCACAGGAATGCACATTATCAGTTGCTTACAATACGCTCATTCTTAAAGGGATATAGCTTGAAGCGTATTTTAGTGGCACAATTACACTTTCTGGTTGCCGTAGTGCTTCTTCTAATCTTTATTTTATCAAGAGAATTGGTGGTGTGTGAAATGATGTGCCTTTGAAGATGCAGCAGGAACACTTTGCCTTATGTACTCTAGCGCGTCACTATTCAGTCTAAAGACCGAGTGCTTCAGGGGGAGGAAAATTGGGATTTGTATACTGAACTCACAGTTGTCTAGTTAACAAGAAAAATAAACAGAGCAAGGAAAAGTGTTTTACCCATACAACGTATACTCTACAGCAGGGTAGCATTGCAAGGGATGCAATAGATGTCATTTTTTCCCATGCACCAACCTCCGCTGCCTAATGTCCATCATGGACCCCCTAGCTTCCACTCCGATAAAGTGACCACATAGCCATAGAACTACTTAGGCAAGGCCTAGATATTTGGGATGCCACCGGTCCGTCTTCTTTGTTAAGGTTACTGTATTAGGAATGCTGAATTCTGTAAATATATTTATATATGGTGTTTAAAATTGAACTATAGAGTGTCAATGATTAATTATATGCCATTGGCTCTTAGTGTAACCAAATGCATAGAATTATTTGTACATCAACACTGTACTTGCCAAATAAAATTCTGATTTTGTTGAAACTCTGCAGTGTAACATATATGCTATTATATGCTATAAGGCCTTTTCCTTGGCATGTAAGGCCCTTCCTTGGCATGTATTACATTTCACCACTTGCCTGGTTTTCTGAAGCTATATTAGTAATTTTAAATTGTGAAATATGATATAAGGGCTCAATATGCGACTGCACCGCATCTCCGGCCTGACACAGCTCACACTTACTTTCCTCTATGTCATTGACGTTTCCTCTGTGCTGCAGCCAATTCTCCTTCAGGCTGAATTGATGGAAGAGGGCCCTGTTCTGTGGGCAAAAGACAGAGAAAAATAGATTTCAAATGTTCCCAACGAAAATCATTAAAAGATCAGAAACTGACACTCATATAGTAAGTGTATGCTATGTAAGATAGTATACTTCTTAATCTCCTCTAACAAACCAAGATTTTGGCACATTTTTAGTACTGAAGTAAAAATGACTTCTAAAAGTGTATGTACTGCAGCTTCTGAACTATTGGGGTAAAAGTAGATGGTGGCTAACTGCAGAGTTAATGGGGAAATATACACAAGGGCTTTTAGAGGATGACTATACTCCGATAATTTTATAACACTTTCATATTTCAGAGGAAAAAAAACATTCTGCAATAGCTTTGTTAAGAACCAGAGCCAGATTTGGTGTCCATGCTACTTTCCCTAATGTAGGGTCAGGTGGTAGCAGTCTGCAAGTATCAGCATGCTGCCTATGCAGTGCCCCCTGCAACCGGCCACCCTGAGCACAGGTTGCCTAATTTGAAATACAGCTTTGCCACCTGGCCCCCCTTAAATACTATATTTTTCTTCCCTGAACTACAGAAATTTGCAGATGGATACTACTGGTAAAGTGATGGGCTGCTGAGGAATATCACCACAACACAGGGCATCACAAACTTTAAATGGAATACTAAACCCTGATGGCTGCTGATCCTGATGCCCATGGTTCTTTTTATCCAGTACTCACTGACTGGCAAAAACATATTGCTTTCACTGGATACTGGCATCTTCCTAAGAGAGGATTGCTGTTTTTGTTTTTACCAACAATGATACCTAACAATAATGTCCAAGCACTGGTGAAGGCTGTGTAGCCTCATGTGTGGATTTATCTTGCTCGGTTGAATTTTTGCTTCTCTTCCTGTATTCAGACAGGCTGGTTAGCACAGCATTCAGCCCCACATCACAGCGTGTGTCCTTGCCAGATAGTGATGCTAATCTCAGAGGAAGTGTGCTGCAGCAGGTTTCCTCACGCTGTTTTATTGTGCTGTCATGCGAACAGCTGTGTGTGAAATCTACAACTGGGGATGTGTAATCAAAGATGGCTCCACATCCTCTGCTGCCCAAATGTGACACTGAAGCTCAGTCATGGCAGGAGTAACACATATTCCTAAAAACAGCAACTACTTTCCTCTATGCCTCAGATAAAATATGTACATTTAAATAGAAGATACAATACCTTTCTGTGAGGCGAGTACTCATCAACCGTGCTGCAAATAAGAGGCAAAGAAATGAGCAAACCCATTCATTAGAAAATATGATACACAGGTTCACAAAAAAACAATCAATTTACTATTTATAAAGCAATGAGTTTCTTTGTCAGTTTTTTCTGAAATGAAGAGGATAGCAAAACAGTTGGTTAATATGCAAACACTGGTGTGCAGTGGCGTAGCGACCCGGGGGCGGGGGGAGCGGACCGCCCCGGGTGACACCAGACCTAGAGGGTGACACCGCACACCCAGGGCCGGCCCTACCATGGGACCTGGTGGGCAGTGTTCCCGCTAAGCGCACCCGTGCCCGCCTCCCCGCGCAGCTGCGCTCGCCGTCCGCGCGTTTCCGGGGCAGGTGTGAAAAAAAAAAAAAAAAAAGCATCACACCGCAGGCGCCTGCTCCTGATAAACCCCGCCCCTCCCCATAAACTCAAAACTCAGCTTTTCATTGGCTGGTGCGTGGCTCCACCGGGCACCGGCCAATCACAGGCGCAGGCGCTCGTTTGCTGGAGAGGAAAGAACACCCGCGACTCGCTGGCGGCATCACGTGACCTCCCCATCACTTGACTGTAAGGTAAGTCAAAAGCTGTTCTGTGCTGCGCGGGGCGGGGGTTTGGCTGGTATAAGTGATGACAGGGGGTGCTATGGTGTGTGTGGGGGATGCTAGGGTATGCTGGGGCTGGGGTATCGGGTGCAGTCGGAGTAATGACAGGGGGTATGGGGTATGGGGTGCAGTCTGAGTAATGACAGGGGTGGCTGGGGTATATGGGGTGCAGTCTGAGTAATAACAGGGGGGCTGGGGTATGGGCTGCAGTCTGAGTAATGACAGGGGGGCTGGGGTATGGGGTGCAGTCTGAGTAATGACAGCCAGGGGGCTGGGGTATGGGGTGCAGGCTGAGTAATGACAGGGGGGCTGGGGTATGGGGGTGCAGGCTGATCGATGACAGGAGGGAAGCTGGGGTATGGGATGCAGGCTGAGTAATGACAGGGGGGATGCTGGGGTATGGGGGCAGGCTGAGTAATGATGGGGGATGCTGGGGTATGGGGTGCAGGCTGGGTAATGACAGGGGGGATGCTGGCGTATGGGGGTGCAGGCTTATTGATGACGGGGGGATGCTGGTGTATGGGGGTAATTTTTTTTATTTATTCAGTAAAGGTTGCATTTAAAATAAACGTTATTTTTTAAGAGCATTAACATTGAGTTCTTTCAACATACAAAAATTTTTTTTCTTTGGGGGGGGGGGGGGGGGTGACACCATTTCCTACCGCCCCGGGTGACACCAGCCCTAGCAACGCCACTGCTGGTGTGTATATAAAAAAAGACTGACAGGGAAAACGCTCCCCATGAGGGGTGTCATCAATGCCGAAGCCCGCCAGCTCAATCAACCCATTCAGTTTACTGGTTCGCCTTTCACCCTCCCGTCCTCCTGCACAGTTTACTGGCTCCTTTTTTTTTTGGGGGGGGGGGGCTCAATTGGAGCTTCTGCGGGGCACAGTTGGTTGGGTCAGAAGGAGGCCATGCTCATCTCTGTTCTGCCCTTTGAAGTGGATTGCTGGAATAGCCGCCTTGCAAGCTATCCCATGACACATGCACACACAATCTCTATCATACTCCTCTATGCCGTATATATTAATGCATGGCATTGAACTCTTTTTTTCCAAATATCTGTGCATACAGAGCTGGGGCTGGCATGCACATCAGCGGGGTTGGTTTCAATGTGGGATGCCCTGGAGATAGGAAATCAGCCAGATTTTTTTTTCGACTTCAGGATCAACATTTACCTCTGCCTGGTAGCAGGCTTGATGCTTCCAGTGAACCCCATTTGCTGTCAGCAATCATGTGGGGCAGTAGGCCGATAGTGAGGTACTGCAGACATGTGTTGGGGAGGCGCCATCCTGTAGTCCCGCACAGGGCACCTTCTATAAATAAAGCTTCTAAACAGACAAATTTTATACCTGGTGCTAAATCAAAGTGGTGATTCAGCACCTGGTGTTGAGAGGCGCACTGCTATTTTTTGGAGTAAAAAGTGCCATACCAATTTATTGTCTACCTAGTGCCCGATTCAGCAACAGGTGCAAAACAGCTGTTGTATTTTATTTTTCACATAAAGTGCACTTTTTGTACCTGGCACCAAGGTGTCTTTTGTCCCTTGTATTCTCCTCATTTCACCCCTCAACCCTGTTTCACGGTTATTTCCAAAAAGTTGGCCAGCACCCCTTTTTGGGGAAAAACTGTATCCTGCAGGCACTATCCTGCAGGGACACCATCAAGAAAGTTTAGGCCCCATAAAACCACAATGTCTGCTCACTGGTATTCCCAACCATCACATTATAGGCTATGGGGGGGCCCAGGCATGATATAGGCTGTATAGTTTACCCCCCGGTAACCTATACACTTCAAATGTGGTCCAACAACTGCACCTGTCCATCAGTGATCCAGCATCAGTGAGCCCAACAAGTGCAACCACTGGGGTTTGTGAGGCCCACTCACGCAGGGATCGCTAGGAGCAGGGATGTGCCATGCAACCATATTTTTGTGTAAGCATGGAGGAATGGAATTGAAAGAAGGGAAAAACTTTAGAAACTTTCTACCATGTGCTGCAGGAAATGAAGTAGAGGGACATGGAACAGGATTCAGGAGAGCACCCTCTGGCCTTATTGCCATTCCTGGACTGCCCCTTTAAATGTTACAGTGGCAAGTCACAAATATACATCTACCCTGATCATAGTTCCTCTACCCACTAAAGGGTGTTGACTATTGAAAAATCTGCTAGTATCAACCATCTCTTTATTAGAGGAAATACCTCAATGTAGCTGCAGCATTTGCAGCACAGTCACATATTGACCCTCCCCACAGTATTAGAATTGTTGTGACGCCAGTGAGACTGCATCCAATCATTTTCATTCAGCCCTCCTGCTATTTATGTGTTTTCAAAATCTTCTCTACACATAAAAGCAGATCACTGGGTGTACCATCACAGTGGCACCCAAAAGTTACCGCTGGAGAACTGCAAACTGTGTTTTATAGCCATCAGAATTAGATAGGAACCTATGGACATCTTAAAACAATGATTGCAACAAGGGGTTAATATTGTATGCTATGAAACGTAGACATTTTAAGTTAAGGATTACAGGACAGTGTGATTTTTCATGGCTACTATAAGGGACATGACAAGGCCAGCTCTACTGGCGTAAAGACTCTCATCTGTATTATGTAAGCTGCTCACTTTGCAGTGACAAATTATTCCGAGCTGCCATAAAAACTCTGCTGGACTCCATGTAGGGTTTCTAACAATAACACTTACTGACGCCGATGAATCCGCAGCACTCTTTGGAATTCCTTTAATTCCTTTTCCAAGATGGGATATTCATAAACATCATCCAGCACATACCGGTAGAGGGTCTGAAAAATTTACAAGAGAATGGTTAGGCCTTGTTTATGATGGGCTGCATTCCTCAGCAGCAACGACCGAGTGATATCAAAGAACACAAAGCTGTGCCGAAATGAAATGTCATGAAATGGCAATCTGCATCTTGCCAGCCTCTCATCACTACAAGAATCACTGTATACTCCCAGCACACAAGCTTCCAACAAAAAGACACCACCGCTCTAGAAAGCCTTTCATGTTTAAAAAATAGAAAGGCTAATGTCATGGGTCTTTGCCACTGCCCCACTTACCTCCATGCCATGGAGCTAGCCAGCTGTTCCATACCCATTTGTCAGAAAGACAGACATAAAACACTATGGGAAACAACTTTGCTCCTTTACAAAGCTTAAAGTGATATTTCAGGCAAAGCCAATTGTTAGCCTGTTGTGTTGGGCTATGATTGGCACTGTCCTAAACTGTTTTCCATTTTTAAATTGAAGCAGAAGTGGCTGAGATATCAAGGTCTACAGTTTTGCTGAGAGCAAGAGGCCTTACTAGAAGGAAGCTGAGCAGGGGGAGGGGTTAGCTGGGCTTGAATGGTAGCTCTGAGGTCTGGACTAGCTACTTGAGCTATTATTGGTGGCCCACATCAGCGGGTGGCACTAGAGGGACAGATGAGGAAGTGTATTTCCTCATTTACAGCGCTGAGCTGAAAGGAAGCACAGAGCTGGAGGAATGCTTGACGAGGTAAGCTGCTGTTTATTTTTTTTTTTACCTTTTGCATAAAAAATTCCTTTAAACTGAAACCTAATCCTAACCTAAGCCCTAACCTAATTTTAAAAACCCATAAAAACACGTTGGCTAATAGGAAGGGTCACTTATACATCCGAACTCAAAAAACTCCCGCCAAACTTTTATTTTCTTCTCCTGGTAGGAATAAACTCCAGAGGTACCAGGTTTTAGTGTATCGGGGGACAGAACCTGTTCCCCCAATTCTTTTCTTCCTTTTATTAAAAAAAAAAGCCTGGCAGGATATTTTTTGACTATTAGGTGGACAGAGCCCCGTCTCCTGCATTCTGCAGGGGCATGGCTGATTTTTCCTTCTTCTCTGCAAAGTTAGTTGACAGCAAAATAAAAAACCCTATTATCATGCTGAAAGTATAGTGCTGACAGAGAAATAACAAGACAATAAACCCCTCTCCTGCATTTTTCATTCAAATAACTGATGTAACTGTCTGAGAGGTAAAGCATTTACGCTTTGATTTTACAATCAACCTTATTTTAGTATTTATTTTTCCAGTGAAAGATCTAGACTCAGTTTAGTTTAGTAGTTTACTTAACATAATATTTTGTCTATCACGAAATGTGAGCATCCTGTGCTAGAGACACCACACTGGATGCTTTGGCACCCATAGCTATTTTGTTAGACAATTTTATATCAGTCAAAGACTGTCTGCTCATTTTAACTCAGCTATTGGCTGGGTCAAGTATCATCCCACACACTTGACACTTCCATTGAGTGTAGCTGGCAAGCCAATAAGCAAGACATAGCTTTGTTCATAGACAAGTCTGGATTTTGCACTTACCTTGAGAAAGAGCTTGGAATGTTCATCATCATGTAGCCAGTCCTTGTACAGGGCCATCCACTGGGATGCAAGCAGCAAGACTTTCCTCTTTGTACAGAGGGCCTCTGGGCCGTCTGCCTTTCCATCGTATTTCTTGGCACAATAGGTAATTTTAGGTCAAGGCACAACAAGAAAACATTCTGTGTTTTATAAGAGTGAGCAATTCCGGAGAAGGGGAAATACTGAGCTGCAGGAATAAGTTAATTAAGGAACGCTTCCCTGCATATATGCATCATTCATCTTTTCTATCACTGCAGCAGAGTTTATTATCAGAGGCCAGGCTGCACAGTGCAAATCTGCAAATTGCTGCCCCGCTAGAATATATATACTAGGCAAATTATACTGACATTTACAATATAAAATGGCAATTTATCTGATCTGTAGACATCTGTTATCGCTTCTTTTCTGTGACCCTATGACAGCATTACAAACCCCATGATGTGCTAAAACAAATAGTGACACAGCATGTAAAGCAAAGGCACATGTAAGTATGGATTGTGTTAATTTTTTTCTGCTTGTCCTTCATGTGGCACAAAACTGACTGCAAAAAGGATCTGACTAAATATATAAGGTGCACAGATCACTCAGCTGTAATGCCCTAAAATATTTACTGGAATAGGGAAAAAAAAGTCAACCACACTTTAGAACTGGGTAACATTTACCATGCTCCACGCCGTCACACTACTTCAACACACTGTGCAAAAGGGGTTTCATTGGGTTTTTATCTTTAGACTGTAAGATCGAAAGGGCCGGGCTCTCTCTCATATCCTACTTTGAACTTTTTTGCATTGGGTCTGCAATTGTCTGTGTACTATATGTTTTACCATGTCTGTAATTACTACACTGTAAAGCTCAGAAGAAGATGTGCAGTATAAATAAATAATAATGTGAGCTAGGGGAATATAATGCACTCCTGCTTGGCTAAAACAGTCCTTGTCCAGGCACATGACATATTCCTCCTCCTGGCCCATAGCCCCTGTTGGAATAGTGTAAAAGAAGCCATTTCAAAGTATCTCAAAACCTTTGATTATATTTCTGGATGTGGCTAAGCAGGGAAGGGCAAATAATGGTAGAGCTTGATGAGTAATGTACTTGTAATGCATGTGGTTAGGCACTGAAAGCCATAAGGGGCAGGGTGGCAGTGCAACCACTTTAGTGCATGGCTCTGGAAGAAAGGAATGTAAAAGAGGGGCAAACTATGGAGTCCTGCTGCAATCTCTACCTGGCAGAAAATCCCTCAGGAAAGGCATCAGATGAGCTTTTGCTTTGTTTTCAGGCTTTATTCTGTGTTCGTTTTCTGGACCGACAAACTTGCCTTTCTGATGCCTCAGTAGAGTCTGCCCACCAGATGTAATAACATGCTGTTGGGACATTCTCTCTTCTGCTCACTGCTAGTCTCTGAGCTACAGATTGAGTGCACACAATAGCCTATACCCCTCTCTTATGCTAATGTAAGCACTATAATCCTTATTATGTGGGGGGGGGGGGGCACCGTTTTTAAAAATTTTGGGAGTATTAGAAGCTTTAAGGCAATCTAATTATTTAGATTCATGTAAGGCTACTACTCCACTCTCATAACAGGGCATTACATTTGTAGAAATTTGATATTTTGCAGTACAGTAGGGCAGGTATTTTTTTCAACTTTAGGGGAAATAAAAACCTGTGCATTTTTACCATGGTCTACATTAGGAAAAGCCTGGTATTTGTTTGTGGCACCATCAGCCATACTGTATGATAAAACAACTTGAAAGACATAATAGAAAGATGTTTCATTTTTGTTTAACCCATATTTTTAATTTCACCCTTTCACAAGTTGCCATAAAAAAAAGGACTGGCACAAAACTGTTGCGTAAAATGAAAAAAGAGATTATATGAAGTAAATAAACTCCATTTGCTGCTGTCAATTTCGAGACTAATCTAAAAAGTTACAAAACTATTTGGAACTCCTTTTTAAAAGCAGCGAATACTAATATTTCAAAGTAAACGCCCTTGATCTTTTCTGTAAAAATGATTGATCTAAATTGCAAGGTATGTTACGATGGTGATGTAAAAAATGACAGTGCCGGAGCAGACAAGTTTTAATTGCTGATATTTCGCTGTCTTCAGGTAACATGATTTTTGAGGGCCATTCGCAATGCATCTTTCATCTCAGAAAATGAGTGTTGCGTGAATTAGCTGCCCTGGAGCGCTCCACCTCTCAGAAGTCAGTACATGAACATGGCATGTGGGTGAAAAGCTGGAATGCATTACATATCCCGGGGCAAGAACGGGGAAAACTATTAATCAGTAGCCTGTCATTAAAGAAGAAATATGAAGTTACATGCTTGATTTTGTTTGCTTCTGGTCTCCTCGCCTAATGCCCATCATCAAGGTATGTTCAGTCACACACAGGGGACAGCTTGTGGACCTTATATTTCATATAAGGAGGCTATCTCAGGCATGTCCTAGCTTTAAAAACATTTCTGAAATGTCGGAGGAAATAAAAATGACAACACAATGCAGCACACATTAGTTCCACATTGCACACCGACCCCCCCCCATCCTTTTTCTGTACAATCCATAAAAAGGTGGGGAGCCATTAACAGAAATAAGATGTCATTAATCTTATCTGGGGTAAAAAAGGCCTTGCACATACCCTTCATTTTGTAGACTCGTGTTTCTAGACACAAATATTTTACACCCAGGTGAGCTAAAGGTCTATTCTAGATGATGGCTTTAAAATACAACCCTATTTTAGTCAGATTTGTGATGGATATTATGAGCTTAGTGAAGGGTGTTATCGCTAATACCTGTACTACATATCAGAAAAACGAATGCTTATATTATTTACCTTAACCAGTTTACATCAAGTACATTTTCTATTACCTTAGCTAAGGCCTCCCACTTAAGCTCCATCCAGCTATACTTGTATGTTGCCCACTTCTTGACTGTATTGACCTCTCCTTTGTTTCTTTTCACCTGAATGTTGCTTGCCATGACCTTTAGACACTTACAGTACAAGCTTTCCTGTTATCAGCAATCTACATATGGGGAACACTAATGATGACATAGCCTATTGCCCCTGCTACCAACACTTTGGTACCATATGCTGCAGTTCATCCTATGCTATGCGTCAATGGATTTCATAATCAATAACAAAACATTTTAGTATAATTAAGGCTTTGAAATGGAAGGTAAAGAGATTTTAAAACTGAAGCATAGAGAGAGAAAAGAGACGCAGAAAAGCAAGAATGAAAAAAAAATGCTCATCCACCTATTACAGGTAAGGTAGGACTATATACCCGGTGTTTTTTTGGCTTGCCAACTAAAAGCTTTCTGTCTTTTCATGGGCCAGTCATGTTACTGGTTAACTTAAAATGAGCCAACAGCCTTGCACAGTTGAAAACTAAAACTACCCAATACTCACTTGCCCCTGATGATACTGAACCATTGTCAGCACTCACATTTGCTTCTCTATCCACTCAAAGCTGAAACACTGCCTCACTGATTTTCTCCTAGTTGCTGCTATCTTGAAGCACCCCGGAGGCTTCCTTTTCCATTTTTGCTGCTTCGATTTACCTGACATAACCCACAATGCACAGCGGCAGGAAACCCAGCAGCTCTGCCTGCAGGTCCAAAGGATGTCAATTTGGGGGTATAAATGACCACGGCAGGGGTTACAAAAAGGTAAGTTAATTTTTATGTGCATAAATCTGAATTGCCATGGGAGGGATGTATATGAGCACTGTTTGTTGTAAGGGTGTTGGTTGGGTTTAACTCACCTAGCTCAATATTTACCTTAAAGATTTCCTAGAGTGATTAATGACATGGTGAATGTGATAATATGTACATGTTAACTAATATATACAGGCAGTTTGCAGCATAAATCTTACATGCTTACATCTTAAACATGTACCTTAGTTAGCAGCAAGTCATGTGTGAGTGAACTCTGTTGATCTGTTTGTTATCAAGACTAATATTTCAATAGTTGCAATTTCACTAAAGCCTAACTTAAACTGATTCGGAATTCACCCAGCGGCCGACCCAGGTGGGTTCTGTCCTGCTTTAAGTATTATGTGGGTTACAGTTTCTAGAGAAAACCCATAATAGGACGTTTGTCTTGAGTCACCTAGGGATGTTAGGACTGCCCTGTGCACCTCTTCTACAGCTTGGTACTGAGTGCCTATGAGCTGCATCTACAAAAAAATATTTGTCCATAGCTGCCAGGCATCCAAGATCTTTATGAAGCAAAGATGACATTTCGGGCACTGAAGATCACTATTGATCTATCTTGGTAACATATTCTTCTGACTGCTTCTGTCTGGCCATTGATTAAGGGTACCATTATGCAAGAAGAGCAGGCTCCAAAAAAGCTTCTACCCCATGTGCATCAGAATACTGAACACGTTATTGTCATAATGATATAACACTATTATGTTTTGAGCTTTTAATCACTGTCTTGTGTCAGAAGAATGAATAATGTGCTCATGTGACCAATGTATGCTTTTGCATACAAAAGAATTTATGCTCACTTCTATGGGTATGCCTAGCCCTTTCTGCATTGCTTCCTACATTATGTATCAGCTGCATTTTTTTCTACAATAGGTAAAGTTATTGAGTAACTGACAATATATGTCAATTTAGCCTTTGGTAGGTGTGTTTCACTCCCAAATATCACATTCCACCCACAAGACATAAAGATGCTTAATCAGACTTTCGCATCTGGAAGGTGGTGGCAAAGGGTTTTGTAACCCAAATGCTTCCTGTATATATTTCTTACTCTTCTCACCAGTCATCTATTCTGGTGCTCAGCTCATCAGATTTGTATATTGGATTTTACCATGTCAGATTTTAAGGATAAACTACCTTCAATGCATTTGGCTAAGACCACTTTGGTATTAAAGTACATAGCGAGATAGGAAATAGGAACCTTGAGACAAATGGCGCATGTCTGTCAGCATTTCTACAAGCCTATTTATCAGCAATCTGTTTTGCAAGACAATGGAGATGGGGTACTAGTATATCACAGATTGATGTTGCAGTCGTGCATCCCATGCAGCAGTTTACCAGATGCCATTTCTCCTTTTAATAGTATGCATCTGCTTTTCATTCTCTGGAATCAGGGCCATGACTGTTCCAGTTAATTAAGGATATTGTCTAAGGAGCGCTTGGCACAAGTCGTCTGTTGTCATGAAGACCGTGTATGTGAGAAGGAAGTCATCCAGGAGGGTATCTGCAGGAAAACAAACAAGAAAGCACAAGGTGAAGGCGTGAGTCTCTGAGGACTGCTACTGTCACTGTGACAGTATCCATAAACATGCCCAAAGGGAACATTATACAATGCCCAGAGAATTAATCAGGAGGAAAACACTGAATTATTTAGCGAAGATGCCCTCATTTTGGCAGAGCTGGGGTCTGTTCAGGGCAATTAGACTATTAATAAGAGCTATAGAATATATTTATTACCTGGGTAATGTCATAACAACATTTAGGTTTTCCTATAAAGAATTGTCCTATAAAGAAAGGTTGAATGACCCAAAATGAAGAGCTTAAATAACACACATGTAAATCTTATCAGTTCATGATATGTGAATTTTATCATTTCACAAAAAGTGCAATATGTTGGATGCCCTGGGAGGAATGTGGCCTACCAATACTACGTATTCTTTTATAAAGTCCCACCTACACAGCACATTTGTACAAATAAAGACAGAAAGTCTAAACTGGGCTTATATCTTATCTTGTGCCATTAAATAGTGGTAAGTATATTGCCTGAAGGTAAAAAAAAATGTTTGATTTTCTGAGCTGGACAATAAATATTATTACTTTAAAGGGACTGTCCAGGCAAGTAAAAAACAAAGCCATACTCACCTTATTTGCCCCCCCCCCCCCCAGTCAGAAACTTACCAGGAGAGTCCTGCACTGCTCAATCTTGGTACTGGCAAGCTCCTTGACGAATGACTGCCCCCCCCCCCCCCCCCACTGTCAGCCACAAAGGTTGAGCATGCTTGAGATCATAAAGTGATTAAAAAAGATGGCCTGAATCAAATCAGACTGTCAGTGCATCAACTGAATGGGATTTTATTGGGGATTACATAAATTACAATGCAAAGTGTGTACAAATGGTAATATGGCTTACACCTGAGTACTCGTCAGTAAACTGGAGGATATATTTTTCAACATCATAAGAAACAGTTGTTACTTTCATCCAGACAGAAATACTGTGTCTAAGACAAACACCAACCTTTGACAGATCTAACTCCTGAAGAAGCCCAGCGCGGGCGAAACACATGTAGAGACTGGCGCAACCAAACTCATTAACAAATCATTTACTCACACAATATTTTTGTTTGAATGAAATAACAACTTGTATGAAATGAACTAGAATTACTCTCCAGAGCCTTTATGTTTACTTACCTGACGAGTATGCATGTGTGTAAGCCGTATTACCATTTGTACACACTTTGCATTGTAATTTATGTAATCACAATAAGTCCCATTGAGTTGACACTGACAGTCTGATCCATGCCATCTTTTATTATCCCGTCATGATCTCAACCAATTATAGGTGGGGCAGACTATCAATCCCACAGATATAATAATGCATTAGTAGCCACTACCAACACGGTATACCAACCATCCTAAAGAAAGAGTATTGAAGTTGCCTGGACAGCCCAAAAACAAAAAATACTCACAAATAGTCCTGCGCAGTTGATTTGCCTGATAACGATAGTTTGGAACTTACTGGCATCAGCGACTTTCTTTCTGCCATCCCAGCGTCCCAGATCCAAGTGGACGCCCCTCGCATCAGTCATATTGACTACAATGGAGGAGGTGTGCCAGCCCTCATTTCAATGAGGGGTATGGCCAGTCGCAACGAGTGATGCGAGTCAGCGAGGAGGAAGCAAGGCGGTCTGGATCTACAGTGGAGGTTAGTTTCAAACTACCATAATGGGGCCAATAAGATGAGCACACCTCCATTGCAATAAATGTAGTGAGGCACGCACAGGTATTGTGGATGGCACAGGGGGGCAGGACCACGACTGACACTAAGCATTGGACGTACACCCAGTGAGCAATGGACGTGCGCCCAGTGGGCATTGGACATGCAGTATTTTCAGAAACCATGAGGTTATAAACACTAGACCATTTGTGAGATGGTGCCTGGGAGAAAAGGTGAGTACCATTTATTTTTATTTTTTTATTTGAATCTGCAGACGCTTTAAAGGAGCACTATCGCAAAAAAATAGGCCAATAATAAAAATATATATAAATATGCTGGACGGCGGGAGGAGAGGTTACTTATGCACCCGGCATCTAGAAATATCCAGCCAGGGTTGTTTTTTATTTTTAATAATGGAAGGAAGAAGAAATCGGGTGACAGGTTCTAAACCCGTCACCCCTGGATTTTATTCCTACCAGGAGTAGAAAGCCACAAGCTTGCCAGGAGTTTTATTCAGTTTGGGTGTATAAGTGACCCCTCCTCTAATTAGCCAACGTGTTTATATGGGTTTTTAATATTATGCAATTTTGTGATAGTGCTCCTTTAAGCAGCAGGGCATACCAAAATATGGATGTCCCAAAGGGAGTCTATTTTGTGCACCTAAAATGTAATTTGGCTTTAGGTCACCTTTAAGCAATCCTTTGTACTATAATATTGTCTAGATCACCTCATGCTTACTCTAAAAATCTTTGACTATGCCAAGAAATCACCCTGGGAGTCCACTTTACTGCATACGCGCATCAGTAACATAATAGTGGATTATTTTAGACATTGACCAGGCTGCCCGTTACACACCAGGGATATTTTTATTCCCCAGATACAGTAATTGAATATTGCGTTTTGGCTGCTTCTGATATTGTGACCAATGCATTATGGGTCACAGAGAGAATGAACAAAACAAAACCATGTCAGAATTTATGGTTGGCTATAGGAGACCAGAAAAATAAGACATTGAATGTGTGAAAAATATTTTATGCCATTAATGAACATGGTCTACGCATCACATATAGATGCCATTATCCTTTTAAATCATTTTCCACTCGACAGTAGAAGTCTGCCTTTAATAATACTATTTTTACTCCTCACTATAGTGTGGCATGAAAGGAGCTCACACTTGGGGATCATAAAATTACTCATATTCTTCTGCTGTATTTCTGCTATTAAATACTATATCCAAAAAAGCATAATTTCCGCAATAGGTTTCCCTGCTGTTCCTACACACTGTATGAGCGAGCGCCATTGCTTTCTTTGTCTCCTGTCAGTCTCTGCGGGGAGTGCAGCATCGTCCCATTATGTGCTGCTCATTTGCCAGCTCAGTATTTACCATCCTGATAGATACCAGCCATGTGAATCAGCACTGAGCGAAAGAAGCACGATATGTCTGCTGCAAACCTTTTCATTAAGCAACCTGGTCTAGTTTTATTAAACAAGCAGTTCCCATCCATTTATTTAAAAAATCATGAATGTAAAAAATTACAGCTGAACTCCAGGTAAGAAAACAGTTAATCCAACAGTATCAACCTAGACGCAGCCTCCGCTCTTCTGCCGACCTTCTCCTGTCCTCCACCCTGGTCACCTCCTCTCATGGCCGCCTCCAGGACTTCTCTCGTGCAACTTCAATCTTCTGGAATGCCCTCCCGCACCCAATCCGCCACTCCACAACCCTCAAAACCTTCAAAGGCGCCCTTAAAACGCACTTATTCAGACAATCATATAATCTGGCCTAACCAATCTTCTAAAGGGCGCATGCCACAAAGCTCAATACTGACTGTTTGTGATCCTTCCCCCTCGTCTTCACCCCTCTTCCTTTAGAATGTAAGCTCGCAAGGGCAGGGCACTCTCCCCTATTGTATCTTGTACTCAGAATATCCATTGTCAACTCTGTAAAACTGCATTTGAAATAGTATATGTACCGTATGTTTCTACCCTGTCTGTAATTACTACTTTGTAAAGCGCTACGGAAGATGATGGCGCTATATAAATAAACAATAATAATAATAATAATAATTAGAAATCTGATCACCTGCTGCACACATTTCCAAGAAAATGTTCACAAATACTTTCCTTTCATCATCAAATTTCAAACTAGATATCAAAGTTTACAGTTTCAACTTGTGATTTTTCTTCTGAAGCAAGTGGGCATAGCTTTTAGATCTGTGATGCTGCATAATAATAAATACAATAGGCAGGGTCTGTAAGAGCTTCAAACACCCAGGCTGTGCTCCCCCTCTCTCCCTGGTGCTAGTGTTCTAATACATTGGATAGAATCATTTTAAAAACACCAGCGGAGTAATTTCTAATTCACACTGTCCACATTTTGATGACCAATATGGAAAGGGAGAGAGTTGTTCAGAGCAGTGATTGAGCTACGTACCACAAGCACATGGGCAGCCACAAGTGATTCAAATGCAAACTAGGCGATACAGTGATCAAAATGTTGATTAGGCTACTCACATGCTGATTAGGCAGAGGATGGAAGGCACAAGGAATGGGAAGAAAGGCTGTTCTGGCTGTCATGGCTCAGGCTTCATAATACTAGTGTACTCATTCTTGCTGGGGCGATGCTATAGACCACTAGTCAAAGCCTATGACTGGTGGTCTATGGCAAAGGAGTTCAGGGGGTGTGCCACTACTCTTTGCCTTATTTCTACTTCTAGGAGCAGCTGTGTACTGACAGGAAGAGAGAGGGCAGCAATTAGGAGGTGAGATGCTGAATGATAGTTTATGCATGTTGCCTGCAGAGTCCCATTTTAAAATGCTTATGTGAAGCAAGGAAAGTATCTGAGATCCAAAGCCCGATATTAGCGAAATTGGGGGAGGAAATGGACATGTCTTGTGGCTTAGCGGTGCTTCTCTTGAAAGACGGGTCACCTAGGATTCTTATTGCAGCTGACAAAAGCAGTTAACCCAGTGACGCTTAGGCTAATTAAAATGAATCAGGGTATTGGCAGACACATATACTGTGATGTATAAAATACAGTAGCACAGCAAAAATAAAAATAGTGATGTCTGTGTTCGGTTCTAAGATAAGCACTGCAATGAGAAGAAAAGGACTAGGAACGTGGGGCATTGAAAATAAGCCTGGCATTTTGCTTACATGCCTAAAGCTAGTGCCACATAGCAAGAAAGCAACATACCTAGGGCGATGCTATAAGACTTGAGGAGTGGTGGTCTCCCTCTTTAAGGGCATTCTGAATTGCGATGCCCCGCTGTCTTAACACCCCCACTCCCAGATTTAATTACCCATTCCGCGAGTCATCGCCATGTCTCGGGGCTGCAGCCAAGTTTCCAGCCTACCTCTACCTGGGAAATAAGGATGCATTGGCTGGGAGGAACAAATGAAACTTGGGTTTTGTTTCTCTTTAATACTGTCTTTTTAAAAGATAGACAACATACATAATAAATAGCCAAAATAACATTAGACTACTTGAGGGGTACAGGTAGAAGGGTATTTCTATTCTACACCCAGAAGGGACAATGGAAATAATAGGGTAGAAAGAAGCTCACTTTAAAGCAGAACAAAACCCACCAGATGGCTTTCCCCCGGGGCATCCCTGCACCCCTGGCAGAGTGCGCGCACTCCCATCCCAGCCATCCTGATAGGCTGGGAGTGTGCACGCCGCTGGGGATGTGGCAGCGCACGCTCCCTACTGAAGTCAAGGCGTGGAATTAGCAAAATAGAGATTACATGGCCACCCCCCCCCCCCCCCAGTGGTCGTGAATGCTGGCTTCGACCACAGAAGGGCATATGCATGACTCGGTGCTCACTATGCCTGCCCAGAGCCAAGCTCAGGCATGGAAGTAAAACCAATGGCTCAGAATTGGATATTTCAAAAAAAAATGTAAAAACTTTTTCAGCCACTTGATTAATAGTTTGTAGGTTAATGTGTTTGTTTGATTTTTTTTTGTAATAGATGTAGTAGTTAGATTTTTGAGCATTGATACTTTGTATATGTATATATTATTTTTGGATATATAACTTTCTTTTATCTACTTAAAGGACATTACTAGAAAGCAAATCACTGACAAGAGCATGCTATCTCATGGTCAATCATTATAAGATATTCCTTTTATTTCCTTTATTGTGTCTATATATTGCTGATATAATTATCAGTGGTGGGCAAACACAAGTTCACTAGCAATCATGAGAGCGTGGTTAGAATTGGAAATACCAGCAGGACCATGATGGTGAACAAAGTTGCCAGGGTGTATGTATATGTGAGGGGCAAGGGCAGAGGCTAAATCTTTTAGTGTTTTTCAGCCACTTGATTAATAGTTTGTAGGTTAATGTGTTTGTTTGATTTTTTTTTTTTTTTTTTGTAATAGATGTAGTTCAGATTTAGATTTTAGAGCATGGATACTTTGTATATGTATATATTCTTTTTGGATATATAACTTTCTGTTATCTACTTAAAGGACGTTACTAGAATGCAAATCACTGACAAGAGCATGCTATCTCATGGTCAATCAGGCTGAGTTACCTACATTATAAGATATTCCTTTTATTTCCTTTATTGTGTCTATATTTAGGCTCACTGGACACTATTTCTATGTAGAGTTTGACCCTAGGCCGAGTGCGCCAACATCGTACATTGTACAAGGCAAAACAGAGGCACTAATGCTTTTTCATTAATGAAAAACATATCATTTTCATTAACAGGTATGAAAGGTTCTTTACAATCTGAAAACCTTAGATCCAGTATGACTCTACTAGCATATAAAACATATCATAGTAAAATCATAGTAGACGGTCAGCTGCTCTTGCTCTCTCTTGTTTCCTCCCTTTAATATTCTTTTCTCTTTTTGTCTAAAACCGGATCTAATATACATATATTTACCCATACCTGCAGTGAAAGTGTTACTTTAGAACCAGGCAGTGGTTCCTATGTAACCTTTCTTCTTGATTTTACATCAAAGCACAATCCTCAGTCCAATAGTTTGCTTGCTGTCATTTTGCATTACTGTATGTACTGTATAATATTAATGTCTCAAGCAAGTATCATTAAAAGATTAAAAGTTAATAGTTAGGTTGTAAGTTATGTGACCTGCTTTACAGAGATCTCAGAACCCAACATAGTAACTGCTAGCAGGGAACTGCTCACCTGTGGCTTGGCCTTCAGCCCCCCAGCTGAGCAGCAAGCCTGTCACTATAAAGCAATACCAAGCTTTATAAACATGTCCCTATATTTCCCTTTGTCAACAAAATTGATTCTGTCTGCTACTGGCAGATACAAATGCCACCTTGCCCCAAGTACACCATCAGGCGTGCCGTGCCGTTCACAGCAGATTTAATCAAAAAAGTTGGAGTGGCAGCAAGCAAAAACTGCTTGCAGCGATACGAAGAGCGATGAGTCCTTGCCTGATCTCTGCCCCCTTATCCAGCTATGAAGGTGTGAGCTGGAAACAATCATTTCTTATGTAACAGCCGCTTGGCACTCTGCTAAAACATGCTGCTTTGTAATAACACATTAGCATTCAGGGCAGGGAATAATTATTGGCAGTTATGGTCCTAATGGGCAACACATCAATAAACATCCTACATTCGAATGAGCAGGATTTTTTTTTTTTAAAAACAACTTTTTACAGCCCACTTCATTTTAACAGAAAGCGAAGGTAAGGATCCCTAAAAAAACATATTGCAGTACTAGGTTCCAAAGTTTGGTTCTCAGTCTGGCATAATGGTTGTGTCGAAAGGAAATACTTAATTTGATTTACATATTGTCTTCAAGAATAACACAGCAAGTCAAATGGCAGAAATTAGGAACTTACATTATATACCCTACAAAATAGAATTATCAAGATTGTGGGGGAGAGATTCATAAGAGGCTTCAGTTTTTAAAGCTGTCACCCAAACAGTAAAATAAAAATATAACAGGGTGTTTATTCAAACGACAATTTCTAGCAAAAAGTCTCTCGGTGCGGGAAGGACAAAATTCTGCCTCCTCCTCTCCCATCCTTTAGGGCTGCCACTGTCCCATACTGGTATGCGCCATGCTTTGCCTCTTCCTTGGCAGCAGGCAGTGCCCCATGAGAGTGCATTGGGTGATGAGGGGTTTGGCATTTGGCTGGCACCAAAAAACATTAGCCCTGACCCATCTGCAGACAACATGATGGCTGGGGTAAAGCCCTCCCCGAATAGCTTTGGTACCCAGGGAGACCACCCTGCTCATCCGCCCCGTTTATTCATATATTAACCTAATCCCAGAAAAATATGGGTCTCAAAGACAGCTTGGAGATCAGCCATGCACCAGACCATGTGGGCGCACAAGTGACTAAAACATGGGTAAAGCAGAAAGTTTTCTACATTCTAAATAGCCATGCAGATGGTGAGGCAGTAGGTTGGATCCTTGGGACCTTGACAAGCCATAAGTATATATTTTAGGAGAGACGTTTGTGGCATCAATGTATTAACTATACATAAAATCCATCCTGTCCCCACCACAGTTCCAGGGAGCGGCTGCTGAGCAATGGCTCAGCATCTGGCAGGGGGACAGGAAAGATTGTGAGGAACAGAGGAGTATTTTTTTTTCTTTTTTTCTTTTCTACTACTAAATTGGTGTTAGCTAGCGGGAGGGGTTGTATGTTGTAGGTAATTGTAATCTACCTTTATGTTCATTTTAAAGGGAATGAGTGAACATTAACAAAGCATTTATTTATGTGGCTGCCAGATGCCCAAAGCTTGACTCTTTTTGTTCTTCTGATGCCAGCTCTGGTGCCACACCATGAGGCCACTTTTGGTGCTTGTCCCTGTTTCCAGCCTCAAGGTTGCAGGTTCCTTGTTGATTGGCAGCAGGGGGTGCACTAAGTGATCATCCATTGCTGATATAATTATCAGTGGTGGGCAAACACAAGTTCACTAGGAGCAATCATGAGAGCGTGGTTAGAATTAAACATAAACATTAAAATAACAACAGGACCATGATGGTGAACAAAGATGCCAGGGTGTATGTATATGTGAGGGGTAAGTAGGGCAGTAGCCACCATAACAAACTTCCATCAGGCTATACTGTCCACCTGGCTTTTCTGCTACTGTCTTCCTTGACCTGTTCCTGCCCCTGGACATGCCCCCAGTTCTGACAGTCCTAGTTAGGGATGAGCACGCAAAGCTTTCATGTGTTTTTGGGGCCCCAAAACATATTTATGTCCATGGGTGAGAGTATAGACGCCAGCAACCAACCTCCTTTATATTATGGCACAGTCTACATACAGTAATCATTTAGAAAGTAAAACCATTGAATGTCTTTAGTATTTTCCAACAAAACATATAAAATAGTAACAAGACAGAGAACGTCACTTTCTTAGCTAATTAATGACTAATAAGGCAAAAAGCTTGTAGCTGATCTTGACTTTTTCCTTTCATCTGCGTTATTCACACCAGGGACCCATTGCTGTGTCAGCACAAGCTTAAAACAAAACTACTTTTAGGTTGCTGTATTTCAGGAAAATCTTGAGGCAAAGTAGTAAAGTTAAACAGAGGCATAATGAAGAGCCTAAGTTGTAATATAATGTAATGTTCTGATCAACATTTTACTGCCTGGTATTATTAAATGGAAGGAGTTCTGAGCTCAGGGCTGATATATATGAGTCAGACGGCTTATCTGCGGCTGCAGAGATAGCAGTAGTGTAAAAACAATTAGTGGCTGGGAAGTCTATATCTGACCTAAGCTTTACAGTAAGACAGAGCAGCAAGGACCTGAGGCTAAGAGGCAATTACTCAGAAAAATCTTAGTGATGTACAGAAAATGTAATTAGGTTCAAGCCCTTGATGATTCCTGAGCCTTACCTTTAAAACGGAAACAAAACTTTTTTCATAACGTGGAGAAGGGTTGGAGTTACAGTACTTGCATCCTCTTTTTACTTTTGTTGTCCAGAGCTGGCTCCAGGTTTATGCGGGCCCTCGAGAGATAGAGTCTCCCTGCTTTTAGGGTGTATTCTGGTCATTGGCTGGCCAGGGCCAGTAAATTACTGGGCTGATTTTCAGTGTGAATTAGCCAAGGGTAAATGCATGTTTTGCTCCAGGTGCTGAATCAACCTCACCTAGTCACTCTGTTCTAATCAGTGTTCTGTTTAGGAGGAGGCACATAAAAATGAGCCCCTCTAAACCTGAATCGTGTCCTGTTCACAGCAGCTGTCCTTGTAAAGCAGAAGCCATAATCAAATGTAATTTAGGTAGTGGCTACTGGCCCAAGTGGAGCAGAAAGTGGCCAGTGAACCTTATGTCCCCAGTTAAGAGACCCCCAGACATCCATGCAGACATCAACACCGGGATCATGCTCTTGGACTCTATTAACTGAATCCTACTGAGCTGCTAATTTTACTCTCACTCTCTCCTGAAAGATGAGGGTTGGTTGCTGAGAAGGAGGACAAGACATGCACCAGTGTCACCGTTAAAAAAAATCAACTCCGAGGACAAGAATGCTCTCGCCAAGTTGGTGTTAGCCGAGAAGACCAACTACAACAAAAAACATGATGAGCTCCATTAATACTGTGGTTGAGGAATCCTGGGATCCAAATCTGTGGCCAGAATCACCACTCTGGAGAAGACACAGGCAGTGGACCTGGCCACAGATCTGGGCTAACAAGTTAGCTATAAAACTTTAGTGCATATTGAAAAGTTGCTCAATAATTGTAACAAATGTAATTGACATAATCTAACTTTTCTATAAGAATACATGCAAATAAATGTAAATATAAATAAATTTAAAGTTTGACCCTACTGCCTGGCCCCTGTACCCAAATACTGAATAGGGGATATATACCAAAGCAAAGACTGGCGATCTGTCAGCGATATCAAAGCACCAAGTTCTCTTTTTCTCTTAGCTTTGCTTGGGGCTATTAGGTTACACAATATAACATTTACACGCATCAAGTTTGTACAAGGGGGAACAGAGTGCTATGCTGTACTTGTGTTAGAAATGCCTTTCCCAGTAAGATTACCCGGGTAGTGGGGAGCTAAGTGTGAATGCAAAGAACTGGATTGTTTGGAATTTGTGGTGTCAGATGGTGACAAGCTCACAGGCAATGGCTCTTTCTGTACATTTTATACCAGAAAGAAGTTTTGCCCCCAAGGTAATGGCCCGCTCTACTAATTTGTTTTTACTAAGGCAGCTTCAGACGTGGGATCCATCTGTAGCACATTATGCTGCCTTTAAAGTCAGTATGTAGCGTTATTAACAATGCTGTTGCAGCTTTGAAACACATATTCCAGTACTTATTGCATGTTGTTAACACTAAGGGTAGCCCATCAAATGTTGAGAGCAACTGATCATCTCATTATGCATGAACAAGAGAGAAAACCCATATCAGTGAAGCACAACAAACCCGAGTCAATATGTAAAGGGATCAGACAGATTAAAACATCTTGAGCCAACCTTTTATTGATCTATGCTTACAAAACATTGATGACAAGAGATAACCTGACCCTCTGTGCTAATGTTCCATGCACCCAGTATGTGATAGCAAGAAGGAAAGCAAGCACTGTCTGATCATCCAAATCAGTATATGTGTTGATACTTGTTCTTGTCAAACACATTTGGATCATATAAGACTCAGTTGTCTGCACTCCAGCCAATAGTTTGAATATAAAATAAAAAGGAAAGGTTTTAAGGGTCTTTCTAATGTTCTTGCTGTCTGTGACCACAGTTAGCATTTAGCCCTTCTTTCTGAGTGCTGTCTGTGGTTATCCATGAGAAGAAGTTTTGGGGGGGGTCGCACAGGGACCATTTTCTGTGCTGGTCACAACTTCCTGGTCTGATTATACGTTTGGATCTGGATTTCCTGCTTTAAGGAACAACATGAGAAGTATTGTTCACACTAAATAGTTTTTCTATAAAAACCCTTAATATACGCATGTTGTAATCCAGACAGTATTGTGCGGGAATGGAAAACTCAGCTAATATTGTCCTTAGCGGGGCATTAAGATTTTTTTTTATTTTTGGGGGCATTTATGGCCATTTGTTTGCGCACACATAGGATTATTACTCCACATTTAACTAATCCATGCAGTGAGACAAATGCAAGCAGTGAGTGTACACATGCTTAGAGTAGTGAGCCGTCCTAATCATGGTGCATGGGGAGCAGTTGGGGGTTATCTTGCTCAAGTCCTGGCTGGGAATTGAACCTGCAACCCTCCGGTTACACAATCCCTTCCTTACCTCTAGGTCCTCTTACGACTGCCCCTCAAGTTATAGGTTGCCCTGCAGTGTTTAAAGTGGACCAACACCCAGGATTTTGACTATCATGGGTATTGGTCCACTTCCCCGGGGCACCCCGATCGGGGGTGCCCCGCTGTGTGAAACCCCCCAGAAAGCCCCCAAAACTCACCTCTCCCCGCCACGGACAAGCTGATTGACAGCGACGGACAAGCAGCTTGCCCGTCGGTGCCTTCCGCGCGTCACTCTTGACGTGTGCGCGGCCGCGCCGGCCATTCAGAGACGGCCGGCGCGGGCGCGCGCACGTCTAGAGGAGCGCGAGTGAGGCGGCGGCGGAAGCAGCGGCTGGAGAGGTAAGGTTTTTCGGGGGTTTTGGGGGGTTTACACCCCGCGGGACATCCCGATCTCGGATGTCCCGCGGTGTGTGAGGTGATCGGCCCGGGAATCTTATAGATTCCCGGGCCGATCACCTCAGGGTGTTGGTCCACTTTAACTCAGAAAAAAGCCTAAGATGAGGGGAAATACTCACCTGCTTTCACATTCCAATGCAGCTGTAAAATGTAACCTTGAACAGCTTGCTGCAGAGAAGTTGCATCACTGCTTCTTTCTCTCTGCATGACCGCTGGCAAACCAATCAGGTTCGTGCATGTAGCGAGGGAAGCAGGGATGATGATGCTCAATGCTGCATTGGAACATGGAAGTAGGTGTATATTTCACCCAACCTCATGTTTTTTCCTTAGTTAAACACAGCAGGGGAAATGTCATGCAATGATTTGTTCAGAAGTCATTCATGGTATTAATCCTCATTGGCTGTCTTAGAAGACAAAGCTAACCCCTCCTGTTGTCATTTAGCATGTTTAAATGGACATTGTTGGTGATAGATTCCATATAGCCAGTGGTCCACTGCTGCTGCAGTACTTGGGAGACTAACCAGACGCTCAAGGCCCTAGTGCTGTGGCACCTGGTTTACAGGCACATGCATCTACCATGAATGTAAGAGGACTGTGATGAGCGGACGCATTTTTAATCCTCACTCTCCAAACTGGGCTTAGCTTTGCAAGGGGGATGGAAGGAGGTCACGCTCTGAAATAGAATTGAGGTTGGATTTATTATTTTGAGTAAAAGCAAGAATCCAATTGATTGTCTGGGCTCCAGTTTCCTTGGGGGTAGTACCACACAAGTGCTTAAAGAATTACCTCGGAAACGTAATGGCCCCTGTCTAATGTGACAGATCTAACTTATGCCAGACGCACACAGCTTAACGTGTCATATGATGTTGTCAATGATGTAAAGCATTCAACAACTATTCTACTCTATAGAACAACTATAAATTAAAACAGACAGAGAGAGTTGTCTCCCACTGGCTCTGTTTAAAAGTCTTTCTGGGAAAATCTATGTTTAGACATTTTTCTGAAAAGGTCACATTGTCCCGAAAGAAAGCATCACAGCAGCACTACCGTGGCCCAGCAAGCCACAGGCCGCTCTAAATGTGGATCAGGCAAAATTGTGCCAAAAATAACAAGAGAATAGTACAAACTTCACTCCAATCATTCTCAATAATAGGCCAGCAACATTTCTTTTTTTCTGGTCTTCATGTCATATAAAATACATTTAAAGTGGTCATAAAATCTGAAAAGACTGTAGGGTCATATTATAGTTTAAAAAAAAGTGGGGGTATTCTAATTTAGCATGCTAAAAAAAGCCTAAGAGCTTTGTGGCATACAGGGCCCTTTCTAGGGGAGGGCAAGCAGGGTGATCGCCCTGGGAGTCAAGGCTATTTGGCTTTTTATCCCAGCCATCCTGTTTTCTGTAGATGCGTCATGGCCACTAATAGTTGTCCAGGCCATAAGACAGACCCCTGATCCCGCCATATCGGGAGAGGGGACTTCCTGCTGCTACAACAGAGTCACAGCAAGGCACATACCTGTTTAGGACAGCAGCAGCACCAGAGTATGGGTGAGAAGGGGGCAGAATGTTGCCTGGAACCTGCCCTTGTGATATGCACAACACCACTTTCCTACTTCTGGGTCAAGAGATGCGACTGAAAATTGGCTACCCTCTCGCTGCGTATTGTCTACGCCACAGGAAGTGAAAACGCATCTCATGCCTACCCCGCTCTCCACATGACCGACAGCCTGTAGCAAGCCATAATGTGCTCCAGAAGAACCAAACAGGTCGCTAAAGGTCACATTAAGAGCTAGGGAAGAACAGGATGCTATTTTACTGCTGGAGTGAGGGTACCAGTTGCTGCATTGCTGGAGCCAGAGGTAACTGTGTATCTTCACCCATTTTCCTACGTTTATTTATACATTGGAGGGCCAGCAAAATTAGGCTGCCTACTGGGGAACTTATAGAACATAGAATTAGGGAAGCAGTATTTCAGGACTATTGTAAATGTAACTGGACCATTTTCAGGTTTAAGACCGTTGGTCTCTTTACAGCCACCCTACCCAAACATTTGTTAACCAAGGAATAAAATAGTCTAACATCCCTAAAATTTCCACGAGCTTGGTTTCCTTTACTGGATGGAGGGGCAGATTTTGGAACATACTATTCTATTCTAACAGCTTTTCCCCTTAGCCAGCCTGATGAAAAAAGTAGCATATATTGCTATAACAACACACCATTAGTCTAACACTGTAGTTCAACAGTTCTGTCTGTAAAAGCAGAAGGGTACATTGTACATGTCAAAGGTGGGCCAACTGCTCTAGAACCAGTTTGGCTGCTGCTTCTAACAACTGTATCTAATCTCAGCCTTCCAAGTCTCCCCATCGGCCCCCTGTAACTATCCCCACTGTACCCCCCCAACTTTTATTCTGCCACCAATGCTATAGCCTCATGACCGTGGAGAGCTATACCCATTCCTATCTCTATTATCTGCCCCTACAATACAAAAGCTTCCATTGGGTTAAGCATGGACAAATCCATTTCTCAGGTCTTGTGCATACCTTTTAAAGTAGACTATAAGACGCTAGGCCCGGTTAGACAACCAACCCTGAAGCATACCTGTTTAGGATGCCCAGTAGTGTGAAAACCCACCAGTCATCCACTTTTTTTACCTATCAAACGAGGCTATGGTGCATGTGCAGCCGGCAGTGGCATCTCTTGCATCTTTCTTGGGCTCTGCACAGCTGTGCCCACCATAACTGAATGGCTGGCATGGCCGCGCACATGATATGCACTGATCACGAGTGTGGCTAGGATTCCATTCAGCTACTCCAGCAGAATATTAGTATGCAAGGTCGGGGAGGCTGATTGGAGGAGAGCCGTGCCTGCACCATGGTCTAGTTGAAAAGGTAAGAAAATTTGGCGACTGGCCGGGATGCCCCAGGGGGACGGACCATAACCCAGGATAGTGAAAATCCTGGGTTTTGGTCCACTTTAACCATCCGGGTTCTCTGTATCCTTGGTGCTGCATGTCCATGCTTGCTTACATTTAAGCTTCTGCTAACCCATACCAGGATCTATAATCTAGAAACCCTTTTGCACCCTTTGGAGGCATTTATCTTTTTGGTATATATCAGTTTTTGCATTGTTTGGTTGTGCAAAGAGATCCAACAAGCAGTACTATAGTCATAGAATATCCAGGTAATAGGTAATAACCAGGTATTTATTTAAAGTAAATATAATATAAATCCCACAGATCACATTTTACAGTACATTGTATCTGCGTGAACAAAGGCACGACAGACATGACTGTAATAGACTTTGGGCCATCTTGACACAGGATGAGTGATCACCTTTAATACTGATAGTTGGAAGGAGACCTAGGGGTGGTAATTTAATAGAGTAATTCAATTTGAATATTAACAGCAGCTCAATCTCAATCACAAATAGATGGATGGATGTTTCCTGTGCCAGACTGACCTGTTATTTCCCCAGGGTACCAGGGAGAGCAGCTCTGTGCATAGCAACAGATTATGATCAGATTTTTAAGTAAGACCCCTCTGGTCTGCATTCCCTGCTGAATCTCATGATGTGAAAGTGGATTCCAGAACCCACACAAACAAACTATTTCCTGAACAACCACCAGACTGAGAGGATGTGATTCATGGAACTCATTAACTCCAAAATGAGAGACAGTCAACACCACAATTAAAAACTATAATAGGCCATGCTTGAATACCATAAAGGCGTAGACTAGAGGGCAGCTATTATTAACCACTTATGGGTTTTTTATAGTAAAAAAATAACTCTACTGACTGTGCAGCTAGCATACACTCACAAATGGTGTTAGATCCTAGTCAGGGGCATTGAGAGATGGTGGCAACTGCATTGGGGCCCATAATCTTATAGCTATTCCATTTTGTTCATTAGATTTGTGCTCCAATCAGGTAAAGAATAGGAGTACTATTTGTCAGTCTTTAATGGTCTAATATTATCCAAAATAGTTACTGTGATAGCCATGACAGGGCCATATTTAATGTTTGCACCAGGGCCTGGTCGTAATGGCTTTTGCAGTCATTATAAAAAGCCTACTGTACACTCCCCTTGCCCCAAGCCACAATATTAAACACAGCATGGACAAAATCAATGGCCCTTATCACTATGATGATGTTGTCCAAAGTGTGGGTAAGTTTTGAAGCACTGGACCAGGAGCGTTAAGCAGCAGGCAGGTAAGGTGAGCATCTTATTTTTGTGGGATTTGTGCCCCCCTCCCGGATTTTGGTCCGCCTTGGTGGGGCATCATGATTAAGGATGTCCCATTGTGTGAAACACTTTGTAATCGTGACTCTCTTATGTCGCCCCCCCATTGCTCCCATGGCACATGCATAAACTTCCTCTGCATCCCCCGCACTCTGCGCACCAGCTTTGAATCACTGCCGGTGGATTTTTACTGTTGAATGGGGTGGAAATTTCAATGCATGACATGCCATGGGGTACCACTTGAAGCGTGGACGGGGATACACACAGGTTGGCATCCAATATGTAGACCTTAGGGCCAGGTCATTGACGGAAGCCTGATATTACAGAAATACCTTTTTCCTGTGACACACTGTCGACAGGGGACCAGGAAACCTCTCAGGTGGAGCACTGCAAGAAAAAGGTAGATATCTTGCCAATGCCAAGCTTATGGGTGAACTTGACATTTTTGCTTGTTTCGGAGCCCTGTGGACCAGCACCCTGTGCCAGGGAGAGCTTTTGACCTGCTTTGATGACCACAGATGCCCTTTAATTATCAAGTTAATCAATAAAACTAGGAACTGCACAGATAAGCAAAATTGTGGTCCTAAAGTGATGAAGCTTTTGTCCCTTGGTTATTTATCTGCCTTTTTCATGCTACGAGGTTGGCATATTCATCGGATTCTATTTTTCGGCTTTATACATAGATCAGAGCTGTGTAATAAATGCTGCCTTTAAATACATAGAATTTAATAAAAATAACAGTGGGACAGAAGGCACAGAGGGGAGCCGGGATGCTGCAGATGTAAGCACAGTTTTTCCATAGATGGCCTGAGCTAAACAATAGGCAATAAAGGATAATGTGGATAATGAAAGGCAAGGGGATGCCTGGCTGCCCGCTCCTCTCCAGTGACGCCGACAGGCAGCCTCTCCAAATTCTACTACTAAACCAATCACCTAAATGGAAGCACTGTTACTATGCAATACAACAACACTCTCCATACACAGCTCCCTTCACCATATCTGGATAACATACATGGCTTGATCTAGCAAGGTATAGCATTAGACATTAATGAACGGAACAGAGGATGCTGAACAAAAAGCAGCCGTTTAATAATTAATAGTGTTTAGCTTTTGTTGTCACCGCTGCTGCTTTCAAACAGTCGCCAGGGGGTTGACAGTAACAAATCTAAACATTAGGATCAGCTGGAGGAGCCTGATGACATGAGATGCTTGCTCCTTACAGTCTACAGAATGGCAGAAGTTTATGTTTGAAACTTTGCAGGTTTCTTTGTTGTATGCTAAATGATCTTGGGTACCAATTAGCATCCTTTCCCTGGAGCAATCAGCTCACATTCTAATTGGTCTGGGGCCCAGACTCCATGAAGATGTGCAGGGATAAGGGGCTTTACAAGTTCACACGTTCATTGTCACGCATGACAGGCGCCAGTCAATACAGACGTTCACCATAGGACAATGAGATGACAGGAGACATGTGACTGAGCACATTTTAAACCTGCTCCACCTCTAATGGAAACACTTGCTACTGGCTAAAAGAGATTTCTAAGGAGGTCTAGTAATAGCCTCTGTGTATTCCATTGAAGAGCAGTTTTTCAGGTACTACGTTATGACTGTCTACCTGTTCTGTACCAAGTGACAAAGCATTTAACCTCAGACCTGTTTATTAGGGGTTATAACCAATCTGGGAAAGCAGAAAAAAGAAAGTGGGATTGCTATAGGTTGGAAAATATCTGTTCATATATATTAACAGCCAAGGACCTACAGATTCACTATTGTTTGTGGGGATAAAACTTGAGTTTGCTTACCGCTGGATTTTAAAATATGTAATACTACTAAAGTTTAGAAAACATCTTTTAATATATTCACAGCCAAGAACTGGCATTATACCTATTGTTGAGCATACCATGACCATATGGAGACCCTAATTTACGCCATTTTGGATAGCCACAAGCTTTTCTTGATATTCAACACTGGTCCTAAAGTTACTTTTTAGTGGCAAAAGGCTAAATTGTGTTTTAAATGGTAAAGATTAAATCTGTTTAGCCATATGAATTTGTTGGCAAGAACGGAGAGTGAAGAGCATAATACAGCAATCGGCCTAAAAGGCTACCTTGATCTCACAGAACTCTGGTCCTGGTCTAGGTTATTTTGTGGATAATTGAGAATAATTGAGAACTGCGAATATAGAAACATAGAAGGTTGATGGCAGGAGACCACATGGTCCACATGGTCTGCCCTATATGTGTGTATTTTCTCTTTATCTTAGGATAGATGTAGGGTTATCCCAGGAATGTTTAAATCCACTTACTGTTGATTTCCCCACCACCTCTGCTGGACATTAGTTAGAAGGATATACTACTCTTGTTCTTCTTCCCTCTAATTAGCTTCCTATCCAATCCCTCAGTATAACCTGCAACAATGGAATACATGCTTTGTTTAAATAATGGGGAATAGCACAGTAGTGGGTAGCCAAATCAAGCTGTGCATTTATGTAAATGCTGCATTCTCTGTTTATTAAAATACTCCACATACAGCATGTTTAAATGGGCCTACGAGAAGTGATGGGGAATCATACAAATGAATTCTTCTGGATTAAACTATGAGACAAACTAAGTTTCCCTGGTAGTTGGGGAACTACCAGTCTCACCATGCCTTGCCAGGCTGATCATGTATAGATGATGGACACTGGATGTTAGAAGCCTAGGTTAGGAAAGGCTGATGTCCAATTATAGTTTACAGCTGCCTGGCTCAAGAGGTTCTGCAGCAGTCATGTATTGCTAAAGTCATTATATGAGTCAAAGGGAATCTGTCCCTGGAATAATACTATAATACAAAGTACATTACAGGTTGAAAAATATGGTTACAACATTCTACTCCTCTTCTGATTAGATGTCTGCTATAGCATCTTTAACATCTGTCTTGTCCAAGAGGTTCTGCAGCTGCTATTACTTGCCCTTGCCCAAGTAAAGAATTTCTGCATGTTTAAAAGAGAATTGCATGACAAACTGTAATGGACTGTTGGCAGATCGGAGGGACATTTTTTTAAGGAAGCTTTAGGATCGTGGGAAGGAGTAGGATCGTGGGACTTCCAGGGAGGGATAGTACAAAATAATGAGGGACAGTTGGGAGCTAGGCTGGCTGGGACAACATGGGATCTGATCCCATGTATTGTAATAAGAGCTGTACACTTCTTTGTCTTGTGTTGTATCTCAAGCTTTTTAATACCTGTAATCTGAAGAAAGGTGAAACAGCAGCTTTTTCGTACCTGTCTCTTTGTCTTGTACTTCATCCAGGTGCAGGTCATTCAGGAGATGCTCCAAAATCTTTTCAGGGGTCCCAGAAACCACCATGTACCTGTCAGAAAGCAAAGAGTCCACAGAGTCATCTTCGATAGAGGACTGCGAGCGGCTGCTCCACTCATCCTCATCATCCTCCTCATCAATGTATTTAAAATAAGGCACATCAAATGTGGGTAAAGGAAGCTCTCTCACGGCGAAAGCTGCGGATGGCTTCTCATCCATGTGGCCATTAAACACCCTCAGCTTTGAGCTTCCCATTGTGGCTTTTTTTCAGTGACAAAGGGCATTCCCCTACGATGTGCACAGTATTCCCAAACCAGCTCTGTCTGCTGAATCCATCTGGCAGCTGAGTGCTCTGCAGTCAGCCAGAGCTTCACTGACTGTGTGTGTGTGTGTCTTGATGCCTAGAGGAAAAACTCTTACCTCCAATCAGCCTCGCCACTCCCTGCTGTAGAGGCCAGCCTCTCTGACGACACTTTCTTGAGCACCAGAACATCTCGATCTTGTTCTTGCACTTGCACGGTGGATGCTTCTTCATCCTGTTTCAGACAAGAATTTAGAAATTATTTTAGAAATGAGCTGTGTCCCATGAGAGCACATTCTGTAGACAGCTTGTAAGCCGGTTCTTTTTTCCCCATACACAGAAGCCTGGATAACACACAATGGATATAACAGCATGAGCTGATGTTGGCTGGTGCAATGAGGCTTTCTGCTATCACCAGCATAAAGAAATTGACATACAGTGGACTGCAAAATGGGTGCAGGGGGGGGGGGATACTCGGAATTGAGCATACAAGGTATAAAACTGCTCAATAATTCTGCCACTGAGCAGTAACAATGTGGCTTTGTAATAGAAGAAAATCAAAGCATTAGATTGTAGGAGCGTTATTGGTGGCCAGGAAACTTTGGTTGTGAAGGGCTTGTAAAACAGGCATTAAAAATACATATATACTTACCTGGCCTGGTTCGATTCTTCAAAGTTCTATACGCTTAAATATGGTCAGAAATGACTGTAGTCCCTCTTTAATATACAGCAGTGGGGCAGCACGATCTGAGCCTTTCAGCACGACCGACGCTGGCCGTTATAGCTAATAGGCTGCTCCACAGCAGCCTTATAAGTATACCAGAAGAGTAGCCATATAACCCAGTTCTTTCTTTTAACAGCACGATGCACAGCAGGGCAGACTGTGTTGGGCTGCCACGTTGCTGCATATTAAAGAGGGACTACAGTCATTTGTTTTACCATAGTTCCTCTTTAATCTGTCCCGTTCTGGTGCAGTCAGCTCCAATGCTGATAGCGAGCTTCAAATATCCATATATATCAAGTGTCCACCTCTGATGCACATACTGTATCAGAGGTGGATGGTCACGTGGTGCGGCCCTTTTTGCCAATCAATGAGGGAGCCTATTCTAGAACTATGCAAAAATGGCAGGGCATTCAGCTCACAGAACTTTAAGGGATCAAACTTGTAGAAAGTTAGATGAATAATGTTTTTTTAATCCGTCTTTACAGACACTTTCATTAAATACCCCATCTGCCAACTTCGAGCCAGAGACGGTCTTTGTATTGACTCAGCGCCAGGTGCAAAAGCACTGTTTGGAGTAAAAAGAGCACTTTAGGTGAAAAATAAAAATAGCAACGATTCAGCAACAATTCCCCCGCCATTTTACAAATGGTGCTGAATCGACCGCCTAGGATGATTTCAAGTATGGCGTTCTACCTCATGTGGTCATTTCTTTACACTTCAGTAAATCCCCAAATCTAAAGTGCTTTTTACCAGTTCATGAACTATGCCTTAAGATCTTCTGAACTTTTGTTTGTCCTTGATTGCACTCATGTAAATAAATACCAGCTGACATAGATGGAGAGGCAACACACTTTAAAACTGATCTGTGGCCTAAATCCCCGTCCTCACCTAGCCTCTGGACCAACAAATCCAGCAATAATCTAAATGCAAAAAAGGTATCCTTCTTCTGCTGCCAGCTACTTATGCAGGCATGCTTTCCTGACCCAGCCCCAAAACGAATGCATGCATAATACTGAATCATTGTCAGCACTTTCTCCTGTATCTGCTCAAAGCTGAAACGCAGCTTTGCCTATTTTCATCCTAGTCACAGGCATCTTGGAGTCCCCGGGAGGCTTTCTTTCCCATGGTGCTGTCTGGACTTAACCGACATTACACACAAGTGGCAGGAAACCCAGCAGCACTTCCTCTTTGCAGGCCACTCCCAAATCCACAGGGTGCTATTGAGGGGGGAAAATTGACTATGACAGGGCATAAAAAATGTACATGTGCAGAAATCTGAATTGTGCTGGGAAGGGATGCATATGAGCACTGTTTCTTGTAAGGGTGTTGGTCCGGTTTAGGGAGCAACTGTTTGGTGACCACGTCAGACACCACTGAGAGGCTTTTCTTACCCCGTGTGGTTGGTCTGGATCCTAATTAGCCAGCTGAGCTGTGCAAAAACAGCTGCTAGCAAATGTTGGTGTCTACGTCTGCTTTCAGTTCATTGCTGGAATGGCTGCCCCTAAGGTGCGCCCCCTAGAAGAGCATAGATTTTTGTTTTAGGCCACAGATAAATAAACCTCTTGAGCTCAACTCTAACCCAACATCCATTCAACAAAGGCTAATACTGTAATTGTTGCTAAAAATGCAGTCTGTTGTGTATAACCTACACTGCCTGCATCCCTGCAGTTACGCTCCCCCCATCTTCCCCGAGACTTAGGACCTGAGATTAGGGCATTGTTGTACCTGTGACATCTAATATCCATCTGAAGTTCGAGATGTGCACAAGGACAGAACACAATTAGTTGTTTTCCAAGCAGCTGAAATATTAGTTTGCCATGCCCTCTAGATGTTTTTTTTCTATTATTTGTAACTTTAAATCTTTTGAATGCCTGTGTCTAGGATGACAACCCATCATAATGTATAATGATATCAGCTTTCACTAGCTGTGGAGAGAAAGCATTCTGTGGCTGGCGACAGGTACTCTTTTACACACTGACATTAAGAGCACTTTCAGCCTATTGATCTGTTCAAGGCTGCTGGCAGTTTCCAAGGTCTGAAGAAAGGACTAGCCTACTTAATAAATGACATGACTCAGGGAATCTAATAAAGTCAAGCATATTGGATTGCATTTTGGAGCAGGTGAATAGAGAGGGACAGTGTCACCCATCAGCACACCTCTTTTAAAATGGGTGGCTTCCCTGCACAGCACTACATTTATTGTAATAGATGTGCTATGAGATGACACATCTTGACATCAGAAATGTATTTATCCTTTACAAGCAGTCCAAGTGAGTAATGAAGTGAATTAGTAGGCAGGAGGGAGGTAATTCTTTTTATGAGATGATGCAGGGGAAGCCTCGGTCCAACCCATGTCCAGTCCACAGGCTGCTGAGCCCTGGCTCCAAAGTGCTTCCCAGCCAATCAAAGTGTTTATAGGCTGAAGCTATAGAGTTGCAGGGACAGAACACTGTCATTAGAATGTGATGGTACTGGTGCTTTAGTATTATTGGGGCAGATATTGTGGCAGGAATGGGTATGGCATCCCACAGCCAAGATGATGGTGCTATAGGTTTTTGGGGGCAGAACATGGACCTAAATTGGTATTGGGGGTGAGTTAGAAGAGGGAGGGAGTTCTGGCCAGGCTCTGGGTGAGGAGGGGCTGCATGCTAGGGGAAACATTGAATCCAGTGGGCCTTAAAGCAGTGAGGGACCAAAGCAATTCTCCCTGTGCTCTCTATGACCGGCTGGACCCTGGATGTGTCATATTAAGGCAAATTAGGGAGAATCCTGAGGATTGGGGTCCTAAATGTAACCCCAGCCAGGGCCATTGCTGGGATTCAATGTTGTCTTCAGTAGACCCTCCTGCTCTGTCCTCTTCTGCTGACTCCTACAGTACATGTATCCCCCCTATCATGACTCATCTCACAGTGACCCAACAACTATCTCTGTTGCACCTTCTTGTAAATATATTCATATTCGACCTAGAGCAGTGGTTCTCACCTACTCCATCAGGGGATCCAGCCCTTTCTACCTTCCTGCCTGGCTGTTTTATTTTGGACAGGACTTTTTTTCTTTTTCCTCTTCCACTGTCTCCAGCGTCTTTCCCCTGATCTGGACCACCAATTCAATCGAGAGGCTTGTGTCAATTTGACAACCCCTCTATTAGTGATAGGCTAATATGGAGCTCTCCATACTGTGACTCCAACTCAGCTCAGTCTAATGCAATGCACACAGTGCAATGTGCTTGTGTGACTCAGTCCTGCCACTCTCTTCACAGAGGACATGGGGAATGTGAATGAAATTAAGAAAAACTCACTCAGAATCATTTTAAACAGGTAAAACAAATGAGAACATGGGGATATTTTTGAGTGTGCCTGGACAATCACTAAAACAAACCTCTCGTCAAAACCTACTGGAGGTCTGTACACACAATGAGCCACTCCGATTAGGTCAATGATTTAGAGTCAAAAGGAAGCCCAATATTAGGCAAAATATCTTACCAGGTCTGTGCTCCCATGCCGCTTGCATGGCATGACTGCAGGCAGCCAATGGAAATCTCAGGATGTGCATGTGCAACACTATGTACTGTGCATGCATGCCCTTCTTTAATCACCGGCAGAGCAAGGAATAGCGTGGAAGTGCAGACCAGGCACAGCTACCACTAGAGAGTGGTAAGTATTTTGCCCAATTTTAGGTTTTTATTTAATTTTTCGGAGGAGGGGTGTGAGAGATTAAAAGGCTCATTCTTCAGCATGTAGAAATGGCAGTAGCCACAGTATAGCAATAGCAGTATATACTATTTATTAAAAACACTGTCCAAGGCTTTATTATGTAACTGGCCAGTAAAGTGCTGTGGATACCACAGAGGAGCAGGGTGGATCAGAAGATTAGAGATGAAATGATGAAGGTTTGGAGCAGGACCGAGTGACACGCCTCATGTTCCTCTTGAATTGGATACCGTATGTAAGGAACAGCCAGCAGTTATACAAGGTGGAATTAGATTTACATCCAGTGTGAGTCACTTTCCCCTGGCTGGCTTGGCAATCTGCTGGTTCGCTAACTCCAGGCTCCATTAACACAATTAATTTGTTCTAGCTTGTTATGTAATTTTTTATGTATGTGCTAAAGCTGCCTGACCAGCGCCCATCACACAAGGTGTTGTCCCATATGTCAGCTATATTACTTTGATTTTATACTTCTGTTTTATGGGATGAGTATGACAATGCCTTCTAATCACCATATTGTTTCTAGCGGGAGCTGGGGCTCTGTGAGTAGTGAAAAGGATGGATGCGGAGTTGGGTCACAGCACCAGAAGAAGCTGATAAATCACTGCTTCCTACACACGCAGCCCACTGGGCCTCCACTGGTAGTCCTTAACTTGATCCTATACCCCTATAGACCTACTGTTGCCTAAGAACTCCATGTTCTTTTGAAAAATAGAAATAAAATACTTCCCCAGAAAACGGCTACAGTTCTCAAGGCAGCTGGATGATCAGTCCAGATTTCCTATACAGTCCTGTGCAGTGGGAGGCTGCTGTTGTGATCATGTATCTGCACACTCCTATTTGGCCTTGCTGATAGGGGTAAGAGAGGCATTCTTTGGCAGCCTAAGACTGGCTAACAGGGGAACAGAGAAATCCCTTGGTGGGCCTCTGAATCCATCTCTGAAGGCTTTGACTATAGGGTTGGCCCCTAGAGTAAGCTACTCGCTGGCCCACACTGGCAGTTGTGCACCAATATCTAGGCATGCAGAAGGCCAGCAAGACTATAGAAGATTGCAAAGAACATTGTACATCAGTATTTATCTTATGTTTAGTCTTAGAAACAGGTCTTACGAAAAATGGGTTTATGGTATAGTAGATGGGAATAGGATACATTTTGAGGTCTGGATACAGGGTACCTCCATTACCAAATCTGGCCCACTGAATAAGCAGTTAATTTACAAACTTACTAATGCAAAGTTCTGCTTTTTTTCAGTTGAGGTCCACCCCATTTCTGATTTTTAAATGTCAGGCCAACCTGTTAAAGTTGATGTCCAGTTTGATGTTAACCCTCCACCACCCCTTTTCCTGCGCCACATTGGAATACAACAGTGGCTTACAGCTTGGGTGTGGCTTGGGTAGGGATTTAAAATGAGATTGCCCCATAGGAATCAGGAATATCAGAACAAAAATCAAATAGGACTTTTGGCCTGGTTTAACTTGATATCAAAGTAATCTGACCTGATCAATATTGTCCTCCTTTTCAGAAATGACTGCTTTTCCGAGACTTTTCCTGGCACTTTACCTGGTGGAGAGCTTGACAAACTTTAATAAATAAGAAGGTGAACTGTCCCACATGAGACAGAGAGATTGCACATTTTGATTAATTATACCATCATTTAGGGTAAATCTCCCCAAAGCAGTCAGAGAAAGCAATTTAGGTTTAAAAAGCATCAACCAAATCCTTACTCCATGGTTTTGGCATGAGCTTTAGTTCTGGAAAATAATTAAGTCCTACTGGCAATTTAATTTTTTAATGATATTCTGACAGTGAGAGTTTTGCGGTTTAAAGTCAGCACATTATAGGAATAGAAAGCATGGAAATATCTTGGTATAGGGATTGTGGATTTAGCCTAACCTAATAGCCCAATATGACATATGTACTGTATGTTATGTTACATTGTTGGATCTATTTAGATAACTCTATTTTATTTTAATTTCTACAATTGCAGCTTCTTAGTGTTTTTTTTTACTGTAACGTGCACATTATCTAATGAGAACCTTTGTCTATAGGAAGAATGCCTAGCTGCCTTTCACCATCCATATTTCCTGAGCAAGGTCATGGGTGACATTCATGAAGCTAGTTAAATGTTTTTATCATTAATGCAGCAATCTCACGGGAAGAGTCATCTAAAGGCAGCATCTAATATGCAGAAAGATGATAATTATTTAAATAGGAAGCGTCCTCTGTGGGGGTATTTTGGGCAATCAAAGTCAAAAGAAACATGGAAAATACAGAATAACTTCAAATTAAATCCATAGCCGCAGAAACCCATAAAAGGGACATTGAGATGCAACAATGGTTACTTGCATACACATTTACAATGGTTTAATAAAATTTACTAAATGAACACACATTTGTTTTTACAATTACACTAAATTAAAAGAAGAAGCAAAAAAGAGCAAATTATAAATGTTGCCTGGGATATACTATCAGGTATACCCCTATATCTGTGGCTAATCTTGGCTAATACCCAATACATTAAATGTAAACTTAAACCAGACCAACAGCCTGACACATTTGGAAAAGATAATTCCCCAAAACTCACTTGCCCCATCAGCATGCACGATACTGAATCAATGTCAGCACTTACATTTGCTCTAGTACCGACTAAAAGCTGAAACCCCACCTCACAGATTTTCCCAGAATCCCAGCTGTGCTGCTGCCTGAATTTAACTGACATAACTGACAATGCAGTTACAGGAAACCCAGCAGCACTTCCTGTTTGCAGGCAGCATGCAGCTCCAGGACACACCATTTTTTTTTTTAATTGACCATAGCAGGAGAAAATGCTAAATTAATTTTTGTGTGCAGCAATCTGAATTGCCCTGGGGAGGGAGGCGTATGAGCACTGTTTGTTGTAAGGGTGTTGCTCACCGTGGGATTGCTTTAAAGTGGCAAAAGTGTAGTTGCTTGTGTTTGGGGGGTGGGGAGGATTGACTGACTTTAGCTCACTGTGCCAGTATAAAAGGCCCCTCCCAGCAACAGGAGCGAGGCAGTAGCGGGGCAGTGGACACAGATCATCTGCCCCGCTCCCACCAATCACTTCTGGCTGGTGACAGGAGCATGGATGGTACGGGACAGCAGCAATCAGCAATGGAAGGAGGTAAGTAGTAAAAAAAAAAAAAGCAATTCTGTGAGTACTCACCTGTAGAATTGTTTTTGTTCTTGCATGGCACGGCCCGCTTCGGTATTCATAACAGTTGGGTTATTCCGCCACAAGGTGGCGCAGAGGTACTTCAGAAAGCTGTGGCATCTCCCGGCCCCCTATAAAAACAGGATTAACCATAGAGTTCCCATCGTAGACAAGCAGTGAGACAAGAAGCCGGGAGAGAATAAAGTAAAAAATGTGAAAAAGGTAAAAAACCCCAATTAACTTGGAACAATCACCATAAAGAGGCAACTAAGAATAACGATAACAAGGGTGGGGCGAAGCGGGCCGTGCCATGCAAGAACAAAAACAATTCTACAGGTGAGTACTCACAGAATTGCTTTTTGCTTTATTGCATGGCACGGCTCGCTTTGGTATTCATAACAGTTGGGACATCCAAAAGCAGTGTCCAAAGTAGGGTGGGATCCCCAAAGAGTAACGGCCAGTAGTTCAAGTCACTACTGCCTGAAGCACCTTGCGGCCAAAAGCAGCATCCGCTGAGGCCTTAACATCAACTTTGAAAAAGTATGAACAGAAGACTAAGTAGCAGCCTTGCAAACTTGTTCAACAGAAGCTTGGTGCTGAAAAGCCCAAGAGGCATCAATAGCACGAGTGGAATGAGCAATAATCCTAAAGGGAGGTTCCTTTCCCTTAGCAGAATAGGCTTGAACCACCGCCTGACGGATCCACTTGCTGATAGTGGATTTAGCCGGAGGCAAACCCCTTCTAGGTCCAGAAGTGAGAACAAAAAGCGCATCAGACTTCCTGAAAGTCTCAGTAGCGACCAAATAAAACTTCAGAGCCCTGACCACATCCAGAGAATACAGAGTCCACTCCTAGGAATTAGCAGGATTAGGACACAATGAAGACAAGACATTCGTCCGGACTTCCGTAGCTGTCTGTGAAAGTTTGGGTGGGTGTTAGTCTTTTTTTTGCTTTTTTTTCGTTCTTTCATTCGTACGAACGTTCGGGAAAATGTGTATATGCGCTTTCGATGAACGGAAGCAAATCGGAACATTTCCATTAGTTCGGATCATTTTCCAAACAAAATCGGAAATTTTTCATTCGTTCAGATAACTTCCGTTGTTGGGATGGGTTTCCGTCTGATTCAGAGAGCTGATTTCCGACGGACCACCACCCTATAAATCCGTTTCATTTCCGATCCACTTACGGGACCTTTGAGGGCTCGGATTGCTATTGTTGAACATGTTTTGCGGCTATGTGGAGGAGTCTGCGCGCCTTTAGCACCAAGGCAAATTGTATAGCAATGCATACCTGAATCAATACATTTCATGTATGCCTTATAGATGCATTTTAATGCTAACCTTAATTAGTCCTTAGCATGTAAACATTTATTTTCCCACACATCCATATAATTGCTATATTTTTTTAGACTTATGTCCTTTGTGAATTATATTTGGATTGTTGAACTTGAATCTTAATTTGTTGTAGGAGTTATTGTTTTAGTCGGTTACCTTTGCTTTGTGTAATTATTTTTTATTTGGTTGCAGGAACCGCAAGATGTGCCATTCACACAACATACAAGCAGTCTTTGGTCCAGCTATGCGATTCCTCAGTGTTCTTGCAGGGCATCCAGGGTCGTCCCATGATGCTTATATATTGCAGAGCTCCGGCTTATTTCGTCAGTTTGAGTCAGGAGAATCTGGTAGATGGCTCCTGGGTAAGTTTGCTCACATTCCATCAATCCATTTTCACTGTATGGCAATGAATATAGTTGATGACTCATGATTTAACCTATTGCTGTTTTTAGCCCTTGATGACATGTTAAACAATATTGTAGCTTAGAATGTGTATTTTATGTTATTATTTTTAAATTCTTTCAGGGGATTCTGGATATCCACTCCTGCCCTTGCTCCTGATGCCCGTTCTTTGCCTGCAGAATGCGGACCAGGGGTTCTCTGATTGGGCACTATGCAAAACCCGTCCCGTGGTGGCGAGGGCCCTCTGGCTTTTGAAGTCCAGATTTAGGTGTTTGGACCATACAGGGGGGGGCACTGCAGTATGACCCCAACAAGGTTATACCAATATTTTAATTTACGTTTTTTAACAGGGACCACACGTGCCAGAGTGGCACAACTGAGTGTCAGGGTCCTTCAGTTGGTGGGCGAGATGCAGGAGCTACGCAACTCGTTGGGGAGCAAAGATGAAGAATAATGTTCTGTGGCCTGCCATTGCTATGTATTTTGTTTTTTATAGTTGTTTTTTTTTTTAGTTGTATATTTTATGATGGAATCCAAAAAAAAAATGTTACAGTGTCATTTCATTTACAAAATACATTAACACAAAGCTAATGGGCCCAGAAATATTTAAAGATGAATATTCACATGACCGAGAAGTGATTTGGGTGAGCTTGGGGTCCAAAAAAGGGTCCAAAAGGGAAGATGGAGGATAGTGTTAAGTGATTTAGCTAAACATTGTAGTAGAAGTAAGGGTGGCAAATATGTAGGCGAGCACTTTAATGAGTTAAGTTTGTAGTGCGCAGGCGCAGACGAATATTTATTGAAAAAGGGAAACAGAATCGAACGGGAAACGTAAAGGATTCGTTGGAGAATACGATGGGAAAAGGGCAAAAACGAAAGCCTACGTTGTAACATGTGAAAATGAAACGGAAAAGTCACGCTGGAAAATGACATCCTCGTATTCGTAATCTGCCATACGAACGGACGGAAACTTTACAGAAGGTTTTCAATGCATGCATAGAATCACTCGTACACGATATATATATACACGGTATACGAGAACGGAAACATTTCACAAAAAAAAAAACAGATCGGCACTAAAACGGAAGTTTTTTTTGTCTCTCAGAATCAAGCCTCATGTCCTGATTGAGATGAAAGGCAGCCACAACCTTTGGCAAGAAATCCGGCTTAAGCCGGAACACAACCTTATCCTGATGCCTTTCAAAATAAGGAGGTTTGATGGAAAGCGCCGCTAGCTCAGGAACTCGCCTTACAGAAGTGATAGCTACCAGAAAGGCTACCTTAAGAGTCAAAATAGACAAGGCAGCCTCACGGATAGGCTCAAAGGGAGGCCCTTGCAGAGCAGACAACACCAGATTCAAATCCCAGACTGGTAGCAAAGGCTTACGGGGTGGACACACGTGAGAAACACCCTGGAAAAAGGTTCAAACCAACTGGTGATTGTCAAAAGATCTTTGGAAAAAAATTGCCAGAGCTGAAACATGGCCTTTTAGGGTACTAAGTTGAAGGCCCAGATCCAAACCATGCTGTAAGAATTCCAGAATCCTGGGAATAGAAAACACCCGACAGGGAAGAGACTTGGACTCACACCAGGCAATGTAAGCATGCCAGACCCTGTAATAGATAAAGGACGAGGACTTCTTCCTAGCCCGAATCATGGTATCAACAACAGAGGCAGGCAACCCCTTTTCCATCAATATGGAGGTTTCAGCAGCCAAGCCGTTAAAGCCAGAGTTTGTAAATTGGGATGGCGTAGCTGCCCCTGAATGAGAAGATCTGCATCCTTGGGCAAGACGCGCCGGTCTACTGCCAATGCACGACGTCTGCGAACCAAACTCTTCTTGGCCAACAAGGGGCCACCAGGATGGCTGGTACCCGCTCCTGGGCTATCTTGCGCATAACCCTGCCCAGGAGAGGAACACATAGAAAAGCTGAAACTCCGTCCAAGGTATTGCCAGGGCATCCGTGGCGTAGGCCAGAGGATCCTGAGACAGAGACAAATCTGGGATGTTTGTGATTGTGACTGGGCCCAAACAGGTCCACATCCGGCTGACCCCAGCGGTGACAGAGGGAGAGAAACACCCGGTTGTTGAGGGACCACTCCCCCAGACGAGACGTCCCCCTGCTCAGGGAGTCCGCTACCTGGTTCTCCACCCCTGGGATGTAAACTACTGAGATGCAGGGAACATGCTGTTCCGCCCAAGACAGAATCAGGGACACTTCCTTGATGGCTCGCTTGCTCCGAGTCCCTCCCTGATGACTGAGGTAGGCCACCGCCATCTGGCTGTCTGAGCGGATCTGAACAGCCCGACCCCAAAGGTGAGTGGATAGGCGAGAAAGAACCAACCTGATCGCCCTCAGTTCCAGGACGTTGATGGAAGCATGGGCCTCTTGTGGGCCCCACCGACCCTGGAACCTCAGGGACTTCCAGAAGCCTCCCCAGCCGGTCAGACTGGCATCCCCCAGAAGGTTCCTTGAGTCCAGCCACCACGAGAGAGACTGTCCGGCCAGGGGAGACAGAACAAATTCCTGATCCAGGGACACAGGGTCCCGATCCCAAACTGACAAGAGGTACAACTGAAGAGGTCTCATGTGAAACTGAGCAAAGGGGACTGCCTCGAAGCAGGACACCATCAGGCCCACCAACTGCATCCCCTGACGGATGGAAAGATGAGGACACGACAGCAGAGCCCGAGCCTGCAGCTGAAGACTCTCCACCTTCTGCTGAGGAAGGAACACCTTGACCTGAGAGGTATCCAGAGTCATGCCCAGAAAGGACCTCACCAAGGACGGAGACAGAGAACACTTGGGATAGTTGATCACCCAGCCGAAAGACTCTAGAGTGGATGTCACCATTTGAGTGTCCCGCTCGGCCTGAGGAATAGACTCGGCCACAATCAGGATGTCGTCCAGGTAAGGAATGATGAGGATGCCCTGGTTCCTTAGCAGAGCCATCACTCCCGCCAGTACCTTGGTGAACACCTGAGGTGCCGAGGTAATACCGAAGGGTAGAGCCACAAACTGGTAATGCTGATTCTGCAGCTCGAACCTTAGAAATCTCTGATGACCTGGGAAGATAGGCACATGAAGATAAGCATCCTTGATGTCCACAGTGGTCATGAAGTCGCCTGGGTGAAGGGTACTGACAGCAGAGCGCAGCGTCTCCATGCGAAAATGCTTGAATCTGACAAATTTGTTGAGGCCCTTCAGATCCAGAATGGGCCTCAGAGAGCCGTCCTTTTTGGGAACAGTGAAAAGATTGGAATAGTACCCCTGACCCCTTTCTTGATGGGGCACCAAACAAATAACTCCGGACTCTAACAGGCAATGAACCGCCAGAAGCAACCCGTGAGCAGACAGGGGGTTTAAAGACATCTGGGATCTGATGAATCTTGGGGGGGGGGCCAGGCTGCAAACTCTATCTTGTAACCGGTGGACACTACCTCCTGAATCCCCCGGTCTGAGACATGAAGCCTCCAGACGTGAGCAAAGAGTCGAAGCCGTCCCCCCACCCGGATGGGTGAGGGAGCCCCTTCATGCCTGAGGGGGCTTGGGAGAGGGTTTGGGCTTAGGATTCCAGGAGAGCCTGGGACGACCACGGGGTCTGCCACGGCCTCAAGAATCTCTGCGACCACTGGAGAAGAGAGAGCCACGGCCCCCTCTGGGAATGCGGAAGGAAGGGAGGGAGCAGAGGACCTCCGAAAGGGCCGAGACTGCCTCCTACGCTAAGGCAGCCTTCCATCCTTGGCTAGAACATCAAGACGCTCCCCAAATAGCTGCAGCCCCACGAAGGGGATGCCAGTGAGAGCTTTCTTAGCCACAGCATCAGCTGCCTACTGGCGCAACAAGACAGAGCGGCGCATAGCCACCAGGAGTGCAAAGGCCCTACCACACAGCCGCACAGCATCATCCATAGCAGTAAGGATAAAGGCCACAAAATCAGAGCAAAGTAAGAGAGTCCTATATTCCTCCCCCACACTGCCAGCTGTTACGCCCTCAATGAGACGCTTGAGCAGCTTCTTAAGGGCAATAGCAGTAATGGCGGCAGCACATACCGGGCTCAAGCCAGCCCCCACACAGGTAAAAGCATGGCAGGCCAATTGATCCATGTGCCGGTCATCACCGTCCCTCAGAGTGGTAGTGTCAGGGGAAGGCATGACAGGAGTATTGGACAAGCCTAGCACGGGAGCGTCCACTTCAGGGGGAAATGACCACCTCTTAACAAGATCAGCAGGAAAGGGATACCTTTTATCCAAACCCTTGGGCACCGCAGGCAACTTGTTAGGACGTTCCCATTCTTTAAGCACCAAGGTGATAAAATGTTCCTGCTCAGGGACTCTAGACGCTGTTTACCGGGGTGAAAAAGCTCCCCCTGCTCTCTCTTAGCTACCTCAGGGGCAGCAATGTGCAAAATTTCAAAAATATGTGACAGCAGATTATCAGTGTCCTCAGGGTACCATGATTCCTCTCCGGACGCAGACCCAGGGTCACTATCGCAGCCCTCCTGCTGGTTCCCCGAGGAGTCAGAATCCTGGGAGAGCTCCCCCAACTCAAGGGGGTGACAGCCACCAAGATCATCAATCCCCACATACACCTCAGTAAGGGGAGCGGGCCTGGGATCCAGGTGTCTCTTCTTGCCAGAGGCCTTCCTAGGAACAGTCCTGGCAAGCTGCTTTTCAATGTTAGCCACCCGCAGAGCCAAATCAGAATGTGACTCCCTGCCAACATTCCCCTCACTGGGGCCCAATTGCAGGAGCAGGGGGAGTAGGTGAAGCCGAGTGAGGCGCAGAGCTGGGAAGCGAAGCAGGCAAACCAGCTTGAAGCGCAAGGACACTTTCAGCGCACGGCACGCACACCGTGACACTGTTACTCACAGGGGATATCCCACACATGGAACACAGCCGGGCTTGCCCCGAAGGGTCCCCAAGCACGCTATCCCCAGAAGCCTCCATATGGTGATTAACACAGGCGCAATAGGCCAGCAGTGGGTACAGGCTTAAGACAGAAGCCACCCGGGATGCCCTCCCACGGGATGCCCCCTGAAGTCAATAAAGGGGAAATGACGGGGAGGAAGGAGTGGAGCCGGGAGAAACCACAACCCAATGGTATCCCGCCTGAAAGACATAAGTAAAAACACACATGAGCATCCCGCAGCAAATACACCCCAATTCAATAAAAAAAAAAAACCCCAAGGGGGACTCACGGACCACAGACACCGCAGGGTCAAACAGGCACAGACCGCTGGATAAGGCAACCCACCAGAGGAAGCAGCGCTGCAGCCAGGAAGGGAAAAATCCAGACGCGCAGCTTGTCCAAAATGGCGCCGGCAGAGGTACCTCCAGGGGCGGGCCGCGGGGGGAACGACGCAATACGCGTTATCACCCGGCCCCGCCCAGAAACGGATGGAAATAGACATGCAGGGCCGCAGGCTTGGTTGCCCCGCTCACCTGCGCAAGAGAGAGTGCCATCTGCTAACTTTGCAGTCCACTGCAGAGAGAACACTGGGGAACTCTATGGTTAAGCCCATTTTTATAGGGGGCCGGGAGATGCCACAGCTTTTTGCAGTACCGCTGTGCCACCTTGTGGCGGAATAACCCAACTGTTATGAATACCAAAGGGGGCCGTGCCATGCAATAAAGAAAAAAAAACATTTTAAAATTGTATGTGTGTTTTTTTACACTTAAATCTTTGTGAACTGGTAAGAGGTCTTTCAGACCCCTTTACCAGTTCACAGGCCAGGAGGGGCTGGCAAGGGGCAAGGGGGTGCAGAAGAGCAGCTGGACTATGCTGGCTGGTCAGGGCCAGGGGCACCCTGGTCTACCAGCCGGTATAGCTGGTGTCTGGGCTGGTTTTGGTGGAGGGGGACCCAATTTTAAAAAAAATATGTAACCCTTGATGCACATTGTAGTTGTATTTTATTTGAAAATCTCACAAAAATCTCTTTTCAGTTTGGGGTGTTTGGGGTGTCTCCTGGGCAGGAACTGGTGTCTATTGATACACATGTGGTAGTGTAATTGGAAGGAAAGGACATTGATAAGATTATTGCCTCATTAGTAAATCATACAATTAGGAGGTAACATTGATAAGTGCATCAGATTTAGATTCTGGTTAGTAACATACTCTGCCACACCTTTAAAAATATAATTATCTACAATGGTCCACATGAGGAGAGAACTCCACTACAAGCCGTACAGCTACAAAATGTAATATAAGTCATGTTCAGAACAGCAGTAGCAAGCCTTCATATGCAAATTCATATCCGAACGCACGACCAAATAACTGCGCTTTGGTCCTGGACATGGTTATACTTATTAATCGTGCTCAACTGTAATTAAGAGGCTGTTCAGTTGATTAGATGATGAAATAAGGAGTAACCCTCATCTCCACCAGACAGAACCACCTATAGCTTGTCACCTATGCCACACCTGACACATAGTGATATAACCAAATGAATCACAAGATGATGTGACATGAATATATATGTAGCACAGGACCAGAACATCAAACAAGGGATTGTGCAGTCTAGACATTGGCTGGTAATGCTTCACTAAGTCCTCATACTTCAACACATAAAGAGGTATTCCCCATTTGGCCTATTGAAGAAAAAAAAGAATGACAACATGAGGCACAGACAAAGCAATGCCTAGCATTGGCGTTTGTTTATCTGACCCCCTTATTCTCCTACTAAATAGGTTATACAGCAATTTATTTACTCAACTAAGCACATTCTTGCATAGAATTTGCAGTTCTTTATTTTGATTTCTTACCCCAAGTAGCACAGTTGTTTGAGAGAGACAATAATCAATGACCAAACAGGAAACAGCAGAATGTAATTATGTTTAATCAACTATAATTAGCGCTGTTTAGCGGGCCCTCCTTCTTTCCAGTGCTAATACTGATTAGAGAGCACATCTATCTGAACCTTACTTAGTAAGAAGTCCTCATGTTAGTGGAGTCTAGCATCAGCAGCTCACTCAAAACTAAAAGACACATCGGAAGCTTAGGGAGGAGTCCATTTTTTAACCTTCTGATCTATATAAAAGCCTTGTTATGCTCTCCATGGAGAGAAGACACTTTTTCCGTTGTTAGCACAATATCTGAGGGTTGAATGCTGCTGGGGCTTTTACCATTCATCCCTTACAGACACATTATACTTTGATTATGCATTGCACAATTTGGATGCACTGCATATACTTGCATGTATGACTCGTAAGGGGATTCAGTTGTTTTATACAGGTCCCCTAAACTGCAAGAAATTACAAAAAGGAGAGATCTGAGCGTCACTGAATCATTGTTGCCATTACCACATCTATATTTTGTGTTGATGTTTAGACCTACAGGGATCTCTCTGAGTTGACTAACCTCACAGGCATCCATCTTTAAAGAGGAGCTTTCAAGTCCCACTTCCATGCCGCGCTGTGTAAAACCTCCCGTGTTGCCCAATCGCCTTACCTCTACCTGAGCCCTCACCCCTCACCACATCTCAGAGCCTCCCCGCTATACCTATAGCTGTGCACGTACCGGTGCCAGGCTATTCTGAATGGGTGGTGCGGGCATGCCCACGGCCTATGGTCGTGATCATCTGCATTCAGCTCTGCTAGCTGCGCACCCAATGTGTGGCTAGCAGAGCTGAATGGAGACCATCATGCTGAATGGCTGAGCAGCTCGAGGAGCAACACCAGAGTTGTTTCTCTTTAAACCAAATCTCCAGTAAACACACTTTTTTTGCTCCACCAAACTTTTAGATTTACTTCAGCATGCTGCCGGTCAGGTACGTCAGGGTGAACCAATGAAAGACTTTACCTGGAAAATGGTGGCAGAGACCAGAATGGAGGAGCAAGTGCTGATCACTCTTATACAGACTTTAATAGAATGTTCACCCTCAAGAGTGTTCAGTCATCTGACCCTCAGCACTGTAATTCTCAAGAATGGAAGGGAAGCACAGTAGGAATAAGTCGGATTACGATTAGCTGGTGACCTTTAATAATCCTTTTCCTTGTATTACCACTTTATTAGTATTATTGTATATTTAAGAATGATATGGCTAAATTACTCTTAGGACATCATGCACGCACATAATAAAGATGTGTAATTCCGCCCTTCCTGTAACTAAACTGCATATTAACATCAGCATTAATCATACAACTATTTTTGGCAACAAATCCACATTGACAAACCTTGCATAACAACTCTTAGTAACAACATTCAATGCTTTTTGGCAATGTGAATTATTTTAGAACAAAATGATGAAAGACATAAAAAAGTCCCAAAATCTGTTGCCCCAGACAGCAGATATTCAGGATTTCTGTTATTGGAAGTAGATGTATCAGAATTTTATTTATAAGACGCCACTAGTGCTACAGATGCAGGATGTGCAGATTTCGTATCGCTACAAGTGACCATAGGTCGGAAGGACCAGTTATGGTTTCTCCTGACTTACATGAAGCTTTGATTTGGCATTGCCACATGTTAAATAAGGAAACAGCATCTAACAAATCTAGCCTCTTTCCTTTATCTCCTGTTTATCTAGTTTGTTCCATATGATTATAAATAGAGGTATGTTATACATTTGGTCCGCCCTCGCCCTGGCCCGACCCTTCGCCGCGACCAGTGGAGCGGTATATTATCAATTAGGGTGCCGGTAAGTTGCTGGGAGGCTGCCCTTGTTTGGCGGCACAAGAAATCAAAACACCTTCTGTGGTGTCCTGGGCTTGCCTATGGAACTGACTCTGGGGCACACCCTATGAGGATGGCTGTGTAGTTCTAACAAAAAGCTAATTTCTGTGCTCTCTTTCTCAGAAGACAGGTGCATAAGCAGCTGCTCTGAACTCCCCCCACACCCCTACTCAGCCCAGTAAGTGGGAGATGTTAGAAATGAAAACAAAAAAGTAAATAAAAAGTAAAAAGGGTCCTAGCGGCTACTATTGCTGGTCTGCTTAGATTTCTGGGGAGGGGGCATCCCTGCTTTGAATACCGAAACCTGCACACCCACTCACAAGCTTTCTAATGCAGCTGACCCCTGGTTCATCAGCCCAGGTGTCCACTGCCGCCATGCAAACCCATTTTGTCCTATGGTGGTTAAGTGGGGTAGCAAACTGGCAACCCACAAATACATGTTGGTATGTTCAGTGTCGTATTGAAAATGGAGATGCCATCACTGGAGGAGGCAGAAGTAGTGTGTAGAGGTCTACTTGAGTTGAAGTGCCTTTTAAAAGTTCTGAGGAGAAGCCGGTCCCACATTAATTTAAGTCCTCAGAACATTTAAAGGAGACCTGCAATCAAGTATTTGCACTTCTGCACCCAAATACCTCTCCCACAGCCCCCATCGGGTGAAACATTTCATTCGAAATTGCAGGAATCACTACAGCAGCCACCACCTTCTCCTGCTGCAGCGCTCCCTGTCACTTTTGGTCTGCCATGGATAAAAGGTATTACTCACTGGGTTCCAGCAACAAAGTTCCCCCAGAGGAGAAGTTCACAGATAAATTATAACTTTTAATTCACTACATTAAAAAGTGTTTTGGGCACTGCTGCCACCTGATCATACATGATTGAAAATTCTTTGCTATTCCCACACCATGGACCCTTATTAGATGGAACCCCTTTATAATGGAATAAAAAATATATATATTTTATCCGCAATCTAATCCTTCATTGCTGGACTTCTATTGTACACATTTGAACCACTGTATTACAAGCTTCCTCTATAGCTTGCGTTTTTATATCACTCACTGACTGTAGTAGAAAAGGTGTTTAGGTGCACTTAATAGAGTTGAGGTCCCCTTTAAAATGATGATGCGCTATAGGATCTTCACCAGCAACAGCTCAACTGCTCTTGTCTGGGAAGGCATCTCAGTTGGTCCTGCCCCTCTACCCTGCACAAATTCCGTATTTAAGCAAAACATAAGTTTGTTTCCATATAAAAAGGTCCATCACTATATCTGTAGAAAAGAAAAAAACATCCTCAATTGTAGACATTTTATCAATAAATATCATGGTTGGCTCTCGATTGAATGTCCAAGTCTTTAATTTTGGCTCACAGTGTATTAGAGTTTGTCACCCATGATCAGGGGAATAACAGGGGGTACAGGGGTAGTGACCCCAGCACGGCCCATAAGGTCAGGGGGCTCCATTATTGGGCTTCTCTACCTTGTTTATCAGATTTGTGCTCACATAGCATGATATACAGGAAAAAGAAGCTAAGGCCCTTATTTATCAAGGGATAGCGCCAGGTAGTGTCTCACTAGCGCCAGGTAGCGCCAGCTATCGGCGACTACCGACTCCAGAACGCCAGGCGGCGGACACAATCACGCATTTATCACGCTAAATGAGGCTAGCGCCGGCGAGAGCGTCACCTAGCGCGGGATTCATCATGTAGCGGACTGCAACGAACAGCGCCGCTGCTAATCCCATCACAGCGCCAGGTATGACCTCTCGCTACCTGGCGCTCTCCAATGCATTTCAATGGAGCAATCTTTAAATAGTCATAATTTATTGATATGACTGTTTTTTTTTGTTAACTGTCAAAAATTCTGTGTCCACTACGGCAATGTAAGATATTTTTTTTAAGGTAAAAAAAAAAAAAAAAAAATTTGTGCAGAATTGATATTACAAGTCTGATATTAATGTATTCATATTACAAAATGTTGAGAAGAACTTGTTTAATTTTTAAATCAAAAAATATGGTTGTTTGGGGGTTAAAAACTACTTTTAACCCATCGCCGCCAGCGCTCTGGGGTTAAACAAGCATTTCACAGCGCGAGAATTTTTTGAGCGTGATTTGTTAATGAATATGCTGGGAGCCGTTCGCTCTGGCCATTCGCTGTCAGGCGCACCCATACAGCGCGGAACCTGTGAAACAGCGACTCCTAACCCCGTATTCAACATTACCGCACACCGACTGAGTCGCTGTCAACAGCCGAACAACGGCCAAGCACAGCGAATACTAGCCGGCGCTGTGAAAATCACGCTACTGGCGCTCATCTGTCGCTACCTGGCGCTATTAATGAATCGGCCTCTAAATGTCTGAGCTGTTTCAGTCATTAGTTGTCAAGTTGTATTCAAGTTAAAATTACAGGAAAAAGATAACTCTATGAGATAAGATGGGGCCCCATTTAACGTTCACACCAGGACCTGGCCACATTTAGTTATGCCACTGTCCCTGGTCTACTGTATGAATAAATTGAGGTTCAATCAGCACAAGGTAGAAAAATGAAAAGAAATGGCACATTTTTACTCCCAAAGAATACACTTTTTTCCCCTGGTGCCAAGTTGACCCCATTGTTTTCTTTTATTCAGCAATTTATTAATGAGCTTACATATAATGGGGCCGATTCAGAACCAGCTGCGAAAACTCACTCCCATTTTAGGAGAGAACTCTCATGGTCTACCTTGGGGATGATTCAGCAACTGGATGTAAATTTTTACCTGGTGTTGAATCAGCCCCAAGGTAGACAATGAAAGTGAATCCCAAATTGAGATGCCCTGCTTTGTGAAACCCCCCGGAGCCCCCATACACACTCCCTGGTCCAACGGCGGATGCCTTGACAAAAATGAGAGACACCTGGCGAATTACGTCAGGTCAGCAGATGCCTCTCATTGTCAAAGTGCTGCTGCATCCCTGGCCTTGTGAATGCAGGTGCACGGCCAGGGATGCAGGGGATGTGGCAGCGCACACTCCCCATTAAATTCAATGAGAGACATTTACCCAATGTAGTAAACATAGCAAACAGCTCTTATTCGCTGAGCACCTGCACTTGCACAACTGGATTGAGTAGAGGTGAGTTTAACTGGGTGAACTGGGGGGTTTAACACAGTAAATCGGGATGCCCCTGCGGAATGGAACAAAACCCGGGAAATTCAAAATCGTTTTTTTCCACTTTAAAGTTTACACACGTGACAAAATTACAATAACATAATTTTGGCTTGACTCATTTCATATGCTAGATAAAGAACTGCTTTTGGAATATAAGTGTGTCCACATACACAGAGTAATGCAGCACAAAGGATGATTTACTGAACAAAGAGCGGACGTGACACTGTCTATGGACAAATTAATAGTAACTTTAGTTCTATTGTTATAGCCTCTCTTTGTTGCGCTGACAAATGTCTACAGACTAGAACATGGGTTTTTTTGTTATGTCAAGGAAAAGCTTGCATGGTGATGGCTGATGCCTGAGACCCCAGAAGATAGACCCCTGCATTTACAATCTCAAGAACACAACAACAAAGAGGGCTGCCAGATCAACCCAGAAAGACGGCTCTGCCTAAATTATAGCCGCACACCAAAATATTATGTAACAATAGACTAAATGTTTATTTATTTACACAGAAATCAATTCATACATAAAAGACATATACATTTAAGACCAATTAAAACTAAATACAAGGGTAACCTGGAATTCAGGGACGGGGTATGTAATTAAATAGAAGGTCTTGTTATTGAAACACCCCCTATATAAGGTCTAACCAATAAACAGCCATTACAGAAAATGTTAAAGTGCTGAAGTGAATTTTAAAGTGCATACAATAATCAAAATTCATAAACATTAAGTGTATAAATACATGTGCTATATTAATTGTGCAAATATGCCTTAAACCTAATTTTGATAATAAACAATATACAAAAACTACACTGAAAAGCTGCTAATATATTAATAAAGTGCTAGAAGAGAACATGATACATGAATACTGCACAGGCCGCAAAAGTGAACATGACCGTGATCTAACAATCAAGACATCGAGGGCAAAAAAGACATATATATAAAGAGAATATGTATTATATCACCATGTATAAGAAGTATAAGAAGTCCCGTCCAGGTGTTTTGGGGACACCTGGAGGGGACTTCTTATACATGGTGATATAATACTTATTCTCTTTATATATATGTCTTTTTTGCCCCCGATGTCTTGATTGTTAGATAACGGTCATGTTCACTTTTGCGGCCTGTGCAGTATTCATGTATCATGTTCTCTTCTAGCACTTTATTAATATATTAGCAGCTTTTCGGTGTAGTTTTTATATATTGTTTATTATATATAAATATTGTTTATTATCAAATTAGGTTTAAGACATATTTGCACAATTAATATAGCACATGTATTTATACATGTATTTATACACTTGATTATTGTATGCACTTTAAAATTCCCTTCAGCACTTTAACATTTTCTGTAATGGCTGTTTATTGGTTAGACCTTATATAGGGGGTGTTTCAATAACAAGACCTTCTATTTAATTACATACTTAGTCCTTGAATTCCAGGTTACCCTTGTATATAGTTTTAATTGGTTTTAAATATATATGTCTTTTATGTATGAATTGATTTCTGTGTAAATAAATAAACATTTAGTCTATTGTTACATAATATTTTGGTGTGCGGCTGTAATTTAGGCAGAGCCATCTTTCTGGGTTGATGTGGCAGCCCTCTTTGTTGTTGTGTACTGGGTATGACACAATTGTGTCTTGACTCTGTCTACAGCCAGCACCCTTTAATCACTTGAGAAATGAAATAGCTGTGCTGAGTCTCAATTGTTGTGTTTGTTGTACAATCTCAAGAAGATATGATGTAATAGTCACATATTCTGGTCATTTCTAGAATTGTTTTTATGTGTTTTGTCAGTGAATACCATCCAAATTAGATGAGAAACTTGTCATAGAATAATTTCACAGGGAGACTGGACAGATGGTAATCCACCGGCTGCCTCTGAATTGGCATCTGGCCGGGATCCCCCATCCCAGTATGGAATCGATGCTTTGGGTCAGGTAGTTTACACGTTCTTTCATGTATTTTTTTGTGACAATACAAACACTTCCCATTTCCATATGTCATTTACACACATCACTACATCAGAAAATCTCTTTTGTAGTGAACAAAAGAGGGTCTTTTGGGAGCAGACCATGTGAAATATCAAAGAGGAGGGGATCAGCAGGAAGACGTCTGCAACAAGTAATTGGGAGCACTCGTCTGACCTGTGCTATCAAAAGGGACGTATACGGACCCAGCACGTGTGCCGTCTACCCTAATCCAATATCATTTGATGTGGTTTTGTCATTAATAACTGGAGGGGAATATTATCCCCACGTAGCAACCCTGCCCTGTGTTGTGTTTAACCTTCAGGGCATATTTTACTCTCCATTTTTTGGTTTAATAGGCTTAATGTGTCCATAAACATGTTATATTACCTGTAACATGTAAGTGCTTAGACTACATTTTTATGATTTCCAATAATTTCAGTATGAAAGCCCCTCAGATAAATAAATGGCCCCCTCTGAGCATGAGGGCATCCTGTTTTAAAAAGAAAACCTATAAAATAAGTCCTATAAAACCAACTTGACTGTGGTGTTTTTAATTAAATTTGTCTGAGCAGTAGATCTTTCCGGGCAGCCTACAAATACACCTCGCCGAGGTCCTTTACAATGTAGTTATTAAAGACAAACGTCGTACAGGCCAAATAAAAACAAAGCAATTGAAGTAATAAAACATACAGTAGCACAGGAAAAACATATTTGGCAATGATAACATACACCAAAAGAAAGACCTCTGCACATATTATAAGAACAACGGGGGGGGGGGGGGTTGTGGGTGATAGGAGTGCTTTGAAAACCATGCCGGGCAGGACTTGTGGTAGCTTCCATGGCCGCATCAGAACCCGGCAGACCTGAACCCACTGTGCCTTTGGGTGGGGGGCATGATGGCTACCACATCTTATATATCTCAGAAATATGTTGCAGAGTTTTTTACTCAATGTTATTAATTTAATTTTACAATTTGGCTGCGGCCTGTGTTGTGACACCACAATGAGCCTGTAACCCAAGGACCCACATAGACCTGAAGCAGGCCCTGCTAACTGTATGAAACACTGTTAATTATTTGTGTGCAGGGCCTGCTTTAGGTGAAATGTCTCCCTGTACAAGAGTTTAGGATGCTGTCAAATCACATTTAAGTAACTCAAAAAAAAAAGACAGTGGTGTACAGAAAAAGAGAGAAGAACAGAAGTTAGAAAAGAGGAAGATGAGAAAATATGGTAAAAAGAGTGAGAGAATTTAAAACAAGAGATAGACAGAATGTGGAAACAGAGATAAAGGGAAGGTTCAAAAAGTAGAATGAGTAAATCTGGAAAACAGAGAGAGAGAGGAGGAATGAGGAAAAAGAAAGAAAGTGAAAGATGGAAGTGAGATGAAAAGGTTGTGGCAATATAGGAAAGATGGAGGGAAAGTATAAAAGAAGAAGAATAAAATGAAAAGAAGAAAAAGAAGAAGGGGATGTGGTAAAGGGAGTATACAGGTAAAGTGAAAAAAGTGGGAAAATGGAAAGAAGGTGACAAGAGAAAGAGATTAATGGAATGTGAATAAGATATGGTAAAAGTCGAAGGAGAGGGGGGTTAAAAGAAAAGAATGAACAAATATGGTATAAGGTAAATGAGGAGGGAATGCGGAAATTAGATGATAAAATAAGGGAAAAGGGATAAGGGAAAAGGACAGAGAGAAAGATAGAGAATCACAGATAAGACTAAGACAAGGGAAGGTAAGAGAAAGTAAAACAGGAGAGAAAGAAGCATCTGAATGCGTGCCTTTAATGAGAGATCAGGGTGGGGCCCTGTGCATCTGCACAGCTCGCACACCCCAAAGGCCTGGCATGTTCACGTAGAACTTGGAGGCCGATTCATTAATAGCGACAGGTAGCGACAGATGAGCGACTGTAGCGTGATTTTTACAGCGCCAGCCAGTATTCGCTGTGCTTGGCCGGCGTTTGCTTGATGACAGCGACTCAGTCGGTGTGCGGTAATGTTGAATACGGGCTTAGGGGTCGCTGTTTCACAGGTTCAGCGTTGTATGTGAGCGCCTGACAACGAATGGCCAGAGCGAACGGCTTGCTTCATATTTATTAAAAAATGACGCTCCGAATTTGCTGCCGCTGTCCATTCCTTGTTTAAACCCCAGTGCGCTGGCGGCGATGGGTGTTAACTAGTTTTTAACCCCTAAACAACCATATTTTTTGATTGTAACGTTATACATGTTTTTGGAATCATTTTGTAATATGAATATATTAATATCAGACCTGTAAGATCATTTCTGCACACATTTTTTTTTTTTTTTTTTTTTACTTTAAAAAAAAACCTAACATTGCAGAAGTGGTCTCAGAATTTTTGACATTAAAAAAAAAATATACCAATTAATTATGATTAATTAAACATTGCTCCATTGAAATGCATTGGACAATGCCAGGGAGCGACAGGTCATACCTGGCGCTGTGAAGGAATTTGCAGCGGCGCTGTTCGGTCCAGGCGGCTTCATGATGAATCCCGCGCTAGCCGGCGCTCTCGCCGGCGCTAGCCTCATTTATCTTGATAAATGCGTCATTGTGACCGCCGCCGGGCGTACTTGAGTCGGTAGCCGCCGATAGCTGGCGGTACCTGGCGCTCGTCAGACACTACCTGGCGCTAGCCCGTGATAAATAAGGCCCTTGGTGTTGCTCTATCATTTGCATTTCCCAACAGAATAATTGTGCATTTTTTAAAAACCCAATTAATGCTTGGCATTCTGATCAGGGCTTTTGGTTGCCTGCCTAGAAAGGGGGGGTCATCCGAGTACCACTGCCCCTTCAAAAAACATTTCTTCTCTCTCTCTTTTTTTTCCTTTCTCTCTTCCCCTATTTTCCTTCCTTCTCCTCCTATCTTCCCTACTTTCCTTCCTTCCTCCTCCTTCCCTTTCTTTTTTCCGCTCTCTCCTTTCTAATTCTTTTTTCTTCTTCTTCCATTTCTGTCTTTCCCTACCGGTTCTACAATGATCCAGAGGTTGTAATATGCCGACTGTATTTGGACCATGCGGTGGTCCTGATTCTTACTCCTATGGGTTGGAGCTGATCTTCCCTAAAGGGATCCAATTATTTCCACGTTACTGGTTTAAATTGTCACTAGGTCCTTGCATTTCAATAGTACAGTCAGTTGGTCCTGCCTTGTAGTAAGGAGAACTTAATTTTTTAACTGAAGGAAGAGTTGGGTTCTCCATAATTTACAGTCAGGTGGTGTCATTTGTGTCAACCTTAAAGTGCCAGTCCAGCCAGACTTCCCGTTCTTAAACCACCCCCACCCTGCCTCCCTTTTCAAGCACTAATGCAGCGCTAAGGCTCTAAATAATAAACCCTCACTTACCTTGGCCAAACGCCAGCGGTGACTCGATCACCACGCCGATCAGCACCATCTTCTCTAGGCTCAGGGGTGCCGGACCTGAAGCTCACTGCGCTATGCGTGCGGCCGTCCATCCATTCACTATTCTTTTGGTAGCCCCAAGTATACAAGAAATACCCTGTTTGTGATTGTTTGGGATTGCTAGATCTATTAAATTCAGGAGGGCACCTTTAGGAGAAAGGATCATTTCGAGCCCAAGGAGGTCTTTTATTAAAGTAGATCAAAACCCCCGGCAATCGGCACAGGAATCTATAAGACTTTGCTGTGTAAGAAGTAATCTATTCTTGAATAAGATATATTTGCTGGGTTATAAGAGGAATATTTTTTCTCGTTAGGATTAATTACACGCCAAACATAAAGATAAAGTTTCCTGTAATGATCTCTTAGATGCGTAGCACTTGTTTGGTTTGGGATGATTCAGTAGTGTCCAGTTGGGGGTCTGAGATTGAGGGCCTTATTTATCAAGGGCTAGCGCCAGGTAGTGTCTGGCGAGCGCCAGGTACCGCCAGCTAATGGCGGCTACCGACTCAAGTACGCCCGGCGGCGGTCACAATGACGCATTTATCACGCTAAATGAAGCTAGCGCCGGCGAGAGCGACAGCTAGCGCGGGATTCATCATGTAGCCGACTGCAACGAACAGCGCCGCTACTAATCTCATCACAGCGCCAGGTATGACCTGTCGCTCCCTGGCGTTCTCCAATGCATTTCAATGGAGCAATCTTTAAATATTCATAATTAATTGATTTTATGTTTTTTTTTTTTGAAACTGGCAAAAATTCTGTGACCACTACGGCAATGTTAGATATTTTTTTTAAGGTTAAAAAAAAAAAAAAAAAAAAAACATGTGCAGAATTGATATTACAGGTCTGATATTCATGTATTCATATTACAAAATGATTAGAAAAACTTGTATAATTTTTTCATTAAAAAAAAAAATGGTTGTTTTGGGGTTAAAAACTACTTTACACACATCGCCGCCAGCGCTCGGGGGTTTAAACAAGGAAATCACAGCGCGAGAAATTTATGAGCGTGATTTGTTAATGAATCTGCAGCAAGCCGTTCGCTCTGGCCATTCGCTGTCAGGCGCACCCATACAACGCAGAACCTGTGAAACATCGACCCATAACCCCGTATTCAACATTACCGCACACCGACTGAGTCGCTGTCAACAAGCAAACCCCGGCCAAGCACAGCGAATACTAGCTGGCGCTGTAAAAATCACGCTACTGGCGCTCATCTGTCGCTACCTGGCGCTATTAATGAATCGGCCTCCAAGTTAAAGGAGCACTACCGCGAAATTGTGAAATATTAAAAATCCAAATAAACACATTGGCTAATGAGAGGAAATAATAGGGTGCACTTCATTGTCTAGATATTGAGAAAAGAGGTCAAACTGGCATTTGGATCTGATAGGAATGGACACACAATAGGGTCGATTCAAAGAAACATGTAACAGCTTGGATTTGGGTCACGATCATCCTATTTTTCCCGTCCGCTCGTGCGTTCGTATGAACTTGCGAGTGATTCTATAAGCAAATACGTTTCTATCCTAAAATGTCCGTCCGTTCGTATGGCAGTTCGGGAATCAGACCTATGTCAGTTTCCATCCTGAATTTTCCGTTTCATTTCTCAGGTTGCAACATTGGTTTTGCCCTTTTTCCTTTTTTGTCTGGACGTAAATCCTTCTGATCTTGCGGCTGCGCACTACAAACTTACCTCATTAAAGTGCATTCTAAATATTTGGTCTTATTTTTCTTTATTTCATTCATTTTGTAGTAACCAACCATTAGTGAATGCATTTGCATAAGTAAATCTTACTTTGTTTAATTTTTAGTTAACTTGCATTTTTTACTTGTGGATGTAATTTTAATATTTTGGCTTCAAATGGTACAACTTTAAATTTTGTGTGTGGTTACCCACACCCTCTCCATACAGATTGCTCTCAAATATAAAAAAACACCCAGCAACTTCTGCATGTTATGAGTCTAGAAACAGCCAAGATGGCGGCTCAGGTATTATCGGGCAGCCTGCAAACAGAAAGGGCCTTGTGACTGTGTTGCTCTGCATTCTTTGATTTCTGACCTTTCCGTGCCCCCAGCTCTGCTGTGTCTGTGCAAAATACAGCAGTAACCCACATCCTGCACTTTATCCCGCTCTCCTCTCCTCAGTAAGTGTGATGCATCTGACCAAAGATGTGCTTAAATAATTAAACAAAGCAAAGGTAAACAACTACACCAATAAATGCAATCTAAAAATATTATTCTAGTACATCAATTTAAAAATAAATAACAAAGGACATAAGTTTCTTTAATTAACGCAAATATATTGCAAAATAAAGGTTTACATGCAAAGGACTAATTAAGGTCCACATTAAAATGCTTTTATAAGGCATACATGAATCAGGTATGCATTGCCATACAATTTATGGCCTCGGCCATGCTGATACATGCAGTTCATTGGAGCTCAAGACGCGCAGACTCCTCCACATAGCCAAAAAACCTGTTCAAGAACAGCAATACGACTGCTAAAAGGTGTCGGCAGTGGCTTTCTATTAAAACGTCTTTAGAGGTTTGAAAACTGTTCTCTGAATCACACCTAAACACATCCGATTATCCTAAGTTTTACGTTTTGATCCTAAGTTTTAGGATTTGATCCTAAGTTTTACGTTTTGATCCTAAAATTTAGGAACGAACTTACGATGATCGTAAGAGCATATACGCATTCGTACGTAGGCTCGTGCGAGTCGGAAATGGCCAAAAAAACAGGAAAAAATGACTAACACCCACCCAAACTTACGATTCTCGATCCGAAATCAATTAACTTTTGCTCTTTGAATCGAGGGGAATGTGCCTTTTTTTGCAAGGCGCTTTGAGTAGAGAAGTCCATACTCATTAAATGCCTGGCGTGGGGTTTTGGATGTCTTGAAATTAGCATTTGTGCATTATTTGACTAGTGTGAAAAAATCCCAATGAAATACCTGCTAACATAACTGGAAAAATGAATATTATTACTGCTCTCAGACATGCAGCAGAAGCAAGTGTTTTCCTGTACTGATTGTTCACCTAAGCATACATGTGCACAGTATGTTGACCAAAAAACATGCCCATGGGAATGAATGTTCATTGAAATGCACTTTTTACTTTATTATTACTTTATTTTTTGTACCTTTTGTACCTTGATAATTTGCCCATAGTTTAACATGCATGCTTATACAGGAATGAATGGTTTATAAGTCTGATACATGATCGTGATGCCATGTGCATATAAGGATCTGTGTTCTGTCATGTCTGGAATTCAGCTTAATAATCCAATTTTACACAAGATAATGCCTGGGGGAATCTGGAATACACCATCAAATAATCATATATTTTTATATGCATGCAATTTATTCCACATGAATAATTGACTAGATACACACATTGGGCTCCCTGCTATCAGTTGTATGCAGAGGCATCGGCTTATAAAGATCCTTGTTGGGGTGTGAGAAGGAAGGTCTGGATGCATGTCCAATTAACCTGGTGAGGATTAGATATATCAGCAGAAATTAGGGCCTCCGGTATAGGGGTTAAATTAGTAGCCAAGCTGTATTGTTTGCAATTCTAATCACAGGCATTCTTTGAAGAGTGGAAGTATTACTCCTAATATGTGTGTGTGTGTGTCTGTGTGTGTGTGTGTGTGTGTGAAGGTTTTCATTTAAATGGCAAGTCCAGTTGCCTTGATTAAATCCTACAGATATACATGGTCCATATTATTTAGCAATAGAATTTCAACTTAAAAGTGATAGTCCAGGCAATTTTAATTTTTAGGCAGCAAGGAGGTCACCTGAAGCCTGTCCCTTGTGCCTCTCCATTTATGGATTAATGTATTAGCCTTCTTGCCTGGCATATCTGTGTTGGTCTATATTGGTTTGGCTGGACGTCTGTCATTCAGCATTGCAAACACTGAACCCTAATTTTAAACCTAGGGCTTTATTCATCAAGCCATAGCGCCAGGTAACGACTGACAGCGACAGGTAACGACAGGTAGTGAACGGTGACCGACGGGCGCTGTACGCAATACTACATTTATCAAAGCGAATCTGGTGAGCGACTCTAACAGCGATACGCAACGACCGACTCATCATCACAGACGGCTCACCGTATACCGCCGGCGCACTGCCGCTACCTGCCGCTCTCCCATACATTTCAATGGACGATCCGTTTATTTCTTTAAAAAGGATTTTATTTTATTTTTTAATTATCAAATAATTGTGTCACCTCTCATGGCCTAGAAAAAGTCATTTTTTAAAACTTTTTTTGATTTATAATATTTTTATGCAGAATTGTCCTTACATGTCTGGTATTAAAGTGTTCATGTTACAATGTAATAACAATGTAATTCCATATGTTTTCGCTTTGTTACTAGTGGATACATGTTCAAAAACAGACTTAACTCACACAGCCTCTGGCGCTCTGGGCTACAGCGACCTGATTTTGAGCGCCGGCGCTGTGTGAGGCTATTTTTTGATGAATAGGGTGTGAGTCGGTCGCACTGAGCTGGCGCTACCGTTCGCTCCCATATACTGCTGTACTGGTGTTAGAGCGAGTCACACAATATATTCATCAATGCCAGCCAGCGACTAAGACGCTCTGAAACAGCAAACCATGGCCGAGCACAGTGACTACTAGCGGTAGCTCTCAATGCCTCGTTACAGGCGCTCATCTGTAGGCACCTGGCGCTAGTAATGAATCAGCCTGCCAATAAATTACCTTTAGAAAAGACAATGACGATAATGTGTAACTGTTCTTCAGTTTTGTATGATTCCTAGAGAGTTAGTCAGGCATAGAAGGATACGAGCAATTACTTGGATGTTAACAGAAACCAGCAGAGTCCATTTCTGTGCCAGAGACTGTAACATCTAAAGTCTACTTATTATAGAACTTACATTAGCACAAACCCTTATGGGTAGCCCCCCATCTACATGTGTTTCTGAAAGCAGCAGAAACTTCCTTTGTACATGTTCTGGCAGCAGTGATAGACGGTTTCACAGCCAAAGCATTTTAATGCAATCCCGTGATATACATATAGATAAGATTTAATAGTTAACAAAAGGTGGTGGAGGAAAAGGGTGGGAAGAGGAAACAAGTGTTCTCAGCCTTCCAGGAAGCCATGAGAACACTGAGAAATGCTGCCAAGTACTCGCCCTTGGTAATGGTGACGACACCACTGCTCTCCCTGACTAAGCAAAATGGCAGCACTCAGCAATGGGTGGCTTTGAAGGGAAAACATAAATCTGATTATATTTATTTTCTTTACCTTTGAAGCAAAGTTCTGCAAAGTTCTATCTCCATTTCTATGCTTTCATGAACTCATGGACAGTCATCCTTGCCCAAGGGAATTTGTTTTTATGCACAGCCCCACCAGATGTGGGTTTATTTTTGAGAATCCTTTTTGTGCCCATTACTGATGGTCACGAGTCACGACCTAAACAAGCATATTACCAAGTCAGAGTACTGTACAGTATTGTTTATTTTCCCCAAAAACAAATGCCGGTAGTTCCTCTATGTGGTATTAAAAAGCATGTGGCAACAAAGAATATTCACTTTACCTCCCATGCGGCACATCACTTTAGGACTGGCAATCCTGTTGGCTTTTCCATTCTGGCCAAGGCCTGCAAAAAGCAGAACCATCAACACCACGACAGACCTGAAGACTGGGATCTGCAAGACTCAAAGTAACTAACCTGGAGCCGAAGGGAAGGTAAGATGAGTGTATTTTTATGTATGGTTTATTCCTACTTAGGCTAGAAGTACATTTTACGACATTTTTGTGAGGCTTAAAAAATATCCTTTAAGTTAACCAAGTTGACCAAGACTTTAGTCTGGGTTAGATCCTCCCTTAAAGGTTATTCTGATTCAGGAAAACCCTGTGGCTTCCTTGGACTCACCTCGATCCTCTGTGTACTTGCTAAGTCTGGTAGACTTGAATGTCTGCTGGCAGGGGTTGCAAAGGCCAGAGGTAGTGAGGATGCTGCAGCCGTGGGATTGAGGATCGAGGAGGGTATATGGGGAAAGTGGGGAAGGGGGTGGCAATTCTGGGTCCTACTAAAAAGAGATCATTTGAAATTTGGTCCACATCATTAAAACAGAGTGGCCTGTTACCACAAATATAAGAGTTGGGTTTATCTTAAGAAAAATAATAAGAAAATACAAACCCTTACATCTGAACCTCAATACTGCTGATCCAGAACAACTCCTACTTCTGCAGCATCTTACCATAGCTCCTGCAGGCCTGGTTCTTTAGTTAGTGCAAATACTAATAAAGCATCATACGTGTCACTGTGACCAGTACAGATACATTTTGAGCAGGTCATTCAAAATATGATGTCTTTAAAGTTGATGTCCAGTCTCGGGTAAGGGGAGGGAGGCAGACCGACACTGGACTATTGCTTTTACCCAACACTAGACTATCGCTTTAAATGGACCTTGCAATATTATGTAATCACATTAATGAATTCGTATTTTTTATAAGTTTTTCTTTTTTACAATCATGGTAAACTTTTTGTGTTTATCCAAACATGAGTTTCCCATATAGCAGAACATGTGCTTCCTTTACATGGAGTTCTGGGTGAGAAACATAAACTAGCTTTGTTCTGCACCGACATGTTTATGTTATGTGGGAAGGAAAGAGGCCAATGTCAGCAATGTATTTTATAGGAATGCTGTTGTCAGATAAGCATCTCTGCTGGGAGAATATGAGGGTTATGTGTGCAGATTTCCCTAACCTAGCATTGAGGCAGCAGTTTGAAGCCCGTGAAAGTCATAAGCATCTGACCGTATCTAAGCGGTACACTGATCATTACAGGTGAAATGAGCGGTGACTAAGGTCAATCTCTGTTGACAGAACTATATTTCCGGCTAAAACATAAACCCTGTCTATTAGAGAGTATTCGCAGAAAATGTAAAAGAAAAAAAAAAATAAAGCATCTCAAAGAATAGTTATATATATATATATATATATATATATATATATATATATATATATATAATATATATATATATATATATATATATATATATATATATATATATATATATGGCTGTTTTTAGGAGAGGGCAAGCAGGGTGGTCACCCTGGACACCAAGGCCATTAGGGGTGCCTTTATCCCATTCATTTTATTTTCTGCAGAACTGTTACTGGTGCAGGCCATAAGACAGGCCCCTCACCCCATCATATTGTGCTCAGTTATGGGGAGGGGTCACTGCCCGCTGCTAAGGAACTGGCAAAGCAATGCACATATCTGTATAGGACAACAGCAATACCATAGGATGGGTGAGGAGGGGGCAGAATGTTTTCCTTTCCGCACTGAGCGCTATTTTGCCTAGAAACTGCCCTGTATAAATATATATTTCAAGATGCCCCAATAGCATGCCACCAGCTCTTTCACAGCAGCCAACCTCAGGAAGACATGCCCCATCGTCACAGCTGATTAGTCATGTCTGCGTAACAGCTATTGTGAAGAAAGTGGATTTGAACCCACTAGGCTCAGTCGGCAATTCAGACAGACACAGTGGTCCCAGACCGCTTTGGAACCTATAATGTCCAGTTAGACGAGCTCCTGGGAGATTAGGGAGCAATTAGTGGCAAAGCACACCATTTCCTGAGATCTTATATTTTTCCCAAGGCTGTTTCCTGTACACTTGACTTGTTAAGTTTATTGTAACAGGAAGTCTACAGTAGGGGCTTTTCACACCAAGGTTGGCGCAAACCTTTAAACCCCAGATCAAGGAACCAAGGGGGAACCTAGATTACCCCAATGTGAACAAATTATTTATTTGTACGATCCTTTGATAATTTCAGCTAGAATAAGATCCTACAATCTACTCCACTCCATATTGGTCCCGAGAACTTAAAATGCACTGTCCAGGTGTTAAGATTAAGTCCCTCTCACGGTGAACATACAGAAATTTCACCCCCCTGCATCAGTCACAGTGAATGGCCACACACACTCTATTCACTATTCCAATGAAGGGGGTGTGCTGAGGCCTGTCACACACACTCCATCAGAGTGAATGGAGTAGACATGCTTGTGACTGAAGCGGAGGGGTGGCCTTGGTCTCATATGCTGCTGGTGTCAAACCAGAGTAGGTTTAAGATGGCCAGCCATGTTGGAATCTGATTCCAACAATTGTATTGATGCACATAAAAATGAATTCAATGTAACTCCTGCAGTGGTTGATTTTACTCCAAAAATGGCATCCTTTGTATCTGCAGGTAGCCTGTAAAGAGGAAAGGCTGCTGGGTTTGCTTTCCACTGTGCACACAATGATCAGCAAATAATTAGCTTGTCAAACAATTGAGATATATATATATATATATATATATATATTTATATTCCAGCTATGTGCCTTTGTGTGTTTGCTTGACTCTTAGTGATAGATTATGATATAAACTTAAACCAAAACAAAATTTGTGCTGTAATGGGTGAGTTCCAGCAGCCACATGACCTCCCCGGCCAATAAGAGCGCAGGATTTTGAGGGGGGGTGGCTAGGAGAAAGGTAAGATTTCCCCCATTCTGCACCATCAATGCACAGGAGGGCATTGGCAATCGGGATGCCTCCCTGCACCCGGTATAACACCCATTTTGTGAAATTTGCCTACTAGATCTTGAAGATCTCTTTACTAGCATTTTTATAACATTTTTATTACAATATTTGTATGTATATTTGTTTCATGGTTTGCATGTTAAATATATATATATATATATATATATATATATATATATCATGAACATTTCCGCAACACTATAATGGGTTTACATTATCTATATTGTCTTGAAATATTACTTTAATATTTCTGGAATCCTCTCTGGTCCGGTAACACATTGCAAATTCTGCACTCCTCTAATATTCAGTGCGGTTCCACATAATTTTATTTTTCACAGCTGGCCCCGGATTACAGATTATAATGTTTCAGAAAACAATGGCCTGGTGCATAAGGATGCTGCAAGATCCATGCTGCGTGTTTAATTAGCGCATTCCCTGCAGAAAAGGAGAGGTGAATGAAACCTCCAGCTCTCTCTATTTATTTCTATAGAGAATGTGACAGCTACATCCACCCTGGGCTCCCTAATAACTTGAGCCTCACATTCTGGTAAAGAAAACAATTTCTGGATGGGGGCAGATAAGCACTTCTGGCTGCAAATGTTATTTATTACTTTACTATCTAACAGGCTCTTAACACTGACCCAGAAAGCTACAGCAAGGTTAGAGAAAAGATGTTAACTGCCATGTCTATAATTTGTATGTATTAGGACTAGGGCTCACGCACTGCGCTTTGATTGAGGTCAGCACATATAATAATACTGAGAAGCATCCTGTGCCTATACAAGTGGCTGCAATGAGGCTTTAGCCACTGATATACACTTTTAATTGAAACAAATCTGTCCTATTGTTTTTCTTATGCTCAGTTGAAGAGGTTTTCTGTGCAGAAAATAAAAGATTTCACCTTACCTAACCTCCAGCAAGCTCGAAACATATGGGAGGTCTTTTTGATATTCTGTCCAGACAAACCCTTTTACTGCATTTCTATACGGAACAATTCATCAATATTTTAGTGGGAGAGGAACACAGTTTCCACCTAATGTCAGCTGTCTCCTTTTTGTAAATAACTCTTCAATTGATACACACGTACCTCAGGCAGCCCCATACTTACTACTCCTTCTTTCCCTGGATCCGACTGCCAGGACTTGGCCCCATGTGACCAATCGCATATTATAGACTGTGTTGGCCACTGATGGGCATGTGGGATCAGTACCAGTGAGGGGACACGTAAGTGGTACTTTTGGGGCAGCCCAAGACCAGGCTTGCAAGAGGTGATGTGCAGAGGGGTGCACTGGGACCCCCCCCCCACACCAAACCAACGGACATTTCTGCAAAGAAAGGAGAAATTAAAGCAGACCCACACCCATTTGTTACCTAATGGATGTGCGCCCACATTGTGACAGGCTCAGGAGGAGCAAGGCTGAACCCCCACAGAGCCCACAAATTCTTACCTGAATCTCGATCTTAAGCGGTCAAGAAAAGAGAACGCAACCCGATCCACGTGACTGCTGGTGACCAATAATTGCGGGCGCTGTGGAGGTTGATGTGTGGGTGGGGGTGCCAACCATCCAGATGCCCTTGAGTCTGTCACAATGCGGACTATTAAGTAGGAAATGGGTGTGGGTCTGCTTTAAGGGATATGTCTACTCTTTTGATTGGCTGTTAAAGGAGCAGTCCAGGGATGCACACTAAGGCTAAGCAATTTCTGCAGCCAGACACACATGAGCATCCACCACAGAATTCATATTAGCGGTAGATGTCATTTGACATGCCCGCTGCTGCCAGTCAATGAGGGATACACCCAAATGGAATAAAACTCCAGCCAAGCTTGTGGTTTTTGTCTCCTGTTAGGAATAAAACCCAGGAGTGCTAGGCTTAAGTGTATCTTGGGGAAAGAACCTGTCACCCCTGATGCCCTCCTTGTCCAAGCTTGTCAGGATATTTCTTGATGCCAGGTGTAAAAGTTTGGGATGCCCTAGGGGAAAGCCAGCAGCTGGCCCTGAAGTCTTTTAGATGCCAGTTGGGGTTTTGTTATGCTTTAACTAGTGTACTGCTAATAGAGAGGATATCCATCCGTGTATAATATGCAGCAACACATCTTTTATTTTTAGGTTTCCAAGCTATATCAAGCTACTTTACTTCCGCTATTAACATATCCAATAGACTTCAGTTCTTAAAATGTCAGCAAAAAAATACATGGCACCCATGCTCCATGTGTGAACACAAAGCAGCATTTGTTTGGACAAATATCAGCCCCTCCTACCTCCCATAAAATGTCTGTAGAAAATTCTTCCAATGCCATTTCTCAGTGTGTTAATTGTGTATCAATGATTTACATTCAAAACCTCCCCTCCATAAAAAGAAGTAGCAGCAGATTCATGCTAGGCAGAATACGGAGTATTTTAATGTGGAAAAAATAACAAGAGTTTTTTTTTTATCAGTAGACTCCGGGCAGAGATGGGAATGTGCCAGGATTCCATCTTTGCTGGAGAAAAAAAAAGAATGAGAAGCGCAGAGCAGGGCATCAATCAAGGCATAGACCAAGCTGCTATCTCCCCAAAACACGGCTCAAATCATGTACCAGTGATGGAATAAGAAAACTACATAGGAAGACGAGGAGGACATTATCGATGTATAACATATTAAACTGCCCGCTTTGTGAAGCTGAATACGAAACACCAGTCTTCTGCCAGTGGATTCAGTAAGCTCTTTCCTCCTGATAAAGCGCACCTATCAGTGAGAAGCGCGGGGACAATGAGCTACACACACCTCAAGAATGGGAACAAATGGAGACGTTCATAAAGCTGGCTTCTGCTTTCACAATTTAATCGTATATGTTTATATTGTTTATAGGAAAGTGTGTTTAGAGTGTGTTTGAAATGTGTCAATATGATAATCAGACTTTAGATTGGCTTAGTTGACAATCATAATTGCTGAATCATTCTTTATAGGAAAGGTCTCAAATACAAACTGGTTTCATGTGCATCTAAGTTTAGACCTAGACAAAGTTAAAGGATTTTTGTATTTATTTAGTTTATTCTTTTTACTATGGGAGCCTTATTTAAGAAGCAACATAGACACAGAGCCACTTTCGATGGCATTATTATTATTGTGTGGCTAAATGATGTCTTCAATTTGCTTAGCATATCATTTTTTTCCTCATTCAAGTACATATCATAGACTTCTTCACTCTAGTTTGCTAATCATCAGATTGGCTAAGGCATGGGTGACTGGTTTAACCCATTCTGCTTAAATTCAAGTTCTTCACTTTGGAACAATCACAGTCTTGTGTTCCAGTACCAAGGGTTAATGGCCAGGTTCTCAGCTGGATAGGTCTTGGATGCTCAAGGCCATGGAAGCCACACACACTGTAGCAAAACAGAGTCCCAGGAATATGAGAATCATGGAAACAGCATGCTGATAGGTAAATCACACGTATGTCTGTACAATCCTAACACAAAAGTTTATTTTACATTTCAAAGAGGAAACTAATAAGGCAGAACACCAAAAACATGCTAAAATGTTTTTTTATCCATTAATGGCTTCTTTTGCCTAACAAAGTGTAATTTGGAGAAGACCAGCTTAAATGCAGCCAAAACGCACTGTAAAGTTTGTCACCTTTGTCCCCAGCAGTGATTCTTGTAACTGTAATGAAGAAACGCTGACAAGTGCCAGAAAATATAGGACTAAAGATTTCAAGGAGGAAAAATGTCATAAATATGCTGGGGAGCGCTGGAAAAGCTGGAGTAGTGGTGCTCACTGGGATAATCCGCAGCCGCGTCCAACAGCACTGACATGGGCCAGCCAATACCTCAGTGCAACAATCAAAGCTAATTAGTTAGTGTTTGGCAAACGACTTCTAGCGCCAATGTAGTACACAGCACAGTGCCAGATAATACTGATGCTCTGAAGCTGGCGCTATAGCCACAAAAATGATGAACAAACGCACATCATAAATTAGGCCCTTAGTTTCTTTCTGTAACACATATGAGGGCACATTTAGCCTTCTTTAGTGATAAGTGTGTAGATTTGACTATAAACTATTTGTGAGAAAGTAAACATACAAAATGGTACAAAAAGACACTAACTTTTGAAGGCTGAGTATATTTGAAGTTGAAGCAGGAATAGCAGGGAGATTCTGTGCTCCTGAACTACATGGGTGCAGACATCTTGCCACAATTATGGCAGCCCTGTTTCTATAAAACTCAGGCCCTTATTTAACAAGGGATAGCACCAGGTAGCGAATGGTGAGCGAACGGTAATGGCGGTCACCGCCACGAGAACGCCGGCTCCCCTCCGTAATCACACATTTATCAAGCCGATCCTGCTTAGCGACTGACAGAGCGCCAGATAGCGAATCATTCATCATTATTCCAGCCTCACCCCACAGCGCCAGCGAGCGACCTTGAACAGCGACGGGTATGACCTCTCGCTACCTGGCACTCTCCATTGCATTTCAATGGAGCATTCTTTAAATATTCTTAATTAATTGCTATTTTTTTTTTTAAATGTCAAAAATTCTGTGACCACTTCTGCAATGTTAGATATTTTTTTTAAGGTTAAAAAAAAAAAAAAAAAAATTTGTGCAGAATTGATATTACAGGTCTGATATTAATGTATTCATATTACAAAATGTTTTGAAAAACTTTTTTTTTTCTCCAAAAATATGGTTGTTTGGGGGTTAAAAAACGACTTTTAACCCATCGCCGCCAGCACTCTGGGGTTTAAACAAGCATTTCACAGCGCGAGAATTTTTTGAGCGTGATTTGTTAATGAATATGCTGGGAGCCGTTCGCTATGGCCATTCGCTGTCATGCGCTCCCATACAGCGCGGAACCTGTCAAACAGCGACTCCTAACCCCGTATTCAACATTACCGCACACCGACTGAGTCGCTGTCAACAGCCAAACAACGGCCAAGCACAGCAAATACTAGCGTGCACTGTGAAAATACCGCTACTGTCGCTCATCTGTCGCTACCTGGCGCTATTAATGAATCGGCCTCCCCGTCCCATAGCCAAAAATACCCTAAATCCCTTTGAAATAATGCTTTATTTCTAGCCAGAAGTAAAAAGCCATTAGATGTAATGACTCAGTGTTGCTCAGAAAGCTCTTAAATCATTGTATCAGCATTGTAAACTGTTGCAATGCTTTGCAGCAGTCGAGGCCATTGACTTACATTGATACATAATTAAATGCATCCCCTCCAGTAGCTGCTGGTTCAGTGTGTAAGTATGTGTAACATGACAGATATGCTGATCCCTTTTCTACGGCAAATATTTCTCTCACAAAGAAAACAAAAGGGGAACCCACATTTTTCCAAAAGTTGCCAAGGGTACACAAAGTAAGTGGCACCACCCTCAAGAGTATAAGAAAGTATCACAATTTTATTATTTACAATTACATATCATAAAAAAACATAATGACACTTACACAAATAGGCAACATAAACATATAAAACACAAGGGGGCGCCGGTGGTCTAGTGGAAGTCATAATAAAAATGTGTCACTTGGTTTAAATAACAATATATAAATTCCCAATAAACTAACCAAGTTGTGCAAAGTACGCAATAAATGTGCAAAATAAATACTGGCCAGTACAAGCAACACAATTAGGCATTCCTAATTCTATATCCAACAACCAAATTAATGCATATAACTAACACCATAAAGCAGGAAAACGAGCCAAGGTGAACAAAAGAGTAAGAGAGCAAAAAATGTGTATACAGACCAACCGGAGCACCCCCACAAGAGTGAGACGCCAACGCGTGTCGTAGTGTCACCTGCACTACTTCCTAAGGGCGATAAATATTTCTCTCAGATTGACAAAATCCTAAGCTGCTAACAGCCTGCACTGTGTGGAGAAACAATATCACATGGGCACACCATCGCCAGTCTAAACTTTACTTCAATGCAGCCAGCTAGAGAAGGATTTCATCTCTTTCTAATGTTCTGATACAATCTCTCTCTGGTTGGATGGACTGATCATAGGGAAGCACTGCAGCTGTCTGTGTGCTAGAAAAAGATGTGCCTCACCCATCCCCCACACTCATGCACATGTGTAAGCAGAGCTCTCATGTGTAAGCAGGTGTAATTCTAGATGGCCACTCCCATGCAATTCTAGGAGCACAGCCATTCCACAACATCTGCATGGGGTTAAGCCCTCTGAACAGCATACACCACTGGTCATCAAAAGGGGGCTTTAGGGGAGCAAATTATTAAAATTGATTTTCTTGACTGGAGGTCCACTTTAAGCTTCTGAGAATACTTAGTTCCCTTTGTCAGACATATACCATATCGGAAGAGGTTAGAGAGAGAGCTCTTTGTTGTGTGGAACCATGAGAAAAAATAGAACATTTTGTCTTGTCCAGCTCGCAAGGTTGTTTACAGCTTCACTGGTGTAGTAGCTATAAACAATCTTATTGCAGTTTCATCCTTAAATAACACTTTGGGTGAACAAAACACAAAGCCCTTGATGGAGCAGTCCCAGCTCAAAGAGCAAGATGCACACTTTCCTCAGGGTTACTTGTCATAAGGGCGTTTCCCAGCAAGAGGTGTGAATGGTGAGATTGCTGATAACGATGAAGTCCAAGCATTTTGTGCAAAGCCCAATTTGGTCAATAACATAAGAAACAATTCACTGGTGGATGGCAATCTGCCCAGAAACTAAAGATGACAGGTCAGTCACATAATCCTGTGCAGCAGCTTGACTTTACTGAGCACTCGAGTATACGGTTGACATGGGCTTGGCTATCTCCAAAAATGCATCCCAAAGGGTTGATTTAAAAATATCTGATTACTTGTTTTATGTTAATATTATCATTAATATGCACATAGGATCAAGAATGAAATAATAATACTTACTGTCAAGCAGAATATGCCATTCTATAGCTACATATAGTAGTAGATTTGCAAAGTGCAAAATGAAAACCCATATTAACAGATGCAGGACAGCTACCTGCCTCAGAAATCCCTGGTTGTGAAGGTATTGTCTGGGCACAAAAAAGAGCATGCCCCCACCATGGCAATAAATGGAGAGTTCCAGGCCTTGGGCCTTCCCGAATTGCGATGCCCCACAGTGTAAACCCCCCCAGATGCCCAGATCCACACAGCTAAACATACAATTAAATATAAAAAAAAAACTCTTGTCAGGGTGCCAGAGATTTCACCCAGGGGTTTTGTTGCATTATCAATGTCACCACTCTCCTCCAAGCCACCACCACTGCCACCTCTATTTGCCAATGGCCCTTTCTACATTACTTTCTACATTACTTGCCATGCAACCACTCATCCTTACTGTTTAACTACTGTAACTTAACACACCATTTGTGTTTACCCCTCCCTCTTTCCCCCGGCCACAGGTTGAGGATATGTGCTTTAAGGTGTTCAATGCATTTTTGTTTGCAGTTCAGCCTTATAGGTCAGTAATAATCGCAGCTTTAATTGCTGAAGCAGGATAAGTCCTGGTAGCCTTGGCCTGCATTGTAATAGCTGCTATGTAATCAGGGGCATACATAGGTTTTACAGGACCCCATAGCAAAAACCATAGTGGACCCCTCTCATGTCAGTACTCAGCATCAACAGATGATGAAGGGGCGCATGCTGCCCCGAAACGTCGGATATAGACTATTTGGACTGTATCATTCACTGGATCAAGATTGCATGGATTATATTACCTTGATTCAATATACTTTATTTGCAAAAGGAGTGCTGGCTTCTCGTTTGATTTCAGTGTATGCAGTGCCACCGCTGGCCAAGCACCCAATACGATTGCTCGGGTAAGAGTGCTTCCATGATATTTTTTTCTTTACTTTTTCAGAAGAAGTAAATAAATACACCCCCCACATAGCCCAGTACTCAGCCTTAGGTCCACCCTTGCTCCCCAGCACATTACTGGTTTACAAATAGCCAGGGAAAGAGGGCCTCTGCCATCTGCCACAGATACTGGGCCCCTGTGCACTGTCTATTCAGCATAAAAGGAAATCAAGCTGGTGGCTTCTGCGTTATGCCCTGTGGAACATATAACTGGGGATTCCCACCACTGCCTGTTGACAACCCTCTTATAGTGCCGGGCAGTATGCAGGGAATTAGCACCTGCCTGTGCCTGGTGTAGGTGGCTTCCAGGGCCCCATTGCCACTGATCCACATGACAACAGTGTTCTTCCAATCCTCGGATGGGTCAGGCTGAGCATTTTCACAGGTGTTGCAAGTTAGATAAGGCAGAATGCATGGGGCCCCCTTCTAACATGGGCCTGGTAGCATCTAACTCCCCTGCCTCTATGATATATACACCCCTATATCTAATGATATGTTTCGGGACAACTGTGTCTTCTCCTGTTGGGTTTTGTACACAGTCCTAGGCAGAAACTGTTATTGGTAAGAACAGAAAACTTGGTATGTGGTACATATCGGTACATATTGGTAAGGGACAGCAGCAGCACCATGTACTGGGGGGATAAATATTTCTGCACTGAGCACTATTTTGTCTGGATAGTAAGTTGTATAGTACTGCTATATACAGTAATACTATAAAATTATGGTCCTATTTCCTTCACTGTTTAGCTTCGTTACTGAAAAGTTTACACACCAAGGACACACTCCCCTGTCCTGCCATATAAAACATTTACTTGTTTAGTTAAAATGTAGTCCATAAAGCCATTAGCCATGAATATTTGAAAGTCAACTATCTATAATTCATTTAATTTGCATTACTCAAGGCTGTGGATTATCATTTAGCACAGTTTTGTGACATTTTAAGGGTAATCACAAAATTTAAATGTAATATGAAGATTTACACTGTACTATTTTGCACTATTTATGTTTCCCTCAGGCAGACATATATATCATGTGAGCAGTCACCATTTCTGGTAAGCATTCCACACTAAGCAGCAGCACAACACAAAGCTGTCATTTGCAACACAATATATATATATAAAAACTGCCAAAACTTCCACAGGCAGGCGACATGTGGAAAATGGCTCTGGGCAATGAAAAAAACATAAATATATGGGGAGCTGTTCCTGTATGTTTAATTGTCAATGCTGTCAACCTTTGGTGTATGTTAAGGCAAATTCCAAAAATACATCCCATACCTAGAATTTACTAAATACCATGGCAGATAGTGACAAGCTCTTAGAGATATTACAAAAGAATATCAGTCCGGTTTAAAAATTAGAAACCATTTGCAGGACCTGGGCTTAGATATGATATTTAAATCACAGTAAACTGTTTAAATTGGATCAACACCCACACAGTGCGGTTGCTGGTCCCCCCACACGCACGGATAGCGTGCTAGTCCCCACCACCCGCATGGTGCAGGCATTGGTCCCCCACACCAGTGCGGTTCAGGTGTTGGTCCCCACCACTATAAGATAGACTGGGGAGGCATCAAGAATGCTAGAGCCCCCCCCCGAACATAACCCCCCGGAATGCCCGTAAATCTCACTGTAACCCCCCTCTCCGACCGACATCCAGGGCATCAATTGGCCACCCGGAGCATAAGTGGGAAGCCAGCGCTGCAATTGTTCTGGTCACCAGATGAGCGGTGGCAGCCAATCACTGTGCTGGTTTCCCAATGGTGGAGAGAGGTTAAGCTGAGATTTATGGATGTTCTGGGGGGTTATGTGTGGGGGGGCTCCAGCATTCTGCATGCCCCCCAGCCTATTGTATGGCATTGGGGACCAACACCCATCTGCTTCGGCTGCCAAGGGGAGAGGATTCCTCGGCTTGCTGCCAGATAACTTTATGAACCTGTCATGTCTGTCATGTCCCACCCAAGTCATTTTACCTGGGGTAACTGCTTGATATAGTGTTTATTTACATGAGTTGGGCAGTGTGCCTTTAAATGCTTTTGTCCCTTTCTGGCTCCCTTAGTTTAGCTGTGATGCAAGTAGCTGCTGCCTTCTTCCCCTCTCCATCAACCATCTCTAGTTTTGCATCCAAGCAGTGCACACCTGCTACTCCCTCCTGCAGTCTACAGTCTTTTTAACTGCTGCTGTTATGGGTTTACATCACAAGTTTCCTGCTGCATTGAACATACACTTCAAGATCCCTGTTGTAAATAGGGTTTATTGCAAGATTCTGTACTGAAATAAAGCTTCTGAAACATATGTACGTATGTCCATGACAAGCCGAGCAAGCTATCTGCCAAACCTTATGGAGTAAGAACACATTCCTCACAGACACACACAGACAATGTGAAGCTGTCTACAGGATTCACATTATTGCCATCTGGGGAGTCAGAAAAGAGCCAGTTGGTGGAAACACCCACTAGGGGTGATGCTCTATTGGATCTGATAATATCAAATGATAATGTCCTGGTAGGGACTCTAACAGTCCAGGAAAACCTTGGTAACAGTGACCACAATATAGTTGTATTCCCCATAATTCAGAAAAAAAAAGTTTGGGCTGGGAGGGCAAAAAACCTAAATTTTAGAAAGGCCAACTTTCCCAGGTTCAGAGCTGCACTCTAGGACATAGACTTTTTGTTAAGAAATAAGGATACAGATGTCAAATGGGAGTGCTTTAAATCAATTGTGAGTGCCAACATTCCACAATTATTCCTATAGGTAACAGGTATAAGCAACTCAAATTAAGTCCCTCCTGGCTGACACCTGTGGTTAAACAGCCAATACAAAACAAAAAGGGCATTTAAAAATTACAAATCAGATCTCTCAGCAGTAACCTATCAAAAGTGTAAAGCAGTAAATAAATCATGTAAACAAGTAATAAAGCTGGCAAAATCACAAAATGAAAGATGTGGCAAAAGAAAGCAAAAACAACCCTAAACATTTCTTTAAATATAAAATCTCAAAGAAATTAAAACCAGAACAGATAGGTACCCTAATAAATGATAGTGGGGAATTAGTCACTGGGGACTAAGAAAAGGTCGAGCTGCTAAATGGGTTCTTTAGCTCTGTGTACACAAATGAGGAACAAGGTACCAATTTAGACGATACCACTGCAAACAATATCCCAAGCATAATTCTTAACTGGCTAAATATGGATATCATCCAAGAAAGACTAAATAATTTAAATGTGAATAGGATTCCAGAACCAGATGCGCATCACCCGAGTTCCTAAGGAACTCAGGTCAGTTATTTCATCACGTATGCTCCTGATCTTTTAAGACTCTACAACTAGTATAGTACCAAGCAATGCCAAGCAGCTGTTTCTAAGGCACCGCGTCGGCGCAGACCACACCCACCCGCTCTATGGAGCCGGCCGCTTGTGTGTTCCCTAGATGTAAGAAGCAGCGGCGGGCTTTGTCCCCATCCCCGCTGCTTCTATCGCTGCTATCCTCTATCTTCAGGCTTCCCGCAGTGTGGCAGGCAGCCCTTCAGTAACGTGTGAGTTTACTTTTTTTTTGTGTTTTTTTTTACATTTGCCCTAAAAGACGCACAGAATAAGTGCGTCTTATAGGTCGAAAAATATGGTAAATCAACTGCCTGGTAGGTAAGAGACTTTACTGTCCCTTTAAGCCCCTTAATTTAAAATCCAGATCTATGACCTTTAGACTTTTAAAAATTATTAGGATAACCATATACTATAAAATTTGTTTGCAATATGATATATGATATTTATCGAATTGTACAAGACATTTTTTTCTGAAGACCTGATTACAGGTTGTACTGCTGGCAAAGGCTAATATAATTCAAAGACGTGTGAGAGTTCATGGTTGGTTGTGGTAAACACTATACATGGTCCCCATGAAATTGCCAGATGTTATTTCAGTCATTCTCAGTAAGATAAACTGACTGTCAGTACTCTTAGCTACAGGGCTCCAAGAAAAATGCTTCTCCAGATTCTAAAGCCCATCACAAAAGTTAATTCCATCATAAAACGTGTGATATCATACAAACATGTTGCCCAAGTAGATACAGATACATCACCCAAACTACCGAGCAAAGTGCATTTAAATTATGCCTTATTGCTTCCCAGGGTCCTTATCAGAATGTCAAGTGGGGCCTATGACACCTCCTCATTATTAATGATCAATACCATACACACAATCTAACGACTGCTGCTTCATGAACACTCCATGTTGACGGAAGTATCCCGTTCCACATAGATGACATACTGATTTTAGACCTTGGTTTTGCCACACTATGATTACTTGGATCTCTTACTGTCCTAGTGAAATGAAAAGAAACCCCCAAAACCTAAAAAAAACTTTTGAACCCAGGCTTCAGACCATTTTTTAAATGTATTAGTATGTTATCTTACTCTGCAGGGGCAATTATAAAACCTATTGCACAAAGTATGACTGTTCCACTTGGCAGTTCCCATGAGGCAAACTAATCCTTGTATAGGGGGAGGGTCCCAGGTTGCATAATAAAAATAAATCTGGTGTTTAGCATTAAATGCAGTGCCAACTTATACACACAAGAGAAGAAAACTGTTTTATTTCCTAAACAGAGCCCAGCATCCATGAATCCTCAGCATCCTGCTCAACGTACTCTCCCTGTATTCACTTTACAGGTAAAAATAGGTGTATGAAACTATTGCTTGTGGTATAATTTTCAATCAAAGCATTCCATTGAGTAAGAATATATATATATATATATATATATATATATATATATATATATCACCATTAATTTTAAATAACATTCTAGAGTGCAATAAATTGAAAAAATAACATTTTCAAATGTTATTTTCCATATATTTTCCATATCAAAATCTCTTGCACATGCAATGGGGCATTTCTTCTACAGGTTAGGGCAGATTATTTTTAAAATGGTGGATATTTTATTTTAGAAGTTTAGAAATAACAGCAGCCTATGTAGAATTATTTTGAATTCCCCATAGGTTGCTGGTATTTCTAAACTTAATATCTTTCATTTTGCCCATCTGTCTTTCTACACAATCCAGCCATCACAATGTCACCCTCCTCATCCCCAAAATAAAATCTAGCCAGCTTACCAAACTTTAACAAAAGGAATAAGCATGCTATTATTTTGATATTTTGCCATAGCATTATTTTCCGAAGGGTATCAGTCTAGATATATTTTATTTGTGAGCAAAAATCATCTGCACATTGTATATATTATATTTATATAATTTAAAGTATGGTAATGCATAAAACTAAAAGGAAACAAGCAAATATTTGATATTTAGATTGTTCGGGATTTAATATACACAGACTGGGGTGGAGGATAGAGTGTTAATGGAAAACTGAATAGAAGTCACTGAAATACCATAGTTGAGAGATCAAAAGTAAATAATCAAAATAATTTATGTCTAAAGGAATATACTGAATGATTTATCAGCGAACAGCCAATAGGCAAGTGCATGTGTGGCTAGCATTAGTCTTGTGGAATGTGATGCACATTACCTTTAGTTAACCCCAATTCCCCAGCTCAGAAGGATATACTATATTTCATTATCCACTAGTGATAAGGCAAAACATTTAGTAGGCTAAGTACATCTTGAGTGACAAGAGAACTATTCTTGAAACCTCAACTTAAAATCGACTTGGTTAACCTACAAAAATGTCAGTTCTTCGGTTTTCTACCATTCTCAATGGCTGACATTGTACATTACATTATTGCTATCATAATCCATAGAAGACCTTGCTAAGTGCGGGAGCAACTATCTTCTGTAAGTTAGAAAAATATTTTGTGATCAACAAATATGCCCTATGAGCTTGGAAAGATATTTTGTAAGAGGGAGATAACTTCTATACTCAATCCTCCATGAGATTGGAAAGATCTTCTGTGATTAATAAATTACCCTTGAGAAAACACAGCAGCAGAAATGAACCAGGGTAATGAAACAGAGAGTAGAGATTAGAGAGCTTGGAAACATTAAGTGCCCAGCAGTGTCTGCACCTGACATAACAACTTTAAATGGATTCAATAGAGTAAAAGTGGTTCTAAAGACTTACTTGTGGCTTCTTGTCAGGTGGCTTCACTATTGGTGGCAATATCTGATTGTCTCTGGACAACTTCTGTACAAAGTCAATGCGCCTGATGTCTTCTCTCCCTTGCAGTTTACACATGACCCCAGCCTTGAGGGTAGGAGAAAGAGCAAATAAATACTTAAATCCACAATCCCAGGACATGGCGTTCAATATCAGCTCACTTAGAAGTCATAATATTTTTTTTAAATGATACAGTTAAGGTAAAAGTCCCAGGTAATGACTAGCCCAATTAGTTAACTGCCAGCTCCAAAAATTACAATCCACTATGTGCGCTGCTAAAACGCTGACTTTTGTTTGTTCTTCTCCACCTATTTCCTGTTAATCTGAGAATTGTAACAAGGGTCTGAAAACCCACGGGAAAGGCTGGTCAGTAACAGCTACAACTGGATGAAGTGATGTGTTCTCGTCATTCCTAAAAATAACATTGAGCTTTCTTTCATCTGCTTCAGTCCTTGGCCCTGACCACAAAACAAGTTGTCAAGTTCAGAGATTACAGGGAACCACATGAGCAGAGCGGGTGTTTGTGTTCAGATTTGTAGAGAGTTGCTGATTTGAGATGAATAAACAGGAATGTCATTGTAATAAAAATAATTGTACGAATCCCAAAATAAAGGTGAGAACAAAACAAAATTAGGACCAGGTTTAAAAAAACAGTAAAAGCTGACAGCATGTCTAAACCTTCTGTAAACGTTATGTAAAGCAGGTTGAAAGTTAATGCAGATTTAAGAGATATAGACATAAACGAACCCCATAACTCCTCTAACCTCAAAATATAGTAAGCCTATACTTAAACCCTGGCTATAAAACTGACATCCACTACAAAAAAATTAAGTATCAGAAAGGTGTTAGCACAGCCTCTGTGGCCCTGACTGACGTCACTGTGATACAGAGATCATGTGGCTGCTGGGCCTTTTCACTACCACCAGTGAACAGAGCCCTGCCACTTGTGGTACAATGCTTATGTAGGTAACATCTGAAATCAAGATTTGACTTACTATGAAGGAAATTAATTTGAAATAACTTTAACTTTAGTAACTATAATTGACATTGGACAATGCAGGTTTGTGGGTGAAAACTTTGTGGCTTAGTGTGCATGTACAAATAGGGACAAAGGATACGGCTTTAAGTAACAGTTGGCTGTGGGCCTACAGGTCACTACCACAGGAAAAACAGCTGACAGAAAAGATACAATATTCAGGCTATAGAAAGTCATTTCAACGATTTCTGAATGGCTTATAAGTACTCTATGTCTTCCGGAGTGTGTACGAAAAATAAAAAAAAAAGGATCTCAACTTTGTATGGAAATTTGTAACATCAATTAACAGTAACTGAAGTATCTTAGCAAAAAACAAATAGTTTTATGTCCTTGGCAACATCTTCCATGGCCAAAGGCTTTTTGCTTTATATTAGTGTACTAACTATTCCAGGAAATACATTTAAGGGTTATGCAATCAAAATGTATAGAAAACAATTGGGTGTGATTCATATGGTTATTGTGCTTCAACATATAGCAGAAGGAGCATAAAGAACTCACTGGAGGGACATATATTTTATGCAAATGAATGGGCTTGTCAGGCCCTGTGGGACACCTGCCTTCTAGGTAAGCTCACAACCCCCAATCTCCACTGCTAGATTCACCTTTAGTCAGGCCCCCTTTGCCGAGATGCTTTACACGCCTCGTCGGACACGGTTGCCCTCTGGACTTTGTAGCACAAGAGATGTGGGCTTACAGGGGGTGAAGGCGGGTGAACCAGAGGCAAGACTGGGCAATGTTGGGTAAGTCGGGGTCATACATGAGTAGTCAGTCCTTAACTAACGCAGCACCAAAGGGAGAGACAAGAGAAGAGTCGAGGTCTAGCCAAAGGTCATTCCAGGAGGTCACTGGTATCTGGCACAAGGTATGAGGCAGGGATGAAGTCAAGATCCAAGCAGGAGTCGGTCCAGGCGGCTACAACAGGATGGTCAAAACAGAATGAGGTCGGCAACGGAATCAAGCAAGAAATATCAGACACTAACACACCCAGCTAGAAGCTATCATGGGCACTGACGCACTGGAGGGGTGAAACCTATATAGGCCTGAACCAGATGGGATTAGACAAAGGTAGTGTGTCTGATTGGTGCACTATACTATATCTCAGGGCTGATTGCCCAGTTTAACTCTGAAGGGCGTTTCGCCCAGAATACACATTGGGCTCATTGGCCCTTTAATTTAGCCTCTGGCGTCTGCGCTGTGAGGCGGCCGCATGCCCGCCAGGCAGGAAGAGTCCCGGCCAGCCGCCCGGAGACATTGTGGGACCGGACCTCAGGTACGTTCACCGTGACAGGGCTGTGGCAATATATCCTTAAAATAACAACATGGTTCTCATTCATAAAGAGGTACATTTACCAGTAGGCAAAGGAACATCTAATTACCCAAGACCTAGAACGTCTGGTTGCAGTTATTGTACCAGGAATGCCATAAGTCCTGCAAAGTGTCAGGCCATGATGCTGCTCTAAAGGAGATTGTGCTCAATTTTCTTTTAGAACAATTTGTAAAGCAGCGCTGACAAGTGCCCCCCCCCCCCCCCCCCCCACACACACACACACACACTTTGTTCCTGCCTAGAACTACAACTGTTAATACCACATCACTGTTGATGAGGACATTAACATTTGGGGATGCAACATGAGTTATGAGGATACAATTCAGGATTTGCTGGCATTGCCATGTCTTGAAATGGAAATTCAGGCAGAGATAGATGCACTAGGAAAGAAGAGGAAGAGGCAAGGGTGATCAAAAAATCCTCTCATCCAAGCAGGAAAAGAAGCTGAAGAGGCAAACATGATATGAGACTAGACTTCCACTTTAAATATGACATTTTAGAGTTTTTGTCACAACACAACAAGACCACTAACCTAACTGTCATCCTGATCATGCTATAGAGCAGTGTTCTCCAACCCTCTCCTCGAGAGCCAGGCTTTGTGGATCTCCACACAGGCAACCATGTAGCTGCCTGAGCACCAATTACTTCACCTATGTGGACATCTGCAAAACATGAACCATTGGTGGCTCTCAGGGAGAGACTTGGCGAACACTACTATAGAGCACAGAGATGAGCCGATTCGCCAAATTTTCCAAAGAAATAAGTCTTGATCTGAGTTAAACAAATTGCATTAAAATTTTTATATTCCAGCCACTATTTAAAGTGTATGTAGTGTTTGTGGTGTAGTGTATATCCCTTGAGGGAGGAGCATGAGACCCAGGCTTAGACACTCCAGTTAGTTACCAGTGTTTAGGTCCTGAACAGAACAAACCACTTTACAAGGATGATGAGGGTGACACCCAGGCTCAGACACCTCAGTTAATTACTAAGTGCATAAGAAAAATGTAGATGGCAATTACAATTGCCTTTGATTCACTGAATGGTCCCTACACGGCTCTAGCTAATCCATCCCTGCTTATACAGCTGCACTGTCCCTGTAATACCCTACACCGGGGCATTATGGGTGATGCTGTGCTCCTGTGCTTTTTATTTTCACTTTTGAGCCTGTTTCCTCCATTTTGAGAACAGCGTATTTGTTACTAAACGAATGGTCAGAAATTCTAATTTGGATGAATTTGGAATTGAACTTGCTCATCTCTATTTGAGCATTATCTGTTCCAGAAAAATAGACCACATCCTTTTTTTTAGTAAATGTTACATTTTATCAGTGGTAGAAGGTGTCTTTATCCTACCTAGAAAAACAAGTTAATAAGCAAGCTCAATACTTTCTGCTAGCTTCCACTTGTGCAACTGTCTGTCACATTAGAGGAAACAGAAGTGGGACAAAATAATTTTAGCTAAAACCAGTGGAAAGCAATGGGCATAATAAATAAGGCCTCTTATATGTATATAAATAAAGAAAAATAATGTCTTCAGAAGTATGATTAAGGTAGGTAAACTTTTCCAGTGTGTCAATTAGTGTAATAAAACTTGCATATACCAGAAATACATGTTTCTGTTTAACAAAGGACCAATCATCACATTAAACTGGGCTAAACTGATTATATAAGAATCTCTAACAAAACGGGCAGCCATCAATCAGATGCAGCCCACCTACATACATTTGCAAAGATATCCTCATCACACAAAGAAATATTACGACATTGAAAACTTGCTTCTACATTAACAGCACAGTGCAGAAAAGGCACTGGAAATAATTATACATCTCAGGGCTGATTGATGCAGTTTTTGGAGAACAAGCGCAGCAGAAGATATTTAACCAGGAAAATGACTGTAATTGATCAATTGCATAAAATCAATAGTTTTGTCATTGTAAGCAGCCTAGGCAACCAGTTATTGGAATGAACCTCGGGATGGCTTTTCTAATCCATAATTCTACCTATAAAGAAAGGTTAATGCCTCTGAATCAATAGATTTATAGGAGGCTGGACTCAAGCTGGGTAATCACAGGATGTGAAGAAAAAATGTCCCTGAGATAAAATTTGTGTTAAAAAACATGTAAAGAAAAAGAACATGTTTAAAAATCATACTCAATGAACAATGCCCTAATTTAGAGAAACAAAGGTACCTTGCAAACTAATTGATAACCTGCTTACCGCAAAGGTAATTGTTTCAACTTAGGCTCATCACAGGGGTAATGACTGTAATCTCCAATTATCCAAAACAGGGATATCTAAGAGAAGGAATATCTGCTATCTAAAGAAATACATTTACATTTTTTACCAAATATTATATTTCTGACAATCTTGTCCAAGGATGCTAGCTGAAGTTGCTGAAGGCTTCAAGTCCTATATTTCACAAAAATGTTATAGCTGACAGAGGAATGGAAGTGAGTAGTGGGCGAGTAGTTTCAGTTCATATGTGGACCTCCCTCATCCATGGTGTTTTTAAAATAGACTTCAAAGGGCTTAAAGTGGACCAACACCCAGGATTTTGACTATCCTGGGTTTTGGTCCACTTCGGTGGGGCACCCCGATCGGGGGTGCCCCGATGTGTGAAACCCCCCAGAACGCCCGTAAACACTCACCTCCCCACGCTCCTATGCGGGCGCTCGTCCAATCAGAGAGCTCAGAGCCGCTGTGGTATGCACGTACAAGCAGCGTCCAACCACAGCGGCTCTGAGCGCTGGAGGCCGCGTCTCGAGCTTCCTTCTAACAGGGAGCGCGCCCGCGCCGGCCATTCACAAACGGCCGGCGCGGGTACGCGCCCTGCTAGAAGGAAGAACGAGATGCGGCCCGTGCATGCGCCGTTGGAGCGGGGTTAAGGTAAGGTTTGTGGGCGTCCTGGGGGGTTTCACCCCGCGGGACATCCTGATTTCGGATGCCCCGCGGGGAGGGATCTGATCGGCCCGGGAATCTTATAGATACCCCCTGGGTGTTGATCCACTTTAAGGTTGTATACATATATATAACCAACTCTATTTCTTTATAGATTTTCTTTCCTCTGTTGCCCAGCCTTAGCATGGCTATAATTAGGGCCTTTATACTTCATCTATGTGTAAACTGACCATTCGATTGGGACGTGTGACACTTATATTAAACTGACCAGTTTACAGAGTAATGGGTGTGGCGTGGTTTGTTGAGGTGTAGCTCTTTTGCAGACTTTTAAAGTCTTGCACCTGGTCAAATGCTTAAAAAGTGGAGCAATCACCAGGATTTTGACTATCCTGGTGACTGGGCTCTGCCCTGGGGGCAGCACCTATGCCGGGCGCTCGTCCAATCAGAGCTTTAAACGGCGCATACTAATTTGCAGCATTAAGTCACTGATTTGAACGTCCCGCCCAGCATAGGTGCGCTGGCGGCGAGTCTGCATGGCTGGGTGTGGGGAGTAAGTACAGGGGAGCCGGGGATGCGGCCGCCAGTGAAGACAGAGTTGCGGGCCCCACTGGGATATGGCGAGATTATCAGCACCCCAGGGGTTTTCACACAGCGGGGCATCTGGTATAGGATGCCCCAGGCTCGCAGTGGTCCCTGGAATCTTATAGATTCTAGCACAGCTGCGGGAGGCTGATTGGTCCACAACTCAGGGATTTTGATGTGTAAAGGATGTTAGTTATTGGCTTAACACTCAATCTGTACACTCCACTATAGCTGTTCAGCCACAGAGCCGGTGCCGGGCCCCAGTTGTAAACTGACCAGCTGTCCTGATTCGGTGGGAAAGTCTTTTCTAAATCATCAGCATTTGGGTGTCCCCCAAGTTTTTGGGGGGCAGTGGGACAAGATACCTCAAAGTGGGACTGTCGCACCTAAAGTGAGATTTTTGGTCAGTTCATCCATGTCCCTCGCGCTTAGGAGATGAAAAGACACTGGATGGGACATCAAAAACAAACACCAAGCAAGGAGAAGAAGCAACGCTGGAGAGAAGGTTGGGCACAGGTAAGCACACAGGAGCAGAAGATACTTGGCACAGCAATAAGGAAGTACTAGAATGCCAGGGCCAGAACACTGTAAAACTCAAAAAATGAGAGACTCACATATGTGAACAAGCCAGCATATGTGTACAGCCCACGGGCTAGATATGCAGAAATGAAAGACAAAACAGCTAATTTCTGAACTTAACCAGTAGGACAGCAATGCATTTCACAGCAGGGTACGTTGAAAAACGCCCCAAAAAACGCTGGAGGACAGGATGTTTGCATCACGTAAACAAAACGTCATCCACTGCATACGCTGCGAGAGATGTACATACAGCAGTCTTGCAGGCTTACAGAACAACGAAGAAGCTACAAACCGACCCTGATGGAGGCTCTGAATCATGCCAACACACATACAATTATGGCCTTATGCACTAAAACAAAATATGAGCTATAGGGCTGCGAATCAACCTTATAGAGAAGAGAAACGATTAAGCAAAGAAATATGGCAGAAGGAAGAATGGTAGGGGAAGTGAAGTGCTTGGCCCAGAAACCCAATGTGTATATGGGGCTGTGATGACCCATCATTCTGCACATATTTCTCCTGTGTTTCCAGGACCTCTGAGACCCTATCCTCCATTTGACTATGGCCTCAACTTTCTGAACCCACTGTTGGGTGGTTTGGGATTTCAAACACCAAGGGATAGTTATTAGGGCTTTGATAAAATATCTCAGCACTCTCTTTTTTGAGGCTCGATATCAACCCTGCGGATCCTGAAATTCTTTTATATACAGACAAGACAGTATTCCAAGCTACATTTGCCACACAACTGTCTCTGACCATAGCAGAGAGAGACTCATAAAGCTGCTACTAACCCAAACTTAAAGTGAAGCAATCAGCAAGTATCTACATATAAATAGAGATTTTATATGCTTTGAAATGGCTCGTTTTGAACTTTTCACACTGGGTATAAGGTAGGAGACAGTAAGTGTATGTCTGGACATAGACTTTAAGCAGACCATAAGCAGGCCCTAACCATAATGCTCAACATGGTTATTCTAGAGGAAGTCTCCTATATAATGGTCAGCAAGAAGCCCAGGGGCAAATTCTCGATTATCAAAGCGAGGTGTTAAGGGCCCTGGGTTGTGCTTTTGTCTTGAGGCTAAATGAGCCCACACTGTTAGAATATGTTGTGTCAGGAAGGGAAAGAAGCATTTTGGGGTCCCATTGGGCAACCCCCCCCCCAGAGGATGGAAAGTTGGTCAAAGAGAGAAATAATGTTCTCCAGATGAACCCAGATTAACCCTGGCTCTATGAGACCAATCTAGGATACGTACGAGGTCAGGGAGCACTGTTCCACCTTCCAATTTTTGGAGTGTTTTAAAGGGTTTTGTAAGGACACTGAATCTAATCCTGGGTCTATTGACCCACCATACAAATCTCAGAAATATTGATTCCAATCTCTTAAAGAAGTGGCTAGGATGCTGGATGGACAACCTTTGGAAAAGATATAAAAACTGTGTCAATGTTGAGTTTTGTTCTACCAAGTCAACATTAAAACATGGTATCCTTCAGCCAAACAAATACACAGTTTCCTTCTCTGGCAGGACGCCCTACAAACTTGCCCCTAGTAAATATCTAGGGAGTAAATATATCCTATTGGAACTGATGTACAAGCCTGTGTCACCTACTCTGTTTATGACCCTCTGTGTCTTCTATTTTTGGGGCTATATTTTATACCAAAAACATTTGCATTGTTTACACCTCCTTGCACCCATAAACATTGTCTCAATCCTAAGGCTTTATTGACATTTATCCATTTGCGCAGTGTTGGACAATGTAGACACAACACAAGGGAAAATGCTGCCCATTATATGCTGTGTATATATGTGAAGTGGCCTAATAAAAGTAATGAGAAGCATTTTCCCTCCCTTTGTGACTGCGATGCTAAATGCGGCAAACTCGGATAGGTGTGAATAGACCCTTAGATACAGTACAGTAACAATGGCTTTTTCCCAAACAAAACTCAGTAAAATAAAGGAAATATTTAGTCTAGCAGAACATGATGCATTAAACAACACAATTGCTTTAGAAACCACATCTTGTTTCTACAGCCCAGCTGCAGTTTAAAAAACATTGTAAAAGAATAAGAGAAAAAAACAAGAGAAAAGATAATCGTTAATGAGGCTGAGCTAGGGCAGAAGCAGAACCCAGTAAATCAATACATCTTCAAGTCTAAGCTGTCTCTTTCCAGCACACTCACGTTTCCCAATAAATGACTACAGATACCATCACCACTTTATTGTAGCGCGCATTCACCTTCATAACAGATATTCTCAGTCACCTAAGGGCACGCATGGGACACACAGTTACTGGGATTATAAACAAACCTGAATCATCTAAAAGCTGGAATTGGGGTCTTTAAATACATGTTGGCTGGAAAGCTGAAACTGGCAAAGATTACCAATCATTAAATGCTCCTTGGACTATTATAGTTATTGTATGTCCCAAGTGGGGCTCTCACAGATTAAAGTTAGGACACCTAAACAGAGGCTCCTTGGTGTTAGGTGGTGCAGCTTCAACATACCTCTGCAGGCATGTGCAAACCGAGACCTCTGTTTTTAAACAAGATTTTAAAGACAGCCTAAAGAATTGGTTGCAAACTAACAGTGTTGATTGATGTGGCCCCTTTAACATTTGTGTATTGTAATTGCCCTGCTCATGTGCACCTCTTAGTTATAATAAGCGTCTGCCATCCCTTCCTTTGTATCTAATAATTTTGTGCAAGCACGTGGGGGTGGGGGGTCTTGGGATGTATGGAGGACGCCTTCAACTCGCTTGCCCTCCCATGTGCTGTACTCAAGGTTATAGTGCAACCTCAGGTAAGCTACTCCCAATGTATCCATTGCATTTTATGTCCAAAGTGGGGCTCTCATAGATTAGAGTTAGGACTGCACCTACAGAGAGGCACCTTGGCGATTGGTGGTGCAGCTTTAACATGCTTCTGCAGATGTGTGCCAACCGAGGCCTCTGTTTTTGAACAAGATTTTAGAGACAGATTATAGGATTGGTAGCAAGCTAAAAGGGTTGAGTGCTGTGGCCTCTTAAGGATGTGTCTACTATTATTATTACCTTTGGATTAAACCATCACACTAAAAAATAAAAAGTCTTGTCGGCAATGGAAAATGTTACAGTAGGTCTTTCCCGAAGGTGTATATATTGCTCTTTATACACCCATAACAGTAAGCCATAATCCAAAAAGCATTTGGCACACAAACTGTGCAAGTGGGGGTGTAGTTCTGAGAATTTGTGTTAGTAACGTTGAGCCTCGTTTATGCAGAGCGCCATTTAGCATCATGTTGCTGGCATACAGGTCCGCCTTGAAGCGACAGCATCTTTTTATATTTTGGTGCTCACTGTGCCGAGGTGAAAATACTGGCACTGAGTTGTATTAACAGGCAATGATGATGAATGAGGCTCCAAGTGTCCAAAATCAAAGAGAATCCTGGGCTTAGCTAAAGTCATAGGAGAAGCTGACACTTTCTTGGGTGTTTGAGAGAAATTTAGGCAGATTGGTCTCTCCTAGCAAGCTTTACTACTATTCAGCAGGCTATGCTGTAGCCTCTTCAGGCTGAAATATTTAGATGATCTATTTATTTTTAGAATTCCCTAAGAGCACAGTGACGTTTTGCTGGCACCTGTGCATGTACATTCAACTTGATGTAGATGTTTATGTTTATTTTTACTAAAAACTATGCACAGTGGGAGATCCATCACTGGAATAATATGAATACCATCTTATTCTGTCGACCATGTAACAAATCGAATGGCAATGAAAACATGCAGACAACCATCCCACCCCCGCCCCCCGAATCAGCTGGGCAAAATAGGGTTGCTCGCAAACTTATGCACATTCAACTAAATCAAGGCTATAGCCAGTATATTAGATCACTGAAAAGGTCAATAAGTAGGGCAGGATGTAATGTCCAATGACTGAAGGAAACGCGCACTGTCTGAACAAACACTATTTATGGTGAAGTGCTGGGCAGGAAATGCTTTTTGTTGTAACGTCATAGCCTATCTTGAGGTATCTTTTGGTATTTTCTAACAGAGTAGCAAGCCACCTTAGGGATATATCAATATGAGGCTTATTATGGTGGGCTAAAATAGACTAAAGACCCCCTAGAAGGAGAAAGAACTTTCTCAAAACTTTCTTAAATTGATTGACCACCGATATAAAAAACAGCTCATCGGTCCAAATCTGGCAGTAAATAACTCTTCTGATCGTTGGATTTCATCCCGTGCTGCCCGGGGCCCCAACAGAAGTCAGCGGCAATTCCATGTCTGGATAGCATCCCCCACACACATCACTCACAGGAGTGCTACCATGTTCTCTCAATTCACTACAATGAAGGGGGTTTCCTCATGTGTGACTAATGTGACTGATGAGGAGGGTCTGAGCCCTAGAGGTATTCACTGCCAACATCTGGGTGGTGCGGGATGCCATCTGACTATAAGGTGATTTGCTTACCACCAGTCAGCTGCGGGGGACAAAAGGTGAGTGCCCTTTTGTTTTGTTATATGGGTGGTATATCCCTTTAAAAGTATTTACAGTACAGTACACAAGATTAACATGATTACCCATCACTAAATGAGTAGGTGAGAGCCATGCAAATTATTTCTTTATGCCTCTCATTGCTATTCCTAATGCTTAGAGCTGCTAAGCATGCAATGCATGGATAATGATTTTGATATGTTTACAGCCATTAGGGTCGATTCAGCACCAGGTGAGAATACTCTACTATTTTTTAGGAGCGAAAACTGTAATTCACTTTAATTGTCTACCTTGAGGGGTGATTCAGCAACTGGATGTAATTTTTCGTATGTTGCTGAATCCGACCCAAGGTAGTCTGTTATTTCTCCCAAAAAGTAGTAGCTTTCTCGCCTGGTACTGAATTGATCCTATTGTATCCCACTTGTAGGCAGGGATTTCTGTATATCTAAACATTGCACAACATTGCACAGGTTTACAGAGCCAAAACCTAAAAGACTCCATGGCCGGCCGATTGCCTATGATCCTAGGAGGTTTCACACAGTGGGGCATCCCAAACCAAGATGACCCGCTTTGATAAGCCGCCTGGGATTGTGGCTATAATTACCTTGCCAGGGATCCCACAATGCATGCGTAAGACATGGCCACATGCCTAGCTTCCCGTGGCTGATGTGAACCATTCAGGTAGATAAGCTACTAAGAGTGCGGGAGCGAGAGGGAAACCTGGGATGAAGGCCGATCCCCGCTCTCTATGTCAGCCTCTGTGGACAAATAGTTTAATTAATAGACATGACATAGAGTACTTCCTGGATTAGAGCCTATGCATGTGCTGTGGGATCGCTAGCAAGGTTAGTTACCAGACAATACCAGGGGGTTGCAGACAGCAGGGCATCCCAAATTGGGAACGGGGCATGGATTAAAAGCTTGGGTTTTTGTCCACTTAAAAAGATGATTTGCAAGGCTCTGAGTGATGTGTAATCATGTTATTTTTGATTCTTGATCATTTTATTCATGTTATCTTGATTTCTATGTGGCCAGTAAATATTTTGTTTTATAAAAGCAATAAGGACGAGACAAAATGTGATATACCACAAAGGGGCCCACTGAGTCTCTCACTGAGCAATGTTCTTGCTAAGCATTGCAGGCATAATAGGCCATACAGGATTTTGCCATAGTGGAATGTAAGGATGTGAACCTGGCCATAGAAATGAAAAGGCAGGATTATTTTATGGTATTCTAGGAGCATGGACGGTAATGCAGCCTAAATGGCTATAGGTATTCATCATCCCACATATGTTGTCAGGCGTTTACATACATTTTAAACCATGACAAATGATTGGTTGAAAACACTTGAGTGACAGGAGTCATAAATAATTGTTGGGATACATTTTGTAAATGGGGATTGATCCAACAGGAATTGTTTAACCCACTTCTTTGATGTCGGCACCCAGATTTACAGGCGGTATAATCCCAAGATCCACTGACATGCCCTCTGCTGTAATAGACAGTGTCAGCAGATGAAAAGCTCAGACACGCGGCAGATCATTCAGAGATAGACAATAAGATCCTATAGGGATAATCGGCTTCACTTTAGTGACTTGCTGATGCCTTTCTGGTGTCTTTTGAGTGGACTGGTTTCCTGAATGGCTATTTCATACATTTTAGTCAGAAGATTCTACAATTTGCTTCAAGTGTATGATGCATACCGTAATTGATCTGTATGCTAATACAAGCAGCACATTTCCAGCAGCTATACCTCTGAGAAAGGGAAGTTAATCACATTTTGCAGGGAATGTATTTGCTTTTCACTTTCAAGTCCATGCCATACTCTCTCTATAATTTCATGTGAGGGGATTTCAGGAGAAACAGCACCAATGTTCTCTCTCTTTGACATGAAAACACACAAAACTATTGGCACACATAAAGATGACCTGTACTTATCTGAACACTCCAAGGCTGACCCCTCTGAAAGCGGAACAAAACCCGGGAATTTGAGCTTCCAGGGTTTTGTTCCGTTCCACGGGGCAACATGAATTGGGATGCCCCAGTGTGGGAAACCCCAAAAAAAGCGCAAAGCCAAACAACTCCCCTCTTCCTCGTTCCAGTGGGGCATGTGCAGGTGCACAGCCAATGTAAGCCATATGCCGTGTTTACCTCATTCAGAAAATGGCTCCCACTGACTTCAATGGGGAGACCACACTGCTGTATCCCTGGCCTCGTGCATGCTCCCGGAGCTCCCACACATCGCCGGGGATGCAGGGTATGCGGCAGCACAAGCTCCCCATTCAAACCAATGAGAGCCACCAGAGCTGCACCTGATCATGGGGTTCAGCTATAGGCCATTTTAAAGAGAAGAGTATTGATACCTAAAATTCTGCTCCACTTAAAACCATTTAGAGGGTTACAAATCCTCACTATCTAACTGGATCTAAATAGACATCAGAACCTTTGGCTGATTGGCTGTTACTAGGATTGGGAAGAACACCAAGGGTTATGGGACCTCCAGTTGGGTATATTGAAATTATCTGCCATGTTTCACTTTGAAAATGTACCATGTTTCCCCAAAAATTAATTTTTGCTTTCCCGTAATTAATAAAGGTCTTATTTACAGGGAGTGTCTTATTTCCAGCTGGCAGCTAGCAAAATAGTAACAGCAGTACAGCAGCTCCAGTACAGTAAGTGCACAGAGCCAGATGGTAGCGGGAGGATGCAGGGGGATTCGTCCGTGTGGCGGCAGGCTGGGGTAGAGCCAGCAAGATCAGACATTTCACTCCCAACAGACAAGATTACTTGCGTGACTTGATGTGTCCTCACCCTCCTTTACAGCTGTGATGTGTCCTCACCCTCCTTTACAGCTGTGATGTGTCCTCACCCTCCTTTACAGCTGTGATGTGTCCTCACCCTCCTTTACAGCTGTGATGTGTCCTCACCCTCCTTTACAGCTGTGATGTGTCCTCACCCTCATTTACAGCTGTGATGTGTCCTCACCCTCATTTACAGCTGTGATGTGTCCTCAACCTCCTTTACAGCCGCTCCTGTGTGCTTCCAGTGTGTGTGCTGTGTCCTACATGCAATGGGACAACAGGCAATGGGAGTCCCAGGTGACCATGGCATGTCCACACTCGCCAAACGCTACCGGTCACGGTGGGAGCCATAGTAATAGTAATAGTGGCTATTGTGTGCTTATGCAAGTCTACCTCTGCATGTTTCCAATATCAGTGACTACACACAGGTGAATAACACACATTAAGGGGCAGTGAAGTGCACATGTGCCCAGAACGGTGGGCTGCCCTAAATTTGGTGTGAGCAATTGGGGGTCTTTTAGATTTCAGGGGTGAACCCAGTGGGCTTGGTTCCACTTTAATGAACTACAGAGTAGTAGTAAATGTTGTGGCAATTTCACGAATGCATTATCACGGGAACGCAAGGAGGACAGATGCTGATTGATGACCACTGATTATCAGACAAACAGATTGGATACTACAGGTTAGGTCAAATCCTGGAACTTTATCGTGTAATGTCAGCCATGTAATGATTTACAATATCATCCTCATCTACTGCCTTACATAGTCTAATATACTAATATCTGCCAAAGCATTTCCAGTTATAACTGCACAAAACCTGACTGAACCTTTGGAGATGTGACACAGTAAGATGTGACCAGCTCAGATTCCTTTTATAATAGATTATATTGCAGGCATATCAGAGTGTATCAGAAGCAATGTAACTGCATTACATTGCTCTTAGGCTGCTAATTGTAGCCTCAAAGCTAAAGCTTTGATGCAGACAATCAGAAGGACCTGGCTGGATGATAAATAATAGAATTTGTGTTTTTAACCCGAAACAAAACATGGAATGGGTGTTTTTTTGGACAGAATGGAGGACAAGCAGTGCAGCCGGGGCTGTATGTAACAAGAGAAATCTTTCAATGGATAACCCACATCCCCCGGGAGGCACCCAATGTTGCATCATAGGCAAATTATACTGCAGTGACAGGAGGGGAAATACCAGAATTAAACAGGGGGGATGAATGGCACATGATGTAACATACATTGAACATTTATGTAAAATATCATTGATTGTCTTCTGCGTTCTGCAAGATAATAAATAGGCCATCAGCTCAAGACAGGGCAAAGACAATGTCTATTGCTTGCGATTTGCGTAATACAGTATTCAGTAATGCAAGGTGCCTAAATAAAGTGACATTTTCTGTCAAAAGCTTCCATGACTAACTTGATCCATGAAAGCCCTAAACAATTCCAATTCTAAATACAAAGCCAGATTCGGAACCTTTTAGAAAGACTCTAGTATAGTGCAAAGGCTAACACCAGCACTGGATATATATGGGCACATGCTAGGGACACTGGCATCTTCAGAAGACCTTTCTTGTTTGGACTCAGCTGCGAGATGTTTTCACCCACTGAACTTGTGTGCCGTGTTCAGGTCTGTACACGTCTGTCCTCGGGACCAAAGGATGATTGGTTGCAGCAGAGAAGGCAGTGAGAAATAGTGGGTAATTGGTGGCAGCTCAGAAGGTGGTGAGAACCAGAGGATGATTAACTGCTATGGTGGACCCGTCAGAGAGGATAGGGTGATTATTAGGGGCAGTGGAGGAAGCAGTAAGAAATGAAGATCGATTGGTGGCAGTGAAGAAGATGAAAAGGACCTGAGGGCCATCGGCGGCAGCAGCAATTATGACAAGGACTAGAGGACAACTGGTGGCAGTGGAGAAAGCAATGAGGACTAGAGGATGATCAGTGACAGAGGAGGACCTACTGGTGGTAGCAGAGCTATAGGGTGACATGATGTGACCCAACACACTGCAAAGGGGGGCACTGAGACTCTCTGGGCCAAGGGCCCACATAAAATTGCAGCTTATTAAGAAAACTATTGAAGCACAATGCAACCCATATTTTTGGCACCTTTTATGATCAATCCAGCACAACCCAGCTTCAGCATCTTTTATAATTTATAAAAACGCACAACACAAATCCCAGATTCAGAGCCTGGGCAAAAGCCTATTGTACAGTTCGCACAGATGTAACCCACCCCCCAGATCAGTGAACATTGTTACCTCTGAGTCGGAGGTGTGCTCTGAACTTGTTGGGCTGGATTCTTCTGGGCAGCTCAACTCTTCATCATCACTGACTAGAAGAGACAAAGACAGTTATCATTAGGGTTTTGAAAGAATAACAACAAATCTGAAAGCTTTGCATGAAAAGTGTTTGCATGAAAAACAGAGTTAGTATAAATCCAAAGCAGTCTTTCCCAACCTCCAATGCAGTTAATCCAGCAGCAAAAAAAATGTTGTTACTGATTTCTAGCCCCCTTTCAGCAGCCAAATACACTGCTAAATTAGAGTGGTGAGCTAACAACATTGTTAGCCATTTCTTAGTGTTGGCCCTGTGTATTTGTTCAACTCCCAATGGATATGGCACAAATGAAAAACTTGGAGATAGTAATGATTACCTTGTCCATTTTACTAAGATAGGCCCAGCAGGGAGTGCTGAATGTTGCCTGTGCATATCCATACACAACACATATTGGCATTCTGTTCGTAAATGATATAAATAAGTTTAATCTCTGCATCTGAATCTCTCTGTTCCTTATTCCTAATTTTACCTACTCTAATGTATGAATGGCTGAGCTGTCAAAATAAATTCCATGTATGTAATATACTTAGCGAAAGATATACAGATTCTGAATCCAATAAGCCATAACAATAAACAGGTGATATTAGCATTTAGGTGTAGGGTGAAACCCCATGGTCCGTTCTACTGGTGAGCCCAGGACACCCCAGTCTGACCCTGAAAGTGTGTGACTAGTTAATGAATATTCAGCCAGCATGACATTGATGAATGATCTAATAGTAATCTATGCTGCAACAAGAATCCTGGGTTACCTGTCTCTCGTAGTAGGTATTACAGAGTCATCAAACAGGCCACAGCCTACCCCTCTTTCCTAATGCGACCCTCAAGGTTCCTGCATCAATGTCACCATTCCCGGCGACACCCATATATTTATGTTAGAAGCACCTTCTCTTTGCTCACAATACAATCACATGCATAAAGTACATTTAGCCATTCCCTACTGTTTTGCCTTTCCAGACAGTGTGTTTATTTCATTGAGGTTATTGATGTCGCTCAGGCGTGTCCCAGCAATCTGGCATGTGCCGGGGGGGGGGGGGGGTGGGGGGTGCTCTTATGCCTCACAGCATCTTGGCTGACTTGCTTGTGAATGGAGTTCCTGCTTCCCAGATCAACTCAATGTCACTGAAGTAGGAATATCTAAAGCAGAATGTATTGCACTCGTTCCTAATAAATTGCCCTGCTATTAAAGTGTCAATACATAAATATATTTGTTCCATCCTGGACCCTGGTTACACACACAAGATGGTTTTTATGAAGGAAATTTCAGCCCCCACAGGCCAGGAAAATTTTATGGCCACCAGGTTAAATGTTTTTTTAAATGAGACATCAAAACATATATTTAACCTATGGGATTTATTTGTCAGTGACACTGATAATTAGCAGTGTTCCTCCAATAAAAATGGACAATGTCAGCTATGAATTTGGAAATCTATTCAAGTGTGATTCAAAGAGATACCTATAAAAAATTAGTATCATTATATTGCGGAGAGTGACATTAAAGTGATTCAGCAGCCAAATAAAAAACAAAAATACAATTCTGTGATTACTCACCTGTAGAATTGTTATTATACGTATACAGCACGTCCTGTTCCAGAATATATTCCTTACTCTTGGGTAATACATCCACTAGATGGCGCTGGACTGCAGAGACAGAAAAGTGGCTCCTCCCGGCCCCATATATACCAGGGACCTCCCACAAATTCCCCAGTATTGAAAAGCAATAAAAATGAAGCCAGGAGAATTATAACCATTATCAATATTGAACATAAGAACAATCACCATAAAGAGGTAAATAAAAATAATGATAACAAGGGTGGGGTGGAACAGGACGTGCTGTATACGTATAATACCAATTCTACAGGTGAGTAATCACAGAATTGTATTATTCTAAGTATACAGCACGTCCTGTTCCAGAATATATTCCTTACTCTTGGGACATCCAATAGCAGTGTCCGTAAGGTAGGGTGGGATCCCCAAAAGTAAAAGCAGGCAGTTTAAACCACTGCTGCCTGCAGAACTTTGCGACCAAAAGCAGCATCAGCTGAGGCCTTAACATCAACCTTGTAAAACTTAGAAAAAGTATGAACAGAAGACCAAGTGGCGGCCTTGCAAACTTGTTCAACAGAAGCCTGGTGCTGAAAAGCCCAAGAGGCACCAATAGCATGAGCAGAATGAGCAGTAAGGCGGAAGGGAGGCTCCTTCCCCTTAGCAGAGTAGGCCTGTATCACAGCCTGACGAATCCACTTGCTGATAGTGTTGATATTGTAAATAGATATGGATGGGTTTTTTCTAAAATACTATAGATGGGATTTTGTCTAAATAAATATATATTTTTTCTAGTTAATCTTTTCAACTATTTTTAAATAATTCTGATAATGTATTGAAATAATATGGATAGATACGGGAGAGTATCATACAGCGGCAACTAACATTTTATCTCTCCCTTTGGAGGATTATAGTAGAATATACAGTACCAAGTATGCCGCTATGGGGGAACATACCTTTTCTATAGCCACTTGGATAATATTGCTTGTTGATATTTGATTTATTTTAACATCTAATACATTTTCTAATTCCAATCACTTTATTTAAATATAAAAGAACTTTAATAAATTATCAATATACTTAATAATGTCTGCCACATTGTAACAATAATTTAATATATATAGTGATACAGTCAACTTAATGGAATATATATAGATTTAAAAGAACAAGACAAAAAGATAAAGATGCAAAAGAACACTAGAATAGAATTCTTTGAATACTATCTATTACATTGAATCCATTGGGCTATATTTTTAGTTACAATGTTTTGTAACTGGTTGTATTAATAAAGGAATAGATACTTAGTATTGTGTATGTAACTATGTACTCTCGGCTGTCTAGTATCACTGCCCTATGGGTGGTGGCTGTGCTGCGGGCGGCCGCGCGCCCCGGCCGGCGTGGCTCTGACATCTCCCGCTGTGCCTGTGTGTGGTGGGGGGGTGTGTGGGGCGGCGCCGGCCGGGGCGCGTGGCCGCCGGCGTGCACTGAATTGGGTTGTGCGGCGTGCGCTCGGCGTCTCCCACCGTGTCTGGCCCTTCTCCCCACACTGATCATTCAGGTGGGAGATGCGTGCGGGGGGCGGGGGTTGCGCCGGGCGCGCGTCAGCACGCCTGTCCTGATAAAGAGAGGGAATGAACAGACAGTCATTGTGCCCGTCCAGGTGAAGTGGTGTATCCACGCAGCGCGCCGGCGGTTTCTGTACCTGGGTGCGGGGGGATCGGCAGACTCTGACAATTACGGTGATGTACTAATTATATATTTTTTACTACGGTGGTGTACTAATTATCCTTATTATTGTATCATACTTGCATATTTGCTGTGTTGCGCCCCAGGCCGGCTAGTGTTTTCAGTTATACCTGCTTTTTAGCACAGCTATCCTTAGGCACTTGCTTTGATACTCTGCTATATATTTTCTTGGCACTTTTTCTATATCCTGTAGTTCACTTCTCATATGCAGGTTCTTTATCACTTTTTTGGATATGCACTCTTTAGCACTTCTTTGGGTTCAAGAGGTGGTCTGATTTATGCTTGCTGGCCTGGTGAATGACAATATACACTGCCATGCCTTTTTCTTATTTCATGGCATGAATTAAATATAAATATAATTAATATAATATACAACTAGTTGTAATCATTTATTATTCATTACTGTCTTGCCTAATCTCCCCCCACCCCGTTTTGTCTTTGTTTCTGTTTTTATATTGTCATGTATATGTTTTTTAAATTGTGTATAGCCCATTTGGGTTCTTTGTTGCTCTAAATTGTCATATTTCAATAAAGTAGTGTAACAATTTTCTTATATTGGTTTGTACATATTATTTAGGGTGAGTGCGGATTTTTGTTGGTGCATGTATGGGACATACCAGAGTGTCCCTCCCATGTTTTTGAATCCACTTGCTGATAGTGGACTTAGCTGGAGCCAGACCCTTCTTAGGTCCAGACGGGAGCACAAAAAGAGCATCAGTCTTCCTGAAGGATTCAGTAGCCACCAAATAGAACTTCAGAGTCCTGACCACATCCAAAGAGTGTAAAACCCTCTTCTTAGAGTCACTAGGATTAGGACACAGAGAAGGCAAAACAATGTCCTGATTGAGATGAAAAGCAGAAACAACCTTAGGCAGAAAATCTGGCTTAAAACGAAACACCACCTTGTCCTGGTGTCTCTCAAAGGTTTGATGGAAAGTGCCGCCAACTCAGAAACATGGCTAACAAAAGTGATAGCCACCAAAAAGACTGCCTTAAAGCGGACCTTCACTCTAAATAAGAGTCTATCTTATATGTTTCCCACACCCTGTACATACAGATTGCTCACATTAAAAATCATCCTACCTGCATCTACTGCATTTTATAAGCCTTTAAACATCCAAGATGGCGGCTTATGGAAGCTGCCATTTTTGCAGGCAGCCTGCAAACAGGAAGTGCCTGCAAACAGGAAGTGACTGTGCTGCTCTGCATTCTGGGACTGCTGACCTTTCCCTGACCCCAGCTCTGCTCTGTCTGAGCAAAGCACAGCTATAACCCGCCCCCCTGTACCTTATCCCACTCTCCTCTCCTCAGTAAGTGTGATGCTTCTGAGTCAAGATGGCGGCGCCCGTATCCTAAATTCCCCAACAGAGTTGCAGCCCAGTGGGGGAAAGTATAATAAATTAGTGACTAAACATGTAAAATATATTAATTTTAGATGCTGAGGAATTGTTTTTTAAGAGTTTGGGCTTTTCATTAAATCATGGTGAAGGTCCGGTTTAAGCGTAAGAATGGACAAAGGGGCCCCCTGCAAGGGCTCGAAGGGAGACCTCTGCAGGGCAGATAAGACCAAGTTCAAGTCCCAGACTGGTAACATAGGCTTACGTGGGGGACGTACATGAGTAACCCCCTGGAAGAAGGTCTTGACCAGGGGATGCTGAGCAAAAGATCTTTGGAAAAAAATGGGCAAGGCAGAAACATGACCTTTCAGAGAAAACACATGACAGGGAAGCGAGTTAGACTCGTACCAGTCAATGTAAGTACGCCAAACCCTATAGTAGATGGAAGAAGAGGACCAGCGTTTGTAAACTGGGGTGGCGTAGGTGCCCCTGAGTGAGCAGATCTGGAACCCGGGGCAGGGCGTACTGATCTACTGCCAGCTGCACAATGTCTGCCAACCACACTCTTCTTGGCCAACAGGGGGCCACCAGTACAGCTGGCACCCTTTCTTGAGCTATCTTGCGCAGCACCCTGCCCAGCAGAGGAAACGGGGGAAACACATACAGGAGCTGAAAACTCGTCCAAGACATTGCCAAGGCATCCATGGCCAAGGCCAGAGGATCCTGGGATAGAGAGACAAAGACTGGAAGCTTGTGATTGTGACGGGACGCAAACAGATCCACATCTGGCTGACCCCAGTGGTGGCACAGGGAGCGAAACGCCCTGCTTCTGAGGGACCATTCTCCCAGACGAGAGGTCCCCCTGCTCAGAGAGTCTGCCTCCAGATTCTCCACCCCCGGAATGTACACAGCCGAGATGCAGGGAACATTGTCCTCCGCCCAGGACAGAATCATAGACACTTCCCTGAGGGCCCTCCTGCTCCGGCTCCCTCCCTGATGATTGATGTAGGCAACCGCCATCTGGTTGTCCGAGCGGACCTGAACAGCCCGACCCTGAAGGTGTGGGGTTAAGTGGGCGAGAACCAACCTGATCGCCCTCAACTCCAGAATGTTGATAGGGGTATGGGCCTCCTGAGGGCCCCACTGACCCTGGAATGTCAGGGATTTCCAAAAGCCCTCCCAACCTGTAAGACTGGCATCCGTGGTGACAGTCTCCCAGCAAGGGGCCAGAAAGGATCTGCCCCCCAGCAGGTTCCTTGAGTCCAGCCACCACGATAGAGACCGCCTGGCCAGAGGGGACAGAACAAACACCTGATCCAAGGACACGGGGTCCCGATCCCATACTGACAAGAGGTGAAGCTGAAGAGGCCTCATGTGAAACTGAGCATATGGAACCGCCTCGAAGCAGGACACCATCAGGCCCACCAACTGCATTCCCTGCCTGATGGACGGATAAGGAGAGACAGAAGACAGAAGGAGCTGTGCTTGCTCTGGAAGACTCTCCACCTTCTGCTGAGGAAGAAAGATCTTGACCTGAGATCCAGAATCATGGCCAGAAGGGACTTCACCATGGAAGGAGACAGGGAAGATTTGGGGTGGTTGATCACCCAGCCGAATGACTCCAGTGTGGACACCACCCGCTGAGTATCCAGCTCTGCCTGTTGGAAGGACTGAGAAGCGATAAGCATGTCGTCCAAGTAGGAAAGAATGCGAATGCCCTGAGATCTCAGCAGAGCCAGCACTCCTGCCAGCACCTTGGTGAATACCCTGGGAGCCAAGGTGAGATCAAAGGGCAAGGCCACAAATTGGTAGTACTGATCCTCCAGAGCGAACCTGAGGAATCTCTTATGACCTGGAAAAATAGGTATGTGAAGGTAAGCATCCTTGATGTCTACAGAGGTCATGAAGTCCCCTGGGCATAGAGAATTCACAGCGGAGCGCAGAGTCTCCATGCGAAAGTGTCTGAATTTGACAAATTTGTTGAGGTGCTTTAAATTCAGGATGGGTCTGATGGACCCGTCTTTTTTGAGAACAATGAAAAGATTGGAATTGTAGCCTTTGCCCCTTTCCCTCAAGGGCACCCGGCAGATGACTCCCAATTCCAGAAGGCCTTGGACAGCAAGGGACAGACCCTGAGCTGACAGGGGGTTTTGCGCTAACCGGGATTTGATGAATCTTGGGGGCGGCCAGGCTGCGAACTCTATCTTGTAACCGGAGGACACTACCTCCAGAATCCACCGGTCTGAGACATGACGCCTCCAGACGTGAGCAAAGAGCCGAAGCCGTCCCCCCACCCGGATGGGTGAGGGCGCCCCTTCATTCCTGAGGCTTGGGGGAGGACTTAGGCTTGGGACCCCAGGAGGGACCAGGGCGGCAACGTCCTCTGCCCCTGCCCCAAAAATCTTTGCGGGCTCCGGCAAAGGAAGCTCCCCGTCCAATTCTGGAACCACGGAAGGAAGGAAGAAAGGCACCTGAACCCCGAAAGGACCGGGGCTGCCTTCTACGCTGAGGTAACTTGCCTCCCTTAGCAAACAAGTCCAGACGTTCACCAAAGAGGCGCAGCCCCTTGAAGGGAAAACCAGTGAGAGCCTTCTTAGCAGCGTTGTCAGCTGCCCACTGGCGCAGCCAGACCGAGCGGCGTATCGCCACCAACAAGGCAGATGCCCTGCCACACATTCTAATGGTAACATCCAAGGCAGAGAGAACATATGCAACAAACTCCTCACAATGCAGAAGAGCTCTATACTCTTCACTACCTGCATCATCAGGGGCCCCATCTAAGAGACTCCTGAGCAGGCTTTTAATAGCAACAGCCGTAATGGCAGAGGCACAGACCGGACACAGCGCGGTCCCCACACAGGCAAAGGCATGGCAAGCCAGCTGATCTATGCGCCTGTCCTCCCCATCCCTCAGGGTAGTAGAGTCAGGGGAATCCATGACGGATGTGTTGGACAACCCCAGAACTGGTGCATCTACCTCGGGAGCACCAACGTTTAACCATCTCAGCGGGAAAGGGATACCTCTTATCCCAACTCTTTGGTACCCCGGGAAGCCGGCTAGGCCGTTCCCACTCTTTGATCACCAAATTATTAAAGTGAGTTTGTTCAGGAAACTCCAAGCGTGGTTTAACAGTATGAAACAGCTCCCCCTGCTGCCGCGGAGCCACGGCAGGAGGAGAGATACAGAGCACTTCAAAAATGTGAGCTAAAAGCCTGTCAGTATCATCTGAATCCCATGGGTCAGAACCAGAATCGGCACCATAAACCTTAGGCTGATCCTCAGATGATTCTGAATCAGAAAATAATTCCCCCTCTTCCAGGGGGGTATAACCTGTAACATCAAAAAATTCCTCAGCCTCCAAAGGTCCTTTTAAGAAGAAACGATAGAACAAGGGGGCACAACCTGAAGCTAGTTGGGGGGAAGATCAGGAGCAATGTTAGAAAATATTATTTTACAGAAAGAGTAGTAGATACTTGGAACAAACTTCCAGCAGAGGTAGTTGAAAAATCAACAGTCACTGAATTTACATATGCCTGGGATAAGCACACATCTATCCTAAGATAAAGAATACATACAGTATACACATAAGGGCAGACTAGATGGACCGTATGGTCTCCTTCTGCCGTCAACCTTCTATGTTTCTATGTTTCAAAGGAAAGAGGGTAACACCAGGTGATAAATGCCGCTTCTTAGCAGAAGCCTTACGCGGGCCAGACCCAGCAATATGTCTCTCAATGCTGGCCACCCGTGCAGCCAAATCAGGTTGAGACTCCCCACTGGTATGCACCTCACTAGGAGTCAGATGTAAGTGTGGGGGAGTAGGCGAAGCCAGAGGGGACGCAGGCCCAGCCACCGGTAACCCAGACTGCAGCGCAAGCATCTGCTGGGCGCAGGGTACACACACCCTGACATCATCACTTATAGGGGATATCCCACACACCACACACAGCCGGGCTTGTCCCGAAGGAACCCCAAGCACATTATCCTGAGAAGCCATCCATCCATATGGCGATTATTGTGGCACAACCGGCCAATTGGGATTGACGCTAATAAAGCTACCCGGGATGCCCTAATAGCCCGCTAGGGAAGTGGGAGACAACGGATCACAAAAGCCCTCCAAAAAGGAGTTAACGCTAAATAAAGGGGATAGGGCCGGGAGAAACCACAAAATAGTTTGACCCGCCTGCAAGACATAAAACAAAGATCCCGTAAGCATAATACAAAGTACAAAGAAAAGCCAGCCCGCAGGGGCACGGACCGCGATAGGGAGACGCCAGACACTCAGCACAGGAGCTCCAAAATGGCGCCCGCATATACCTCGAGGGGCGGGCCGCGGAGAAGTGATGTGGAAAACATCATTCGCAAGGCCCGCCCCCCCCCCAAAAAGCGCGAAGACGCGCCCCCGTGACAAGGCCAGCCAATGACGGCGATGGCGTCGGCGGAGTGAAGTACAAGCGCGCGGTGGCGGCGATAATAAAAACCCAGTACAATCATAACATGGATATATACAAAGTTAACGCATACACCCCCCCCCCCGAGATCTACCCAGGGAGAGCGAAGGGGAAGCAGCGGCCGGCCTAAGAGGAGCCTAACTGAGGGGACAGCGGGCGAAGGGCAAACTGCCGCGGGAGGGACATCCCATAAGGCTCACCATGGGCCTGTACCGCCTACCCTTTGGTGGGGGACTGTGGTTGGAGCAGCGCTCCTTAGCACCTGACAGCGGTGCTGCCTACCATCACCCGACCAGCGCAGCCTAAGCTTGGAGGCAGTGAAAAGGAACAGGTGGGAATAGTCCTACAGGGCCGCAGGCTAATAAGCCCCGCTCACCTGCGAGTAGAAAGAGCCATCTTCTAGTCATCGCAGCCCAGACTGCAGAGAAGAACTGGGTAATTTGTGGGAGGTCCCTGGTATATATATGGGCCGGGAAGAGCCACTTTTCTGTCTCTGCAGTCCAGCGCCATCTAGTGGATGTATTACCCAAGAGTAAGGAATATATTCTGGAACAGGATGTGCTGTATACTTATAATAGTATATTACCATTTGACCTGCAGCTGATTGGTGTTAGTCCAGCGATCAGGTGAGTTACTCACCTAATTGCTGGATCCGAGCACCAGCTGCTGCATCCTGCACTGTCCGGGCCAATACTTTGGGTCGAGATTGATGTTGTGTTGACTCAACATCAGTTATCAGTCACAGAGCGCTGCAATGCCCTCCCTCTTGTTGAATGACTTTAAAGTGTATCCATAACTGAGAAGGCTCATAAAGAGGGGTGCCATGCCCTTAAGGAGAGGGCCCCCATGACTGACTCCAATCGGAGTCCAGGGGTCAAGCTGGATAAGCCAACTTCAATCGCAAATTTTTTGAAGGGGCACTCGTATGTGTGTTTTGTGGGGCCATTTTGGGCCCATTTCAAGCTGAAAGATTAGGAGGAAATATGGCGGCAGGTGTATGTGGATATTTTTACGCTGCTGCTTTTGGAGCGTTTTGGAATTGAGAGGTGGGAGAAGGGTAATAAAAATCGAATGAGGATCGGAGGCATTTTAGGCTGATCCCCAGGAGAATTGCTCTCTGCTTTTCTGTTATATTGACACCGTATGGAAGGCCCATAGGGTGTATGGGGGTATGTCGTGGTTGAGGTACGCGAGCAGTTTCGTAAGTGAATGTCAGTCTGCATGGAACTGAGATGGGACTATAGGGATATTGGAATTTGACTCAGGGTTATGAACTCCATGGGGCCGCTCCTGTGAGAGCGGTACAACCCCCCTGGATGTTGTTTTAAGAAGGTAAGGGGCTTTGCAAGCAGAACACAGGAAGGGGCTGCCAAAAGGGATAACACCAGTGAAAGGTAATGCGCCCCTGATTAAGTAAGTATCCTGATCAGCGTGCTGCAAACTTATTGACAGAAGGCTTCGAGTTTCACGGTACATCTGGAGGCAAGTTCCTTGAAGAATTTAAAGTAGGCTCCCCTTCATCCAGAATTGTGCAGGAAAAGTTAGGTAAGGAGGTGTCTCTGGGTAGGATGTTGGGGCATTTTTCAGAGCTGCCTGGGCGGAATGGGTGGAGAAGGAGTGGGTGGGCAGGTGGGCGTTGCCAATGTCACGCATTATCTCAACAATTTGCTGTGCGTTGGGCCGGCTGGTACCAGGGTTTGTGAACTGATTCTGGAAACCATGCTCGGGGTATTTCAGGAGTTTGGAGCTCCTGTCGTGCATGATAAGACTGAAGGTCCAGCGACTACGTTAAAATTCCTGGGGATTGACACTGTGGACAAAGTTTGCAGGCTACCGAGGGATAAGGTAGAGGACACGGTGATTGGACTGAGAAGGGTGTTGGGCTCGGCCAACTGGGGCGCATGTTCATGCAGCGGTTATTGTTAGCCACTGTGGGAGCGCAGGAGCATCATCATTTTATGAGGTTGATGGCAGCATTGAAAGAAGACATTAAGTTGTGATTGTTGATTCTTGAGAAGTTGGCCTACTTCTTGGTTTGGCCTAGCAGGATCCGATAAAGGTGAACAGTGATTTGGCCTACTTTGAGGGGCAATGGTGCATGGGGGAATGGCCCAACAGATGGATAGAGTCTGCGCTGGTCAGGAATATATGTGTTCCTTGAGCTCCTTCCTTTGGTGGTGGCCGTGGTGTTGTGGGGACCATTACTTAGGAATAAGGCAGTGTGTTTCCATTCTGATACGTGGGTCGTAGCTCGAATGCTCAGACGTCGTCTTCCCCCCGGTAGATACACCGTTGGACTAATTAGTGTGTGTGTCTATATAATTAATTAAATTAAATGTTTTCATATATTAAATTAATTATATAGACATTAATAACTGGTGGAGCTGGTGGTCGAGTGTTGGCAAGCTGGTCGGCCATGAGGTGTCAATGACATCCAGCTGTGGCGGTCTCCCTCCCTGTTCCGGGTCTGAGGTTGCAGATATTGGAAAGATGCAGTGTGGAGAGAGGTGGCTGCTTCAGCTGAAACTAGTTAGGATTGCAAGCGGGGTGACAAAGTATGGGAGGATGGCTACAACTACGGGGTAGCCATAGTCACAGTGATTGATGCAACTGGGCGGTTAGTCCTGTTGGGCTGGAAGGAATTTTCCTTCCTCCTCACATCGTCTTCTCAATGGGGATTGTTGGTATGCGACTTGGACTCGGAACAGTGGGTGGGAGATTTGTTGTTTTTATTTTTATGGTCCTGGTCAGCTGTAGCCGATTTAAAATTAATAATTACAATTATACTCATTCTGGTGTCATGATTAAAGGGATGGGGGGTGATATTCGGGTAGGCTAGCTAAGAGGTCATTAGGCTTGATTCAGAGACAGATATGTCTGGACTTTCATATGTGTCTGTGTATGTTTTTGTGTCTGTTTGGGCTTTTTTTTGTTTTTTCGTTCGTTTTTCCATGCGTATGTTCGTTCCCGCTAATGCGTATATGTGCTTTCGATGGACGGAACTAAATCGGATCATTTGCGTTAGTTTGGATCATTTTCCCATCAAAATCTGATCGTTGGCGTTCGTTAAGATAGCTTACGTTATTGGGATGGGCTTGCGTCTGATTCAGAGAGCTGATTGCCAAGGGACCACCACCCTATAAAACGGTTTCATTTGCGATACACTTACGGGACCATTTTGCACTCGGCTTGCTTGCTTTTGACCATGTTTTACGGCTTTGTGGAAGAATATGAGCGCCTCTTCCTTTTATTAATTCCTTAGCATAATGACATATGGCCTCATGAGTTAGCTTGCAACCTAATAAACATTCCATCCACAGCTGTTAAACATGTATTTGCCGACAAATAATTTATTTTTCTTTTTTATACAGGGACCACACGTGCCAGATTGGCACAACTGAGTGCCAGGGTCCTTCAGTTGGTGGGCGAGATGCAGGAGCTGTGCGACTCGTTGAGGACCACAGATGAAGAATAATGTTCTGGGGCCTGCCATTGCTGTGTATATATTTTAAGACATGTTAATTTATTTTTTAAAAACTTTTAAAATTTTCTACTTACATTTAAAAAGAAAAAATTATATTCAAAGTTGTTACATTTTCCCCAAAAAATTCAAAAAACAAGGCAATAGAAAAATGCCAGTTAAGATTAAAAAAAAAAAAAAACTTGTTTCTGTGTCATTTCCTTTTCTAAATACATTCATTAAGGGTTGGTTACCACAAAACGAATGCAAAAAGCAAAGTTTAGATATGAAGATTCGCCTGGCCGCGAAGTGATTTAGGTAAGTTTTAGGTGTGGGAAATGGAAGAAGAATGAGACCGCGAAGTGTATTAGATAAGTTTTAGGGGTGGGAAATGGAAAATATACTGAGCGCGAAGTGATTCTGCTAAGCATTGTAGCAGAAGTGAGTGAACCAAATATGTAGGCCAGCACATTAATAAGTTAAGTTTGTAGTGCGCAGGCGTAAGGTCATAACGATTTTCGTCTGGACAATTATTTATAGAAAAAGGAAATCTGAATCTAACGGGAAACGTAAATGATTTGTGAGAGGAGACGATGGAAAAAGGGCAAAAACGAAAGCCTACGTTGTAACATGACATACGAACGCATACGAACGGACGAAGACTTTACTGAAGGCTTGCGATGCATGTATAGTCATACGCGAGCGGGAAAAATTAAAAAAAAAAAACAGATCGACACAAAAACGAAAGTCTTTTGATGTCTCTCTGATTCAACCCTATAGAGCGAAAGTTCAGTCATGGCATTTAAAGGTTTCTGTACATGAAGAAAGAGATTGACCTCAATAGGCTAGTCTAACTTTTCCCATAAATATCTGCCCATTTTGAAAATGTATTGGGGATGGGCCCCGTTTGGATAAATAAAAAAATTAGCATTAGAGGTTTTATTAATATGTATATGTGTGTTGCTTTTTTTTAAGGGTATGGTTTGGTGACAGAGGTATTTTAAAGAGGAACTAAACAAAGAAAAGTTAAGAAAATTGAATGGAAAGCTAATTATGCCTTTTGTTGGTTGCTACCCCCCACTGGGTTTGCATACCCACGCTAGTCATTCAGGGGATGGCATCGGCAGCCTGCACATGCACTGTGGGATCACTGGAAAGGTAAGAATATGGGCTGGCAGATCGACCACCAGAGTGTTTAATCTAGAGCTGATTTTGGTCCTTTTTAAAGCGAAGCAATGTAGGAGCTATTAGGCCAGACTTTCTACTTCCCTGGAGGACATTCTCTTTCCTAGGAGCCCGAAGCCATCAATACTCTCTACACTAGCGAAATTCTGAAATTAGCTGCTCGTAGTTGACCCCGGCCAAGATTTATGAAAAGGATGTTTAACTTGGGGCAGAGTAAGGGAACAATAAAATAAAAATTGCCACTATTGGAGAAAATGCTAATTTATGTTTATATTTTTTCTTCTTAAAGGGCAACCCCAGCCCCTTTTCTAAAAAAAATGACATACCCCCCACCCTGCCCCTTCCTATTAGCAATAATGAACGTCTAAGAAAAGAAAAAAAAAAGACACTCACCTTCACCCGAATCCAGCTGGCGAAGTTGGTGGAGCCGCAGCTGCGGCACCAAACGCCCGCCGCCATGTTCCTATAGTCCTGGACGTTCAGTATCGCTAATAAGAGGGGATGGGGGGGTATGTCATTTTTTGGGAAAGGGGCTGGAGTGGCTCTTTAATAACGATAGCACTGACGCATATACACAAATAGTGCTAACGTGCAAAGAACAGATCGGTCAGACAGTTGTTAAACAATTTGTTTTTTTGTTAGCATAAACAATAACCAGAGCTCTATGCAGACAGAACATACAAACTTTAGAGAGGGCCAAGACCAAGAATTTTTACTATCCTGATTTGGCATGCCCCTGCCCATGTGTGTGTGAAAACCTGCCGGTCGTCTGATATACATACCCTCCCATGTGCGGAGACAGGTAGGTGACATCATGCCAGAAGAAGTAAAAGTATTAAATTGAAAGTGTTGTGCTTTAATTCCTGACCCATGTGCCATTCGGCATTAATGTGCAGCGAAAGAAACTCTATGAAAGCTCAATGCACTCATGAGCAGTGTGCGCCCCCCAGCATCCCTTTATGGATGTGCAAGGCCACACCAGCCCTCCAGCATGGCAGCGCGCACAGACCTAGAGGGAGGAGAGAGATACTGTTACTGGACATGCATGGATTTGCCAGTGTGGTAGGAATATCAGGCATGTGATTTTGTGTTTCACACAGCGGGGCATACCGTATTGGGGTGGGCCTTTTTTTTTAAGCAGTCAAGAAGGGGCCCCTATAGCAACTTTGAACTGGGGCCTGTTCAATGCTTTATGCCTAGAGCACCCTCTTCTCCCTGATTCAATGTACAGAGGGGGCCAATGTTACCTGGATTGGTGGATGTCCTAACAAGGTCCTTCGCTTCACCAAGCCATATAGCAGCTGTGCAACCATGACAATGGCTACAGAAATATATATATAGTTATATCTGAACTTTATAAAATGAATCAAAGAAAATGAGCTGTATTAAAATTAAATATTTGAAAAAGAACTGTATTAAAATGAAATATTAAAAGCAAAGTCAATCTTTAAGTCAAAATGTCTCACTGTACAGGACAATACAGGTTACACAATTTTCATAAGAGGGTTTTCTTTTTTTGGACATTTGGCGGGCAGCCAGGAGCTGCGTGTTTAAATCTAAGCCAACATAAACTAGTGCTAGTCATTCCCTGCTTATGGTCTGGGAGAAAAGCAGACTGCCAGTATATAATTGACGTCAGTCATATGGAGCGTCTCATGATGTATAGTCACTTGGCAAATGGCGTCACCGATGGACATAAGTTTACATTTCACATGTTCTTCTTAACCACTAAAAATATATACAGCACAGAGAGAGACGTGAAGTGATCTTGAACAGCCAATACTCCAAATCTTTTGTTTGGAAAGTGATTTGTCAGCTTAAGAACTACATAAAATACATTGTGGAGCAAGTCCTTTGCTGCATACAGTACATTATGTACATGATGGTCTGTAAGCGAACTGTTCAGAGCAGACTGGCCTGCATCAAATTTGTTGATTGATTCTCAGGTGCATTTTGTAGTTGCAAGTATACCCGTTTCTTAGCGGGATACATGTATACCCCTATTGGTACCTCAAGAGTTTCTTGGGGGAGATATATCCAATACCACACTAAATATGGTGGCAAAATCCAATTAAGGAGTTCTGGGCACTCACCCAGTAGCTAAACAAAACCCTAAAAAGAATTTTCACCAATACTCCCACTTTCTACTGTCTACTAAATTGCTAGCAGTGGTTAGTAGGCTACTCATTGATTCAATAATGTTGTCACATTATAAACATTATATTTTCATTTTATGCAGTCATTTAGAGGTTTGATAACATATTAAACTGGAACTATAATCAGTTGTCATGGTTCAGGGACAAAGCACAAAGTGCAGATCGTTTATGACAAATTACTCTAATGCATGTATTGGTGGAGTAGCATGTTGCACCCCAGTTGGTAATCCACCTTTCAGGGGTAAAGAGCTCCAAGTCAAACTTTTCAACTGAAGTTGGAGGTGTGGGGGGATTTAGAATTGGCCATGAAAGTCTTTCAGGATCTCTGTTGATGGCCAGATTTCCAGAATTGGACATGTTAGTGCCCTGTCTTTAACTAGTTCCACGTCTGTTTTCTAATGAATGGGTGTGGAAGGATGGGGGGGGGGCAGATTGCTGAAGCCCCCTGGTGCAACATCCCCCGCAACACCCTGAAATCCTTACCTTTCTCGATCCAAAATGCTGTCATCTGAAGGTGAAGTTGAGGATTTCAGGGTGTTGCGGGGGGCATTGTGCTGGGGGGCTCCAGCAATCTGGGTGTCCCCCGAGCCTGCGACAGCGCCATCCCGCACTGGTTCATTAGAAAATGGGCATGGGACCTCTGTAACAAGAATGTAGATGACTATAGCCTTGATTCAGAGACACATTCGTCTGGACTTTCGTAGCTGTCTGTGTATGTTTTTGTGTGTGTTTGTCATTTTTTTTGGTTTGTTTTTCCATTCGTATGTTCGTTCCCGCTAATGGGTATATGCGCTTTCGATGGACGGAACTAAATCGGATCATTTGCGTTAGTTTGGATCATTTTCCCATCAAAATCTGATATTTTGCATTCGTTCAGATAACTTACGTTATTGGTATGGGCTTGCGTCTCATTCAGAGAGCTGATTGCCGAGGGACCACCGCCCTATTTCATTTACAATACACTTACGGGACGATTTTGCACTCGGCTACCTTGCTTTTGACGATGTTTTGCGGCTTTGTGGAGGAATATGAGCGCCTTCAGCTCCAGGGCATTGCATGTGTCAGCAGGGCCGAGGCCAGATTGCACCGGCGATGAATGCATATCGATCGCATGCATGATGTTGAGTTGTTCGAGCTGACCCGACTTAATCGCGCTTCTCTCCATAAGTTGTATAGTGAGCTGCGGCCATGGTTAGCCCGCACCACAAGGAAGTAATTAGTCATTTGAATGTGAATCTTTATTTTCTCCAACATACATATACTTTTTGGGTTTAAAACTACTTATGTACATAGTTAGTGTTATTTGTATTGTCCAACATGTTTTTTGGACGGTGTTAGGAGTTAGTGTTTGAGTAGTTTACCTTGCCTTGCTAATATTGTTTTATTTTCTTTTTTTCCAAGGAACTGCAAAATGGGCCACTCACTGAATGTGCAAGCAGTGGTGGCCCCGGACATGCGGTTCTTTAGCGTGTTCGCCGGGTATCCAGGCTCATCCCATGACGCGTACATCTTGCGGAGATCAGGATTATACCCTCGGTTTGAGTCTGGAGAATTCTCAGGTAAGTTTCCACAAATTACGTCATTCCATTTTCACTGTATGCCTATGAATATAGTTGACCTATGGCTGTTTTGACCTCTTGATGACATGTTAAACCGGACCTTAACCATGATCTTTAGCAAAGCACAAACCCTTAAAAACTGATTCCCCCACTCGGCTGCAATTCTGTTCTTGACTTTATGATAGGGTCGGCGCCATCTTTGCTTAGATGCATGACACTTACTGAGGAGAGGAGAGCGGGATAAGGTGCAGGGGGTGGCTTCGAGCTGTGCTTTGCTCAGACAAAGCAGAGCTGGGGTCCTGAAAAGGTCAGACGTCCCAGAATGCAGAGCAGCACAGTCATAAGCCACTTCCTGTTTGCAGGCTGCCTGATTTGCCCTGAGTCGCCATCTTTGATGTTTAAAGGCTCATAACATGCAGTAGATGGTGGTAGGATGTTTTTTTAGGTGAGCAATCTGTATGTACAGGGTGTGGCTAACATATAAGATAGGCTCTTAGTCAGGGTGAATGACTGCTTGTAATAACATTTTTGTTTGGAATGTGTAATTGATGTAAGTTTTTTCTTATTCTTTCAGGGGATTCTGGCTATCCGCTACTTCCCTGGCTGATGACGCCCGTCCTTCGGCCACAGAATGCGGCCCAAGAGGCTAAAATCAGGCGCACCGCAAGACCCGGGCCGTTGTGGAGAGGGCCTTTGGCCTGTTAAAAACACGCTTCCGGTGTTTGGACCATACCGGGGGGGGGGGGGGGGCACTACGGTATGACCCCAACAAGGTCATAGACATCATACTGGCCTGCTGTGTCCTCCATAACTTTGCCATCATGCAGCGTGTCCCCCGGTATGTGGATCTGCCCCCCTCTCCACCCAGCCAGGACCCAGCTGAGAACTACCCTGGCACACCTAGTGCCTCTGGCCAAGCCCTGCGGGCCAACTTGATCACCACCCATTTTGCATAATTTTTTTTTTATTGGTTTGTTTACTGAATTTAATTGTTTCTTCTGACTCTGATTTGCCTTTGTGAAGGTTTTTTTAATTTGTTTCAAAAAATTAGTAATGCAGTAATTACTAAAACATTGACACATGATCTGAGCCTCATGCTTTTTATTTTCGCATGTTTGTTTTGAAAAACCTTTAGCAATCTCAAAATAACCCAAACATTAATGCATCAAGGTCAACAACAGCTAAAGTCACATTCAATATATTTTATTGAAATATGAAAATTTGGAGTTGAAGGGCACTCGCAGACTTCATGTACATACATAGTACAACAGAAATACACATTGGTGCAGACTCTAGGCACCTAGCAATTGGCCACATCCAGGAGTTGTAAAGTAAAGCACTCCAGGCCGAAGTTTCAACAAACAATAACATAAACATACATAGGGAGCAAACATTTGCAGGCGAATATTTGGCCAGTAATACATAGGGCCACATACACACCCTCTCCTGCTTGGCCACATTTGCCACAGGCACAGGTGGAAAGCAGCAATACCTATGCCACATCCACACCTGTAAGTTAGTGGCCCACCCAAACAATAACCCCCCGTCCGAATGCCAGTCTAGTCCAATCTTTGCCATGGTCCAAGGTAGTAGTTTCCCAGCCAAGAATGTCCCCCAATCTTGCCAGCAAACAGGATGAGCCAGCCACAATTTCATTAGGCCCAAGCCTGCAGCGTGGCAGCTTGAGCGGCAGCTTCAGTGAGGCTTTAGCTCAGGCATTGGCTAGTGGGGTATGTCAGCACTCTAATGAGCTATATGGGCGACATTCAAAATCATACAAGCAAAGCCATAAAAAAGTCAATCTTGGTAGCGCTCACCAGACAGGTCAATACAGTGGGGATGTAGAGGAAAGATGTGGAGCAGATACAGGTTAAATAGCTGTTAATATGGATGTTGGCCATAAAACCCTGGTGGTGGGCCTTGGAAGTGTCCCAACACCTAGGCATGTGTGGCATTCATAATCTGCCACTGTTCCAACATGTGTCTATTGCTTGTTCTAACTTCCTCGAGCATGGCAGTGAACTTATGATTTAAGATGGCCATGTGGCTGTTGCTCGTCCTAAATTCAGTCAGCATGGTGGTGAATGTATTATTTAATGTCTCTAATTGTGCAGTAAGCTGCTCTGTGGTTGAGTCACCTGCCGAAAGTAACGGCTGTCATGGCGCCATGCTGACTCCAGGATCGGCACGCGCCTCCCCTGGGAAACTGGTTGACGTTGATGACTATGTCTAACAATTCCCCGGGTTTGAGCGCCTGCAGATGCTGGACCTCTAGGGCGAGCAAGAGTCGCAGATGTGCTCTGCAAATCCTCTGCAGCAGAGCTACCACTGGGGACTGTAGGCTCAGTCTCAGCCTGCTGCCCACGATGGGCTGGCAGCATGCGTCCAGCTTCACTCTGCTGCAGAGGATTTGGTGCAGTAGCATGCTGGGACAGTGGTAGATTAGGTTCCAAGGGGGTCAGTTCTGAAGGTCCCATCAAGCTGGCATCCTCCTCCTCCTCCATCTCCTGGATTTCATCCATCAGTGTGTGGGTCTGTTGGGACATGTGCAAAAAAAGGTTCAGTTTGGGCCCTAAATATATTTGCTATGCAATTAAGTCATGTGCATTCACATGCATCAGCAGTTTCATCAAAGTCCACTTACCCTATATATCTGTTCCTGGGTCCTAGGCAGCACGGAAGTAGACGGCATGGTCAAACTGGATGAGGTTTCCACACTTGCAGAGGCTTGATGCTGGGCTGTGTTTAAAAAAAAAAAAGGCACGTAAACACACAAAAAAACATTGAGGATCTGGATTACTACATATGCTTTAAAAAACACGTGGCCAAGCAGGAATGCAAACTCCAACAGCGGGACAAGGTGTCCTTCACTATGAATGTCAGTATCTGTTATATGTATGCCTCACCCTGTACATACACATTGGTCACCTTAAATAGTCCAAACATGCATGTACTGCATGTTATGAGGCTAAACACATCCCTAAAGGGCCATTAGGGGCCCACACTCAGCTGGCAAATAGTATTTGTCTTCAGAGTATGCTGGTGGGCATTCTTCCTATGTAGACCTTTCCCTGACCCCAGATCAATTATTTAAGACCAAAGCACAGCTAAAACCCAAGTGGTATAAAGACAAAGAAGGAAGTGTTGTCTATGATTGGCTAGATTCACATAACAGGCAGTGCTTTGCTAAGATAAAGACTTTAATAGTGACCATAAATACTGTCAAAGGTCGTGTATGGGCTACAAACACTTAAAATGACCATTCCGCAGACATTAAACACCCAGGTAAAACTTTAACCTCTCCTCAAAGCCACTCCCTAGGGGCATGTGTTCATATCTGCCTGTGAGCCTCATTTCACACTTTTAAAACATTTCACATCCAAACTAACATTACTAACCTGCAGGAATGGTAGGGATGTCCGTGTCCCGTCTGCCAGAGAGGCCCTCTAATGCGACGGGGTGTATCAACGCCAGCACCATCTCCTCAGCTCGTGTATACTGTAATTTTGTGGGGAAGCCTCCGCCAGTTTGTAAGCTAAAAAATAGAGGTTGCCAAATTTAGGGCATTGTGGTCAATACAACAAGCAGCAAAATGCACAACTCAAATATGTACCTGTAATTGCGCCGTTTATTCTGTTTCTTCCGTGATGCATACTTCAGGTCAGATATTTTGCGCTGTATGGCTCCACATCTTTAAGCTCCTCCCCCGCTGCATTGACCTGTCAAGATTTGTGTCTTTCTCATTTTGCTTGTAGATTTTGAATGTCGCCCATATAGCTCGTCATAATGGAGTGTGAGCCCACTTGCCAATGCGAGAGTTTTGGCCTCACCAAACCTGTCACTCAACTGTCCTCGCCGCAATGTTCGGCCTATTGCTTGCTGTTCAGGCTCATCTCTGTATGATGGCAATTCGGGGGACATTCTGGGCTGGCTCTGTGGTGATAAAATGTGCGACACGTGGCTTGAGAACGAATGGACTGGACTTGCAATCGGACTGGGGGTCCTTGCCTGGGTGGCCACCGAACTTCCAGGCGTGGATGTGGCATATGTATTAGTGGTTGCCACCTGTGCCTGTGGCAAATGTGGCCGAGGAGGAGAGGGTGTGCTTGGGAGGGTGGGGCTTCGGGCACTGTGCCTCTTTGTGGCCTTGCCACTTGTGCTTCTTTGCCCATTCGAGGTACTGGCACGTGGATCAGGAGAGGCAGTGCTGGCTGGGCTTGGGCTTCGGGCCCTGTGGCTCTTTGTGGCCTTGCCACTTGTGCTTTTATGCCCATGGGAGGTTTGGCCATGTGGAGCTGGAGAGGCAGTGCTGGCTGGGCTGGGGCTTCTGGCACGCTGGCTCTTACTGGCCTTGCCAGTGGAGCGCGGTTTATGAAGGGATATGGTAGGGCGGGGAGTAGGGGAGGGTGTTCTTTGGGGGCTGGGGCTTCTCACCCTCAGCTTCTTAGTGGCCTTTGTTGTCGTCGTACCTGCCTGCTTTGATGTTGTTGGCTTCTTCTTAGCTGCTCCCTCCTTGGCTTTGGTGGTTGGTTTAGGTGTTGCGGCCTTGGTGGCCAATGTCGCCTTGGGTTGCCCACTTTGGCTGCGCGTTTCCCGCACCTTGGGAGTAGGTAGTTGTGACCGAGTGGTCGGACGTGAGGAAGAAGGCTCCTCATGCCGCTGGGGCCTTTTGCTGGTGGCCTCCTTGGCTGGTGTGGCCTTAGCGATACCTTTTTTCAGTGGAATGCTGAAAATCTTAGAGAATGAGCTGTGTGTCCAGGACCCTTTAAATACTAATGCCTGGGTATGACGCTTACGCGTTCACATACGCCCGTTCGCCCGGCCGTGCGGAACCCGGAAACCGCTGGGCATTACTTATCTGCTGCGGACAAGAAACAAGATGGCGCCCACGATCTTCACCCGCCAACAACAACAGCTGATTATGCTCGTAAGTGTATTGTAAGGACTTTGATTTGCCATCTAAATGCATGCCTAGGCCTTAAGGAACGCAGGAAGAAACAGTAGTTTAGAAAAGTTTTGAAAACTCCGTGCCAAACAGAAGTTAGTGCGCACATGTGCGAACCAAGTCACTTGCATCTAGAAGGATAGTTTGAGGCTAGAAATGTGTCTTGGAATGTCATTTAGGCAACTGATCGGATTGTGACAGATATTTGTATGCAGTTTGATCTAACAACTATTTTTATTTTGTGTTTTTTAGACCATGCTTCAGCGCAGGTACGACTACCTGCCCAACTCGTTTGAGAAGAGGAACATCGCCCTGGAGATCGTTTCCCGGATCCAGAAGGAGACAGACACCACCTTCACCCATACACAGATCATGCAGCATTGGTCGGACCTGAAGCGACTACACATGCCCCGGGTGCGGCGCTTTTTCGGGCTCCATTTCCCAAGTAAGTACATAGCGATTGCATGCTAGATGTAACTAATACAGAAGATATGCCTTTATTTATAAATGCTTTTCTTTTCTAGTGATGGAAATGGAGTACCGAATCCGACGCACCCGGAGGCGCACAGGCCGACCAGTGCTGCATGAATCTGCAGCAGAAAGTGAAGGTGTTGGATCTCCAGGGCGACGTTCCTACCCATCATGGCATGGGCAGGGAGTCGGCCCAAGCGACGGAGCCATTAGCCTCTGGTATGTGACTCTTAATGTAACCGCACACACATACATGCTATTAAAAGCAAAGCTGATTCCCTTAATCTCTTATTCTAGATGATTCTGTAGCGGGTGAATGATCAGGAGCAGAGATTGCAGCAGATCAGGCCCAGGAGGCACATGGAGAAGGTGGGTGATGTCACACACACATTCAAATTGCCATTTGCTTATTGTGGACTCAAACATTAAAAGTGACCCTATTTGACATGTCTCTACAGCCTCAACTTCCCAGCAGTGGCAGGTCCCAGAACGGAGGGTGGTCCCTGAAGCAGAGCTCGGCCACCAACCAAGTAAGTTGTAATGTAATTATTTGGAGTATGTGGGAATTGACATGATCACAAAGATACCTAAAGCCATAGTCAATAGCATTAGCATAATGACATATGGCCTCTTTCTTTGATTAATCCCTTAGCATAATGACATATGGCCTCTTCCTTTGATTAATCCCTTAGCATAATGACATATGGCCTGTTCCTTTGATTAATCCCTTAGCATAATGACATATGGCCTCTTCCTTTGATTAATCCCTTAGCATAATGACATATGGCCTGTTCCTTTGATTAATCCCTTAGCATAATGACATATGGCCTCATGAGTTAGTTTGCGACATAATAAACATTCTATCCACAGCTGTAAAACATGTATCTGCCAACAAATAATGTATTTTTCTTTTTTATACAGGGACCACACGTGCCAAAGTGGCACAAATGAGTGCCAGGGTCCTTCAGTTGGTGGCCGAGATGCAGGAGCTGCGCGACTCGTTGGGGACCACAGATGAAGACTAATGTTCTGGGTCCTGCCATTGCATTGTATATATTTTTAAACTTTTGTATAAATTGTATAGAAATTTTACTATTTTTATATTTACAGTTTTCAAAAAAAAAACTTAAAGTTGTCCCATTTAAAAAAAAACATTTAAAAAAAAAAAGGCAAGAAAAAAATGCCAGTTCGAATTAAAACAAAAAAAAAATGTTTCTGTGTGATTTACTTTTAGAAATACATTCATTAATGGTTGGTTACCACAAAATGAATGAAAAAAGGAAAAAGACAATTCTGTGAGTACTCACCTGTAGAATTGCTTTTACCATGCATGGCACGGCCTGCTTCACAAAGTCATTACATCTGGGTTATTCCGCCACAAGGTGGCGCAGTGTACTGCAGAAGAGTTGTGGCTCCTCCCGCTACCATATAAAAACGGAATTACCATAGACTAATCCAGTGTTGACAAGCATGTATTTCAAGAAACCGGGAGAAAATAAAGGTAAAACACGTAATAGAACCCCAACTAACTTGGAACAATCACCATACAGAGGCAGCCAAGAACAACGATAACAAGGGTGGGGGGAAGCAGGACATGCCATGCATGGTAAAAGCAATTCTACAGGTGAGTACTCACAGAATTGTCTTTTTCCCAATGCATGGCACGGCCTGCTTCACGAAGTCATTACATCTGGGACTTCCAAAAGCAGTGTCCATAAAGTAGGGTGGGATCCCCAAAGAGTAACAGCAGGCAGTTTAAACCACCACAGTCTGAAGTACCTTGCGGCCAAAAGCAGCATCAGCATCAGCATACATCAGCATACATCAACCTTGTAAAACTTGGAAAAAATACAATTCTGTGATTACTCACCTGTAGAATTGGTATTATACGTATACAGCACGTCCTGCTCCAGAGATAATTCCTTAGGTTTGGGTTATACAGTGGATCAAGATGGTGCTGGACTGCAGAGACAGCAAAAAAGTGGCTCCTCCCGGGCCCCTTATATTCCAGGGACCTCCCACAAATTCCCCAGTATTGACAAGCACTTAGCAAGAGGCCGGGAGAATAACAACTATAATCAAACAATTTCAACCATGATAACAACCACCATACAGAGGCACTAAGAATAATGAAAACAAGGGCGGGGTGGAGCAGGACGTGCTGTATACGTATAATACCAATTCTACAGGTGAGTAATCACAGAATTGTATTATTCTAAGTATACAGCACGTCCAGCTCCAGAGATAATTCCTTACGTTTGGGACATCCAATAGCAATGTCCGTAAGGTAGGGTGGGATCCCCAAAGCAACAACATGCAGATTAAACCACTGCCGCCTGCAGAACTTTGCGGCCAAAAGCAGCATCAGCTGAGGCCCTAACATCAACCTTGTAAAACTTAGAAAAAGTATGAACAGAAGACAAAGTAGCGGCCTTGCAAACTTGTTCAACAGAAGCCTGGTGCTGAAAGGCCCAAGAGGCACCAATAGCACGAGTGGAATGAGCAGTAAGGCGGAAGGGAGGATCCTTCCCTTTAGCAGAATAGGCCTGTATCAAAGCCTGATGGATCCACTTGCTGATGGTAGACTTAGCTGGAGCCAGACCCTTCCTAGGACCAGAAGGGACCACAAAAAGAGCATCAGTCTTCCTGAAGGGCTCAGTAGCCACCAAATAGAACTTCAGGTTCCTAACCACATCCAAGGAATGTAGAGCCCTCTCCTTAGAGTTAGGGCACAGAGAAGGCAGAACAATGTCCTGATTGAGATGAAAAGCAGACACAACTTTAGGCAGAAAATCTGGTTTAAAGCGAAACACCACCTTGTCCTGGTGTCTCTCAAAGTAAGGGGGCTTGATGGAAAGCGCCGCCAACTCAGAAACAGAAGTGATAGCCACCAAAAAGACTACCTTAAGCATAAGAATGGACAAAGCAACCTCATGCACAGGCTCAAAAGGAGACCCCTGCAAGGCAGATAGGACCAAGTTCAAGTCCCAGACTGGTAACATAGGCTTACGTGGGGGGCGCACATGGGTAACCCCCTGGAAAAAGTCTTGACCAGATGATGCTGAGCAAAAAAATCTCTGAAAGAAAACAGCCAAGGTAGACACATGACCCTTCAGAGTGCTGAGTTTAAGCCCCAGATCCAAACCATGTTGGAGAAATTCCAGAATCCTAGGAATAGAAAACACACGACAGGGAAGAGATTTAGCCTCACACCAGTCAATGTAGGTACGCCAAACCCTATAGTAGATGGAAGAAGAGGACCTTTTCCTAGCCCTGATCATGGTGTTAACAACAGAGGCAGGCAGCCAATTTTCCATTAAGATGGAGGTTTCAGCAACCAGGCCGTTAAAGCCAGCGTTTGTAAATTGGGGTAGCGTAGCCGCCCCTGAGTGAGTAGGTCTGGATCCTTGGGCAGGGCGTACTGATCTATCGCCAGCTGCACAATGTCTGCGAACCACACTCTTCTTGGCCAACGGGGGGCCACCAGGATTGCTGGCACCCCTTCCTGAGCCGTCTTTCGCAGAACCCTGCCCAACAGGGGAAACGGGGGAAAGAAATACAGTAGCTGAAAGCCCTGCCAGGGCATTATCAGAGCATCCATGGCTAAGGCCAGAGGGTCCCGGGACAGAGACACAAAGACTGGAAGCTTGTGATTGTGACGGGACGCAAACAGATCTACATCTGGCTGACCCCAACGGTGACACAGAGAGCGAAACACCCTGTCGCTGAGGGACCACTCCCCCAGGCGAGCAGTCCCCCTGCTCAGAGAGTCTGCCTCCAGATTCTCCACCCCCGGAATGTACACAGCTGAGATGCAGGGAACATTGACCCCCTTGCTCCGGGTCCCTCCCTGATGATTAATGTAGGCAACTGCCGTCTGGTTGTCCGAGCATACCTGAACAGCCCGGCCCCGAAAGTGCGGGGTCAAGCAGGCTAGAAACAACCTGATCGCCCTCAGTTCCAGAACGTTGATAGGGGTGTGGGCCTCCTGAGGGCCCCACTGCCCCTGGAATGTCAGGGATCTCCAGAAGCCCCCCCCAACCTGTCAGACTGGCATTCGTGGTGACTGTCTCCCAGCAATGGGCCAGAAAGGATCTGCCCACCAACAGGTTCCTTGAGTCCAGCCACCACGAGAGGGACCGCCTGGCTAGGGGGGACAGAACCAAAACCTGATCCAGGGACACAGGGCCCTGTCCCATACAGACAAGAGGTGGAGATGAAGAGGCCTCATGTGAAACTGAGCATAAGGAACCGCCTCGAAGCAGGACACCATCAGGCCCACCAGCTGCATTCCCTGCCTGATGGAAGGATGAGGGCAGGACAGAAGGAGCTGAGCTTGCGCTTGCAGACTGTCCACCTTCTGCTGAGAAAGAAAGATCCTGGCCCGAGCTGTATCCAGATTCATGCCCAGAAATGACTTCACCAAAGAGGGAGACAGGAAAGATTTGGCGTGGTTTATCACCCAGCCGAATGACTCCAGTGTGGTCACCACCCGCTGAGTATCCAGCTCTGCCTGTTGGAAGGACGGAGAAGTGATAAGAATGTCGTCCAAACAGGGAAGAAGGTGAATGCCCTGGGCTTGCAGCAGAGCCATAATGCCCGCCAGTACCTTGGTGAATACCCTTGGAGCTGAAGTAAGACCGAAGGGCAATGCCACGAACTGGTAATGCTGATCCTCCAGAGCGAACCTGAGGAATCTCTGATGACCTGGAAAGACTGGAATATGGAGGTAAGCATCCTTGATGTCCACAGAGGTCATGAAGTCCCCTGGGCGTAGTGAACTTACAGCAGAGTGCAGAGTCTCCATGCAAAAACTCCTGGATCTGACAAACTTGTTGAGAAGCTTTAAGTCCAGGATGGGTCTGACAGACCCATCTCTTTTGGGAACAGTGAAAAGGTTGGAATAATAGCCCTTGCCCCTTTCCCTTAAGGGCACTTGGCAGATGACCCCCAGCTCCAGTAGATTCTGCACAGCAAGCAACAGGCCCTGAGCTGACAGGGGGTCTTGAGGCATGCGGGATCTGATGAATCTTGGGGGCGGCCAGGCTGCCAGCTCTATCTTGTAACCGGAGGACACTACCTCCTGAATCCACCAGTCTGAGACATGACGCCTCCAGACGTGAGCAAAGAGCCGAAGCCGCCCTCCCACCCGGATGGGTGAGGGCGCCCCTTCATGCCTGAGGGGGCTTGAGGGAAGACTTAGACCTGGAACCCCATGAGGGGCCAGGGCGGCCACGTCCTCTGCCCCTGCCCCAGAAATCTCCCCGGGCCCCTGCAAATGAAGCTTCCCATTCTGGACCCACGGTAGGAGGGAAGAAAGGAACCTGAACCCCGAAAGAGCCGAGACTGTCTCTTACGCTGGGGTAACCTGCCTCCCTTAGCAAACAGGTCCAAGCGATACCCAAATAGACGCAGTCTTTTAAAGGGGAACCCAGTGAGAGCCTTCTTGGCAGCGTTGTCAGCTGCCCACTGGCGCAGCCAAACCGAGCGGCGTATAGCCACCGCCACACATTCTAATGGTATCATCCAAGGCAGAGAGGACATATGCAACAAATTCCTCACAATGCAGAAGGGCTCTATACTCTTCACTAGCCGCATCATCAGGAGCCCCATCTAAAATACTCTTGAGCAGAGTCCTAATAGCCACAGCTGTAATGGAAGAGGCACAAACCGGACGCAGCGCGGACCCCACACAGGCAAAAGCACGGGAAGCCAGCTGATCAATGCGCCGGTCCTCACCATCCCTCAGTGTAGTAGAGTCAGGGGAATGCATGACAGAAGTGTTGGACAACTCCAGAATTGGTGCATCCACTCCGGGAGGGGACGACCAATGCTTAACCACTTCAGCAGGAAAGGGATACCTCCTATCCCAACTCTTAGGCACCCCAGGGAGCCTGCTCGGTCGCTCCCACTCTTTGAGCACAAGATTATTAAAGTGAGTTTGCTCAGGAAACTCCAAACGTGGCTTAGCAGTGTGAAACAACTCCCCCTGCTCCCGAGGAGCCGCGGCAGGAGGAGAGATAGAAAGTACTTCAAAAATGTGAGCCAAAAGCCTGTCAGTATCATCTGGAGCACATGGGTCAGAGCCAGAATCAGCATAACCCTTAGGCTGCTCATCAGACGATTCTGAATCAGAAAACAATTCCCCCTTCCAGGGGGGTATAGCCGGCCAGGTCAAAAAATTCCTCAGCCTCCATAGGAAACAAGTTAACGCCAGGTGCCAGATGCCGCCTCTTAACAGAGGCCTTACGCGCCGTAGAGCCAGAAATCAGCTTCTCAATGCTAGCCACCCTGGTAGACAAATCAGGCTGAGATTCCCCACTGGTATGCACCTCACTGGGAGTCAGATGTAAGCGTGGGGGAGTGGGCGAAGCCACACGGGGCGCAGGCCCAGCCACAGGTAACCCAGATTGCAGCGCAAGCGCCCGCTGGGCACAGGGTACACAAACCCGCACATTGTCATCACTAGTAGGGGACACCCCACACGCTACACACAGCTGGGCTTGTCCCGAAGGAACCCAAAGCACATTATCCTGAGAAGCCTCCATATGGTGATTATCGCGGCCACCGGCCAATAGGGATTTACACTATAAAGTCACCCGGGATGCCCCAATAGCCCGCTAGGGAAGTGGGAGGTAAGGCAGAATAGGCCTCTAATAGCAACTAAATAGAGGGGATAGGTCGGGAGAAGCCACAATTAAGTTTGACCCGCCTGCAAGACATAAACAGAAAAGTCCCTTAAGCAGTATGCATACATAATATATATAAAAAATAAGCCAGCCCGCAGGGGCACTTACGGACCGCGGTAGGTAGACGCCAGCAACGCAGCACGAGGAGAGCAAAATGACGCCAGCAGATACCTCGAGGGGCGGGCCGCAGAGACAGTGATGCGGAATGCGCCATCCGCAAGGTGCCCACGTGACCATGTCAGCCAATGATGGCGCAGCAGCGCCTGAGGTAAAGTCGGTGTCGACCGCGGAACGCCGTACAAGCGTGCATGGCGGCATTTTTAAAAAAGAGCACCAACACAAGCGGCAACACAAAGCTATACCACGGAATACAATAAGGAGTGAAGAAAACACACACACACACCCCCTCCAGAGAAATACCAGGGAGAGTGAGGGAGGGCAGCGGCAAACAGGAGCCCAATGATGGACAGGGGGGCGAGGGGCGATAGCGCGGGAGGGGCATCCCATAAGGCTCACCATGGGCCTATACCGCCTACCCTTTGGTGGGGGAGCAGCGCTCCTTAAGCACCAGACAGCGGTGCTGCCTACCGTCACCCTACCAATGCAGCCAAAGCTGGGAGGCAGTAAAAAGAGGAACGGGTGGGAATAGTCCTACAGGGCCGCAGGCTAATAGCCCCGCTCACCTGCGAGTAGAGAGAGCCATCTTCTTGCCTTCGCAGCGCCGACTGCAGAGAAGAACTGGGGAATTTGTGGGAGGTCCCTGGAATATAAGGGGCCGGGAGGAGCCACTTTTTTGCTGTCTCTGCAGTCCAGCACCATCTTGTGGATGTATAACCCAAACATAAGGAATTATCTCTGGAGCAGGACGTGCTCTATACTTAGAATACTATTAACAGAAGACCAAGTTGCGGCCTTACAAACTTGTTCAACAGAAGCTTGGTGCTGAAAGGCCCAAAACGCACCAATAGCACAAGTGGAATGAGCAGTAACCCTAAAAGGAGGAACCTTCCCCTGGCAGAGTAGGCCTGCTCCCCCGCCTGACGGATCCACTTGCTGATAGTGGATTTAGCCGTAGGCAAACCCTTCCTAGATCCAGCAGGAAGAACAAAAAAAGCGTCAGATTTCCTGAAAGACTCAGTAGCAACCAAGTAGAACTTCAGAGCCCTGACAACATCCAAAGATCCTTGGAATTAGCAGGGTTAGGATACAAAGAAGGCAAGACAATGTCCTGATTGAGATGAAAAGCAGACACAACCTTAGGCAAAAAATCCGGCTTAAGCCGAAATACCACCTTATCCTGATGCCTTTCAAAATAAGGAGGTTTGATGGAAAGCGCCGCCAGCTCAGAAACTCGTCTGACAGAATTAATGGCCACCAAACAGGCCACCTTAAGAGTCAGAATGGGCAAGGCAGCCCCACGGATAGGCTCAAAGGGAGGACCCTGCAGAGCAGACAACACCAGATTCAGGTCCCAAACAGGTAGCATAGGCTTACGTGGCGGACGCACATGAGTAACTCCCTGGAAAAAGGTCTTAACCAACCGGTGATTGGCAAAGGATCTTTGGAAAAAAATTGCCAGAGCTGACACCTGTACCTTGAGGGTACTAAGTTGAAGGCCCGAATCCAAACCATGTTGCAAAAATTCCAGAATCCTGGGGATAAAAAACAACCGACAAGGAAAAGACTTGGACTCACACCAGGCAATGTAAGCATGCCAGATCCTGTAGTAGATAAAGGACGAGGACTTCTTCCTAGCCCTAATCATGGTATCAACAAAAGAAGCCGACAAACCCTTATCCATCAAGATGGAGGTTTCAGCAGCCAAGCCGTTAAAGCCAGCGTTTGTCAATTGGGATGGCACAGTTGTCCCTTAGTGAGCAGTTCTGGATCCTTGGGCAGGGCATACTGATCTACTGCCAACTGCACGACGTCTGCGAACCACACCCTCCTTGGCCAACAGGGGGCCACCAGAATGGCTGGTACCCCTTCCTGGGTTATCTTGCGCAGCACCCGGCCCAGCAGAGGGAACGGAGGGAACACATAGAGGAGCCGAAACTCTGTCCAAGGCATTGCTACTGCATCCGTGGCGAAGGCCAGAGGGTCCTGTGACAGGGAGACAAACCTGGGAAGCTTGTGATTGTGGCGGGACGCAAACAGGTCCACATCCGGCTGACCCCAGCGGTGCCACTGGGAGCGAAATACCCTGTTGCTGAGGGACCATTCCCCCAGCCGAGACATACCCCTCAGGGAGTCTGCCTCCAGGTTCTCCACCCCCGGAATGTAAACCGCCGAGATGCAGGGGACATTCTCTTCCGCCCAAGACAGTATCAGGGACACTTCCTTGAGTTCCTCCCTGATGATTGATGTAGGCAACCGCCGTCTGGTTGTCCGAGCGGATCTGAACAGCCCGACCCCGAAGATGTGTGGTCAGCTGAGACAGAACCAACCTGATCGCCCTCAGTTCCAGTACATTGATGGGAGCATGGGCATCCTGGGGGCCCAACTGACCCTGGAACTTCAGAGACTTCCAAAAGCCCCCCCAACCGGTCAGACTGGCATCTGTGGTGAAAGGTCCTGCCCACTAGAAGATTCCCACCACCACAAGAGGGACTGTCTGGCCAGGGGGGGCAGAGCAAATTCCTGATCCAGGGACAAAGGATCCCGATCCCAAACTGACAAGAGGTGCAACTGAAGAGGTCTCATGTGCAATTGAGCAAAGGGGACCGCCTCGAAGCAGGACACCATCAGACCCACTAACTGCATCCCTTGCTGGATGGAGGGATGGGGACACAAGAGCAAAGTCTGTGCCTGCTTCTGAAGGCCCTCCACCTTCTGCTGAGGCAGGAATACCTTGACCTGAGAGGTATCCAGAGTCATGCCCAGAAAGGACCTCACCAAAGACGGAGACAGTGAAGACTTGGGATAGTTGATCACCCAGCCGAAGGACTCGAGAGTGGAGGTCACCACCTGAGTATCCTTCTCGGCCTGATGAAGAGATTGAGCCGTAATCAGAATGTCGTCCAGGTAAGGAAGGATGCGAATGCCCTGACTCCGCAGCAGAGCCATCACACCCGCCAGCACCTTGGTGAACACCCGAGGGGCCGAGGTGATACCGAACGGTAAGGCCACAAACTGGTAATGCTGATCCTCTAGAGCGAACCTGAGAAATCTGATGACCTGGAAAGATTGGCACGTGAAGGTAGGCATCCTTGATGTCCACTGAGGTCATGAAGTCACCCGGGCGCAGGGTACTGACCGCCGAGCGTAGAGTCTCCATTTGAAAATGCTTGAACCTGACAAACTTGTTGAGACCCTTCAAGTCCAGGGTGGGCCTCCGGGACACGATCTTTTTGGGGACCGTGAACAGATTGGAGTAGAACCCTCGACCCCGTTCCTGGGAAGGCACCGGGCAAATGACTCCTGACTCCAACAGACGTTGAACCGCAAGGTGCAAACCCTGAACTGCAGAGGGTTTAGAGACATCCGGGATCTGATGAATCTTGGGGGTGGCCAGGCTGCAAACTATCTTGTAACTGGAGGACACCACCTCCTGAATCCACCGGTCTGAGACATGTAGCCTCCAGACGTGAGCAAAGAGCCGAAGCCGTCCCCCCATCCAGATGGGTGAGGGCATCCCCTCATGCCTGAGGAGGCTTTGGGGAAGGTTTGGACTTAGGACCCCATGAGAGACCGGGACGACCACGTGATCTGCCGTGATCTGAAGAGGGAGCCACGACCTCCTCCGGAAGCACGAAAGGAGGGGAGGGAAGAGGAGGACCCCCGAAAAGGCCGAGGCTGCCTCCTCTGTTGAGGCAGCCTACCATCCTTGGCTAAAACATCCAGACGCTCACCAAAGAGCACAAAAAGGGCAGAGGCCCTACCACACATCCGTACCGCATCATCAATGCCAGTAAGGACAAAGGCAACAAAATCAGAGCAAAGCAAAAGGAACCTATAGTCCTGCCCCCTGTTACCAGCCGTAGCGCTGTCCAGGAGACGCTTGAGCTGTTTCTTAAGAGCAATAGCTGTAATGGCAGCAGCGCAAACCGGGCGCAGCCCAGCCCCCACACACGTAAAAGCATGGCAGGCCAGCTGATCTATACGCTGGTCCTCGCTGTCCGCAGAGAAGTAGTGTCAGGGGAAGGCATGACCGAGGTGTTGGACAGCCCTAGCACCTCAGGGGACCATTGCTTGACCAGGCCGGCAAGAAAGGGATACCTCCTATCTCACCCTTTGGGCACTGCGGGCAGTCTACTAGGACATTCCCACTCCTTGAGCACCATATTAGTGAAATGGCTCTGCTCAGGGAACTCCAGGCGCCGTTTGTCAGGACGAAAGAGCTCACCCTGCTTCCTCTTAGCCACCTCAGGGGGAACAATGTGCAAGATTTCAAAAATGTGAGCTAACAGGCTATCAGTGTCCTCAGGGAACCAATCGTCTTCCCCAGAAGCAGACCCAGGATCACTGCCGTAACCCTCCTGCTGGCCCCCAGAGGAGTCAGAGTCCTGAAAGAGTTCCCCCTCCTCTAGGGGGTAAAGGCCAACAAAAGTATCAGGTCCCTCATCCTCCTCAGGAAAGAGGGACGTCACGGGAGCTGGGTGCCACTTCTTGCCAGAGGCCTTACGTGGAAGAGGCCTAGCAAGCTAGCTGCCTTTCAATACTGGTCACACCCAGGGCCAGATCAGACTGTGATCCCCCGCTAGTATCCCCCTCACTGGGGGCTAAATGCAGGCGCGGGGGGGTAGGAGATGCCGAAGGGGGCGCAGGGCTGGGAAGCGAAGCGGGCAGCCCAGCCTGAAGAGCAAGGACACTTTGGGCGCACGGCACGCACACCCTGACACTGTCACTCACAGGGGGGTCCTTCGGGGCTGTGTGCCCCACACATGGCACACAGCCCCGAAGGACCCCCAAGTACGCTATCCCCACAAGCCTCCATATGGTGATTTAGAAGGCGCAATAGGGTAAAGGCTAACAAGAGTCACCTGGGATGCCCCCCCCAAAGGATGCCCCCAGAAGCCAGAAAGGGAAGATGAGGGATGGTAAGGGGTAGTACCGGGAGAAACCACAACCCACAGTTGTCCCGCCTGAAAGAAGTAAAGACACATAAGTATCCCGCAGAACATGCTCCAAGAAAACCAAAACCCCCAAAGGGGGACTCACGGACCAAGTAGGCAAGGGCACAAGCCGCCAGACCACAGGAGGAAGCGACAATAGACGGGAATCACCGCCGCAGCGTAAGGTCGTAAGGATTTTCGTCTGGACGATTATTGTAAAAGGAAATCAGAATCTAACGGGAAACGTAAATGATTCGTGGGAGGAGACGATGGAAAAATACAATTTTGTGAATACTCACCTGTAAAATGGGTATTATAAGTATGTCACACACCCCGCTTCAAGACAATCATTACATGTGGGTATACTGACCTGTAGATGGCGATCTTGCAGAGATGTCAATAAAAAAAGGTAAGACCCTCCCGGCCCATAAATACCTGGGACCTCCCACTCATTTCCCAGTATAAAAATAGCAGTAAGAGAAAGGGACCAGGAAAGCCAATTAAAACTAACAAAGGTTCACCATATAAAGGATCCAGAATACAAAAGGGCAGGGTGAAGCGGGGTGTGTGACATACTTATAATACCCATTTTACAGGTGAGTATTCACAAAATGGTATTATTCTAAGTATGTCACACACCCCGCTTCAAGACAATCATTACATGTGGGACATCCAATAGCAGTGTCCATAAAGGGCGGGGATCCAAAAAACAAGGCAACAAGGCACAAACTTAAACCACTGCAGCTTGCAGAACTTTGCGGCCAAAAACAGCATCCGCTGAGGCCCGAACATCAACCTTGTAAAACTTGGAAAAAGTGTGAACCGAAGACCAAGTAGCAGCCTTACAAACCTGCTCAACAGAAGCCTGGTGCTGGAAGGCCCAGGACGCCCCAACAGCACGAGTAGAATGAGCAGTAACACGAAAAGGGGGAATCGGCCCCAACAATGGCCTGGCGAATCCATTTACTAATGGAAGACTTGGCAGGAGCCAAACCCTTCCTAGGCCTAGAGGGCACCACAAAAAGAGCGTCAGTCCTACGAAAAGGAGAAGTAGCCACCAAATAGTACTTCACACAGCGAACCACATCCAAAGAATGCAAAACCCTCTCCTTGTCATTGCTAGGCTTAGGACACAAGGAGGGTAGAACAATATCCTGATTAAGATGAAAGGCAGAGACCACCTTAGGAAGGAAATCTGGCTTGAAGCGGAAAACAACCTTGTCTTGATGCCTCTCAAAGTAAGGGGCCTTAATGGACAAGGCTGCCAACTCCGAAACACGCCGAACAGAAGTGATGGCAACCAGAAAAACAACCTTCTGAGTAAGCATAGAAAGTGCAATATCCTGCAAAGGTTCAAAAGGAGGACCCTGCAAGGCAGACAAAACCAAATTCAAATCCCAAACTGGGAGCAAAGGCTTCCTAGGAGGCCGCACATGCGTAACCCCCTGGAAAAAGGTCTTAACCAGAGGATGAAGAGCAAAAGACTTTTGAAAGAAAACCGCCAGGGCAGAAACATGCCCTTTCAGCGTACTAAGCTGCAAACCTAGGTCCAGACCATGTTGCAAAAATTCCAAGATCCTAGGGATAGAAAATGTCCTGCAAGGCAAGGCCCTGACCTCACACCAATCAATATAAGACCTCCAAATCCTATAGTAGATGGCAGAGGAAGACTTCTTTCTAGCCCTAACCAGAGTCTGAATGACAGCATCAGAAAGACCTTCCTCCTTCAAGATGGAGGTTTCAGCAACCACGCCGTCAAAGCCAGCGTTGGTAAATTGGGGTAGAACAGTGGACCCTGAGTGAGTAGATCCGCCAGAAGGGGCAGAACTAACTGATCCTCTGCCAACCTTACCACGTCTGCGAACCAAACCTGTCTTGGCCACCTTGGAGCCACCAGAATTGCTGACACGCCCTCCAGGGCCAGCTTGCGCACCACTTTGCCCACCATGGGAAACGGAGGGAACAGGTATAGAAACCCCAGATCCCTCCAGTTCAGAGACATGGCATCCGCCGCCAGAGCCAGCGGATCCCGCGAGAGGGACACAAATGCCGGAAGCTTGTGATTGTGATGAGAGGCAAAGAGGTCCACCTCCGGAGTCCCCCACCGGTGGCAAAGCGACCGAAACACCTTGGGGCAGAGCGACCATTCCCCCCGGTGAGATGACCCCCCTGTTCAGTGAGTCCGCCTCCGTGTTCTCCACTCCCGGAATGTACACTGCCGAGTGCATGGGACATTGCCCTCTGCCCAATCCAGGATCAAAGACAATTCCCTGAGGGCACACCTTCTGCGAGTCCCTCCCTGGTGATTGATGTAGGCGACCGCCGTCCGATTGTCCGACTTGAACCGGTAGTCCCCGTAACTGATGAGTCAAGTGAGCCAGAACCAACCTGATGGCTCTCATCTCCAGAACATTGATGGGATCGTGAGCCTCCTGAGGCCCCCACAGCCCCTGAAACTGAAGATCCCTCCAAAATCCCCCCCAACTTGACAGGCTGGCATCTATGGTGACCGTCTCCCAACGAGGGGTCAGAAAGGACCTGCCCCTCGTCAGATTGCTCGGTTTCAGCCACCACCGAAGGGAACGTCGCACCCGGGGGGACATCAGAAAGGACTGATCCAATGACAGCGGGGACCCGTCCCAGGCCGCCAAAAGATGGAGCTGGAGCGACCTTGTGTGAAACTGGGCAAAGGGAACCGCCTCGAACGACGCCACCATCAATCCCACCAGTCGCATCCCTAGCCGGATGGACGGGCGGGGGATGGATAGGAGACGCTGAGTCAATTCCTGAATCAGAAGAACCTTGGCTTGGGGGAGAAACACCCTGGCCTGAGAAGTATCCAGAGACATTCCTAGGAACTCCACCACCCTGGAGGGAGTAAGGCAGGACTTGGGATAGTTGATCACCCAACCAAAATTCTCCAGAGTGGACACCACGTTCCCGGTATCCAGCTGCGCCTGACTGAGGGAAGACCCCATGATGAGAAGATCATCCAGATAGGGTACGATGCGGATACCCCTGGCTCTGAGGATGGCCATCACTCCTATCAACACCTTGGTAAAGACCCTTGGAGCCGAGGTAAGGCCAAACGGAAGAGCCACAAACTGAAAATGTCGATTTTCCACGACGAACCTGAGAAATCTCTGGTGTGCCGGAAATATTGGAATATGCAGGTAAGCATCCTTGATGTCTATCGACGTCATGAAGTCCCCCTGACGAAGTGAGTGGATGGCTGATCGCAGAGTTTCCATACGGAACTTCCGGGGACGAACGAACCTGTTGAACAGCTTCAGATCCAGAATGGGACGAACGGATCCGTCCTTTTTGGGCACCGTGAACAAATTGGAATAGAAGCCCAGGCCCTGGTCTGAGCGAGGCACCTGACAGATGACAGCCATGTCCACGAGACTTGCTACTGCCGCCCGAAGCCCCTGGGCGGCCAGAGGATCTGACGGCACCCGAGAACTGAAGAATCTGTGAGGGGGCCGGAACTCGAACTCCAGCTTGTAACCGGAAGACACCACTTCCTGAATCCACCTGTCCGAGACCTCTTGGACCCAGACCTGGGAGAAGCGTTGCAGCTGTCCCCCCACCCGCAAGGGTGAGGGCGCCCCCTCATTGCTGAGCCGGCTTGGCAGCGGCTCTAGGCTCTGGACGAGGGGAAAGCCGAACCCCTGCTGACTCTAGCCCCATGAAAGGACTGAGAGAAGGAAGCCGTCCCCCTAAAGGGGCGACGCTGCTTTTTGCGCTGAGGTAACTTATCTCCCTTTGCCACCAAATCCAATCTCTCTCCAAAGGGCCGCAACCCCACAAAGGGAAGGGCCGTAAGCGACATTTGGACACAAAATCAGCCGCCCAACTGCGTAACCAAACCGACCACCAGATAGCCACAAGCAGGGCCGCAGCTCTGCTACACATCACCAATGTGTCGTCCAAGGCGGACAGCACCAAAGACAAAAATAACTCACAGCGCTTAAGGTCAGCAAACTCCTCACTAGCCGAGTCAAGACCGGAAGAGGTCAACAGTCCTCTAACAACCGACCTGGCAGCTACCAATAAAAGCGCAGAAGCACAAACCGTCCGCAAAGCCGATCCAACACTGGCAAAACCATGACAAGCCATCTGGTCAATGCGTTTATCCTCACCATCCTTGAGAGTAGTGCACTCCGGAGAATGGAGGACTGAGGAGCTGGACAAACCCAAAACAGGAGCATCCACCTCGGGGGGGGGGGGGCGACCAGTGCTTCACCACGTCGGCCGGAAAGGGATATTTCCTGTCCCAACCCGGATACCCGGAAGCCGAGTCGGCCTCTCACATTCCTTGGGAGCCAGGACCCTAGAGGTATCCAAGGAGTCCCCCTGGCCCTGCTCGATATCAGCGCCCACAAACTGCTGATCATCGGAGCCATCAGACTCCTCATACAGCTCCCCTTCCTCACGCGGGGAACAATCAGACCAATCCAGGGAGTCAAAATCCTCCCTATCAAGGCCCTGCGCGGCCGTATACAAATGTTTTCTCTTTGCCGTGGCCTTTTTAGCAACCAATTTTTCAAGATTGGCCAATCTGGCACACACCTCAGATTGCGACTCCCCGCCAATGACCACATCACACGGGGTACGTTTCAAGCGAGGGGGAGACGGAGAGGAGACTGGCGGAGCAGAACCGGACGCCTGAGATCCAGTCTGCCGCGTAATAGACCGCTGCGCACAGGGTACACATAGAAATACATCATCCCCCAAAAGGGATACCCCACACCCCAAACACAGCCTAGATTGCCACGAGGGGGGCACAAGTCCAGTATCCGGGGAAGCCTCAATATGGTGATTTTTTAATAATATATATATAAAAATATATGTGTACAATGCTCCGAGGGAATTACGCAATAATGCAACCCGGGATGCCCCCTTAAGTCCCGAGTGGGAGGTCCAATGGTGCATGCGCAGGCTCTGGTCCAATAGAACTAATGGGGATCCCAGCCTGCTGAATTACGCAGTGACGGTGAGCGTCTTTCATTGGACCAGAGCCTGCGCATGTACCATTGAAGCCAGGTAAGGTAAGTGTTTACTGGACTTTCTGAGGGGGTTATACACAGCGGGGTATCCTGAACTCAGGTGCCCCACTGTGTAAACCCCCCACCCAGAAGCCCAATTTCACTCACCTTGTCCCAGAGTCCTCACTGCATCTGGGAAAAGCAGCCGCATTCCGGCTCACCTCTGCACGCACCGGCGCTTGGCCTTTCTGAATGGGTGCACCACCCATACACCCACCGCACATGCAACAGCTCGTAGGTGAGCGGGGAATGTGGCTGGATGTGCACTCTACTCCCTTTGGCGCTACTTGGCTGCTTAGCCGCCAGTGGCGCCAAAAGAAGACAAGTGAAAGCGAGTGCGCTGATTGGTTCAGCAGGCCGCTCAGCCTATCAGTGCGCTCTTTCTGACCCCAGTCTGCGATGTGGGAGCAACAGGAAGGTTAGTGAATAGGGCAACCTGGGGGGGAGGTACACACAGTGGGGCATCCCAATTCGGGATGCCCTCACTGAGAGGAACAACCCCCCGAAAAGTGAAAATCGGGTGTGTCTTTAAAGTCGACCAAAACCCAGGATTTTGACTATCCTGGGTGTTGATCCTTTCCCCCGGGGCACCCCGATCACGGGGTGGCCCGCTGTGCATGAAACCCCCCCCCAGGTGGCCGAAACAAACTCACCTCTTCCCGGACCTAAAGCTCATCTAAGAGCAGCGGCTCTGAGCGTGCTGATGACTGCATCCTCCGCTTCCCTTTAACAGGGAGGCACGCCCCCTGCTAGAGGAATAGCAGGGATGCGGCTGCGGCGCAGGCATGTGCTGTTGGACCAGGAAACAAGGTAAGTGAATGTGGCGACCTGGTGGGTTTGACACTGGGGTATCCCGATTTTGGTTGCCCCAGGGGGGCGGAATCGGTGTGGGTTTGGTCCACTTTAATGTGTTTGTGCAGGCTGGGGGGTGGCAGCTGACAGATGACTGTGTGTGTTGTCCCATACCTAACCCCCCTGCACCCGCATGCTTGCATTGGTTGGAAAGGTCTAACCACCTCCTGGTCAGTGGTTGGTCCTCTGTTGCCCCCCCCCCCCACCCACGGTGCAGGCTGATTTGGGATGCCCAGAAGCAAGTAACCCCCTCCCCCATTCCCACACATCTTACCTTGGCCTAGTTCCCATAGTGCATTGGTGGGTGGCCTGTTAATGTGGAATCCCCGACACACTTTTAGGCATGAGTGGTTGGCAGGATGAAGAATTTAGTAGTCATCATTTGCCACACATGCCTATGCAAGGCAAAGGATTGTTTGAGGTCCCACACTTGCACCTTGCAATCAAGAAGAATGTAAGATTATGGCAAATCTGGGGGCCTTCATACAGCCAGGCTTCATCAATCAGTATAGATGAGCAAACTTCAGTTTGGGCAATTCCTAGAAATTGTGGTTCTTCCAAATTGAATTTCCTGAACTGCTCTCAAAGTGGACCAAAACCCATCACAGGCAGCCATGACATCTGTAAGACTCCAGGGCCGACTAATTCCCTTTTCCTGGGGCATCCAGATTCGGGAAGCCCCACTGTATTAAACCCCCCTGAGTCTCCTGTAAAACCTACCCAATCCAACGGCACATGCACGGGGCATGGCCGCACCACGTTATACCTTTAGCCAGGCCCAGGGCCGTATTTTGCCTAAAGCAATCCTAGGCAAGTGCCTCGGGACGTTGCCCGGAAAGAGAGGGCCAGCATTTCATTTTTTTTTTTTAATATATATATATTAATTTTTTTTCCAACAATGCTACCTGCATCCCTGGACCCAAATGGGTCTGTTTTGTTTCCCATTACCCCTCCCAGCCACCACCACTTACACCCTGCTGACTTTGTCCCCAATCCCCGCTGGCACCTTCCGGCCGCACTATGTCCGGTGGCGTCAGCGAGGTGTATGTGCAGTGTGCACCCTTGCTTCCCCCTTGGACGGGGACAGCGCTGCAGCACCTTTAGTTCCGACAGGCGCTGCGTGGTAATGGATAGCGCTGTCCCTGACCAGGTGGAGTAAGTGCTACCCTGAGCATGAGTAGAGCAGCAGTGAGTCACCGTGGCCAAGTCACAGTAGCGGCAAACGGAGATGCCAGGCACATTCGGGTAAGTGTCCTTTTCATTTTTTTTTTTAATTGTGTTGGCACCATGATAGCTGATGCTGGGCTGAGTGGGTGTACACAGGTGGAGTTTACATGGCTGAGGGGTAACCATGTTGTGGGGCTGAGGGGGGGTGCAATTTTTGTATAGGGGTTACAAGGCTCGGAAAGTGCACATGCTGGGGGTGGGGGCAGTAAATGGATGCTGGATGGTTCCTAAAGTGGAATTCCAGTCTAAATACAACTTCGGCCCTGCCATCCTTTCCTGGCGCAGAGGCAAGGAGGAGAGGGGTGCAAAAAAAAAAACACTTTGTCTTTCTGTCTGGCTGCTACCTATGCCTCAAAGAATGGTGCTGGACCGCAGTTGAGGTAAGGGGTTGGATTTTGACTGGACTTCCGCTTTAAAGTGGATGGAAAACCAGAAATGGGTCCACCACTCAATGTCTTCCCCCCCCCCACCACCACCCAAGCAGCCAGGCACTGCTGTTGGCTCGACGGCGCCCCGGTTTGCAAAGAAAGCCGGGCTTTTCCACTACGGCACTATTTGAGAGAGCTGTGATGAGGCGCATCCACGGCATGCTGTTCGGACGTGTGCACTCCTGCACCCAGCCATTCAGAAAGGCTGGACACGGGAGCGCACACGGCCGAAGAGAAGCCGGGGATGCGACACAGGCGGGACCCCCCAGGATCAGGTAAGATTAGCGGCGGGGCCTGGAATCTATTAGATTCCAGGGCCTGGCCACGAGGGATTTGACCTACTTTAAAGGCCTTCACTATCCCAGGTTTTAGTATTTGCTCCTGGGGCATCCGGATTTGGGATGTCCTGCTGGGGTGTGTGTGCGTATGAATGGAGTGGGTGTGTGTATATGAATAGGTTTGCAGATTTGCCTGTGTGTGAATGGTAGGGGGGGTGGCATGGGGGGGGGGGAACATGATGATGGGACATACATTTTTTTAATGGTGTTCCCCAGGAGTGGGGGGTGTATAGGTGTGCATATGTGCATGGGGGGGGGGCTCATGAATTGGTGGGGCCTAAGAAATTGCCCTTTTGCAATGTGTGAAATTCCCCTGGATCGCCAGTATTTTTCCCTGACTGGCAATTCCACAGTGCATGTGCGGACTCTCTTACAATCAGGGTTCCTAGCCATTCATACAATTACTACGGTAATTTCTGCTTAGGAAACCTCAATGGGAACCCTTTCTTACAATCAGGGTTCCTAGCCATTCATACAATTACTACGGTAATTTCTGCTTAGGAAACCTCAATGGCAGACTGGCCACTCGCCTCCATCTGTGCATGTTTGCACCAGCCATTCAGATAGGTCTGGTGTGCAGACTTCACGCAGGAGTTGAAGAGATTCCGCTGGGGGCCTGAAGTCACGTGCACCATAGGATCACTGGCAAGGTAAGTAATGACAGCAATCTAGAGCTTTTTTACACATTCACACATCATAAGGGGTGCCATTAAAATGGGCCTATCACCAGGATTTTTTCTATACTGGTGATAGGTGAGTCTTCTTGGGGCATCCCAATTTGGGATGCCACATAGTGTTAAACCCCCTAGATCACCCACACAACTCATCTTTCTACTGCACCCATGGTGCATGTGTGGGCTCTTGTCCAATCACACTTTATGCTGTGCGTACTAATGTACGGCATAAAGCATTGTTTTGGACTGAGCTCGGGCATAAGGGAATAGGGCCCAGTCTCCCTGGATTCTGAATGGCTGGGATGCTCGGGATGCGGCCACGAACAGCTGGACCGGACCACAGGAAACGTAGGTGATTGCGGGGCGTGCTGGGGAGGGGGGGGGGGTTCCACACAGTGAGGCATCCTGAATCAGCCCAGGGGGGGGCGCATGACCAAAAAGTGCCTAGGGCAGCACAAATCTTAAATACGGCCCTGTACAGCCTAATAACCTCTCATAGCTCCAGTGATGGTTATGCAATCATTACTTTATGGTAAACAGAGGACCTACTTACCTACTACCTTATCATCTCTAGACTCAAAAACAAGTCATCTTCACAAAAGTAAAACAGTAAATCCAGTTGTATTGATTTTTTTCCTACCGATATACCATGACCCGGATTAATTAAACTAATGCTAATGAAATCAACACCTTATGTTAAGAGGGTGTGGACTAGAGCGACTACTTATAACTTCTACTTGTTCAAGAACAAGTCATTCTGAACTGAGAAACCAGTCAGGCAGCTTCAGGAAATTAAATCAGAAAGTCCAGTTGCCTTGATTTATACCTAAAAATATACAGTACAATGACCTAGATGAATAAGAACGTTCACAGACCAATTGTTAGTGAGAGAGAGCCTAGGAGCAATCATTGTGATAATTATAATTATGAGCTGAGATGCAAAGTTAGATATATAATTTTAGCATAAAATACCATAAAATAATAATATATCCAATGTTCTACTGCAGCTCTATAGCTTCATGACACATCAGATGAAAAGTGTTCTATAAGTTCATGGTCAATAGACTTTCCACAAACACAGCTATTTTAGCATTGTATGAAACGTGAAATGGGAATTGTACATTTTAATCCAAGATACAGCTAATTACAGTATTCTGCTACTTGTGTTAATCTCCAGACCAGTGTCTATATCCTGTGCAGTCCTTAGGGAAGATTTAGCTGCATTTGCCTCACTGTACCTACCTATAATTAGTTTGTTATAACATCTTTTCCATTTACACAGCTCATATTTGAAATGGAGGAGAACTTGGTTGCCGGATGTCTGTAGACAAATATGGCCCAGTCCCAAAACAACCACCTCTTCCTTCAACTCGTTCCACGGAAGAACATTTTAGGATACCAGTCTGCCCCATGAGTGTGTTATAATACACAGAAGACAAATGCATTAAATACAATTCTTGCCAGTCAGAGTTGGGAAAGATCTGTTCAAAATGGCTGAAATATGGAATGGGACATAATTGGTCAACAGTTTTGGAACAGTACCCCAAATTAATGTACAGTAAATCCACAGAAATGCTTCAGTGATGCAACCTCGATCCTCGGCCAAAAAGCAGTCTTGCAATTGGCCACCGAGGATAGCGGTTAAGATAAGGATTTTGGGGAGTTTCAAGTGGTCGTTGCATGGGGGGCTCCAGCAATCCGGATGCTCCCCTGAGCCTGTCACAATGCTGTTCCACACACGTTAGTTAGAAAACAGGGGTGGGACCACTTTAAGGTAGATAAATAGAGGCTCAGTAAGGATTGGAGCTTGCAAGGAGAGTGATGAAGGAAGGGCACATTGCCAAATTGAGGTGGCAGCAGTGGTTTGGAGGAATGTGGTGACATTTTTTATACAGTAATTGTATATTTAGCATTGGTAGACATTTAGAAGGGTTAAGTATTGGGAATACGGTTACCATTTAGGAATGATGAAGGGATCGGCTATAAATATGGGACCAATATATATGGAGAGGTAAGGCACTCAGCATGGGTACTACTAGCATGTAGAAATGGGGTGTTGCGGTGGAAGGACATTTGTGAGTAGAAATCAATCTAATTGAGTTTATGGAGACAGTGGGTATCCTGAACCTATTTATTGTGGCCTTCGGCCATTTTCTAAATCGCTTAAATGACCCACGCTTTTCTAAAGGTTGAGCACCTTGGCTTAAAGTGATGGTACTGAAACTTAAACTTAGGGACAGATAATGTGTCAGGGGCAGAATGGCCCTGTATACATTATGCTGAGACTATAGCATTGCAGAGGCAAAAAAGTAAGGGGTGCACCTGTAATAAGGCCATGTGAGGGAGCTGCCTCAGACGGCACTGCATGGGAGCGGCAATTTCAGAACCTGTTTTTCTGTTTTTATTATTTTTTTACTATCTCATTAGTGGTCAAGCGGAGATTGTGGGTGCCGCTGCACTGTATCATATTTTAAAAGTCAATCATAGGTGGCTCAGTGGCCCCCAAATCCACCTCCTACTCAACGCAGCAAGTCAACACCGCTCTGATCATAGGGAGTAGCCACGTGTAATGGCGCGCTACTCTTCTATTTTAATGGAGTGGACCATCCTAAATATGGTGATAAATTGCATCAAGAAAAGGTTTTTTCTCTGAAAAGGAAAATGTGAGTTAAAAAAAGTGACACACAATGCTGAATTAACCCTTATGAAAGTGAATGCCAGTTTTCTCTCCTAAAAAGTAATGACTTTTATCACCTGGTGCTGAATTGACCCTCATATTGCCATGCCCAGACTGTTAAGTGGACAAACCAAGGTGTTCCCGCAGCCAAGTCTATTCTCATTATTGGGGGCTCTAGCAAAACCAGGGTCATCCTTTGTATATTCAGGAGCCTGGTAGTCTAGTGTGTTCAGTGTTACCAACATATAAAATCGGACACCTCTTACTTGGCGGTAATCTTAGGTGCCACCAGGGATTGAAGTCTGTTAACCATAAGATTTAGCCGTGCTACAAAGACCTAGAAACAAGGATTGCCTAAAGCTGGCCATCCACACAATCTGGTTGGACAGTTATTGGGCAATCCAGGCAAAATAATGTCATCTAATCTCAGTGACTACCTTATAACTAAAAGGATACAACTTTTATTAAATTACCCTGCTTGATATTATCTTCCAGATCAAGGCATAGGATCTCTCGTATTGATGAATTGTCCAGTAATTAACAAAATAGTCTAAATGAATGAATAAAAGTCTATGAATAGAGTTAGGGTTCAACATGAGAACTACGCTGAAAATAATTTAGCTAACTTTTGGGAATGTTAAATGCAACAATGCAATAGAGTAGCATAATCCAAGCATTCTGCTAAAGAATACAGAGCCTAGACTATTGATTGGGATGGTGCATGGCGAAGGACACCCCTGTGCCTATTTTTTTTGCAGTAATAAGCCACAATCCATCATCTTCTATTAATGCCCCCAGTTCCATATTGTCTGCTGAACCTATTTCTCATACTAGCAATACATTGCAACACTACTCATTAATTCAGGAATAACCAACAAGCCCCTGGGAAAGCAAAGATAACAGCAACTAAGAAGCATATTTTACTAAATAAATCAGATTACAAAGAGGAAACTAATTAGCACCATGGATATTCAGTGACGCCATAGATAAGGGGGATTTCTTTCATTCTAGTAACTGTGGAAAAGTACAATTTTCCTTATAATACAAAGACAGGATATAATTAACAAGGATCTGGACTTATCATTTGACTGGGAACTTTTATTGTTCTGATTTTTTAAAATGTGAAATTACAAGAAACAGATTAAAAAAATAATTAGTTTAACATCTTGAAAACCACTACCAACCTTTATCAGCTCTGCTATGTATCAATTAAAGGTAGGTGTCTTCCAACATTATTGCAGAAAGCTAGATTTATGGAATAATGCTACATATATACCTGAAAGGAATGCTGCAACTTTCTTTTGCCAAAATGATTTTGATTTATACAACAGATGTTTCCCATGTGTGCATATGCGAGTGTGTGTCTATTTATAAGTGTGTATATGTGGGTGTGGGGGGGTGGGGGGGGGAGGATGCAACAATGATAATGAAAATGAATACTCACCTAGTCCCGCAACCCCGCAGTGGTCCTACAGGCCATCCACAGAGTGCTCTCTGCAGAGTGGAGAGAGTGGGGATGCTATAGCTACTTAATGGGGGTCATGCTAATTATTTGGTGAAACCAGTGTGACTACTGATGTGCACTGTGGTGTGGATTGCATGTACATCCAGGTTAGCTTTTTAGCGTTTCGACACAAAAAAGTGCAAAGATTTGTTGTTTTTTTCCCCTAAAATTGACTGTACCCGTGAGAGGAGTGTATACCTTTTTATGTTATTGCCAGGACAGGAACTTTAAAGGGGCATTCCAGACAAAGGATTCAATTAAACTTCTGCTCCATCCATTTTGAATGTGAGGGACTGCATCTTTTATTCAGCCTGCTTTATATTTCTTAATAAGACCTAGTGAACTTCCTCCCTTCTATCAGCAGCAGAGGATGACTTATCTATACATATTTCCGTGTGACAGTTCTCTGAAGTGCATTCATTAAAGAAGAGCAAGTTTAGCCAGGTTCATCAAGAAATGCAAAGCGCTGGTGAATGAAAGATTCAGCCCCTAACAGCCAGCATGGGGCAAGCAGAAATCAGCTAATCTAAACCTTCACCATCTCTGCCGGTGAACGAGCCAACAGCAGTGGTTTCCATCCACTTTAAGAGTATTACTAGCCCAGTTATTCTTTTCTTCTGGTTCCCATAATACTAAGTGAGAACTCAAAAATTCTATACAAACCTATAAACTGTAAATATAATTTCTGTTGTTTAATTATCACTATTGCAATCAGCATTTCTCTACACCAATAACCAGACGGTGAGGCCAGCTTTTATCATTCATTCATTTAACCCTGGAATTTGTAGAGTAATTATTATTCCAATAAATATGCTTTATGTTCTAAGTAGCCTGATGAGGAGTCAGAGTCGGGCCCTGCTAAATATCAGGAGACAGAGAGGGGCTTTGGCTTACTGACTCCACAGCCCTGGGTATGGGGGTACAATCCCACAAAATGTTTATTTTACATTCCGGAAGAGGAACACCAATCACCTGACAAAAGTCAAGGAGTTTTCCGCCTCATGGAGAAGAAGCTTAAATAAAACACAGGAAAAATATGTCCAAAAGAATAAATAAGAGAAGCTATGTCTGTGAAGGTTCTCATTCATCCAGGCAATGTTATATCGGTAGAAGAAAGTCATGGAATAACACTTTCTGTATTTTTCCTGAAGACCCTTTGCTATTAATCCAATTGGCTTTCTATGTTTGCAATTATTAAGTCAGGAGAACTTCCTCCCACGTGACCACCGGTGACCGGATTTGAGGGTGTTGGTAGGGTCAATGCACGGGCTCCAGCAATCTAGATGCCACCCCCAGCTTGTCACAATGCAGTCCAGGCCACCCCACAACCATTAATGAGGAAATGGGTGTGGGTCCGCTTTCAACAGCTTTAGACACATTCAGCAAATATGTAAATGGTTTATCTCAGCCTCAACCCACAAAGCATAACTTGCAATGTCCACTCCATAAGATTTTGTGTCTGGAACATTATGCTTTGGAAAGCCGATCTAATATATTACTTACCCTGGCGGGGGAGCACTTTTAAAACACACTCTTTAAATTTTAGGTGTAGGGTTACTTCAAATAAGCAACAGTTTTCTAACAGTTGGTAGTATTAGAATTAGAAATTGGAAATTGTATCAGATAACCATCCATTTAGGATGTTATTACAAAGTACTGTTTGTACACTTTGAAAAGTAAGTATATAAATGTTGAATATTTAGTTGCATCTATATCAATCCGTATATATATATATATATATATATATATACTCCTTTGGCTATGGAAAGGCATTAGGTATAATAATAACCCATTATAAGTTGTTTTTCTCTTTTGGTGCTGTGCTAAGATGATCCTCATATGGTGTCACCGGACTAAATTTACATAAACACAAAGAAAACAGAGATTTCTTTCTGTGTGAGTATTTTTTTGCCAAACGAAAACGGACAATGGTCCATTTGCTGCTATTATTCCATTATACATGGGCCTGATACATTGAATGTGTACTGGAAAATGGAACAAAGGAATTATAGAGGAAATGAAATTACATGATATTAATCTAAATACAAAGGAAATTGCTACTGCTTTTGTTCAGATGCATAATGTAAATGATTTATAGGGGGAAACCAAAAAAATAAAGTAAAAATATAATACAAGGAAAAAAGAAAATACATATATGCTTAAAATCAAATCAAATTTAATATCAAACTATGTGTCTAATTGTGGTTTGTAGTTAAGTCTAGACTTCCTATTGGCCATCTGGGGGAAGCAGGGGTGCCATGCCTCCAGTCGCAGTGGAGGAGGCTTCCTGGTTGATTGGTATGAGACGTGCACAATGCATGCCAAACCTTATGTATCACCTACCACACCACTATTTTGGCTACCCACATGATTACAAGAAGATTGCTACCAATGGGGCAGTTCTACAAGGGAAGTACAGAGAGTTTAGTCTTATTAAAGCGGAACTTCAGTTGAAAAGCCCACACCACCCTGCCATGCTACCCTGGAGCTGAGGCAGGATGGGGGGGTTACAAGGAAATAAAAACCCATACCTTAGCCAGGAATCGCATCGTCCTCACAGTCTCCCGCTGCCACCACATGTAAAGTAGCAAAGCCGCATCACACCCTTGAATGGGTGGATGGGGGCACGCACTGAGCAGAGGGATGCGGCTCTGTGTCTTAGAGCCAAGATGGCGGCACCCAGGGTCCAGAGTGCGGGAGAAGCAGCGCAGGTGCCAGCCTAGGGTATAAGGATTTTTCTTTGTAACCCCCCTGTTCTGCCTCAGTGCCAGGGTAGCATGGCAGGGGAGGGGCCTTTTTAACTGAAGTTCTGCTTTAGGGTAGGCATTTTATTTCAAAACAGCTTTTGGCGCATTAACATTAAAGTCCAGTCTAGGATTAACCGCTAAGGCAGGACAGGGGCATTTAAATAAAGTAAGTAAGGTTCTTTGTAATGCTGCTAGAAGAGAGATTCTGTTTTCTACAAACAGTAGCAGATCATCAAGATCAAACTCTGTTTGTGAAGGAGCTGGACTAAAACAGATGGGAAGGCTTCTCTCTTGACTCTGTCCCTGGGGGGCTAAGTCAAAGGAAAATGATCCTGTGGCCAATGGGAGAATTCCAATCTGTACCCATCCTGAATTGTTTGAAGAATAAAGGGGTTTTGGGAAACTTCCTCCCAGCCGGGTAGAAGGCGTCTCCTCCCCAACACCAGAATGTCAGGATTAAGGCTTGGAGACGGTTAAAGACGGTTTCCCATTGGGGAAACTGAAGGTTTTCTTTTAACAGGAAATAATCCGAACCGAACAAAAGCTTCCCCTCAAATGGGAGACATCAAGGTATGACTTTAATTGCCTGGTCAATAATACTAAGGGCCGAGGGGATGGGCGACACTTGTCAGTGTCAGTTGTGTTTACCGTTCAGGAGAGGAAGTGGTGGCTAAGCCATCCTGAAGGGCACCTGGGGAAAATTTTTTCTGTACTCAGCCTCTCCCAAATGTGAAGAGGCTCTCAAAATCATTGACAGCAGCTGTCTAAATCATTCAGGAGCCCAGGTGCAGACAGCATATAGAGTAGTTCATCACAGTTTGTGAACCCTTGAAAATGTTTTTATATTTCTTCACAAATTTGACCAAACGCTAAGCCATATTTTCAGTTCTAAAGATAGATAAAGCGAATCAAATCATACATAGTAGTGAAAACAATAGACTTAGACTGTGTATTAATTGAGGAAAATAATCCAATATATGAATCATAATTGTTGATGAGTCCAGCACATAAGCTTAGAGCTTTCCTCTATACCAAACAGCTTCCACTCTGCTATGTTGCTGGATTCCCTCCCATGAAACGTTTGCATCAGGTCTTTCCACAATATTTCTATTGTGGTCAAGACTTAAACTTAGCTGTTTCAAATGTTACCTTTATTCTTCTTTAACTATTCTTTGGTAGAAAAAGGTGTGCTAGGGGTCATTGTATGATCTCCTGCCCCAGATACAGCAAAACAGGCCCATGATACTACAACCACCGTGCTTAAAAGATGGGATAAGGAAATGCTTCTCATTTATACCAAAAAAGCAGATGTACAGAGCAGCAGCTTGCAATCTTGGCATGCACAATTGTTGTGCCCTCCTGATGGTAAACCAATGAATATTAACATAAGCTAATGAGAGGAAGGCCTATAGTTGTGTCAAGGTGACCTTGGGTTTCTTGGTGGCCTCTCAGGCTATTATAAATCTTGCACATGGCGAGATCATTGGTGGTCAACCACTCCTAGAGAGGTTAACAATGGTCTTGGGTTTTCTCCATTTGTACACAGTCTGTGTTACTGTGGATTGGTGAAGTCCTGTCAAAATGCCTCCAGGAGTTTTCACATATGCATGGAATCTGTGTAGGCTCCCTACAGATTCTGGACTGCTTAGGTAAAAATGGTCAGCGGCTGCAACAGGTGAAGTACTCAAGGTCAAGTACTTAATAGGTCAAGTACTTATGGCTGCCAGCTACTGTCAGGCTGAAAAGCTGGGTGAGTACTGAGAGTGAGGAATCCCCCCTGTGAGCTGGTAGAGCTCAGCAAGGAAACTGTGAAACATGAGAGATAACAGGGCTAAACTGACAGAACACTCAAGCTGAGCCTAAGAATAAATCTTTGCTTTCACTAGGGCCCTTTGCAGTAAGAATAGACTGGGTGAGTAGGGTGAGTAGTCAGAGAGTAGCTGAAGGAGTGGTCAAGGTTGAAGCCAGGTCAAAACAAGAAGTCTGGAGTTTGCAGAAAGCACTGGAGCTCAGGGAACCAGAAAGGGCGGATGATCAGGCAGCACTGGATAATGTCAGCTGCTCCTTTTAATACCCAGAAACTGGCTGAATGCTGGAGTGAAACCCAGACTTCTGCAAAGAAGAGCCAAAGAACCTACATATGCGTGAAAACTTAGGGCTCCAAGAGGCATTCTGACAAGTACTAAATCCTCTGTAAAGATGGTTTTGTAACCTTTACCAGCCAACTTTTTGTGAAGATTAGAGTTTGATCGGACCCTGTTTTTTTAAAATGTGGGTGTTGTTCCGAGCTCAGGGGAGCATTCTGATTGCTGATGCTAACAATTCTCATCGGTCCCCCATATTTTATCACTCACAAATATGTTTATTGGATAATTTTCATAAATTATTTCCCCACATGGCCACTGCTAATCAGTCTAATTCACCAATAACCTGTTTGGCCACCAGCAGTCACATGGGGCTGAGACCCAGCAGGCTGGTTGAGGGAACACGGAAGTAGTAAGTGCAGCTGCCCAGTATCAGGCATTTATTGTTAGGTGTAGTGGGACATTCCTAACTCCAGCCACCATGCATAAATGCATCTGTTTCTATTTTACTAGCTTAATACATAACTAGAAACCCTTCTCCCAAGGAGGCAATAGACTCACTGGCCACTTATAGGGGGTTGTTCTAGCCTTCAGGAGAATTGCGAGTCTGGTAAACCTTGATGGTCATACCAGATAGTCTATGGCTGCAAAAGGGCATATGCATGTATCCTTAGTCTCACTAAAATAGGACTGTCTGAGTATAGGATCACTTTAAAATGGATCAAAACCCATTGCCACCAGTCCTGGCGGAGGCAGTTGCATGCAGTGGAGGGAAGTGGCCAGCAAGAGACGCCCGGCAATCTGTTCATTCAGAAGTCCAGTCTAAGGTGATGCTCCCCCCAACACTGAGGCAGGACAGGGAATTAACAATGAATTTTAATGGATGACCATGTCTTACCTCCGCACCGTGGGAAACATCACCCTGACTTCCTCTTTAACATGCAATGTAATCTATTCTGATTGGCAGAGCATGCTCTGCTGGAACATAAGGAAAAATAAGAGAACTGGCGATCCTCAGGGCTCCACACACTCCTGATTTGGGATGACCCTGTAAAGCAGACCAAAAATCCTAGGTTTTGGTCTGCTTTAATATGTGTTCCTTCCCTGTACAAACTGTAACACCCAGCACTTTGTGAAATGTTAACACAGTTAGGGTGATGTGACAAAAAAAGAGACTGCAGATCGCCATAGAAGCCAGGTCCTCTTAAACAATTCCTGATAGCAGCCCTAAATTACCATAACACAGTTTAATAAAATCATGCATCCAACAGCAGTTAATACTCACCAGATTTTCTTGCTTTCAAAGCAATAACTGCTGCCAGTTCCCGCTGCACCTATTAAACCAGGAAAAAAAAATTTATGAGGAATATTTATGCGCAAAACTGCACCAATTCATATAACGCACATTTCCACAGTGATTCTAATATTACATATCTGGTAGAACCAAGATAATTATGTTATCATTCTGCATTGTGCAAATTTGGCATACAATCTATATATGGTATATTATACATTCTATACATTATATAAGCAGAGAATTGAGCATGAGGGTGGTAAAAGATCAGTGACTGTCAATGATTAATAATCAATCTAATCACGTTTTCGATAGCCCACACCCTGGGCCGGTTTAAGTGTGATGGAGGCCCCTGGCCACAAAATCTAGTGAAGGCGCCAGATACAGTATTTTTTTTCCATTTAAATAATAGTCCAGCCAAGTAACTGATTGGTGTCACCCGCCCACTTACTGGAGTGTCAGATTGAGTCGCTTGTGCCATCCATTCGGTATCGCTAGTGACAAGGCAGCCTCCCTGTGTATCCATGTGGACCCCCAACCAACACTGACTCTCCGGCGATCCCACAGCATAGACGCAAGCTGCTTTGCCATTCAGCGTGCTCAGCTTTGATAGCCTCTCGGACATCCTGCCAGCCACATCCCCGCTCACCTCTAGCTGTGGGGAGCACCTGCAGCACCCATTCACAATTGCCTAGCTTGGGTATGCGCTTCACTAAAGTTATAGCGTGGATGTGGCCTTGCTGCAGCATATTCCTCGATCCCCACTCCTGTATGTCTCCAGGACTGCCACCAGGAGCCGCCGTGATGCTGGGGACAAATGTGCAGCACAGCGGCCATATTCTGCTCCAGGGTGAAGTGCGGTGTGCTGCCACCACTACCCATGCCTGCCATCCAAACACTGCAACAGGTGCATGCTGCTCGGGAACTCCTGCTTTGCCATTCTGGGCGGGGGGGGGGTGTAGTCGCCCAAAACAGTACCCTGCATTGAGCTGCCAGCGGTTGTACTTGGTGGCTTATGTGCAGTGAGCGGCCGTCCACTGACAGCTTTGCACCCACCCATCACTGTAGTATTGCTGATGGCGACGTTGCTGCTCTAGACTCTCCGTCCTGCCCTGTGGTGGCTTTGGCTGCAGGTTTGCAAAAACAAAAAGGGCTTGGCCAGGCGCGTGGGGGCCCACACTGCCCACAATAGCTTTGTTACTAGCCCTGTGGCCCATCAGACCAATGACTGAAAAGCCTCTTGGACCAGACCATAACCCAAAGGTGGAGGCCCCCTTTACAGGGTAAGTGGTGGAGGTCCCAGGGTGCAGGCCCCCTGTGCCCTCCTCATAATCTGGCACTGCCCACACCCCATGAGTTGCCTTTTTTCTTCTTGATTACCTTTGTGGGTGAATACAACTTCCTGTTGGACTAGGCTCCATAAGAAAATATTAATGGTTTAAAGCAAAAGTACAACTCCTCTTCTACCCCTCCCCTAAGTTCTAAACCCAATTAGGGTTATTAAAGTAAAAAAAAAAGCCTCACCTTCTTAGATGCCTGATCCCCAGATGACAGCTGCTGCACAGTGACCGGCTGACTAAGCAGGCAATCATGGTCAGGGTGGCATCTAGTTTTCACAGGGCCAGATGCCAAGATTCGCTGTGGGATAGGGTAGCTGGTACAAAGAAACACTGCTGTTTCTTCATGTTAAACTCCTAAATTAAGCTAGGCTTCAGGGGACTTCTGCTTTAACCCTTTCGCTGCCAGCCTTCCTGCAGCTTTTGTCACCCTCTGTTGCCAGACCATGTTTCACTATTTTGCGCTACACATGTTCAACTGTGATTTTTGAAAGGATTTCCAGGGATTTCCCAGGAAAATTATATATTGTTTTAACGAATTAAGCCAGTTCTGATGATGAATAAAATGGACCGGGCCCTACTGGAATTGCAACTGGGATGTGAAGAACTATACCAGACTTTCCAGAGGATTGTTGAAAATGTCAACGTCATCATCTCCACCTATGGGGAGGGTGAATGTGGACCAATGGGTAACATCATGATTGAACCCGTAATTGGTACAGTGGGTTTTGGTTGTGGTCTGCACGGCTGGGCCTTCACCCTGAAGCAGTCAAGCACGTAACACCTACGTGCTTGGCACTTAAGGCAGGGACATGCGAGCACGTAGGTGTTACGTGCGTGGCACTTAAAGGGTTAAAGGGTAACATCCACCGATATATATGTAGTACCAATGTTTTTTGGGGGAGGAATGGGACTTTTACAAGCATTAATATTTTCTTGAAAAATGTACAAAAACGCTGCAGTAATTTCGTTTTTTACCATATATTGAGAAAGCACTGAAAACATTTCATAGCTAAACATTTTTTTTAATATTAAAAAAACAAAAAAAAGCAGCTAGATGGCAGAGACAGGGGTCACTTATATATCCCAAATTACAAAGCTATTTATTTGGAAGGAATAACACATTTTTAACATATTTTAAATTTTACAGGCGACAACTACTTTACTGGTTGTTAATCACCTAAACTGGAATAATGTTCCATACTTATCTGCAGCTCATATTTACTGAAATAGGGACTACATTACAGTCATGTGACACAGGCCCCAATGATAAGAGGGTAAGAAATATCCCTGGCTGGCCCAGCCTAGTGCACCACGGGAAGAATATTTTTAGCTGCAGTTGGTGGCAATGCAGTGTAGGCCCACCATACTGTTAATTCCTATCAAAAAGTAAAAATACATCAAGCATTACATACTTCTATCCTATCAAAGAAAAAATCATTACTAGAAATAGTGCACCATCTCACTGCATAGCGTGCCATCACCATAGTATAATTTCAGCGCTGGGGCCATACACAGGAACTGAACTAAAAAAAATGGCTTACCATGTTGTTCCCACACTAAATATATACAGACTGTGGGACTGTTCAAAACCAAAACTGTACTAACCAAGATAACCAGGTTTTGGAATGAGGGCCCCCAAAAGGCCTCTGAGTCTAGGGGCCCATCAGGGGATTCCCATGTTCCCCTGTGGGTCAGCCTTTGCCTGGTTAGGGTTGAGATTTAATGATCACCTGATTTAAATAATTGATTAGCATTATTCCAGATTAGCTTTGCATGTCTGATTGATTCATTTATTGATTGGATCAATTCAATTTTGACAGTTAAATAATTATAATTATTTTCTGGAATAGTTTTTTTATATTTATTTGAGTCTAATTCTTTAGAAGCAACAGAATGGAAATTTTGGCTATAAGCATATTTGTGGTGCTTTTGAATCGTACCACTTTGTGTGTACAAGAATACTGAAGCTAAACAAACTAAAAAAGTGTCAAAGGGAAAACATACACAGAATAATTTGTTGTAAGCCACATTATCGCCAAGTAGCAAATTAACGTCAAAACTGCAATATTAACCCCAAGACACCCAGATATACATCCCAGGTACTCTTCACCCAATCCCAGTCCTCAAGCAGTGAAGGTTATGCTTTATTTATTGTGGGAGTGTGAATCTGATAGGGGTCAGTTTTTGGATCTAGACCAGTTTTCGTGAAGGTCATTGTTTGAAGGGTCACAAAATAGTTTCCAGAAGGTCTCATGGAGGAAGCTGTAGCGACAGTTGTTTCCTCTGCTAATTTTTCGCAGGGCTGACAGACAGGACAAAGGCCCTGAAGAGGAAGTTTTTAATTGTCTTTGTGAACGTCATGTCAAGCCACACGCTTTTTCAGGGATGTAGCTCTGACAACATAGTGTCATCCTGTTCCCTTTGCAGGTTACAGTAATATCTGACCTGCACACAGACTGGTTACATTGTGGACGTACAGTACAGGGGCCAGTTTGTCAAAGTTTCTTTAACTGACACAGAGCTGGGTTTTTCTTGGCACAGCGGTGTCCTACCTGATATTCGCTCTCTTTGGTTCGCTCGCACAGAGGCAGGGCTGGTGAATGTAAGTTAGGGCCAGGCAATCCAGTTGATGTCAGTGGCTAACAAGCCTGTCTGGTTCTGTGTGTAAATGGCCACTTTTGACTCCATGCCTGCTCCTGATTGGCTGAATATAGCCAGCATAGTGCTGCCAAAGCCTACAATGCCCATGATGATTGTTAAAATTGTGACATGTTGTGGACCTTTGCCTGCCTGACGTAGGTTTTTACACCCAGCAGGGCGGCACCTCACCACTTCCTAACCCACCTCAGCTTGACCCTGTGGGTCCTATTTAACCTGTGTTACCTCTGTTACTGCCCTATGCCTTGGTTGTATGTTGGTATTTGAGGTCTCAGATGTCCTCCTATTTTGCTTATTAGTCCTGTGAGTCCCCATGTTCAGGTAGGTGTGTTGTGTCTCTCAGCAAACAAGGACTTTTGTAAAGGAAACCCAGAAGTGCTAGACAGGGGGTTCACACCCGAAACAAAAGTCGGGTATTACACTCCGCTTTAGTCTCCTCTTTTCTTATAGCCTCCAACTGCTAGGAAGAAGTATATACTGTACACACTTTATTCTCTTGTCTGATCATCTGGCCCAGCTCTCTTTGACTTAGCCCCTTGCTTATGCAAGCCTCTCTATGGGTTGCAGAGACCCACATTACAAGGAGAGAGTTGTACATAGCTTCTGTGACAGCTTGATTGGACTAGCAGTAGGTATGCTAGGTCAGTGTTCCCTAACCCTCCTCATCAAGACCTGCCAACAGGTGATGTTTTATGGATCTCCACATAGCTGTCTCTATAGCTCTGCTGCTGCACTAATTACTTCCCATGTGCTAGAGAAGAACAGGGTCTAAATACCAGTGAATATGACTACAACCACCTTTTTACAAGCAGACTGCCCTCAAAATGAAGCGGGTCTCTTCTGGACAGGCCTAAGGGCTCCCTGCCATCCCAACCTTACTTTTCCTGCTATTTCTCAGTCTGATTAGGGACTGGAATTGTTGGCGCACACTTCCAACAGGAGAAAAGGAGCAGTTTAGGTTGGGTTTCACTTGCTGGGGGGTTGGGGGTTAAATTGAGGAGAGGGCTTGGTATGCAATATCTAATCCTGTTTGAAAGGTTAACTTTAAAGGTTGCTTTAACAGTACCCCTCTCTAGATAGCATTATCAATTGAATTTTTTCACCACTTATCCAATTGCTTTATTTTAAATTTAAATAAATAAATGCGAATGACTGGCAGAATGTTTTAAAAAAAGACAGCAATACCTAGCAATAACATGGCTCAGTGTCAGTATTAATGCATTCCAGCACCAATTTAAAATAAAAAATGGGTATTGATATCAGCTTGAGGGGGTCTTGATTGCCAGTGCCCTGTTCTTCATACATTCTCCTTGCCCCCTTGGCAAAATGGGGTCCCGCAATTGCTCACTGGTGATCACCTGGTCTGGAGTACTCTATGCGGCATTTGCACTCAGGATGCCCCCCCTTGCATTTGCATAAACTGGGTATCGGTCCGCCATGATAATAATAATAATAATAATGCATTTTAGAATTTTTGGATGGCATGCTTTCTGCATAAATCTATTTAACATACTCTGCCTAGTGGAGTCCTTTGTTCTCATCACCACACTGATGCCTAAGTCCATGTTTCTAATTGAATTACATAAATATCAGAAACATTACAGTTTTTAACCGAAGATAATCTGCTCTCAATATCCCAAGAGAAGAGCGCCATCAATAATACATTTATCATTCATGGCACCATCTTTCAGGAGCCTAGAATAGTTATTAGCAATCTTTCCAGAATGTGTAAGTTAATAAATTTGGTGAAACCTTCTTGTGCCCGAGGAGCTGTTAATCATTTCAATATTTTATATAAAAGCTGTATTAAAAACAACTAATTAGCAATTTATTCACTAAATAATTAGCATGACCCTCACCATTTCTGCATCCAGATTTACCAGTCCTGCACAGTCATCCTAGGAGCATCAGCAACACTGTTTTCTATTTAGGGGGTTATTTAAGAAGGGATAGCGTCAGGTAGTACCTCGTAGCGGCAGGCAGCGTCTGGTGAACGCTGGGCGCTGTACGCAAAACCACATTTATGAAAGCGAATCTGGTGAGCGACTCTAACAGCGCCATGTAGTGTCCGATGTATTATTACAGGCGGCTCAGCGTATAGCACTGGGGCTCTAGCTTCCAGACTGCCAGGTATTACCCTTCGCTCAGTGTGGCTTTCCCATACATTTCAATGGCCGTTTATTTGCTTGTGTTTAAACAGCGTGTTTGACAATTTTTTATTAGCTTTTTTTGCTCAAATCATTGTGTGACCTCTCCTGGCTACAAACAAACACTTTTAGAAAGTTTTTTGACTTTTTATATTTTCACGCAGAAATTTACAGGTCTGGCACTAAAGTGTTATTGTCCCAGTGTTAAAACAATGTCATTCCACGTGCTTTCGCTTTGTTACTGGTGGATATGTGTTCAAAAACAGACTTTAATCAGCATCTGGCGCTCTATGCTATAGCGACCAGATTTATAGCGCCGACGCTGTGTGTGTGTCCTTTTTTGATAACTATGGTGTGGAGCGCCGAGTGCCGGAAGCACTGAGTTGGCGCTACCTCTTGCTCCCTGCAGTGCTGTACTGGTGTTAGAGAGCCCAACATACATCACATTCATCAATGCGAGCCAGGTTACTACAGTGACTGAGGCGCTCTGTTACAGCGCCCGATACCCGCTTACAGCGTCTATAGCGCCGCTATACAGACGCTCATCTGGAAATAGCTGGCATTAGTAATAAATCAGCCTCTTAGTTTTTCCACAGTGTTTTCTCTTTTCCATATTATCGCTTTCCTTTTTCACATTGACTCCATCATTCCCTCTCTTCCACATTCCCTTCATTATTCTCTCTTTTCCACATTTCTTCTGTTGTTCTCACTTTTTCACATTCCGTCCATTGTTTTTACTTTTCCACATGCTCTTCATCATTCTCTCTCATTCACATTCTCTTCATTGTTCTCTCTCACCTACATTCCCTCCATTATTTTTTCTAGTCCCTATTCCCTCTATTTTCCATATTATATCCTTTCTCTCCACATCTCTTCCACATCCCCTCCATCTTTCTTTGTAATCCACAAGCCCGCCTTTCTTTTACTCTTCCTCACCTTTCCTCAGTCACCCTCTTTTTTCCACATTTTCTCCTTCTCTATTTCTACTCTCCCTTCTTCTATCTCTCCCTTCATCAGCAAGGTAATCATGAGAAAAAGCGTGTTCTCTCTCTCTCAAAAAAAAGGGCTGAATCAACCCTAGTCTCTTTTTTCTCTCTATCCATCTATTGTTGTATGAGTGTGAGGCTGCCACCCTAAATTCCTGCACTGGATGGCCCTGATTTTAACCCTTTTTCTTTAGGTAGGAGTACATCCTTACTTAAGGGTAAGCATAAACTCCCTGGCACCCCCTGCTCGACAGCAGAAATGCCAACCTGACCCATTCCTGCAGAGTGATTCTTCTCCAGCTGGGTTCCTGAAGACATCTGGGCTCAGCCAATTAACTGGGTTGACTAGGACTTCTAAATATCTAAACCAAGGTGTGCTGGGGCAAATGGCTGTTGTGAAGTGCAGGACTTTAAAAAAAAAATCACCCTGCAGGAATGGGTGAGGTTGATGCCTCTGCCACAGTTAGAGATCATCATACATTTCCCTGCTGAGAAACTGTGAGGTCTCTGAGCGCTGGAGCATCCAGAAGCTTCTGTGTGGGAGTAAAGTTGAGCTCCTCAAGGGTATACAGTGTCATCAAATAGACAGCAGTCCTGGTGGAAATGTCAGTAGTTTGTAGAGGAGACCTGACAGGGTATTACTTTAATGGAGGGTGGTGGGTATAGGCCAGTGGTGGTTAACTTATGGCACGCATGCAAAGGTGGCAAGTGGAGCCCTCTGAGCACTGCTCTAAGGGCACCCAATATTATCCCAGTACACTTCTTTAGGTTTACAATCCCCCCCCCCGGCAACAAAGCGATCAGGTTAAATTTCCAAGTTGCCACATAAATAAAGTTTTGGGTTTTGGGTTGCCGTTCGGGCACTCTGTCCCTAAAATATTTGACATCACTGATATTAGATTAAAAGGGGGATTTCTTTATGTCAGCTACATTAAGCAGTTACACATCGCCCTCTAGTGGAAGATGTATTAAAGAACGCAAAACCTAGGGGCAGAACTTTTTTTCTAAATATGATATATGCTACTGGCAGAGATAGTAACAACTCAGTCACTAAAATACGCTACAGAGGAACACACACCATAGGAACCCATAGTGTTGTGTTACTTTGAAGACAAAACTATCAACAATGGATTGTTAACAGGGACGTAACTTAAAGCGGACCAACAGTCAATAATGACCTAAACCAGACCAACACATCAAACAGTGCTCATATGCATCTCTCCCAAGGGAAATTTAGATTGCTGCACATAAAATAAATTTAGCTTTTTCTAACTCTGCTGCTGGGCTTCCTGTTACTCTGCATTGTCAGTTATGTCAGTCAAATCCAGGCAGCAGTATGGCTGAAATGCTGGGAGAGGACGCTCCAAAATGGCCACTACCTTTCTTTTCCAACTGTGCCAGGCTGAAAGTTTTTTTCTGTGCCTCTGTAAAACTAACCTCTCCTCAGTCCAATGGCACATGCATGGGCTCTTGTCCAATCAGAGCCCTTTGCCGTGTTTACATCCTTCAGCAAAGGGCTCTGATTGCCTTTGGTGGGGAGCACGCTCTGCCGCGTCCCCTTTGTAAACAATCAGGGCCAGACCAGAGCCAGTGCATGTGCCTTTGGCCTGGGAAAAGGTGAGTTAAAATTCCGATTCGGATTCCAGAAAGTCAAACTTTTATATTCTAGGCTGGCCGCTGGTGGGTTTTGTTCAACTTTAAGGGGGTGCAGAGGCAGTGACCCCATCAGGGCTGATGGCCTTCTATTGTTGCCCCCACCTTATTTATTAGTTTTGTCCTCACATCACATCATGCACAGAAAGGAAGCACAATTGGATCTGCTATTTAAATATTTCACAGTCTAAGGGGCCTTACACACCTTCACTGCAATGCGAAATATTGCAGAGCACTAGGCTATTTTGTACTGTGCTGTGCCTCAGATGCTTGTGGGGCAGTTGTGGTCCTATATCCCACCCTGCATTGCACTGTTCTTGTTTTGGGAATCAGAACCTGGATGGAAGGAAGAAGTGGTGGAATACCCCGTAAGCCCCTGTTAATAGCGGCAGCAGGAGACCTGGGAGATGACACCATCGGGACTTGGCATTGGCGAGGGCAGCAGGAAGATGGAAGTCTAAGGACCTGAAGGAATGGACAGGGGTGGACTGGGGACAAAAGGCAGCCTTTAGTTTTTTCTAGCCCCAGCCAGCCCATTAATGGGCTCCCAACTGGTCAATGAGTGAGTGTATTTGTCAGCTGAGGCTATGGTATTGCACAAACAGATCATGGGCATAGTGGATAAGGTCATTCTTATAGTGACAGTACTGTAGCTTTAGTACTCTGAAGCTCTAGTACTCTAGTGTCAAAGGTAAATATGGCCCCCATTGCCAAAGCATTGCAGAGGCAGAGCATTAGCTGAGGAGGCTTTGGACGAGGTGGGTTGAATGCTGAGGGACATTCCCAGCCCAGTCGGGTTTATAGCAGTGTGGCCCACTGGGAATTCTCCCTATGCTCCAAATGGCCAACAACAACGCAGCGAGGGTAAAGAGCAATACATGCGCTTTATGTGCACTGCCTTAAATATAGACATATTTATTCTGCATTGCGGTTGCACTGCAGGTAAATGCAGTGCAAAGATGTGAAATGGTCTATTTAATATAAAGGGCAACATTTCTATCCTACTTATGTCATTTTTTTTTTATACTATAACACGGCGGAAGCGGAAATGTGTGAAAGGGGCCTTACTGTATCTCTGTTCCATTATAAAGGAAGAAGGTTATTGTATAATCCTAGGGGTTCCCAACAGGTGGTACTAATACCACTGGTGATACTCGAGAGCTATTTAGGTGGTACACAGGGGTTGCACACTGACTTGTACCACAAACACAGCTGCTGCCATCTACACTTTATTCAAGCCTGACTTGCTGAATAGGTACAAAACTGCTCCAAATGGTGATGCAAACTATTTGTGTTTTGGGGGTGCCTCGCTGTGTGAAACCCGCCAGGATGCCTGAACAAACTCACCTCTTCCAAGTCCTACGACACATGCGCGGCCCCTTGTCCAATCAGCGGATCTGCTCGAGCCTCTTCGTCCAGGAGCTCGTCCAATGAGGCAGCACCCCCCGCTACCCTCTAACAGGGAGCGTGCCCACGCCGCCCATTCACAAATGCCTGGCGCGCTGCTAAAGGGATAGTGGGGATGCGGCCGCTGCTCACGCATGTGCAGTTGGACAGGGAACGAAGGTGAGTTTTGGGAGTTCCCGGGAGGACTCGCACAGCGGGGCACCGCGGGGAAGCGAGTAGGTCCTCCTCTTTAAAGCTGAACAGGCTAAAATAATCATTCCCTTCTATGAGTGGACGGGAGCATGCACGGAGCTTGGAGATGCGGCTCTGTGTCAGATGGTGGCGCCCAGGATCCTGTGCTGGACGAGCAATGCTGGCCTGAGGGTCAGGTAAGGGTTTTTTTTTGTAACCCCCCCCCCCCATCCTGCCTCAGGGGAATACAAAGAAAAAAACCTTACCTGACCCTCGCTCCAGATCCTAGGCACCCCCATCTTGCCGGAATGACACATCCCCCAGCTCCGTGCACGTACCCATAGAAGTAAATCAGCTAGGGGGAACATGTGAGGACCCGGGAGATGTGGCTCTGTGTCATTTTCAGCGCAGGAGCAGGGATTGCACCTCTGGCCCAGGATGAGGTTATTTTCTTTGTAACCCCCCGCCAGGGTAGAGTGGCAGGACGGGGGGGGGGCATTTTAGACTGAAGTTCTGCTTTAAGTGACCGACAACCCACATGTACCACCCAGGTGATTCTTGAGATAATTAGAAAATGTAAAGTGATACTTAAAGAAAAAGGGCTGGGAAGCCCTGGTATGCCTAAAGCCTGTTTTGGTAGAATAGTCTCTGATACAACCCATAAAAGACTGTAAGCATAGCTGAAACTATGACAATATCAAACTGTGTCCTCTAGAGGGCGCAATAAGATAGGGAATGCAAGTGTATTCCTAAGTATTTGTTACAGTAGCATAAAAGAATTGCTGAAGGCTGGAAGGTGGCATATAAATCAAGATTTATAAAGCATTATGTGGCTGTGTATTACTGTACCAAAGAGATATATATTCTTTTTATTTTTCTTTATGTTTTATTTACATTTTCAAAACTATGATGGATACAAATTCATGAAAAAAGCAGGTTGCAGGACATATTGTAATGGAACAAGCTCGGTTATCGGGGGCATCCATTGCTAATGAAACCTGGCTGCCCCTGCTCACCCAATCCGAAAGTGGCGACAGCATATGATGCTACAGAGCAGAGAGCAGAGATGTAGCTGCGGTCCCTGCTATATGCCACTGCGGCAGGAATCTGTAAGAAGGTATTAATACCACAGGCTGCTAGCTGTCCCCAGCGATTCTCACTGCGGCCATTACAAATTGGGATGCCACTTATGTGAAAATGCTCTTCACTTCATTGAAGTCCACTTAAACTGACCAGATGTCCCACTTTTGGTGGGACAGTCCCACTTTCAGGCCCACTGTCCCCCTGAAAATAACGAAATGTCCCGCTTTGCTGACATGAGGAAGACTGTCCCACCAAATGAAGATGTCTGAGTGGTTTACAACTGCTTGACTTTTTGTTTGAATGGTGGTAGTGGAATGCATGGACTTCCGAGCATCAACATCTTTTATGGACAAAGACCCCCAAAAATTGTCAGTTTAAGTCCACTTCAACCCCCTAACTGCTCTAGTGAAACGCCCAAAATGTCCAGAAATGTGCATCCAATAGCAGAGGCATGACAGGGTCATGGCACACAGAGTAGTCCTTTTAGCAAAATGGCATAACAGGGGGTAATTTAAAAAGAAGCCAGAGATTTTTTACAGGCAACCTCCCCCAATGTTCCTCTTTAATCCTACAATGCCATCCTTTTCTCTATAGCACAGGGAAGTTTTGGCTTCCGCAATAAGGTGAGTTTTAGTTTACAATGGGGTTGGGCAGTGGAAGAGAGTATTTTACGTTTGCAAGAAATCTATACTCTAACTGAAGGGCGCATGTAGGTTCAATTTAAAATGGACCAATATGCTACAGCCTGAACCCCGGCCTTGCTGTTTACTTACCCTGTTCAGAGATCCCAGGGCAGCACACTGTCATAGAGCAGAGTGCTTTGCTATGCTGCAGCATCTCCACTCCCTCTGAACAATAAGGTCTGCTGGGCATGCAGAACAGGGATGCCACTGCAAAGAAGCTCAGCACTGTGGGGTTCAAGAACAGGGTATGTAAACAGCAGGGCCAGGGCATTTCATGCTGCAGTCCATCCTCAATAGTCATTTCCCATAGGGAGTTTTTAATGTAAAATGTCTGCTTTATGGGTTGAGTATCAATCTTCAATGACTTTTTCACAGCACCTATCCTGTGTGTAGCAGCTTTTATCATGCAATGCTCTCCTCCCAATTTCTGGGTACTAAGCTCCTGTCAGCCAATGATAGCCAACTCTGCCAATGTCATGTGACATGCAAAGCCAGACTACCATATTTCTTTAAAGGTAGGAGCAGGATAGGATGGGTCAATTGGGCATGAACATTATTTACCCTTTCTGCTGTTCACTAGTGTAACGGCACAGTACTGATGCTTTAGAGCAGGGGTGCACAACCTTTTTTGGTCCAAGGGCCGCAGAGGTGAGGCGGAAAGTGATGAGCAGAGGTGGCTAGAGGTGAGATGGGTAAACATTAAGCCTGCAGCAGTGAGGTGAAATAAAAAAGCAGGTAGAGGTGAAGTGAGCAGAGCTGAGGTTGGCTGAGGTGAGGAGAGCAAGGGTGAGAAGATCAGGAGTAAGTGGGCAGGGTCAGGCTGGAAAAGGTGAGGTCGGAAGTGGTAAGGCAGGAAGAGGTGAGATGACTAGAGGTGAAACAGTGAGCAGAGGTAAGACTTTTGATTGTCAAATTAAGGCGTGTGTCCAGAACTAGCTCACTGAATACTTCACGTGGAAGAGCAACAAGACAGACAAGCAGCTGACTCAAATGGAACCCCTTTATAGTTGTAAAGGCAGAAGGGTGAGGGACATCTGGATTCAACATTATTTAACCCTTTGAGCTGTTTTACTGGTATAAGAGAACAGTATCAATGCTATAGAGCACTGTCCTGTGGTACGTGTACCCCAGGGGGTACTCAGCAATGTTCAAGCAAGGTGGGGTGTCTGACAGGTCTGGTATATTATTTTAATAGTAAAACATTATTGTCTCTTGCTTCATGGCCTTCCTATTTTGGTTCCATTGGTAATTGATCCCCTCCTTGGAGGTACTTGATTGTTGCTAGGGGTTACTTGGCGTAAAAAAGGTTGATAACCACTTCTTTAGAGGAAACTCACAGAGCCTTTTTTTCACTACAGATTCAGCTTTGATAAAAGGGCAGTTTCATTTTAAATCAGTGCCTGTCTTTGTTTTCTAACCTGAACCAATAAATGAGAGCCACAATCTGATTAGATAACAACTTCATTTTACTTTGCACTAGAAGTAATAAAAAGGCTCCAGCGCCTGGTAACTCAGAGATATGAGCATCTGCCTGCTGTGAATGGCTTCCTTCCTAAAAGAGTCATCCGTTGCAGTCTTGTGGATTTAATAGGAAATCGTTTAAGTGCTTAAAGTGGACCAACACCCACGGGTGATCGGCCCGGGAATCTATAAGATTCCCGGGCCGATCACCCCCCACCCCGCGGGACATCCGAGATCGGGATGTCCCGCGGGGTGTAACCCCCCCAAAACCCCCGAAAAACCCTACCTGATCTTCGGCGGCGGCCGGCCGCCGCCGCCTCCCTCGCGCCCCTGCAGGCGTGCGCGCCCCCGCGCCGGCCGTCTGCGAATGGCCGGCGCGCGCGCGTCAAAAGGGACGCGCGGGAGGCGGCGGCGGCGGCAGCCGCTTAGACGTCCTTGTACGTTGGCGCTGGGAGCGCGGAGAGGTGAGTTTTTCGGGGGGTTGGGGGGGGTTTCACACAGCGGGGCACCCCGATCGGGGGTGCCCCATCGAAGTGGACCAAGACCCAGGATAGTCAAAATCCTGGGTGTTGGTCCACTTTAATTGTTATTGGATAGCATGCGGTGTGTGGGCTCCTCACTAAGTGCGGAGTCTGTTTGTTTCCGCTTGGAGTGACAATACAGTAAACAGCATTGACGCTTCTACAGTTTAGCAATTAAACCAGGGACAAGCGTAATATTTCCATGATGGAGTATAAACAGGGAAGTCTCACTTCGCCATACAAATATCAATGCTTCTTACTGTGCCTGCCAATCCTGGGAAACATACTGCTCCCAAAATAAAGTAACATCTGTTGATGAGTGATTACCTAACAGTAACATAATGAATAGGCAATCAACTAAAGGGAACTGCAACATATTTTCTGCAAGTTGGACCACGGCTAGTGAAAAAAATGTACTGGAAAGTGGCCAGCTGAAAGAAATAATTAAAGGGACAGTCCAGGCTGTTAAAAAATACAATTCTGTGAAATACTCACCTGTAGAATTGGTATTATACGTATACAGTACGTCCTGCTCCATATATAATACTTACAATTGGGTAATCCTCCGCCAGAGGGCTCTGTGCACTGCAGACATGCAAAAAACAGGCTCCTCCCGGCCCTTCATATACCCAGGGACCTCCCACAAATCCCCAGCATTGAAAAGCAGTGAACCAGAAGCCGGGAGAATTCAACCACCAAAAACAACTGGTAACGATAACAACAACAATAATCACCACACAGGGGATCCAGAATAACGCAAAAACCAGGGTGGGGTGGAGCAGGACGTACTGTATACGTATAATACCAATTCTACAGGTGAGTATTTCACAGAATTGTATTATTCTAAGTATACAGTACGTCCTGCTCCAGATATAATACTTACACTTGGGACATCCAATAGCAGTGTCCATAGAACAGGGTGGGATCCCCAACAAAAAAGGCAACAGCAGACAGTTGAAAACACTGTCACCTGCAACACCTCACTACCAAGAGCGACAGGAGCAAAGGCTCTAGCGTCAACATTAAAACAACCCTTGAAAGGGTACGAACAAGAAAACAAGTAGCGTTCAAGCAACCTGTTCAACAAGACCTGGTGCTGAAAGGCCCAAAGATACCAAGGCACCAGTGTAATCAGAATAGAATGAGAAGAACTCTTCCCCTTAAGGAATAGGCTTGAGTAGAAGCCTAACAAGAGCAAAAACTAAAAGTAACCCAGGAAGAAGCCAAGCCTTCCCCAGGACCAGAAGGGCCATCTTATCCAAGTAAAGGCTAGGCCCAAGGCCGCCGAACCCCTAGAGGCAGACGAGATCAGGCACATCCAGATGTAGGTGCCCACAACCCCAAGGAGCATCAGTCCCCTAAGGGACAAGAGACAATCCAGGAAAAAAATTCCAGCACCTATTGAGGGAAAATAGATTCCCTTGCCTCAGCATTACAAGGAATGAATCCCAGAAGAAGGATAATGTCTTAATACCTGAGCCTCAGACACCACCTTAGGCAGAATAACCGGCGTAAGGCGGAACACCGCCTCATCTAGGTGAATATAGTAAAGAAACGAGGGCTAGCTAAACAGATCCGCTCGCTCAGGCACACAGCCGACTGAGGTAACAGCCCCAGAAGGGCAACCTTATGGATAAGAACAGTCAGACAGCATCCGAAATAGAGCCAAAGGGGAACACCCCGCAAGGCAAACCTAATAGAAAACAATCCCAACAGGGACCCTAGAACTACATGGGGGATGTCACTGAGCAATCCCTGAAAGAAAAGTCAACCCAGGCAAGGAACTGAGTAAAGACTTCTGCAGAAGACGGACAGGGCAGAGCCTGAACCACAAGGGCACCGAGTAGGAGAGCCAACTCCAACCCATGCTGTAATAACTCTATAATCCTGGGAACAGAGCGCGCCCACAGGGGAGAGACCAAAACTCACCCCAATCAATATGGGTAAACAATACCACACAATAGACGGAAGAAGAGGCGGAAGAAGCCCACTCCTAGGCTTCCAGAAGACACAGACACCCAGAAGGTACACCCATTTCCATCAAGGTGGAGGAATCAACCGTCAGAGCAGCCAGACCAGAGTCTGTAGATAGGGGTGAAATAGAAAAAAAGGGGGGGGGGGTGGCCTGAGCGAGCAGGCTAGCACTCCTGACAGGACGTACAGGTCCGCTGTCCACAGAACCACACCTGCAAACCACACTCCACTAGGCCACCCAAGGGCCGCCAGTATCACTGGTTCCCCCTTCCAGAGCAATCTTGCACAGAAAGAATACTAATGATAAAAACGCCAGCAAGGGCACTCACCAACCTGGGGAGGAGAAGGACCGTCAACATGCGCGCACGCGAAGATCAACAAGATGGCGCCGACCGACCCTCGGAGGGCGGGTCTAAACTGGGCGTGACGCGGAGCGCGCCATGCCAGGTCTCCGCCTCCCCCAAAGAGCGCGAAGCTCTGAAGCAGCCGTTAAAGGCTTGACAAGCCAAGCATAGAATATGCCAGTAAAGGCATCTGCTAGGGGATAATCGTAAAGTCTAAATACGCCGCCACCATTCTGATGCCCGTAGGTGTGCACAAAATTAGTTTCCTGCCCAAGATGCAGGATAATAAAGCAGGACGTGCTGTACACTATTGCATAGTAAATTGAGAATAGCAGGAGCAAGCAGCGCGGCTCTGACACCTAGTTGCTAGTCAGGGGCAAAAGTAAGGCCATAAGCGTGACAATACAGTACACTGAGGCCGCCCATTGCGCCCCCCCCCCTTCTTTTTCCCCGAATACGGGGGGAAACGAGGGAGGACGGCGACCCTTTAGACAGGGTCCACCTCTACACGGGGCATGGGGCAATAATGCGGGAGGGACATCCGCTATGAGGCTCACCATCAGCCTAAACCGCCTACCCTTTGGTGGGGGACTGCGGTGGAGCATGGCTCCGTTAAGCACACATAGTGCTGCCTACCTTCACCCGACCAGCGCAGCCCAGGCTGGGAGGCACATCACAAGTAGGACGGGTGGGAATAGTCCAACAGGGCCGCAGGCTGTAATAGCCCCGCTCACCTGCGAGAGAGTGATACTTCATGTCTTCGCAGTCAGCACTGCAGAGAAATCTGGGGATTTGTGGGAGGTCCCTGGGTATATGAAGGGCCGGGAGGAGCCTGTTTTTTGCATGTCTGCAGTGCACAGCACCCTCTGGCGGAGGATAGCCCAAGTGTAAGTATTATATCTGGAGCAGGACGTACTGTATACTTAGAATAAATGCAAAGCATGGCACTTACTTCCCAGTTGGCATACTCTGTCCCACACACCAGACCCCATCCCTGCAGGCTGCAGTTCACCAGCTTTAGCAGTACTGACTCCTGTGCCAACAGTTTGCTCCCTGCCAGGCCCTAAATTCCCCACGCTCAATGCTCAGCAGTGGTCAGTCTCGGTCTGGGGTGTCTGGGGCTCACCAGTAGAACTGACTCTAAGGGGGTGCCCCACACGTAGATGCAAATATCACTGACATATACTCAAGGCTGTGGCTGTGGCTTGCCTGGTTCGCTCACACTGTGAGCACTGAGAGACATGGTTGGTTTTGGGACCATATATTTATTTTATCTCCCTTTCTTTTCACCTTCTATCTATCTCTTCGTTTTCTTCTGTCATTTTTCTCACTCTTCATTTTTCCACCTTACTTTAGTCTTTCCTTCTTTTCCTGGTTCCCTTTCTCCACTTTCCTTCTCCTTTCTATGCTTGTTCTGTTTCTTTCTTTTTCCCATCTGACTATAAATGCATGTAAGTCATGATTTTGACTTTAACGGGTCTTGTTCCCTGCCCAGGAGGACAACCAAAGTGGAATGCCCTGCTGTGTCCACCCAGAATGCACTTTAAAACTCACCTTTTCCCTATCATATGGTGCATGCATGGGCTCTCGTCCAATCAGAGCCACTTGCTATGATGATGACAGTCAGCAAATGGCTCTGACTTTTTTCTGCAGTATCCCCAGCAGTGCGCACGCTCCTGCCCCAGCCTATTTGAATGACTAGGGCGGGAGCCTGTGCATAACCTGAAGAAGGGGCTGCGGAGTCTTGCACTCCCCATTGTAAACATTTATAAAGCTTTTTGCTGATTAAAAGAGCCTGCGCATGTGCTGTTGGACCGGGTAGATTTTACTGGTAATCTCCACATTTTTTTATGCTTTAAAATCTTGCTAAGTGCAACATTAAATGTGGACCAAAATACATTTGGACATAGCCCCTGCTGATTATAACACCCCCGTCTTAGGGTATGGAACTAAAAATTGATATTTTCGTTTTTCGAATCATCCTGGAACACTGATTTTTTTTGCTGTTTGCTGCCCCTCTCTGTAGGATTACAGGTGATCAGTCATTGCATAGGTGTGGCAATGACATCATTGCCACACAAAACAATGGCAATGGATGGAGGAGGCGGAGCTTTACAGCTAAAACAAGGGCCATTATCTGGGATTAGAGTGAAACAGGAGCACTAAAATTTGGCAAAAGGTGCTCTTCATGGGGGGAGCAATTCAGGCGATGCTAGTTAAAAATTTGGGTTTTGGTCTGCTTTAACCTAAAGCCATCTCTGGACCTGCACTCAACCTATTGACCGTGTGTGCTGCAGTACCCCATTCTCTCTTTGCTGGCAATAGATGAGTAGCTTATTTTTGTTGGGCTGAGGAGATGTCCAGTGAAACCTTCCTGTAAACACCTAAAGGGGTGGAAGAGCACTTCAATATTAAGTGGGCAGTCTACTGTCAGCCTTAGTCAGGGCAAAAATCTCTGGGCAATGAATAGAGAGGGCATGGCCACAACCCGGTGATTGATGGCGAGTCATGATTCTGTTCCGCCATCAATCTCGCCCCTGGGGTCTGGCCTTGGACACTGCGGGAGGCGACGCAGTGGGGGTCTGATAAAGCGATCAAGTAAGATCTGGAGCACCGGACCTGCAGTAACCAGTGCTGCAGGACAAAAGGTAGGTACCCTTTTGATTTTTTGTTTCCCTACTGTGTGACTTTAAAGCAGACCAAAACCCACCGTGATCGGCCCGGGAATCTATAAGATTCCATGGGCCGATCCATTCCCTCTCCCCGGGGCATCCAAAATCCTCGCTTCAATTGTATTCGTGAAAGGCTGGCGTGGGCACGCGCCCTGTTAGAGAGAAGCGGGGGATGTGGCCGCCAGCGCGCTCAGAGCCGCTGGCCTTAGACGCAGGGTTAGACGACATTACGTCAGCGGCTCCGAGTGTGCTGATTGGACGAGTGGCCGCAGGACTGTGAAGAGGTGAGTTAACTTCTGCTTTCACACAGCAGGACACCCCCCAAAAAATCCTGGGTTTTGGTCCACTATAATGAAAAACCTTTATAAAATGCTACAATGCAAAACAAAATACCTCAAAAACATGCAACAATTCAACTAACCCTTTATAGACGACCTAAGTAGAGGGCTGATTTAGCATCAAATATTTTTTTTTACCTCACATTTTTTTGAGAGAAAGGGCTTTTTCTCACTTTTTTTTCCTCAATGCAATTCAGCACCATATTTATGCCCTTATTCATCAAGCGATAGCGCCAGGTAGTGTCCGACGAGCGCCAGGTAGCGGCAGCTAACGGCGACTACCGACTCAAGTACGCCCGGCGGCGGTCACAATGACGCATTTATCAAGCAAAATGAGGCTAGCGCCGGCGAGAGCGACGGCTAGCGCGGCATTCATCATGAAGCCGCCTGGACCGAACAGCGCCGCTGCAAATTCCCTCACAGCGCCAGGTATGAGCTGTCGCTCCCTGGCGATGTCCAATGCATTTCAATGGAGCAATCTATAATAATTCATGATTAATTGGTAATAATTTTTTTTTAAATTTTTTTAATGTAAAAAAATCGGAGAACACTTCTGCAATGTTAGGATTTATTTTTAAGTCAAAAAAAAAAAAAAAAAAAATATGTGCAGAATTGATCTAACAGGTCTGAGATTAATGTATTCATATAACAAAATGATTATAAAAACATGTATAATGTTACATTCAAAAAATATGGTTGTTTAGGGGTTAAAAACTAGTTAATACAGATCGCCGCCAGCGCTCTGGGGTTTAAACAAGGAATGGACAGCGACAGCACATTCGGAGCGTGATTTGTTGATGAATATGAAGCTAGCCGTTCGCTCTGGCCATTCGTTGTCAGGCGCTCACATACAACGCTGGACCTGTGAAACAGCGACCCCCCAGCCCGTATTCAACATTACCGCACACCGACTGAGTCGCTGTCATCAAGCTAATGCCGGCCAAGCACAGCGAATACTGGCTGGCGCTGAAAAAATCACGCTACAGTCGCTCATCTGTCGCTACCTGGCGCTATTGATGAATCGGCCTCCCCGCAGTGCATTTAAAAAAAAAGTGCACAATGTTCCTTATATATTTCTCTTCAAAAACTGAAATCAATCATAAATTTATGGCAAGACAACAGCCAATTTGTTCAGGCCTAACCTACTGGGCTGGCTGCATTCACTGGTTTAATATAATGAGTTTTGTCAGTTAGTTGCTCATTTGTGACCAATTATTATGAGTGGATAGAAGTAGTGAGCCGGCCGAGCTGTGTTTTGACAAGCGCTGTTTTACCTATGAAAGATCTGCCTAATATATTACAAGATAAATGCCTCTGAATTGTGCCATGAGGGGATGTTATTTTAATGATCTCTGTCAATGATAGCAATAATGAGCCCAAGTCACTGTCATCTCCTCAGACTACTTAGTGGCTTTACAAACTATGAGTAAGGCATGGAAGAATGTTCATTTCACTGGCAAATTATCGACAAATTCATGTCCAAGAAAATAAAGCTCAGAGAGAAAAAGGAGAAAAAGTGCTTAAACTAAGGTGTGTCTCTTCATATCTGAAAAAAGCAAACAGGAACCAAGTCATCTAACAAACAACAAAGGGAAAAGACATTACATGGACTTTAATCCCCATACCACCACCTCCCCCATCTCTCTTCCTCCTCCTCCAGCCAGTTTGAGGAAATAATAGAAAGACTATCAGAACAATCTATCATGAAATGAGTCACACTTTTACAATCTGTGCTATACAATAAACATTGTCATGTTCCTTTTCCATTTGCAGATATAAAAACACAGAGCATAAAATGTTTAAACTGAGACCAATCAAGAAATAAAATTGTCAATTATTTTTTCAGATGGCACTGGCCCTTTAAATAATTCTCGTCTTGAAAAAGCTGCCATTGGCAGTGAAACGCGTTGACGGCGATTGGCTTTTGGCTCACAGCGAGAACCACCCTGACCCCCTAAACAGCAAAACCAACGGCCGTGGTGACAGGAGCAGGGTGAGAGCCTCACCTATTTAAAAACAAGCGTTATGTCATTTTTTTAAATGTGAGTGCGCATTTTTAAGCTATTTTATACTTTTAAAAATAATAAAAAGCGGGATTACACTAGATTTTTCTTCCCCTTCCTTTATTACACACTTCTATCATCCTGGTGAGTTGAAATCCACTGTAACCAGCATACGCAAGCCTTACTGGGGTAACAACAGAAAGGAGAGACCTTAAGAGGAGTTAAATCTAAAGCCTTACTACAACTTTCCAGCTGGTAAGAGTACCTAATATGGGTGATGGGCACTGCGGTGACGGCACAAGTGTATGACTACTAAGAACACTGTACTACAGTCTAGCTGCCAAAGCGGAACACGGGAAACAAATCTTTTCACCATCTGATTTAATTTTGAATAGCAAAGGAAGAACTGTAACTTTATCACCTTATAAGCGAGAATTATTTAAAGGGCCAGTGCCATCTGAAAAAATAATTGACAATTTTATTTCTTGATTGGTCTCAGTTTAAACATTTTATGCTCTGTGTTTTTATATCTGCAATTGTTTATACTCTCTGTTTTGGGATAAGAGGTTTAACACGTTGAGCAGCCTAAAATTGTGTGACTAATGATTTAATTAGAGGAGATAAAATAAGCAGCGCGGGTTCCTCACTATACTGTATGTTCCTTTTCCAGTTAATAACATTTATTGACGCCAAAACTAGCCTTGCCCATATCCTGGCTGGACAATAATTTTATAATCTTACCAGATGCACTGCCTGGCCAAAAAAAGGTTATACACTCTTAAATTTGGTTTATCGCCTTTAGCTTTGATTGCAGAACACATTGGCATCTTTTCCACAAAATTCTGCAATGTTAAATTTATTTCTGTCCAGATTTGCATTCATTTTTCATAAGAGAGTTTGTATTACCATTAGGTCTACTGCCTCTAAGTCTTTTACAGCACATCTCAAAGATTCTCAATGGGGTTCAGTTCTGGACAACCTATGTGTGAAAATCCAGCGCAGTTACAGGCCGCCGGCGCTCACATGGTCAGCACATTCCGGCGGCCGGAACAATGGTGGACGGCAAATTGCTGCACTGGATTCCTGGCAGCAGGAGAGAAAGGTTAAGGTGAGATTTACGGGCGTTCTGGGGGGTTATGTGTGTAGGGGGGGGGGCTACAGCATTCTGGGTGCCCCCCCCCCCAGCCTGTCATATAGCGATATTATGAAGTGATTGCTGATCACAATAGTTCAAGATTTTTTCTGACCACATTCCTTCTTCGAAGATTATGTTTTCCCCACTGTCCCCACTTTGCGTTGGACAGTTATTAACCTAATTTTAGTAGTTTCAGCAGATGTTACCTCTGCTTGATACATGGCAATAATTCAACCCAAACAGCCCAAAAAAAAAGACAAATCTGTGAGTACTCACCTGCAGAATTGCTTTTACCATGCATGGCACAGCCTGCTTCACAAAATCATTACATCTGGGTAATCCGCCACAAGGTGGCGCAGTGTACTGCAGAAGAGTTGTGGCTCCTCCCAGTACCATATAAAAACGGAATCACCATAGACTTATCCAGTGTTGACAAGCAGTTATTCAAGAAACCGGGAGCTAATAAAGGTAAAAAAGGTAACAACCCCAACTAACTTGGAACACTCACCATAAAGAGGCACCCAAGAGTAACGATAACAAGGGTGGGGTGAAGCAGGCCGTGCCATGCATGGTAAAAGCAATTCTACAGGTGAGTACTCACAGAATTGTCTTTTTCCCATTGCATGGCATGGCCTGCTTCATAAAATCATTACATCTGGGAGATCCAAAAGCAGTGTCCATAAAGTAGGGTGGGATCCCCAAAGAGCAACAGCAGGCAGTTCAAACCACTACTGCCTGAAGTACCTTGCGGCCAAAAGCAGCATCAGCTGAGGTCTTAACATCAACCTTGTAAAACTTGGAAAAAGCATGAACAGAAGACCAAGTAGCGGCCTTACAAACTTGTTCAACAGAAGCTTGGTGCTGAAAAGCCCAAGAGGCACCAACAGCACGAGTGGAATGAGCAGTAACCCTAGAAGGAGGAATCTTCCCCCTGGCAGAATAGGCCTGCTCCACCGCCTGACGGATCCACTTGCTCATAGTGGATTTAGCCGGAGGCAAACTCTTCCTAGGTCCAGCAGGAAGAACAAAAAGAGCGTCAGATTTCCTGAAAGACTCAGTATCAACCAAATAAAACTTCAGAGCCCTGACAACATCCAAAGAGTGAAGAGTCCGCTCCTTGGGATTAGCAGGGTTAGGACACATAGAAGGCAAAACAATGTCTTGACTGAGATGAAAAGCAGACACAACCTTAGGCAAGAAAGCCGAAACACCACCTTATCCTGATGACTTTCAAAATAAGGAGGTTTGATGGAAAGCGCCGCCAGCTCAGAAACTCGCCTGACAGAAGTAATGGCCACCAAAAAGGCCACCTTAAGAGTCAGAATGGGCAATGCAGCCCCATGGATAGGCTAAAAGGGAGTACCCTGCAGAGCAGACAACACCAGATTCAGGTCCCAAACCGGTAGCAAAGGCTTACGTGGCGGACGCACATAAGTAACCCCCTGGAAAAAAGTCTTAACCAACCGGTGATTGGCAAAGGATCTTTGGAAAAAAAATTGCCAGAGCTGACACCTGTCCCTTGAGGGTACTAAGTTGAAGGCCCGAATCCAAACCATGTTGTAAAAATTCCAGAATCCTGGGGATAGAAAACACCCGACAAGGAAGAGACTTGGACTTACACCAGGCAATGTAAGCATGCCATATCCTGTAGTAGATAAAGGACGAGGACTTCTTCCTAGCCCTAATCATGGTATCAACAACAGAAGCCGGCAAATATCCATCAGGATGGAGGTTTCAGCAGCCAAGCCGTTAAAGCCAGCATTTGTAAATTGGGATGGCACAGCTGTCCCTGAGTGAGCAGATCTGGATCCTTGGGCAGGGCAAACTGATCTACTGCCAACTGCACGACGTCTGCGAACCACACCCTCCTTGGCCAACAGGGGGCCACCAGAATGGCTGGTACCCCTCCCTGGGCTATCTTGTGCAGTACCCTGCCCGGCAGAGGGAACACATAGAGGAGCCGAAACTCCGTCCAAGGCATTGCTAGCGCATCCGTGGCGAAAGCCAGAGGGTCCTGTGACAGGGAGACAAGCCTGGGAAGCTTGTGGTTGTGGCGGGACGCAAACAGGTCCGCATCCGGCTGACCCCAGCGGTGACACAGGTAGTGAAATACCTTGTTGCTGAGGGACCATTCCCGCAGCCGAGACGTCCCGCTGCTCAGGGAGTCTGCCTTCTGGTTCTCCACCCCCGGAATGTAAACCGCTGAGATGCAAGGGACATTCTCTTCCGCCCAAGACAGTATCAGAGACACTTCCTTGAGGGCTCGCTTGCTCAGAGTCCCTCCCTGATGATTGATGTAGGCAACCGCCGTCTGATCGTCCGAGCGGATCAGAACAGCCCGACCCCGAAGGTGCGTGGTCAGTTGAGAAAGAACCAACCTGATCGCCCTTAGTTCCAGGACATTGATGGGAGCATGGGCCTCCTAGGGGCTCCACCGACCCTGTAACTTCAGAGACTTCCAAAAGCCCCCCCAACTGGTCAGACTGGCATCTGTGGTGACAGTCTCCCAGCATGGGGGCAGAAAGGTCCTGCCCACTAGAAGATTCCCTGAGTCAGCACCTTGGTGAACACCCGAGGGGCCGAGGTGATACCGAACAGTAAAGCCACAAACTGGTAATGCTGATCCTCTAGAGCAGTGGTCCTCAACCCTGTCCTCAAGGCCCACCAACATGTCATGTTTTTTGGATCTTCAAATAGCCAGCTCTATTGCTCTGCAGCTGCACTAATTACTTCACCTGTGCATCTTTGTGGGGATCTGCAAAACCTGGCCTGTTGGTGGGCCTTGAGGACAGGGTTGGGGACCACTGCTCTAGAGCGAACCTGAGAAATCTCTGATGACCTGGAAAGATTGGAACGTAAAGGTAGGCATCCTTGATGTCCACTGAGGTCATGAAGTCGCCGGGCGCAGGGTACTGAACGCCGAGCGTCTCCATGCGAAAATGCTTGAACCTGACAAACTTGTTGAGACCCTTCAAGTCCAGGATGGGCCTCAGGGACCCGTCTTTTTTGGGGATCGTGAAAAGATTGGAGTAGAACCCTCGACCCCGTTCCTGGGAAGGCACCAGGCAAATGACTCCTGACTCCAACAGACGTTGAACCGCAAGGCGCAAACCCTGAGCTGACAGAGGGTTTTGAGACATCCGGGATCTGATGAATCTTGGGGGCGGCCAGGCTGCAAACTCTATCTTGTAACCGGAGGACACCACCTCCTGAATCCACCGGTCTGAGACGCGTAGCCTCCAGACGTGAGCAAAGAGCTGAAGCCATCCCCCCACCCAGATGGGTGAGGGCGCCTCCTCATGCCAGAGGGGGCTTGGGGGAAGGTTTGGGCTTGGGGCCCCATGAGAGACGGCTCCAAGAATCCCTGTGGGTACCCGAGAAGAGGGAGCCGCGACCTCCTCTGGGGGCACGAAAGGTGGGGAGGGAAGATGAGGGCCCCCGAAAAGGGCGAGGCTGCCTCCTCCGTTGAGGCAGCCTACTATCCTTGGCTAAAACATCCAGACGCTCACCAAAGAGCCGCAGCCCCGTAAAGGGGAGCCCAGTGAGAGCCTTCTTAGCGGCTGCATCAGCCGGCCACTGACGCAGCCAAACAGAGCGGCGCATAGCCACCAAAAGGGCAGAGACTCTACCACACATCCGTACAGCATCATCCATGGCAGTAAGGACAAAGGCAACAAAATCAGTGCAAAGCAAAAGGGACCTATAATCCTCCCCCCTCTTACCAGCCGTAGCGCCATCAAAGAGACGCTTAAGCTGTTTCTTAAGGGCAATAGCTGTAATGGCAGCAGCGCAGACCGGGCATAGCCCAGCCCCCACACAAGTAAAAGCATGGCAGGCCAGCTGATCCATGCGCCGTTCCTCGCTGACCCGCAGTGTAGTAGTGTCAGGGGAAGGCATGACCGAGGTGTTGGACAGCCCTAACATGGGAGCGTCCACCTCAGGGGGACACGACCATCGCTTCACCAGGTCTGCAGGAAAGGATTACCTCTTATCCCACCCTTTGGGAACCGCGGGCAATCTTTTAGGACATTCCCACTCCTTGAGCACCATATTAGTGAAATGGCTCTGCTCAGGGAACTCCAGGCGCTGTTTATCAGGACGAAAGAGCTCACCCTGCTTCCTCTTAGCCACCTCAGGGGGGACAATGTGCAAGTTTTCAAAAATGTGAGATAACAGGCTATCAGTGTCCTCAGGGAACCATAAGTCCTCCCCAGACGCAGACCCAGGGTCACTGCCGTAACCCTCCTGCTGGTCCCCAGAAGAGTCAGAGACACTGTTACTCACAGGGGATACCCCACACATGGAACACAGCCGGATTGCCCCGAAGGACCCCCAAGCACGCTATCCACAGAAGTCTCCATATGGTATAATGCCATATATGCCATATGCAATAACACAGGCGCTACAGGCCAGCACAGGGTAAAGGCTAATAAAAGCCACCTGGGATGCCCCCCCAAGGGATGCCCCAGAAGCCAGCAAGGGAAGATGAGGGATGGTAAGGGGTAGGACCGGGAGAAACCACAACCCACAGTTGTCCCACCTGAAAGGCATAAGTAAAGACACATAAGCATCCCGCAGCACATGCCCAAAGGAACCAAAAACCCCGGGACTCACGGACCAAGCAGGGCAAGGGCACCAGCCGCCAGACCACAGGAGGAAGCGACGATAGACAGGGATCACCGCCGCAGCTCCGGTATGAAGAAGGGCCCCAGACGCGCAGCAAAATCAAAATGGCGCCAGCAGAGGAACCTTGAGGGGCGGGCCGCGGGAGGATGACGCGATACGCGGCATCCTCCGGCCCGCCCCACCGAAGAGTGCGAAAACGGCGCTCACGTGGCCTCCACGCCCGCCCGCCACGGAGCATAGTACAAAGAGGCGAGGCGGCGAAAAACAGTTAAACACACAGTAAAAAACAGCAAAAAAACACCCTCACCGCTACGACCCGCCCCCCCCCCTCCACCGAGCAAACGGCAGGGAGGGAGAGAGAAAGGCGAGCGAGCAGCGGCGAGAGCCCAGGCCAGGGATGGGGGGGAGGGCCCCAAATGTCAGAACAAGTAAACAGTCCCCAAAAACACTCACCCCCTCAGAAGCTAGGACAGGAACTCCGCATCCCTAGTAGGCTCACCATAAAGCCTATGGCCGGCTACCCTTTGTGGTACAGGGACTGCGGCTTGGAGCAGCGCTCCTTGAGCACTTGACCCTAGTGCTCCTCTACCCTCACCCGATCCGACAGCCGAGGCTGGGAGGCACAGAGGGTCTGGAAACGTGTGGAAATAGCCATGCAGGGCCGCAGGCTTGGTTGCCCCGCTCACCTGCGCATAGAGAGAGCCATCTTCGCAGATATCACTGCAGAGGAAAAACTGGATAAGTCTATGGTGATTCTGTTTTTATATGGTACCGGGAGGAGCCACAACTTTTCTGCAGTACCCAGATGTAATGATTTTGTGAAGCAGGCCGTGCCATGCAATGGGAAAAACAAAAAGGTACTTAACTCTTGTCTCCCGCTGCTGATTGGTGCTAGTCTGGTGATTATCAATTCACCTAATTGCTGGATCGGAGCCTGCGCCACAGCCATTGCTTCCTGCGTCGCCTTGGGCCTGAACTCCAATCACCAGCATTTCCGTGCCAGTTTCCCTCCCGCACCATCAGTCACAAGGGCACGCCCTTTCCACTCACTCCAATGGAGGGGGAGAGTCAGGCCTAGGTGGCGGGTCGTGATCCCCAGACAGTGTGGGAAGCGCAAGCTGTGATGCAGCACGGATCCGGATCCTGCGATCAGGTGAGTTGCTGGTCGCCGGATTAGCACTGGCCAGCTGTGGTGGACAAAAGGTGAGTATACCCCATCGGTTGGCTGTTTAATGACTTTTACATCTTTTCAACGACCAAGGGTGGTGTCTTTTAAAATGGTTGTTTTAACAAATGAGAATCTACTTGCCGCATCAGATAGGATTAAATTGCCAGGTGAAACATTATCAACAATGCAGTAGTTATCCAATAGGAGGATCTTACCTGTTTTCTTTGTTAAATCTAGGTGGCGACATTTTTTTAGCCAGGCAGTGTATATGTATGTATAAGTATAAGGGTGCTTCTGATTTAAACATTTTAAAGAAGGTGTCCTTGCTGTACTATATATAAGTTTGTCACGCTGGCCTTGACTCAGCAAAATTTGTGAAACCGTTCCATGGGATCACCAATGGAAATTGCAGAGTAGATTTAGCGGAACACCCACAGGTGTGGGTGTGCAAATGCCAGCAATCTTTTAATGTTTTGCCAACTTTTTGTTTTTACATCTTCCTGCCAGAGGAATAGCCCTGCCGCTGGCGGGTCCAGCTTACTCCAAAGACATAGCCTAGGTGATTTCCTAGTGATGGAGTTTGCTTCCTGTGTGCTTGTGATACTTGGACCTCATACCCACACCTTTGGGGTATAGAGGTCGAACCTTGCAGAAGCTGTAGGCAGCTGAAGCCACCAGAAAAAAAGTACCCAGCCGCTCCTGCCAGGTAGGAGCCCACCAGGACACTCACTACTGGACACTCACTGGACAGGGAAGTAGAAACTGTAGGTAAGTGAAGTTAATTTATGTTGATTAAAAGATTTTTAACATGTAGTGTGTTTTTAACTAATTACTTGTGACCTAGTAATGAGTCCCAAGGACCCCAAAACCAGTTTAAAGGGTGAGAGGTAAGGAAAGTCACGTGATGGCATACCGATGGGTGGCTTGCTAATACTCCTGATTATCTGTAGCCTCTCCAGGGAACCAGGATGCGACATTGGGTGGTATCGATGAGTGAGAATCTCTCCGTAACCCCACCCAAACCACACTCCAACCAAGTGGCTGCATTTCAATGCGGCACAGGAAATGCACTTGGCAGCATCCCGTCCCCCACTGCTGTGCACACTCTTCATAGACCACTGGATGGGAACACATACAGCAGGCAGGGAGGGGATGCTACTTTTTAACATCCTGTGACAGATTGATATATACCGATAGATAGCCTTCGCTATGCATCCCCGGCAGTGTGTGCTCCCCATTGAAGCCAATGAGAGCCATTTGCCAAATGACATAGGGCAAAGGGCTCTCGTTGAACAAGAGCCCACGTATGCACAGTAGCAACTAGGAAGTGTGGGTAAACAGTGGTGTTATGGGGGTTTCACACAGCAGGGCATCCTGATTCAGATTGCCCGAGGAGAAGGACAAAACCTGGAAATTTGACTTTTGTTCCACTTTAAATCCTGTAGTTGGCAAAATAGGTATTACATTGACAAACCTATTCACTCTTTCATTTGTCCAGGGCACTAATTGCTCAGCATTTTAAGGCTACAACTGGTCAAGTTGTTATTGTCAGTAAATACCAAGCTGTCAATAGTCTTTGATAAAATCATCCAAACTTGCAATATTATTTTTCCTTTCTTTTTTTAGCAAATTGTCAGAGGCCAGCGGGGTCTCTTTGCCTTTTGCAATAAATGTGTGAAAAGCAGCAAATTCTCATCTGAATTCTAAACATGTGAATGTAACCTTCCACCTGGCATAGACTGTGTCACTTTTCAATTTATTCCAGAGGCCATGAATTATGTTTTTTTCATAACTTTGTATATTTATGCCAACAGAAACAGTTGCTCCTTTACGAAAAACTGTAATTTTCAATTCAGCTGTGCAGTGCACGTGTTCAGCCTGTACTGACATTATAGATTCTAGATTTATTGAAATACGGCATTGCCATCTGCGCTCCACTATAATTTGATTCATATTGTTATAACAGCTATGACAGATCATTCAGGTGAGGTATTTCGAGATACATGGAGAGGCATATAGAAATTACACTGTAGCCCAGCACACAGGCAATGATAAAGCTGTTGACTGGTAACCGAAAGGAAATAAGTAACACAGGTGCCTCTCAGTTTTGTTACTCAAGACTTTCAGCGCGCCTGTGAGATAGCATATATATATATATATATATATATATATATATCCAGTTAAAATAACTGAAGGACTGCTTACCCTTCATCTCCATAAACAGGATGTCCAGGACCTAGTTCCTTGAGGCCCAAGTGACTGCTGACAGCTATGCTGTGCAAGGTGGGTTTGCGCACAGCACTGGCAGACTGCAGTGGCTGCAAGTGGTGAGGTGGGAAACAGCCACCAGTAAGGGACCCAGGTAGAGGCAATGCGGGTGTGAGTGGACCTTCAGTCATTTTGAAATTAGCTTCATTGCTTTTTTATCATCCAGCCACCAACTTGACCAGTCGTGTCTAAAACTGTTGCAGAGTGTTGGTGCAGGGTGCAGTGGAGTCAAATCGAGATAGACATTTGTGGTGTAATAGGAAGTGTCTTTACTGAAACATGTATGCAGTATAAGAATAGCTAACACAGACGGTATAGGAAAGTCAAAGAGTCACCTCAATGTACAGGAAACACAACATGCAGCAGAAAATGTACAACAGAGACTACATACCGTATATACTCGAGTATAGGTCGACCCGAATATAAGCCGAGGCACCCAATTTTACCATAAAAAAATGGAACAAGATATTGACTCGAGTATAAGCCGAGGCGGCTTTTTTCAGCTTATACTCGAGTATATACGGTATACACACTTACCTCTCGTTTGCACAGCCTGTCCGTAGAAGCATCTTAAGAGGCCGGCCCAGAACGTGCGCGTCACCGCCCCCGGCCGGCGTGCCCTGCCCTCTGCTGCTGCGCGTCCGGCCCGACGCTTGGCGCTGGGCTGCACAGTGTGCTCCGGTCCCCGCCCTACCGGCACAATGGCGCAGAGCACCGCCGCCCCCCTCCCCACTGTCCAGGCCGGCCCGAGGGAGGCCCCCCCCGGAGACGCTGAGCGGCATCCCGTTCCCGGCACATGAGGTGCGGGCGGCAGCGGAGGAACAGCTGCAAGTGAGAGGGTGAGTGCGGGAGCCGGCGCGGGGGCGGGAAATGAATGGGCATGTCGCCTGGCCCCTTTTTCTCCTCCATTTCGGCACTGACTCGAGTATAAGCCGAGGCGGCTTTTTTCAGCCCAAAAAGTGGGCTGAAAAACTCGGCTTATACTCGAGTATATACGGTATGTATATATATATATATATATATATATATATGTAACAGCGCCATCTAATGTCATAAATGTAGACTGCCTTTACCTAGCAATATAGATGCAGATCACATACAGAGACAAGATGTAAGCTGTTGCACAGTATCTCCAACAAAAAACTGCCCACACGCTTATAACTTTAATCCAAAGTTACTAAAACGGAACTAAGAGGGCCTCCCTGTACAGTATTTCATTTTAAAGTTTACCACACTACCTAGCTTTGTAAGGTTTGTGAGGATCAGCTCTGGTAGACAGCAGGATGTTAGCAATATAGAGGCTCAGAGGCGAAAAGTTCAACTTAAAGTCCGTGTTTATTCACACAAAAAGTCCATAACACAAAATATCCTTTTTGGGTAACATCACCTTTTCAGGAAAAATGCCACAGAATTGCATCAGACAGGCAACAACCCTTTTTAGTTTTTTGTCCAAGCTTGCACACTTGTAGCCGAATCCACCTCGGGTCCACATGAAATAGCCTGTATAAGAGCTTCCAGTCAGGCACACAGAGTCTCACTCCACAAGTGAGCTCTAGACACAGCCAGTGCACAGCTGACTCCCCAGGCTTTTTATGAGGCCCGCAAAACCTGGACCTGGGTAGGGGATGGAGTCCCACCCTGCTCTACTCCATCCCAGTAAAGCCGTCCCAGGTTAGCCTTTCGGCTATACTAAAATTTCAGCAGCAGACTGCCATTAGCAGCTGATGCTGGAGAAAACTACACAGCTTTACTGCACCAAGGCCAGGTAGCTTGGTGCCACATACCTACCGTCAATGACGGCACCTTGCACCTTATCACATACCCCCCCCCCCTTTGTTCAACCCTGAGGGGGTGGACACATGACAAACAATGTGCCCGGGGACAGGGCATCCGCATTACCCAACATCCGTCCCGCTCTGTGCTCTACTGTGAACTTGAAATTTTTGACAGGAACCACCGGGTGACCCTGGCATTCCTGTCCTTAGCCTGGCACATACACTTGAGGGGAGAATGGTCCGTAATCAAACGGAACCTTCTCCCCAGCAAGTGGTAGCGAAGAGACTTAAAGGCCCACTTAATGGCCAAACACTCTCTCTCCACTACACTATACCGGGTCTCTGCGGGTGTCAGCTTGCGACTCACGTAGACAACGGGGTGTTCCTCCCCGTTGACTTCCTGAGACAGTAGAGCACCGAGACCTACCTCGGAGACATCGGTCTGCACTATAAACTCCCTCTTAAAGTCGGGTGTCACCAACACCGGAGACCCACACAGGGCAGACTTGGCCAGCTACGGATGGCTTCTATTTTATTAACCTGGGGCTTGACCACTCCTCGCCCAATCACATATCCCAGGTATTTCGTCTCTTCTAAGCCTAAGGCACATTTTTCGGGTTTGCTGTCAAACCAGCCTTCCTGAGGGAATCCACTACGGCCTGGACTTTGGGTAGGTGACTTTCCCAATGCGTACTATGGATAATTATATCGTCCAGATATGCCGAAGCATACCAACGATGTGGCCGGAGGACAATATCCATTAACCTTTGGAACATAGCGGGAGCGCCATGTAAACCAAAGGGTAATACCTTGTACTGGAACAGTCCCTCAGGTGTAATAAAGGCTGTACTGGCAGCCTCAGTCAAGGGTACCTGCCAGTACCCTTTTGTGAGGTCCAAAACAGAAAAATACCTGGCTTGGCCTAGCTTCTCAATAAGCTCGTCTACTCGGGACATAGGGTAGGCATCAAACGTAGAAATTTTGATAAGTTTGCGGAAATCATTACAGAACCGCAACGTACCATCGGGTTTGGCAATCAAAATTATTGGGCTGGCCCACTCGCTCTTTGAATTCTTCAATCACGTCTAACCGGAGCATTTGCTGCACTTCTTCCGCGATAGCTTGTCGCCAGGACTCGGGTACCCGGTAAGGCTTCAACCGGATCTTGACCTGAGGTTCCGCGACAACGTCATGTTGGATGACAGAAGTGTGCCCAGGGAGATCTGAAAACACATACGTATTTCTGCTGACAAGTTCCCTGGCTTCCTGGGCTTGTTTAGAGGAGAGGTTGTCGCCAGCTTTCACCTCAACTACCGCTTCTCTAACAGCAGACTGAGGGACGGGAAGCTCCACCCCTAACATACCTGGTCGGGGACTGTCACCCACAGGGGTCTCCTTGTCTTTCCACAGCTTCAACAGGTTTACATGGTACACCTGCTCTGGCTTTCTCCGCCCGGGCTGATGTACCTTGTTAGTCACTTCCCCAACTTTCCCTATCACCTCGTAGGGACCCTGCCACCTAGCTAGAAATTTACTATCCACTGTGGGTACCAGAACCACAACCCTGTCACCTGGGTTAAAGTTCCGTACACTGGCTTGCCAGTTATAAATCCTGCTTTGGGCCCGCTGTGCTGCTTCCATATGTTCCCTCACCAGCAGCAACACGGTCTCTATCCGTTCCTGTAATGGAGTAACATACTCTACCACACTTTTGTGGGGGGTGGGTTGCTGTTCCCAAGCCTCCTTGGCTATATCCAACAGGCCCCGTGGATGCCGACCGTATAAGAGCTTGAAGGGCGAGAACCCAGTAGAGGCCTGGGGCACCACTGGCACTGCGAACATCAGATAGGGCAGAAGCAAGTCCCAATTCTTCCCATCCTTGGCGACCACCCGTTTTAACATGGTTTTTAAAGTTTGGTTAAACCTTTCTACCAGGCCATCTGTTTGCGGGTGGTAAACGGATGTTCGCAATTGTTTCACCTGCAACAACTTACAGAGCTCTTTCATCACCTTAGACATAAACGGGGTACCTTGGTCGGTCAGGGCCTTTTTAGGCAGGCCTACTCGGGAAAACATTTCCATAAGCTCCTCAGCAATGAGCTTGGCTAAGGTGTGTCGCAGGGGTATGGCCTCGGGGTATCGCGTGGCATAGTCCAAGATTACCAGAATATGTTGATGCCCTCTAGCGGATTTTGGCACTGGACCCACCAGATCCATGGCAATCCACCTCAATAACTGGGAGAGGAACTAGGGGACCACGGTAATGAGGCAGGGGGCTGGTCATCTGACATGTTGGTCAGGACTCACAATATCTCTCCACCTCCTTGTACACACTGGGCCAGTAGAATCGTTGTAAAATTCGGTCCAGAGTTTTCTGCTGGCCTAGGTGTCCACCCAGAACATGTTGGTGGGCCAAATCCAACACCAGCTTGCGATAACGATTGGGTACCACCAATTGTTCCACAACCTCTTCACATACTTTGTTTACTCGGTACAGCATATCTTGGTGAACCACAAAGCGAGGAAACTATAACTCCGCCCCTGGCTGTTGTGGCTCACCTTCCACCTCAAGTACATTCTCCCAGGCCCGAGATAGAGTCGGGTCCTGGTGTTGTGCTGTACCAAAACTACCCGTGGAGACATGGAGATCGGCCAACTCTGGACCTGTTAACAGATCTTCCACATCTCCAACCATAACACTCAGTGGGGTTGACTCCCCCTATTCCACCGTAGTGGCGGTCACCCCTACCGTTGTGCCTTCTGACTCCGGCTCCCAAGGTACTGGGGTCACCCCTGAGTAGGGCCAGTCTATTGGGGACACACCCGCCTCGCTGGTTTCCGGAACTCCCAGCTTGGTCCATAGTGACATGAACCCCGGAAAGTCTCTCCCAATAATAAGTTCGTACGGGAGTTTAGCGGCGACGGCGACTTCGTGGTTCCAGCTGCTGGAGACGGTGGTTAGATTCACTTGCCCGTGTATGCACAAGACCCCGGTTTTCCGCCCCGTGTACTCATCGGGCAGTACCATGGCGGGTCTCACCAAGGTAACCATACTCCCCGATGCCAAAAGGGCCACAGCCAGGGTATCCCCGACTTTCACCTGACAGAGGTGACTTTGCCCCACAAACTCAGGGACACCGGCACCACACAGCCTCCTGGCATACATGGAAGGGCGGTAACCAAAGTTCACGTCCATGGGCTCCCCCTGGTGGGGACAGTTGGCTCTGATATGTCCCGGCTCCTTACACCCCCAACACAACACCGGGGCAGGGACTTTGGGGGGAAGGTCCTGAGAGGGTTTAGGGGACACCACTCGCCTGGGCTGGGGCGGGGACCTCCGGGGTTTCCCTGAATCCTTCCCCGTAGAGCCCCCTTGCAAGTTCCTGGTCCACCATCTCTAGAGCGTTGCCGGGGGATACCTGGCCAACCCAATGCTGGAGAGGGTGCGGTAAAGCCCTCCAGAACATGTCCGCCAGCAAGCGGTCCAACATGGCAGAGGGGCTTAATATATCTGGCTGCAGCCATTTTTGCAGTAGGTGCAGCAGTTTATAGTACTGGGTTCTGGCGGGCTCTGCCGACTGATAGCTCCACTGATGCACCCGCTGAGCCCGAACCCACACATTCACCCCCAGTCTGGCCAGTATCTCACCCTTCAGAGTCGGGTAGTCAGCGGCCTGGTCGTCTGGAAGATCAAACAACACCTGCTGGGGTCCAGATGCCAGAAATGGAGCAGTGACGTCAGCCCACTGGTCACGAGGCAACTTCTCCCTTGCAGCCACCTTTTCAAACACTGCCAGGTAGGTCTCAATGTCATCCGAAGGGGTCCTCCACCAAGCGGACAGCTTTCCGGGCATCAGGGACACTTTTGGGCACTCCTGCAGCTTGCAGCGCCATCACATGTTGCAATAGCAGCTGGTTGGTCCATGAGCGCTTTCACGACAGCCTCCATATTGTCTGCGGTCAGGCTTAATGTAGGACATGCACAAAAAAAAAAAACGATTCCGTCAGTTGCTCCTAGTAACGGCCTCACTGCTTTGCCCACATCCGACACCAAATGTGAGGATCAGCTCTGGTAGACAGCAGGATGTGAGCAGTTTAGAGGCTCAGAGGCGAAAAGTTCAACTTAAAGTCCTTGTTTATTCACACAAAATATCCTTTTTGGGTTACATCACCTTTTCAGGAAAAATGCCACAGAATTGCATCAGACAGGCAATGGCCCTTTTTAGTTTTTTGTCCAAGCTTGCACACTTGTAGCCGAATCCACCTCGGGTCCACATGAAATAGCCTGTATAAGAGCTTCCAGTCAGGCACACAGAGTCTCACTCCACAAGTGAGCTCTAGACACAGCCAGTGCACAGCTGACTCCCCAGGCTATTTATGCGGCCCACAAAACCCGGACCTGGGTAGGGGATGGAGTCCCACCCTGCTCTGCTGCATCCCAGTAAAGCCGTCCCGGGTTAGCCTTTCGGCTATACTAAAATTTCAGCAGCAGACTGCCATTAGCAGCTGAAGCTGGAGAAAACTACACAGCTTTACTGCACCAAGGCCAGGTACCTTGCTGCCACATACCTACCGTCAATGACGGCACCTTGCACCTTACCGCAGGTTGTATGTAAGTTTTTGACACTGTAAAGTTACTGTCCTTTGACGAATTGTTCCCAAAAAGTTGAAAGACCTTTCACCTTTTAATGCACTCATTTTACTGAGAGTTTTGACTGTTGAAGAAATAAACCTTGAAGTGAAAGGAGTGGAGATATTGGAGTGATATGAGATAAGCGCAGTTTCATCTATCATCTGGTAAGCGCATATGGTGTTCTGAGGTGGTGGTGTATGCTGTACAGAAGACTCCATTTGGAGATATACAGAGAATTATTTTAGTACAGAGACTCTCTTTTAGCTCCATGCATTTTATTGAATTTAATTCATAAATCAAGCCCAGTTTATCTTATCTTGAGGGTTGAGGTCTTTGAAATTCAGACAGTGTGGGTCATTCTAATTATATGGTAAAACAAGGTGCACCTTGTGTCTTGCGGGGCAATATGACATTTCAGTGAGGTTTTTAATTTTAACACACAATAAATGGTAATAGAAATAGAAATAGTTTGTTCTCAAGAAATCACCTACACATGAGATGGGACATTTTTATAGGTCTGGTACATATTTTTCCAACGAGATATGGGAAAAAAATGCCAAATTTTCCTAAATTTCAGAAAAATATCCTAAATAGCTGCTAGCTTATAGAGTCATCCCCTTTCATTGTAGAATACATGCAGCACAAGGTGTAAAAAGAACTCTTCTATTTTTACCTAAGATGCACTTTTTACTTCAATGTATACTTTTTAAAAAAATGTTTTACATCTCATGCTGAATCACCCCCGGTAACATTAAAAAATCATAAAGGGAGACCCTCCTCACTCACAGCTGCACACTGCAGTGCTGCACACTTCCTACTGGAGGAGGTACCTGTGCCGTGTGTGTGTGAAGCCTCCCCCTGTACCCCAGCTCACCAATACAGGGCTCATATATGGTATCACACATGTATGTGGTAACTTACTGCAGAGGTAAGACGAGCGAGCGCTTGTATTTGTAGAATCTTGCTGTTGGCGTCGGATCCATTTTCTAATTTATCAGCAGACCTGGAAGAATGGCAAAATATTGGGGTTAAAGCTTTCTTTTTATGGTTATTACAGCAGGTAGCAAGAAGCAAGTTTTATGGACAAGAATGTTTTTATTTTCAATTTCTGCCTAATGGCAGAAAATTCGAAAAAATGGCCTTCCTAATAAATTTCTGATAATATCTGCTCGTATGACCATCGTATGCTTAAAGGAGCAGTATCGCGAAATTTGCATTAAAAAAGATAAATAATTAAATAGCCACACAATAGCTTCTAACATGTGTATAAATAATCTGGTGATAGAAATAGGAAAAAATATATGCCTTTCTTTTAAATTGTATAATTACAATGTCTCAGTCCATTTGCTGAATAGGGGGATCTGCTGGCTTGTATTTAGTGAGCTGCTTCATTTAGCCCACTGGTCTCCTAGCAACACTTTACCTCAGAGGCTGACTGTAATCAGTGGTAACGGCTGTGTGTGTGTGTGAGGTGCTGCTTTTGTTATGAGACCAGGTGACTCAAATGTGTAAAATCTATACAAAATAAACTAAACTGACTGAAAACGACTGAAATTCTTCTTTGAATAACTGTGCAGGAAAATCTAAAGGTATTAAAGTGGAACAAAACCCTGAGTTGCCGTCCCTGAAGTCTATAAGACCCGGCCATTGTCCTTGACCCTTGGGCATTCTAAATCAGGATGCCCACTGTGTGAAACAATCCTGGATAACCACAGATCCCCCCATTTTTCTGGCACGCTCACGCAGATAGTCATTTAGACAGGCCGGGCGGCTAGGAAGGTTACTGCTCAGGCTCCCCATCTGCGTGCAAACAGAGCTGATTGGATGAGACCCCGCGCATGCGCTGTGGGACAGGGAAAGGTAGGTTTTCACAGGCGAACTTGGGGATTTCACATATCAGGGCATCCCAAGTCGGGATGCCCCTAGGGGCACAAAACAAAACTCCAGATAGTGAAAATCCTGGGTTGGGCTTTGCTCAAAACACACAAAGCTGAAAGAAAGATCATATGGAAAAATGAAAAATAAGAATATGAAAGAGAAAATGGTAAACTGAAAGATTCTGCAGCAGAGCCAACATGAAGGGAAAACTGTCAAAATCAGCTAAATGACTTCTAGAGCTTTTCTCTCTGTTTTAGATATATAAGTTCTGGCCAGGCAATGTTGCAATGTTGTTATCTTATGCTGGACGGCTGCCAGCACTGAACAGCTGAAACTTTGATACATTGTTTCACCCCTCTCCTCAGCATGGAACAGGCCAGAGTGTTGGGTCCCGACACTCAGCAGACATAAACATGAGCTATTAGTCTCCAGCTGCTCAACACACACATCATTTTTTTCTAAATTTGTAATTCTTACTCCAACACTTACCTACATTCAAAGTACCATTTAAATATAAGTCACCAAGAAAAATTCGCGATACTGCTCCTTTAAGCATACATAGGAAATCTGTACAGTGGGAAAAACACGCACAAGTGAACAAACCCAGGGGATAGCTGGGAGTTAGGTGCCTTGCTCAATGAGCAGTTTAGTCTTGCCCCAGCAATCCTACAGTCACAAGAACAGCTCAATTACTAATAGGTCATGACTGCCACCTTAAAATCAATCACCCCCCTATGGATGGCCCTAAAGTCTAAAAGACTCCGGGACAGCCAACTGGGTGCCCATGGGGCATTGTGATTTTCAGTAGAGCACACTCCACAGGGGAATAGGGGTTGCATCCGCCGGCATTCACAGTGCAAAACAACAGCTTTGTCCCATGCATAAAAACACAGTGGGACATACCAAATCAGCGGAGTATCCCCAGGGGCATGCCCCAAGGCGGACGGAACAAATCCTGGGATAGTGGCCTTCCTTACGATGATGCAGTGCAACTCTGGGATGTTAAAGGGCCCATAAGCAAGGGGAGACAGGGGCCAAAATCTGCAAAGGATTTTACTAGTCCCAGCCAGCTCACCACCAGCCGACAATCTTCTGAGATCTGCAGGGGTGGATATGGGCAGTGATGATATTGAAGCTTAAAAAGGCAGATAATGAGCATTTTATTCCTTGCCCCCGGACATTCCCATTTGGATGCCCCACTGTGTGAAACCCAGGTCGCCTGTAAAAACTCAGGCCTTCCCAGCCCAACAGCACATGTGCAGGCTCTCGTCCAATCAGAGCCGTTTATCGTGCATATGTAATGTAATGCAATGGGGAGCGCGAGCGGCCGCATACCCTTAAGAGGCAGGAGGTGTGGGCGAGGTTTAAAATAAGAGTGGGCGAGTTATCGTACAGACTGTGGGTGAGGCAGACTATGGGCTGGGGACAACTAGCAGCCGACTCCAAGGCAGTGCTGCCCATGGGCAATTCTCCCTGTGCTTCTTTTCACCCTTGCCATTAAGGCTGACGAAAAGATGTATTCAAAGTTACTGTCACTAATTGCTTGCTCTTAGTACAGGCAAGAATGCAAAACAAAGTAAGACTAGGGACTGCTCACATAGGGCCATCTTTCCATGGTTGACCAGCTTGGATATGTATTGCAATGTAAATCAAATGGAGACCCTCTTAGTTAGGTCAGTTTTGAATGTGCGGGGAAAGAATATGCACTCAGAAGCTGTGCTTGATTATTGCAGCCTGGTCCAGGCTGTACTCTGTCAGTTCTTGTCCGGTACCCCCAAGTTCCAGACAGGGCCCCCGTTACTTCAAGTATCCAGATACCCCCCCACATATACATGTAGGCATTCCCCCCCCCCCCGCATGTGATGCTCCTGTAATC